>JASANH010000838.1:0-600000 GCA_030248295.1 Mesodorylaimus sp. YZB2_4 | reverse complement strand
TAGCGGACAACGCCGGCAATGTCCAGGCCAACACGTGAGGCAGAAATTCGTCGTCAGCCAGGCCAAGCCATTGTACGATCTCAGCTTTTTCTTCCGCATTCCCGCCCATTAACGATGGAGCGAGGTAAGAGGCAATGGCGTGCGCATCGTGGAACTTTTGCGCACCATCGTCGCTTTCAAATGCTGGATACTAAAAAATAAAAACTGCCCGTTTAGAAGCAGACGTTCGAGATCGCGAACGAGTTCGTGTTTTTCGATTCAAAATTATGTTCTTCGTCGTTCACTCAATTTGGTTTGAGTTTTCTGCGCCTAAACAGGTCGTGCGAAGATAAAACTCATGGTTTTGTGGACATTTTTAGCCCAAGGTTTTTAGAGGATAAGAGGTTCAGCTTTTCGACGTTTCTTCGAGAACGAACCATGAGTATACACATTTGACCAGCAAGAAAATCGGCTATTACTCTGCACAAATGTTAATTCTTTAAGTTTTACCCCTAAATATTTTAGGCACCAGTTCGCGACCCGAAATCGGCAATAATTTGTCCTCACCTTTTACATTGAAAAGCATTGGGTTCGACCTAAGATTTGAGGGCTAGTAATTATGAAACAATCCTGTAAGTTCGAACAGCAGGGTACGACTAACTGAAGCATAATCGTAAATTTATCACTACTTTTCATGAGAATTTTGTTAGTCTTTACAGAAATGCTTTCTATGCGAAATTTCGTTTTCCCGCCCCCATTCTGCTGGGAGTGTTCGAAATCAGGCGCTATTTGGAGTTAATTCTTCGCTATGAACCTAGCACCCATTAGCTTAGCCTTTACAACAAGGAAACGGCATTAAATACTCGTCAATGACCAGAACTCAAGCATACCTTGCCAAAAGGAAACTTCTTCAGATCCAAGCCACTTGATGGAGTTTGCAACTTGATATTGGCGCCTCCATAATTAGCCGCTACTAGCACCTTCTGCGTTCGGAAACTGTCCGGTGGACCGTACAAAGTCTGAAAGCGGTGAAATTTTGACGCACAGAAAACGTGACTGCTGTTTGGAGAAATGACAAAAGGCCGTCTCAAAGCATCAAGGCACATCCTACTTACCCCTTTTGGAGCCATTAGAACGTTTAATATTAAAACTTGGACGTCTAGAAACTAAAGAACAGACGAGCCAGGATGCGAACAGCGGCGACGAAAAAATTGCCGAAAGTGATCAAAGAAACACACGTCACCTAGAGCAAAAAATGGAATGGATTGCAAAACGGTAGCAACATCGCACTGATCTGTTGCAACCAATCGCAATGAGCGATTGATGTAAAACTGCTGTAAGCAGCTAGGCTTTAAAAAGCGGCAAATTTAAAATTAAAATTTTAAGGTGGGCTTGTGGCAAAGTTTGTGTACCTTTGATCATGATTTCAAAGCGTACTTCTGGCTGTGAGTCTCACTTCTGACCTAACAGGAACATTTGTTACCGATAGTGTGTTTTTAATGAGATGATGAGTGCATGAGAAAGTAAACTGTATCTACTGAGTTATATGACCAAGTCTCGCATTTTTCATGATATATTATCATTTTAGTCTAAAGCACAGTATGGTCCTAACAATCACGTAACAGAGTGTCGTGGACTGGATACACTAATGACCTCTCCGTGGTGTAAGTCTTATCTTGACTCCGTCATATGGGCGCAAAATCAAGTCGAATACTTCTTGCACGTCGTCGGGTGACTCTATCGATTCGATTGTAAAGTTACGAATGACCGAAGACAAAATAACTTTTTCTTCCATCAAAGCAAACTTTTGACCTAGAAGGAGCTTGACCTGGAAGTATGTCCAGAGCCAAATTCACCTCGTGCTCACCTATGCAGTTTCTTGGTCCAGCAGAGAATGGCACGTGTGAATAGGGGTTCCTTCCGACTGTCTCATCGGTTTGAAAACGTTCTGGCCGAAATTCATCTGCGTCTTCGCCATACACGGACTTGTCACGATGAATAAAGTACGGTACCACATTGACATTACAGTCCTTCGGCACTGTATACGGACCTGACCATACAGCACAGTCAGTCAATTGGTACTCTGGAAGTTCCCTCAGTATTAGTTACCAGCAACAAAGTCCTCGGTGCAGTTACGTCCAAACCAGGGGACGGGCGGGTAGAGACGCAAGGCTTCCTTCACCACACACTCCAGGTACTTCATCTGCTTCAGATCATCCGGAGTAGGAACACGGTCTGAATCGCCTGAAAATGATGTTTTTGATTTATCTTTTTCTTGATTGCTGTACAATCTGACCTACCGAAAATAGTTTCCATTTCTGCAGTGACTTTCTGCTGAACTTCAGGATGGTGCCCAAGCATAAAGATAGCCCAGGACATTCCAGAGGCAGTCGTGTCGTGGCCCTGATAAGGGTGCGCAATTACTAACAGACACGAGACTCAAGTTGTGGACCTACTTCGAACATGAAAGTGTCCACTTCTTCTCGAATGTCTTCGCTAGTCAACGTATTTTCACCTTGCATAGAAAGGAGGAGATCGAGGAAAGCTTGTCGTGCTGGTTTGTTCGATCCATTTTCACGCTGCTGTTGGTACTGTTCGCTGCGTTCTCTAATTACCTGCAAAGGCCAAATAAGTGGCTAATAAGTGGCCAAATAAGCAAGCCGAATTTGTGTATACTTTGTTCGTAAAATCTTTTAGTGTCTTTAAACATCGTGTGTACTCTCCTCCATATCCCAGTGCGTAGAAGATGGGTTTGATCCATAGCCAGGGTTTGCGTTCGTAGTGCATGATGATTTCTGACATCCTAAAAGTGCGAGTATACTGTACACATCAATCTGGTCGCAGAAAGCTACCACAAAATATCCACTGCTTACACACCTTTGCACAGCTTGCACATATTCGGAGTTGTGATTGGTTTGAGCATGAATCTTGACTCCCATAGCCGTCTCGCAGATAATGTCCAGAGCGCATCGCCCGATGTATGGGAACACATCGAATGCATCTCCATTTTTGGAAGCTTTGCTCAGTTGACTGGTTAGAACTTTGGCCTGTTCATTGAACACGTCTACGAAGCTGTTAAGGATTGAGAAATGAAAGGTAGGAGTCAACATTTTTCGCCTTGATCGCCATTTGTCTCCAGTGCTGAAACCAGAGCGAAGATCCGTAAGGGTCACGCGGGAGAGTACCAGGGTAATTTCGCACTTTGTATTGTCTGTCGGGCGGCGAGCGAGAAACATTGCTTTTAGCATTGCTAAAGCTGTGGTGAAACAGTACCCAGGAGGGGTGTGTGGAGCGGTTAGTGTAGATATACATTGCTATACATATTAGCACTGTACAGTGAAAATGTAAATCCTCATTTTTATCTCCTTCAAGTGTAAAAGGAGGAGGAAATACAGGAGTGCCTATATCATCAGTGCAAAAGAAAACATAGCGCACCCGTCATTTTCTTTTCACCATTTCACCATTTTGCCATTTTATCATTGGCATTTTCATCACTCACAAAAGCATCTATTATTTTGGCTTGCATATCAGTAGGTAGTCCGTGACCGATATGCCGGACCTGCTCCCACGATCTCCAGACTCATATGTCCCAGGAAATATGCATATCCCCAGTAACAAGCGTGGATTTAAAGTTTGCTTACAGTATCACGAACTGTTATGTGCGGTGAATAGCCACAGCACCACACCCTCCACACGCACGTTACGAAATCGCATTGTCACAAAGACAAAGGGAAGAGCGGAGCTTGATTCTCTGTAGGGTTTGAAAGCCTTACCTAGTAAGAAGTCCTGTTCCCAACCAGGTCATGAGCAAGTTGTAGTTCGATGACTTGGTAATGAGCTTGTTACTTGTCAGGAGAGCCTGAAAAGACCATGCCGTATTTGCAGCTAAAGTTCACGATCATGTACGTATGACTAATACATACCTCCGACGTTTCCGCCTTAGTCAGAAGCACCATAGGTATGGGTCCAATCCACAGACGCCAAGCACCATTCTTACTATATTCTTCATTAAATCCGATCATCTGCCTCGCAAATCCTAAAACAGACAGTCAAGTCGGAACTCAGACTTTTGAAACATGACCCAAACCAGATGCGCATAAAATACCTTTCCTATCCAGCTTCATAATATGAGTATTTCCAAATATGGGCACTGTCGGAGGCCCAGGCATTTTGTCAACCACGCGTTTCAACTCTTTGAACTTAATCCATCGTTGAAACAAATGATAGCCAAGGCCAACGATCACAATAGTGAACAAAAACGGAAAAATTAGCGCCATGGTTATCACGATTTTGAATGTTCTTGGGCGATCTTATATCTTGTTCGCACTCGCTACTTGATTGAGTCACTGACCTCGCTGTCGCTTTTATACCCGCCTGCCCAGAGCGTTTACTTGTCCCAGAGTGCAAATCCAGCAGTGAATAAGCGCGCGAGCTGCTTTCCTCTTCGCCCTAGAAACCCGTACCCGAGTCCAGTCTAAAAGTCGCATCGGAAGTATAAATGCAAATAGGAACTGTTGACACACTTCGAAAGAGCGACGTGGTAATCTGAAAACAAATGAACTCAGGTGCAGCTTTACATACTGTACGACTCGCGCACAAGTCATGCATACGCTGGGGAGACAAAATGGAGCAGTAGGTACGTCAGGTACATTAGCGCAGCACGCCAGAAATGCGGATCTTATCAGAACAAGCGCAAGGGCGCGGCGCGCCTAAGCTATACTACAAAGCTATGTACAGTATAGTACGATTTGTGGTCGGTTTGTGAGTGTGGGGATCAGCATTCTGAAGCACTAACATCAATCCAGAGTCAATTTTTTCAGAGTATGGGTTAGGACGAGACTCTTATTAGCGTTAGTTGTTGCATCGCGATGTCTAATCGTAAGACGAAGTTGCAAGATGTTTCAAAGCAGCTTTAGACCTGCACCATGAGTAATACAGTAATTGGGATCACATCTGTTGGCCTAACTGTAGCGACAGTAGTCACATGGAGCGCCACAAGTCTGAAATCGCACTGAACTTTCAGGTCGGGTATTGAGCACTTTTTTAAATGGGAAGTTTTGCAATGCAATTAAAATCAGCCGGTAGTATTCCCATTCCCATTTCCCCTTTCTAGCCCATTTTTATTTCAACCAACTAATCCTGACCAAGATCCTCTTGGGACGTGCACTAACGCATTGTGGCTAATAATAAGGCAATTGGCTGAGTGTCTTGACACTGATTAGAATTTCACACATTTCAAATTCACTATAATGGTACTCCAGAATGCGCATGTTTCCTTGAAAAGAATTACGATTTGGGACAATATTTTTCCAAAGTTATAGCATTGTACCGGTATGTCTAGTGGTAAGAGGAGGTATTTTCATTCAGACTACCGACTCGCCATCAGAACCGCATTATGCGAATGACGCGCAGATTTTCACACTTCTGATAACGGCTTATCACGACTCTGTCATGATCTTTGGTCATGGCCAAAGAAGTTTGCAACAAGAATCCATTCATGAGCTGAATGACAGCACGAAATGCCAAGACAGAGCGAATGCGTCCTTAGCATTGCCAATTTATGCATGCCATTAACTGCGCTCGTTCGAGCAAGCTCGTTCGTACATGGGCGAATGTATAACGCATCTAAGAACAGTTCTGTGCACTTATCGAATCGACACAAGTTTCACACGCATGCACATGCGCGATCGTTCACGTCTCCATAACAGCGAACGAGATCTAGGCAACTCGTTTACGTTGGACAAAAGCAGTTCTCCCAATTCACTCGCTCCCCATATAAGGAGGAGACGGTGTTAGCGAGATGCCTTAGACGCGAATGCGGCTACAAAATCTGCCAACGCCCCTTGAGAATCATCCACGGGCATATCAAAAGTTCGCAGACTGGTTGCCGAGTATTGGAATCAACATCGTGCCAGCCAGGCTGGTGATACCGGTTTCGTGACTGGATGCAGTTTTTGTACGGTGTACCTACGAATACTTCAGTGCCTACTTGAAGGTAGAAAATAGGGCTGCCAGAAAGTGTATGTCTGTACGCGCATTGAAACGCGAGTTTTCGAAACGCTCGTTGCGATGTGGCTCACCGAATACCACCAGTCGAATCGTGTATCGACTGGCGCAAACTAAAAACTATGGGCCATTCCCACTAATAGCAGTCTAGTACTTACCCAAATTACGAGTCCCTGGTAAAGGGTGCAGATTGGCTTCATATCGCGTTGGGAAATATCGAGCCCGAGTTTGTGCTTCTTTAGCCATGTGCCTATTCCTTATGGCACTTCCGCTCGAGGCTTTGTTCCTCAGCTGCCAAGTAGGCGACGCCCAAACCGTGGTGGATATGTCCATTACATCAAAGCCGAGGGGCGCCCTGTTCAATACTAGGCTGTAGCCGTGTCTAGGTAAAGCTTTTTCGATTTTGTCTTCGATTCGTGCGTGTCTACTCGTTGCCATCTACCTCCACATTCGAGGAAACCCTTATGTTCGAGCTCGGTCAGGCGGGTAGCGAACCCGGCCGAAGCAACTAGGTCGTATATAGTAGGAGAACCCCCAAGAAGGAAGCTTAGCACCATGTGCATAGGGTCGGGCAGCACAAAACGTTCGTGCACACTACCCTACTCTTTACGCTCCCAGCGATCACTTTCGCTCGATTAATAATCCGACGCCCTAACGAATTGCCGCCTCTTCCGACGTGGACGCGGTCCGTTTCGATGCTATCGTAGACAACAAGGCGACGAGAGTTCCTTTGACGTCACTACGAGCTCCCTAGGCGCGCTCCCATGATGAAAGCTTCGAGGGCTTCGGCACGTTGTCCTAGGACTCACTCCATATATGGAAAGAGGTTGACGAAGAAGACTTAGTTATTGATAGGTCCCTAGCAATAATGCTTTTTCTAGCTGTCGTCAAGAAGAGCCCAGCCCTCAGCTAAAAAGTTGGCTAATAACCTGTTTGGCTCGTCGCTGCCCAATTTCCCGTCCTAACCGCATTGACAACCCGAACTCTTGTGCTTTAGTGCCCCAAGCTCAATTCTTGACAAGAAGTCGTAGTCGCAAAAATGGTTAGCTTGAAACAAGAGCTAAGTGTGCTGGATTATTTCGGACCACTCGTCGTCTTCGTAGCCTTTTTCGCGATCGTATTCGTCATTTCGGCCACTTGCATATTATGGTTTTGTGTGGACGATGCCGACGGCGCCGTGCTTTCCAAAGTAAGCAGAAATTAAATTTTGCTCATTGAATCATACTACCGTAGTTGGCTCGCCTAATATACGGCTATTTTTATTCTAGTGGCGCTTACCAGGTAGTAAAAAGCCACAATACGATGTTCGTCGCACTTCTCAGAGCCAGCCTAAATCGCGATAGACCAATCAGACGACAGGGAGATCCGGCGAAAATTGAATAAGCTACATTTCGGACGAAGTTTTGATTCAAGTTTTTACCATGTTAGAATATGTAGAATGCAGGCCACTCCACGTTATATTTTATTGTTACCATATCAGCCCATGGTTGTATGACTGCAATAATGCACTGCACAAGTGCGTGTTGTGGTCGAGTAGGCACCAGTTTATTCATGCTATTTCGAATAGTTACCAGGTACTATCAATCTAGTACGTTTGTATACTGCAATGTCACAATGTCGAGTGCTGAAGGTTAGAGCTCTCGGTTTGTCAATAATCAAAGCCTTAGTTCCACGAACCGGGAGGTCCTAAATCATGCAGTAGGCGTGTATGGCTAATTGCATTTTTGATGGAAAGCCAAGCCACGACCATGAACTGCATTGTATGTCGAGCTCTGTCTGGAAATAAGCTATCGCTAGTTGACGTCGATATCAAACAGCAAAGCTGCAAGTAGCAATGCACAAATGAGCAGGTCAGGATCAGGAGGAGAGATGTCGAGGTCGAGCTCCACAACTACGCTATAAGTACAGTGCAGGCAAGATTATTGTCAAAAGCCTAGCGAGAAGTACCAATGCTTTGTACTTGCCTCGACTGACAGATGTATGATGTTTTTTTAAACTTAGCTGTGTTTGCTAAAGCAGACATGTTTGGGCATACAGTACGAGGGATTGATGCTGGGGCCGTGTGTTGGGGTTGATTGTAACCAGATGCTGATTGAAACCACAAGGCTTCGCTTCGGCGTTCCGTCGTGTCTGGCGCTAAAGAAGCTGAGCGAAAACATTCAGGACAACGCGAAATCCTTGCATCAAAGATCAATCCCCAGTACCACCAGTATGGATATCGTGAAAGGAATAGATTTACTTGGGCGGGAACTAAAAATTAGCAATTACGCGGATGACACGAATTTTCTGGTGACACTCTGTCTCTATAAAGCGCATTCTTGGAGTTTACGAAAAATTTCGGAAACCATCTGGGGCAACACTAAAACGTACAAAAATCCAAATTTTGTTACTTGGCTCGATGAATCTGGCTGATTTAGAGCAAGACCTGCAAACTTATGGGGTCGAGCAAGTAAAGGTTTATGGGCTCTTAATTTCCAGTGCGGGGATTGGAAAAACCAAAAAAAAAGATCTTTAGTGCGCGAACATATAGGGACATCAAACAGCAAAACACCGCAGTTTTTTGGTAGAATTCATGTTGTAAACACCATACTTTCTCTCGAAATCCTGGTATTTAGCATCCATAATCGCACCTGAGTCCGATCTCAAACGATATATTGAAATAAATATATCGATGGATATTTCTTGCATCCATCCAAAGCAAATATGGTAAACAAGTACATTTTGAAGAGGAGTAAAGACCAAAGAAAAGGCTTACCCAGATGTAGACATTAAAGTGTTAGCCTTCCGCTTAATGCTTCTGTTGCGTAGACTGGTAGCCAGCCAGGAAGCAGCTTGGCTTAGGGTGTTTGATTTTTTTCTATGAGCACATGATGGGTAGCAAAGTGGGCAAGGCCACCGTGGCCATGCAGGAATACTGGAGAGCAAAGTTAGGAAACGACTCAATTGATTTTGGGGCTTACTGGAAGCTAACCAGGACTAAGAATGTTGACGGGCTGACACGTAGTTCACACTATGGCTTGCTATATGAGGCTTTAAACACTAAAAGTAAAGTTTCTAAATTCGCGGAGGTTGAGGCAAATTGTAAATACTGCATGTAATGACGCTGAGGATGTTCACCACGTTTTCGTCTCATGTGCAAGGGCAGTAGCTTTTTGGAATAAAGTGGAGATTTTTCTTAAAAAATAGATCCAGCTATCACGTTGGGGGCTGAAAACAGGGTTTTCGGGATAGTAGGTTCGTGCAACAAGTTTGTCACCTCAATCAGCACACAGGTGCATATGGTTTGCGAGGGTAAACTACGAGGAGGAGAATGAGATGATTGACCTGTGGAAATCACTGCTCAGAAGGCTGAAAGTTTCGAAAGAAAGAGCGAGATACATCTTACCGCATAGTTAGTACAAGGAGCTTTTTGTGAAGTCGTCTTTCTGAAGGGCTCTGTCGTTGTATGAGTAAAATATAGGTGTGCAGTGGGGAGAGAAAAGAATAAGAAAATTAAAAAAAAGGAAACGTGAAAAATAGAGAAATTTAAAAAAATAAATTAAAAAATGAATAAAAAAGACAAAATTCAAAAACAGAAAAATTAAAAATATATAATAAAATAAAATGGAAAAAATAAAACTGCTGTGGACTTTGCCTTTGTTGTTAACATGGTCAAGTTTTGTTTGTTGAGAAGGTACTAATCGTAAGAGGAGAACTGTGTCTTCACTTATTGCGGGAGCTAGTGTGCGGATGCTTTTTGTTTTGAGAATTACGCATTGTCCAGAGGTATTCGGCTAGTTATTATCTGTTTTCTTTGGGAATGTACACGCGGACTATTCTTTAACGCGGCAGACGTGTATTCCCAAAGAAAACAGGTTATAGGATGCATGTAGATAGAGCAGCTAAGCTGAGAGGCTGAGATCAAACAAGAGATAGCGGCTCCTAGATTGGTGCCAAAGTCATTTCTATTTGTTTATATTGTTTGGTTTATCAAGGTCACAAAGAAGATAATGAAGATAAAAACGATAAAAATGTAACAAATTGATCAAATTTAAATTTGGCGGTTTCCGTACTAAAAATATATGCTACAAAAATAAAATAAAATGAAATAAAAAAGCATGGATATCGTGATCTCAAAAAAGCAACGCTATGTGTCCAGATTATTGTCGCAATACATGCTGACTGTACGAGAAGAGAATTTACAAACACAAAAGACTTTGGAGGAATTGTCCGGGTTATTAAGACGGTTTTACGACTGCATGTCCAACAACAAATGGATAATGTCCCTGGAAAATGTACCAGAACAAAAATTCCCGAAGCATAATGTCCTGATCCAAAATGTCGTGTGCAAAATGGCCCTACGACAAAATGACCACACATAGAACAGGTATATCTTAAGACCTCTGTCGTAGTCTGATCGTGAGACACTCGATCCAACAATTTGATGCCCCAATTTTGCATGGCACTTTGGTAGGGTCCTGTGTGGAGGTATGCATAACGGGGCTACTGTCGCTAGCTATCGATCACCCTAGAATATCGGGAAAAATGTCCTGCTCCACTGATCCACATGGAAACAGCAACTACGTCGCGTGCATTATGAAATGAACACGAAGCAGAACTGTTGATCGCAACATCTGCTACATGCTTACAGTATGCGAGGGGCACTTGTGAGTGAGCGCTTCAGTCATAGGTGTAAACTTTCACTCATTTGTTATGACGCTTCTTCGTTGGCAGCAGCGCGCTCTCGCGCAGAATTTACCTTAAGCTTTGTTGCAAATACTGTAGCATCTACGGCATGGTTGTGCTGGTCAGCCCTCGACCGGCCAGCCCTGATAAGCCAGCAGAAATAAGGACTTATCAGTCCGTATTTGCGATGTAGTTCGCGTTCCACAGGGATGTTATACGCGGCAATTGCGCACGCGGGCATTATTGCTTAGGGACATTATGTGCTGGGACATGTTGACGGGATATTGCCACGTTGTTGTCCGACGTGAATGCGCAAGGGAGAAGAGCAATCTCGAGCCTCAACAGCACTTGACGAGAATTACCTATATTACGGTCCTCCATACTCTACTGTACACGGGTCGCCTGCTCTGGCCGTAGCCCTGGCGAGCAAGCTTTACAATGGCGCACACTACACTATGCACATGATGTCTATGCAAGAAATACGAACTCTACTGTGACAATATCATTGATTAAGCTCACAGGCATCAGCGGCAGATACCAGAGTATCAGAGACATCAGATTTGCTGTGCGATACTTATTGGGCCTCAGAAACAAAAGAAGAACTGTCTATTGTATATTAGCATCCTTTGCGTGGATTTCGCCCTTCCATACAGAATCCATGTGAGGAGCTGTAACTTCTATTTGCTAACACTGCACCCGGCAAAATACGGCACGATCCTGACAAAAATTAAGCAGACAGGGTCTTATATACCACCCAACTAGGTTCATCGACATATAAAACATAGGTATCACAGGTTTTCTTGTTCCACCAGAATGCTTGTAGAATCTTGACTGCAGATAGTGAGTGCTGTTGACTGGATGATGTTGTCGACCCGGCGTGATATTTTGATAGACAGTAACCAGCGTGCACAGCAGATTTAAGGGTAGGACTAAATATCAGATACGACACACCTTACAGAGCCGTACTAGCTTCAGTGCTAGAAGGGTGGCTTACGGCTACCCTCATGTTCCTTCCCCTTAATCGCTACTGCTGTATGTAGGCCTGTGGTCCGCACTTCATGGAAACACGAACATCTTGAGCATACCGCATGCACCCTCAGGGGCCCAGGGCATTTTTCCAAGAGGCAAGACTTAGGGCTACATATTGTATCTGCATGACCCCCCAAAATTAATACGGTGCCCCAGTCGAAGACGCTACCGGAGCTGATCGTGAAAGATAGGCTCAAATAGAAAATGCAAGGAAATCGAAAGTCTGCACATGACAGTGATGCTGCCGATTTAGGCATGAGCGAACGACTTCCTCCGAGAGGATACGCGAATAATGCAAGTGGGATGACTACACTGCGCGCGAACTAGGGACTCCGAAGCTGTCTCGCTCTATGCAGTCTCCTCCGGTCTGCAACTCATAGAAACACGAACATCTTGAGCATATCGCATCCTCTGATAAACTGCTGAAATATGTGACACCTGGAAATTTCGTGTATGTGGACTGACATGCATTATATAAGAAAGTTTACATCCGTTTCCGTGTCGGGGAAGCAAATCTGCCAGCGATCAACGCTCAACGCAAAATAATGGCAGTGACTAAAGTACAAGCCCTAAGCAAAACCTTGAGCGGGCTTTCCCCTTGCTGGCTCGCATACTCGTGTATTAACATAGAGTATAGCCTCGCACGACAAAACATGAAACCTCATTTTCTTCAATTCCAGGAGCAAAACCATACAAACCTTGGGACACGACACACTTATGTACACAAATATCCTTATATGGCAAAGCACAACCCGCTCGCCAATTCTACGACGCCAGACACGAAACCCAGAAAAGCAAGCGAGCGCGCCTAATGAACAAAAAAGAACAAGCTGACGATAAAAGCATACATTCTGAACCCAACTAACAACCTACTGTAAGACAAAACTCACAAAGTCTACGTATACACAATGCCATACACCAAACAAATGCCAGGATCCTAGGAAAAATCCACAAACCGGCCAGGATCACCAGTCATGCTAGCTACTAAAAAGGTGGTTTATGGGATTGAAAGGCGTGCACTTTGTACACACCTATCACAGCGGGCGTTTTTTCTCAAGCAATCGCGGCATGAATACAATGTCATGACATGCAGAAGGAAACGGTGGTCACCAGTCAATGATGCACGCGCTCTCGAAAGGACATTGCTAGACTCAAATTTCCATCTCACAGGAAACGGCAGATAATCAGGCTCACAAACGAGGTTCTGCAAAAGTCAACTTCGCTTACGATCAACTTTGTTTTGAGCTTTTTATTAGTATGCCGCTTTCAAAAAAGAAGAAAGTAAAAGCTCGAGCCATTCGGCACGATTGAAGGAAGTCCAGCTGAGGTGGTGCAAGTGCAGTTTCACTGAGGCGGTCAACAGTTTAGGGCTAGAATCGTCAAATTAAAAGGCAGCGTTAGTGAGGCCCGCGGAAATGATTGAAAATGGGCCTGTATTAGAACCCGAAAGCTTTCACCAGCGCGACGCGTAATGTACAGTAAGCGGAGGGAACACTCCGCCCGGCATTGATAATCACTCCTCACGCTTGTCGAGGAGGCCGAGCGTTCGTATCGCTTTGTATTGGTCGGGGATCTCCATCAATGCATGCAGCGCAAAGGTGGCCTCCGGGTTTTCCACTCCATCGACGACCTAGCGTGAAGCACGTGTCATCATTAGGGTCCTAATCAAGTGGCAGAGCTACCTTATGGAACTCCACAAAATGGAAATTGTCAAACTGACGTTTTGGCAGCGTCTCGTCAAATTTCTTCATCATATTCCAAGGGCCATCTCCTACTCCCACCCTAAAATGGCGGGGCTAACGTAGCTGCGGCGAAGATTGGTTTGCAAAGTAGAACTTACATGACAATGGAAAGGGGATAGTAGGAGGCCTGGGCAATTGCCCGTTGATTGATCTTTTCATTGGTTACTTGGCCATCAGCAACGATAACCAAGATGTGATACTGGGGAAAGAAGATCCATGTGTTACCGCTGGCATAAAAAGAGGGAAAAAGCGACTTACTGATCTCTTTTCTGTACATATCTTAAGAGCTTGTTCAATGAGAGGAACGAAATTAGTTGGCCCAGACAGTTCGACTCGAGGCGTGATTCGATTGTATGCTTCGAGCACTTCTTCAAATCCATTACAGAAATAGTTGCCCGCCTCATTTTTCAATGGAAAAATGCCAGTATCTGTTGTTTTCTCGTCTCCGAACCCGTACGCCGGAATGAGACCGTCGACATCGAACGCCGATAACGTTTTTCCGACAATTCGGATGACCTAAACGAGAGCGCCCTAACAACCACAGTCAAGTGAACATGGATGACTCACCTCCTGATACGGATTCAGCGTTCCTTTTGAGATATGGTGTAATGAACGACCATTAAACGTTTTCTCGCCCTGGTGACGATTGCTTCTGGTGTAGTCAATACCGAAAATAAGGTTACTGCTTTCTAAACCGGCCTCCCGAATGGCCTTGGCTACATCTTCCAGAGAACGGTGGGCAGGAACGAATGCTGGTGCGTCGACGGCCAAATGCTTCAGAACGACGTTGTTTTGACTCGGTGCAATCGAGCTGCTGAAACAAGATGCGCTAATTTCGGCAGTCAAAAAATGAAATTACTTCTTACCTCACAGTCTTTGCGCTCACATGTTTATCCTCTTCTCGTGTCTTCTCAGCTTTTCGCTTGCCTCGAGACTTGGGTGCACCACTAGAGTTTACTTGCGTCGTTTGTACCCTTTCTACCTTCTTGACTTCACAAACCATTTGTGACTCCTCTGGCGTAGATCCCTTCGATAGTACGTCTCCATTTGACGCTGCGGTTTGCAGAAGTTCTTTGACCGTCGCTTTCGTTTCTGCAGGCTGGATGGTCTCGACTTGGCTTTTCCCGTTCTTGCCATTGCGCTTCTTTTTCTTTTTCTTGCTCCCACTTCCACTACTAGCCATTGACGGTTCCGAAATGGATGTATCTAGAGTGCCGCGATCTTCTGGACCGTTAGGCTCGTTACTCATTGGGGCTATCCCTTCAGAGATGGGTGATAAGCTGTGAACAATCAGCACTTCGACCACTTGTCCGGACCCTGTGAAAGGCGGCAACGGCGAGGAAGAGGCGGATATGAAGCCATCCCCAGTCTCGTGATCGCTCAAAACGTTCTGGGCTTTCGGACTGGACAACCTGTCTGGACAAAGCGCGCTCCCGTCGGTCGGACCCTCTGGGGCATCTACATAGGAGTCTTCATCGCTGGCAATAGCGATCATGGGCTTTTGAGATGACCCCTTGGATACGTCACTGTGGACCGACATTGCTTGTCGTACAGTCGTGTCAGTCGACGCACCCGATGATGTCGAAGCTGAAGATGACGAGCTAGCTGTCAAAGACGAGGATGCCAGCAAAGCCAGTAATCGTTTCTCTTCAAGATCTCGGTCGTGATCACAGCTGTCCGTAAGCGATTTGGTGATCGTGTCATGTTGAATAGACTTGGCCGCTCCCGTAGCGACTTCTTCATTCCCAGCACCATGGCTTGCTACAATTCCTGTTTTATTTCCAATTTCCAAAGCGTTTACTACTTCTACAGTTTCGACGGTTGACACAGGAGGTTCTGAGAGACGTTGCTTCTGTACATACTCGTAGTCGACGATGCAGGGTCCATCACTCGTGCTAGTAGGAAAGTTACCTTTGACGGTTGTCGACTCGGAGGAGGAAGTCTTTTGTCGTCCAGCAGGCAAATGCATACTGTCTATCAAGCCCGAATCTTGGTCATGCACCAGCGTCGTTACGGCAGCAGCACTACCACTAGGGGTAGAATTGGCAGCATTGGTACTATTACTAGCGCTAGTGGTACCAGTAGTAGCGGTCATAGCGGTCAGTTCATTGTTAGTAGGCAGTATACTCACTTCCTTATGTTCCGCAGGATGGCCGCTTCCCCCTGCTGGTGTGGATGAGGCGGACGCTAACATATGAGCAAAGGCTGCTGCCTGTTTCGCCCTGACAGTGTCAATGTCCTTAGTCTCCCCCCGCCCAGAGATATGCTTTTGTTGACCTGAAGTGATCGGAGGTTCTGTACTGATGCTGGATTGCTCTTCGGAATCGTCTGCTGCGTAACCAGTCGTACTTGCGCTTTCATAACCACCAGAGGCTGCAGAATGAAAATTCACTTTGGTCTTTCGAGACTTGTGCTGGGCGGGAGCGCCCTCTTGATGCTTTTTAATTTTCCGATGATGTGATTTCTCAGTTGTTCCTCCCACCTTCGCACCTTCACCATGAACAGCATGTCCTTTCTCGAAGCCTTCGTCGGTACTGCTACTGACGCTTCGGGCTATGTTTCCACTAACCACTTCGGATGATGTCCGTCTGGGCGCAAAGTCAAAGCTATCGGACGATCTTTGCATAGGTCCTCCTCGTTCTATGGATCTCCTTCTTGCCTCGTCCAAGAGCTGTCTCGCTCCTTTTACATCGACTGCCACGTACGACTCGATGTTCATTTGCCTAACCACGTCAACAGTGGAATTCTGGTCTGACCTGTCTTCTCGATGCACTTGCACATTCACATTCACAGTTTCTTGGGAGAAAGGCGCGCCACTGGAGCGAGGCGACCGTTCAGGAGTGACTCGTTGGTGGCTTTCGACATCAGCGTAATGCACTGGCGCAATGACTTGAACTAAGTTTGCATTCTGATCCAAAGGCGCAGCTCCCCTGTCATTGTTGTTTTGGTCCTGATGATGATGAAGACGCTGATTGCCTCTTTGTTCTTCCTGTATACGCACATTCATATCACTACGAGGTGGCCTTGTCGGCCGAGCAGATGGTTTCGGAGGCACACCAGGAGGAGAACGTTGCTTGGATGACGTAGATAAAGCTGGAGCATCGCTCAAGGCGGGCGCGAAGGCCAGACGGTCAATTTCGCGTTTATGTCGCCCAGGAGGTTCTTTTTTCAAAGCCTCGGACAAGGGCAGTCTCTCCCAGGGTATTTCAGCGGGACCAGCGCTCGTCTCTTTTAGATTTGATTGTTGATATTGCAGAATATCCGTCGGCGTCTGTTCTCTTGATCCGCTTCCCGATTTTGGAGGAGGCCAGCTGTAAATAGTTTGAACTGATACAATTTTCACAGCATGCAAATCATCCAATAATTTGTTGTCCACAAGCTTGCTCGGCTTCGGCTGCGTGGCTGGCAGTGACTTCTCAGCTTGGTCAATAAGGCCAGAAGTCATCGGCGCCATTGAAACGCAGGACCAAAGGCTACGTTCAATAGACAAGTCCTGGTCTGTATGAGTCCAAGTTCCCTCTCGCAGCACACGCGCCGACGTAGTTGTTGTAGTGATGGTATTCTTCGGGACGCATGAAGGCCCCGTCTCACTCTCCTGCTTCTGCTGCTTCTGTGCATCTTCTAAGACCTTGTTAGCTCGGTCTATGGAATCAGCCACGTTGTACAAAAGGGTCGTGTACTCTTGGCCGTACTTGTCGTGTTTGCTCGCAAGATTACCTCCGCAGCAACTTGGTTCGCTATCCACGTGGAAATGTTGGAGAGAATCAACGTCGTTGCCATTTTCGTGGAACTGCCTGCAATCGTCGATGAGCATGTGACTAAGGTTAGTCAAATATTCGCTGGCGACACGATGGTCCACCTGCTTCGATACCAGATGACTCGATTCATTGATCAGTTCTCCCGCTTCGCCTTCTTCACTGGAAACAGTTAAGTTCAATCCTTGAAGCTCATCTGATGATCGACGTCGCTGATCATGAGCGACCCCTAAAGGCGGAGGGGATGTGGTAGTCTTTCTCGTGGTCCTAACGATCTCTAGTTCTTTCCAATGACCAGAAAACATTTTAGACACCTCGGTCACTGTCGTCGTGGCTGTTTGGGTAATGGTTGTGGTGACGCACGGTTCCTCCTGGTCCAAATTTGGTGATAAACTAAGATCATAGTTCGCTCGCCTAGGATCGACCTCATCCACGCAACGATCCCTGTATAGGATGGGAATGTTACCGCCTTCTGCGCTCGGTGGTATTGGCGATGTATAACCGCTGCTTAGATCATAGCCACTCGTATCGCTGTGAATCTTGCTCAGCCATACGGAAGAGGCGGGCGAAATGGCCGCGGGCCCTTCGTGACCGCTATCCGGACTTTCCAACTGCTGCACACTGATTTGATGGGGATGCCAGAGCGTACCCACTATTGGTTTTGTGGGTTTGGGCGGTGGAACAGGTGGCACTTTCTTTGCGGGCTCCGCCAGTTCATTTACTACAATCATAGGTTCTCCGACGTGGCGAAGTTCTTCAGCGATTCGTTGCAAATTGAATGCAGTTTCTTGTTCCACTTCATCTGGCGATCGCTGTCGTATGAGAATGGTAGGGGTGATTGACAGTTCCGTATTAAAGGCGTCTTTTTCGGGTGTCGATCTCCTCAGGAAGCTTTTGTGCAGCTCCTCCGCCTCTCGCTCGTTTCTTTCAGCCGTTTCCAAGACCGGAACAAAATCCTCTGATTTCACTTCAGATACGTTGGATTTCGTCGATTTCCTGCCAGGACTGAATCCACCACCTTCACCGGTTTGTTTAGTTTGTTGGAATCTCTTGAAAACCTTGGACACTTGCCATTCCTTATTGCTCTTGACCGAACCGGGAGTTGAAGTCAAACTCGTCAAACCACCATCATCCAAATACGCATCATCACCGGCTGTCGAGGGGGCTTGTTTGGATAGGCTCTCTTGGTTTTTATTATATAACGTCACCTTCTTGCTGGCACCTGTTTCAGTACCACTTGTAGATGGACCGAAAAGGCGCTTCTTGAGGCGACCACTGGTTCCGTTCTTGATTTTCTCTTTGGCCGCTAAATCATCAGTATCAGCATCAATATAAGGCAAGGATATGTCCGGGCTGACGTGACCCTTGGCCGTCACAACGTGCAATTTTCCATCATGATCCACTTCTCCATTTTGTATTAACCGCTCGCTTTCCTGCGCTTGACCACCATTAGCCGAGGCAGCTGTAGCCAGCAATGCAGTTGGCTCGTTTGTCTTGCTATTCTTTTTTACTTTCTTCTTCTTCTTCTTCTCATCGACAAAAGTGTTCTCGTCCAAGCGACCTCCAATGATCGGTAGTGCTTTATTGCCCTCGTAAGGAGTGGACCCGTCGTCCGCACCACTTCGTCCATCTTTTCGACCACGGCCGCAACAATAACACCACATGCAATAAAATATGATAAGTTGAATCAGGACTGACAGTATGGACTCCTTGGCCATGATTCTTTCTGCTACGATGTCACAGTCGTCGTGTAAGGATGGTGTAAGTCTGAAATGAAGAAGGAAAGGCAATAGCAATGGTTTACAAGTCAGTCAAGCCAATTATGCCAAAACTGCCTCGATGTTAAAGCTCGAAGACAGCAGCTTGTGCGTAGGGAGCTAGGGCTCATCAGACTGCTATGGAATAAAACAAAATCTTATCCGATATCCGAACAGAGCCCTAATTTAATTACACGACCCCAGGTCCACTGTTACGTTAGCTGGAGACCGAGAGCGAGCCTCCTTCCGGTCACTGACCGAGGAACCCGATGCAATAAAAAGGAAATATCGGACGGAAAGGGGATGTAAAACCTGCTAAGTACCGCTGGTGGTAGGACGGTAGCAAGAAAAAAACCCATTTTTTCAAAGCCATTTTACAAGGAGCTCGTAATCGAGAACGCGCCAGCCGGACGCTCTGAAATGGGCAAGAAAATAAAAACGAAGCCGTCTCTTATGGGACTAGCCTCGCGCCCTCGGCTCTGCAAAACGCCTGTTGCTGTCATATAGTGACAAAGATACAGACTCGAGGGACGAGAGAGAGAAAAAGCGTCGAAGAAAACATGACCAGAAAGCCGAGGGACGAGAAGAAACGACGAGGACGACAGCGGAACGACAACCCTTGCATCGATTTTCTCATCTAGTCCTCGTCCACGTCCATTTGCGTTTCCGACCAGCTACCCCCCGTGAAGCCACATGACAAAAAAAAACCATAACTTGCGTTACCATTTTATGCACACAGTCAAAATTGGGCTAGAGTCGAGCGAGGACTATCACCAGAGCCAGAACCAGAATGTATGTAATAATCTCCAATCATATCAAGCACTGCCCCTACAGAGATACCAGAACTGGACCGATGTTTTCACTCCACATAACCCGTGGCACATCAAACTGGTTTCTGTCAGGGGAACTAGTGCGAAATATAATCTAGTCAGTCGCCTGACGGATTTTGCCTAAACATAACGTTCTCTCCAACGAGTATCCAAAGTATTATAGTTGGGGAGATAAAATATACGTCTCACTCGAGTCCTCAAGTGACTCGACCTGAAATACTTCTGTCTGGTCAACAAAATGGGCGGACCGATCGTGAGGTTAGACGCATTAACTGCTGTCTTACAGCATTGCATTGAAACAAAACGCTCCATTGCAATGCTATACACTCGAATTTTGTGTACTTTACGAAGAATAGTTTAGCAAATTTTAAACACAGTTACAAGTCAGCGTAAAAAGTTTCTTGTATTTTCAAAACATAGCTGAATACGAACCTTCTCCGCGTTAGCAACGGAACGAGTGAAAGACTGATTGCCGCAGTCCGAGATTCAGTCTTGCAAAAGAGTTAAGCCCAAAGTATAGTTCGATGCGATGCGTCAAATAAGCGTGCGATGCGACACTTTTGGGTCTACTGACAATGTGAAAAGGTGCCTCAAAGTCGCATCGAACTATACTTTCAGCTTTAGGGGCTTAGTTTGCAAATTTTAGAAACAGCGCGCCAAAATAGTAGTGTCAAAATGCAAAACAAAACCACAAACATTTGCTAAGCTGTAGATAAGCTATGCTGTAGGTGAGACAGGCCTACGCAGGTACACTGCAGCAGACGAGGGAATGTGAAGCAAAGCCGAAGGTAGCTAAACTCCCCCACATGAATATGTTTTGACCAGCTCCACAGAATCGTGCAAAGGCGCACTTACAGTATTCATGTCAGCAGTCAAGAACTACCTAAGTGCCTTTCGCTCCATTGCTTCCATTTCATAGGAGCACAATGGCGAGATACTCAAGGCAATAAACGACCACCCGTCTGGCCAAATCTTCCGCTCCGCAACAACTGATCAAGTAAAAAACCTAGTAATTCAACGTTCACGAAGTTACCAGCCGCGAGAAACTTTTTTCGAACCTGTTACACCGATCCAAAGTTTAGTGTTGGTTCGTTGACATCATCTCGCAACCTCGCCAGGGTCACCCATGGTCAACTAGACTATGGCAGGCTCGCTACCGTGTCGGAAGTCAGATTCACTAAAACTACATTTTTCTAATGTTTAACCTCGTATCAACCCGAGCCACGTGTAAAGTACACACACTATGTTCTGCCAATTCCATACAAAAATGCGGGTGGTCGCATTCGAAGGCCATAAATAAACTGCCATCCTTTTTGATACGGAAGGAAACTGGTCCTATTTCGCTAGACATAAACTCAAAGCGTAAAAGTTAAGGGATTTTTTGGGGACAAAATTTTTGCACTAACCATGATTTGTCATTCAGTCTCTATGCGGGTAGAGAAAAGGGAAAAGGTCTGCAGCAGGGAGGCGGTCACGTCCACGAGTGGGTGGGTATAATCAAGGCACTAGTGAAAAAAAGAACCGGACTTCCCCAGGACCTCCTACAATAGCCGTGAAAAAGCGAGCGGAAGCCAAAAGAAATCGATTCAACCAGCCATCAATATAACGCACAAGCACCTCCTTTAATCCTATTCAAAATGCTGTTCACGTCTTGCTTACGCTATCCACATGTCAATTGGATTTGAATAACGGGAAAAAGTGGCCAGCGGACTGTTTTCAGAGAAAGCGTGAGCAGATCAAATTTATTCTAAGAATCACCAGCTCGGAAAAAACTCAGCTGGCACGAAACTGGCATCGATTTCCTGACATGCTGTGTATTCGAGAACAGTTGGGCACTCATTACGGATTCCACTTAAAAGCGTAAACACAGTATCATCGACTCGTCCACGCCGAGCCTTAGAATCGGACTCGACAAGCACTCGATCCCGCACTCTTGAGTTAGAGTGACCCCGAAGGCGAGAGTGGAGTTTATTAGGGGCGCAAACTTAAACGATTTCGATTGAGCCACTTCAATCGAAAATACGAATGCGGCCTCGGGCGCCAAGGTGAAGTAATACGCAATTTCGATCATGTCATTTCGCCTAATCTAACTGGACGGACAGTGGTCATCCGCTGGCCGGCACGATTCCTTCGAACCCTAAGGGGACGACATCGGCGGTGAATACACATGTTTTATGCACAAGCCGAAACGGTTGACGAGTCCACCGTGACCACACGCGAGACGTATTGCGGTCATACTCAAAGCCAAACGAGTGTCCCACTCAATAAGGTCTCACTAGTGGAGCATAATAAGGCAAAACGGGTAATGGACTCGTGCACTCTCTTAGGAATGCCGCAAATGGTGGCACGAGAACATAATCCAATAGTCGAATAAGTTCTTGCAACAGTGTGACCAGAAAACAAAAATAGTAAACACATATGACTTTTATCAGCTGGAAAATCTTGAGCAAAGCTCACGCAAAGAAAGGAGAGCGCAAGCTAACGTCAATCACTTACCTGCAGCTTTGGCTGGCCAACTCAAATCTTTTCTACGCATTAAGAAAATGCCTGTTCCGCCTTCAATCTTACCTCAAAAAATCCGGAATGCTCGAAATAGCTGAGATGCCCAACGCCGGTCGAGTGCCCCTGTTGGAGCGGGCGAGGGTCTCTTACAGCTACTTTTAGTCTACGTTCGCTCTTCGACCTCTTTGCCGACCAAAATGAACGAGTTTACTCTCTTTTAGAATCCTTATAACCCGTTCTTAGAATGAGAAATTCGATAATGACGTATGTTTCAGGATGCGACGTACTTACTGTATTTCATAAAGAGAGCGGCCGCGAATGTAATAGATCGCCTATTCGAATCCGGCACAGCTGCGCCCCAGCAGAGCTCGAAACGATAACTCTATAGAGCCGCACAACGATTCGAGGATACCTCTAGCCGAAGTCCACAATATGTTTGCGAGTAACGTTAATGTGTGCGGAACTTAGATTCCTATTAGCTAGCCGGCTCGGCAAGTGGCTCTAGAAAACAATGGCAATGGCAATGGCAATGGCAGAAGACACGCTCGAGTTCACCGAGTCTCGTAATCGCCATCAGTGGTCACTCGCTCTCAACACTTCTGTCAATGTCCACCTCGCGCAAAGTCCGAAGCAGCTGTCACCAGTGGGGTCTACGAGATAAGCAAGAAAACAATGCTCATCTTGGAGAATCGGAAGACAAAGTGCAACGTGGCGTGTGCGAACGTCATTGCACACTCTGCCAACTAGCGATGCGGGGAGCCGAGCGAGCGCTGGCTTATAGTTCGAGAAAACCACTACGGATACGAGGACCCGCCGTCAGCACCAACTGCCTTTGCCAAGGACTCGTTGAAAGCGACTTGGAAGTGCACGTGTCCCATGCCAGCTTTGGAGAGTTTTCTTCCACAAAACGCGTCATCTCGACGAATCGAAGAGACTGCGGCAAGTAGCTGGCAGAAACTTTTTCTACAGCTAGATCTTCCTTTAATCAGTAGAGTTTAACTTAGCCAATAAGCCATGCTAACTACGCGCATCCGAGCCAACCACAGCAAACATTGTCAGTTGTCGAAATGGTGGAAAGCCTAGTGAACAGTCATAACCACCGCTGACGCTAGTTCAGCTCAAAAATTGCTCACTTTTCGAGAATAACATTGATGAAAACGGAATAAAAATATCACGATGCAACAAAAACTTAGAATTGCTCAAGCGATCCGCCCACAGATGATCACAAACCTCGTTTCCACCTTGGCTCAATTTTAGTAAACTTAAAGCAGTATTAGTCGGCCCCAGTCGTTGGCTATCGTTGACTAGTGTGCGAAACATGTGAGTCAAACAAGATAAGATACCCTCTTTTTATGGCC
The DNA here is from genome assembly GCA_030248295.1 of Mesodorylaimus sp. YZB2_4. NCBI lineage: Eukaryota > Metazoa > Nematoda > Enoplea > Dorylaimida > Dorylaimidae > Mesodorylaimus > Mesodorylaimus sp. YZB2_4. The sequence goes on along the minus strand of JASANH010000838.1, from coordinate 576,377 downwards.
ATTCCGCATTCTAAGATTGCGTTCAGAACCAAGATGATTGCTTTTTGGCCTAGCTAGCAGACATGTTTGCATTAGAAGGACGTGACATGGTTTATTGTATCACGCATTGCATTTTTGCATGAGCTCAGCTCAGGCTGTCAAAAACGTTGGCATGGCACGAGCCCAATAATTACCTGACTTAAAATTATCCGACACCGGGCGATAACTGCTCCAAATGCGTCAGTACGATTGACTTACAGAAGTCATAACTTCATGTGCTGGAAAGTAGGGCCGCCTGACGTGTTGGGGACAAAAAGACGGTCTTGGAGGACGTATAAAATTGGGTACGACTGACGGACGATGATGAAGATGTGAACTTCGCCAAGAGCGACGAGCAAAATGGCCGCGAATCTCGTCTTACTATGTACCCTGCGAAAAAGAGGCTGTCACAACATCCGACTGCCAGCGATACTATTTCGCTCGGTAACACAGTCAGTGGCCAGAGACAAGTTTCCCTTTTCGCCTCGCCCTACACAATAGCCAGTTCTCTCACACTTATGAGAGGTATACACTCCACTCTAGTCCTTTCCGATTCGACAGACAGACTCAAGCCGATAGTTTGTCGTCGTCAGTAACGACGGACCTCTCCTCTTCTTCCTATTCTTTTTTCCATTCCAGCTTCTCTAAAGGACTTAGCCAACAATCTACATGACGAGTGTGTCGATCGACGTTTCTGGGGTGACAACGGGATAAAGCATTATTATCTAGATTGCTGTTTGTGACAGCTGCTGCACCACACCCACCACTTCAAGAGAGCGTACTCGTATCCAGCTAACCGGGCTATAAACAGTGGCAGTGTTTGTTTATAACAGGATTCTTGGTACCCATCCCTTCGATGGATTGTGTTCTGCTGGCTGCTTGGAGTAAAGACACAAAAAATTGCTCCTTTCGCAATAGCGCTTCTTGCTTTGTCAGCTGCAAAGTTGGAATTGCTCCAACCCTGCCAGCTGTTCTTCGAGTCAGCACTACATCCGGAATGCAGTAAGCTAAAACAGGAAATGGGGAAAAGTAATTCTAAGGACGACGATCTCTTGACGGAAAGATAATAAGATTGCTCGTATTGCCAAACTGGCTTAACTTTTTTGTGTTAAACTGTGAACTAAATGAACTCACCAAGTCGGAAGAACGCGAAGGCGACAATGGGAGGGGCTGCCGACGAGAGGCAGCAAAGTTAAATCAGCGTAAAAGTTCAAGGAAAGCAATAGGTCCAGAAAAACCAAAAGGAATCATCTGTAAGCCAGCTACAGGAGCACATGACCTCAGTGGTTTGATACAGCTTTTTATGTTTCCTCGCGAGTTAAAATAACACAAATCCTAGATCCTATATCATTCGCCATGGTGGTTAGTGGTCGGGGTGAGCACCCAAGAGAAACCCAACGAGGAAGGAAGGGCAACTTCGAGCCTCAAATTTCTTTGCACGCATTGTTTGCACAGTAAAATGGCACACCCAAGGCGACAACCCTGCCGCGTAGAGACAGAAAATCTGGGATAGCCTGGTACATGGGTTGATTCAATAAAGGGCACGGACCGAAGCCACCGACTCAGCAAAGCGGCTTTCACTTACAGCAAACAAAGAGGCAAACCTTACTGATTCAGAGATCTTCAACTGGCCTCAGAGCATAATTAAAATGAATAACATCCAATTTAGAGCGCGTCATACTATCGGATGTGTCAGTCAGAGTCAGTCAGATAAAATCGCAAAAGATAAAAGTTATCTGTATGTGTACCTGGAACATAAGGCTTTTCAATTTTCAAATGTGGATACGGCGCCAATAGTCCCACAGATACCAGCGTATGTGCAAGAGACTCTCTTCCGTCTCAGTTTCGTAATAACAGAAAAATGGGGTTGAGTACCAACCAGCGAGTGCAAGTCGAAGGGGCAGAAGTCCACTAGTGAAAGCCGCCTTTCATGAAGCTGCTTCCTAGCGTGTTGGTAGATAGCCTGAACATAAATTTTTCATTTCCTAAAAACGGGACGTGACCACCCGTCGAAGGCCGCAGCATCACGATGCCATGTATACGAATAACGACGTTGTAGAATCAATATGATGATCACGCGCCCTCGGTCTCTCGCCAGCTTTCTAGCACTACCTCCTGGGACTTTAATCAGTTAGTTGCACCGTCCTCGCCGAGGCAGGCACTTTGTGGAAAGAGAGCTCGTGTAGTAACACATAATGGAACATACCATGATCGTCCAGTGCAAAAATGACCCTTCTTGATCCATGCTTGAGCTCATAATCTTGCTTTTTCGGTAACACTACTACTGGTACTACTGCACTATACGGGCTTTCATGGTCCAGCTTGGATCTACTATCACTCCCCCAGTGTCAAGTGACGATGTAAGTAACTTGACGATGTAAGTGCGAGAAAATTTTGAGGACTTTAATATTTTACTCCAAGCGTGGTCTGCCTAACGTGAGGGATAGCGCGCAGAGGTGAACAGCGAAATAGGGTGGGTACCTGCCAGTCTTCTTTTTAATGATTGCATGTTTACGATTTCACCGAACGTATATATGCTCAATCGAAGGTTCACAATATACACGAGATGATGCAGCTGCAATGATTTGCCTGCAGTTCCAGGCCACTAGCCGGGCCCCTCCAGCTGCAGGTTACAAAAAAGAGCGATGATTGGAGTCAGAGCTACATACAGTAAATATCCACAAAATGTTTGCTAAGAATCTATAATCCGGGATTTTCTTGAGATTGTGCAGTTTGCACAGGCTTGTCGAAACAAGCCGCTTGGAAACTCGTTAGTTCAGCAAATCAGGCGGATCTGCGGCTTCACGTTACGAAAACCCTAGCGCCAGCTCCTGCACAGTAATGTCAAGTCCGATTTAGACTGAACTTAAACGACTTTTCCGGATGGATCATTTCAATGTTCCTCCGCGTCAACGTCAACTACGAGTACGTAAAGCGTGAAAGAAAGTGAAACAATGCGGCCCACCAAGAGCGGCAGACGTGTCTTTTGCTGTGATTATTTTTACTTATTTCAAGACATGTGGTCAACAGGTTCATCCTCGTCTCTACTGTTGCCACCGTCTAGAAGGCAACAGAGCTTCCTTGTCTCTTTCCTCTCTGCACCAACGAAAAGAGGGGCTTCTGCGTATGATTTCTGTGATTAAGAAAATTGTGCTTATCATTTCTTATACTGTAGGGACTGTACTAGCTGAATTGTCGGACTAAGGACTTCAGGTGGATGTGCTCATTCTTCTCTATCGTCAGACTTTCAATTCTGACGATTAGATGATGACTAGTCAGGTCGTCGTAGTTGATGACTGGTCAGTCATCATAGTGCTTTGTGCCGAGTTCTGCGTGATTATGCTTACAAACAGTATCGCCTTTTCTGCTGTTACACTAACTTCTCGCACGAGCGCCCATCCTGTTCTGCAACACTTCTCGCTGACCTTTCGCATGATGCACCAGCAAGATCATCTTCTCCGCGTGAAAAGGCTGCGCAGATTTCTCGTTGGAACATCAACTGATTACCCGCTCCGCCCCTGGTCGCTTTTTGCATAATCAAGTCTAGAATTAGAACATAAACCTTTCAAGCTATGTACGTAGTCAGCATTCATGGCGGCCCCGCTCCAGGCAAAGCTGGCCCGACTCTATGCACATCGCTTTGCATTCTTATCAGCTCGAGTTTACTCTGTGCCATCGGTCCACTGATGAGATTTTCGCGCCGTGAGCGCAAAACCAATATTTTATCGATAAACGTGTCAGTGCGTAGGTCCCCTTTGAAGGCGGGCTTGTGTGCATATGCTCGCCAGCTCGTAGTCAAGAAGAACGTCGCCGACAGCCGTGCTAGGCTCGTGCGTCCACGACTACGTCCTACTCTGACTGTGAGGTCTCATTTCATCTATACTCTCTTTAGTCGGTTTGCTTTCTTGCATTTCTTGTCAGTAGATACGATTTTAGCTCACTCTTTTGGAGACCTTTTTACCAGCTACTCCAAAAAAAGAAAGCGGCTCTTTTATTGACAATCAGTCAGTGGGGCTTTTGTGAAATCGTAGCCACTACCTATGGAATCAGCGAGCAAACGGAAAACGCGTGGGAAGTTTCTCATTGGTCCATGGGTATCTCATGACCGCCGCAGGAATTTGATGCAGCTTCCGGTTTTTCCATTTCTAGCCCACCTTCCAACTATTTCAAGCTCGCGCTCAGCGGCAAGAAACTTTACGGTTGAACAACCGCTCCACAAGTAATGGATGAAAACGACGTAGTAAGTTAGCGAAACCTGTGAAAGTGGTTGTAAATGTAGCCTTATCAATTTAAGGACACGTTTGAAGACGCGGTAGAAGATGTGGAGGTGACACCCACCATGGACTTGGAAACATCTCTTGAAGAAGCACGGGTGGCGATGAACCTATTCTTGAACAACCGGTTCGAAATGGCCAAGGCCAGAATGGAACCTTGGTTAGCCCGATGGCGCATAGTGCCCTTTTGGCAAAGTACTTCTAGCGTAATCTTTGCAGGGCCACGAAGAGCATGTACCACGCCGTGGGCAACGCAACAGTGATCTTTATCAGAGCGATGATGACTTGCGAGTTAGTAAGTACCTTTGCAGGGGCTCCATGGGTGTACTTAAGAGTATTATGTCCTAGCTGTGTGTGACCTTGCATGGAAGGGTATGTCTGGCACAAACGCAGACACTGTACGGCTACTATATGCGGATAATACTGGAACTTAACTGTTCTTACGTGTCGCAGAAAGACATAGAAGAAGCTGTGCAAGCCACGAAAGAAGCATCTCAGGTGTGCGATCTATTTCGTCGTCGTGGAAATGGCCAGAGTTCATTTACCAGGTTGGTCAAAAATTTTGAAAAAGCTGTCTATACTGACGGTAAGAAATTCCACTAGGACTGTGGGAAATATGATCATCGGTCCTCACTGTCGTTTGTTTAGAGCAAATGCACGCCGAACTGTGCTACGCCGAATGTCTATTGCAGCGGGCAATTTTAACGTTTATTCAAGACGAGAATTTGGTCAGCTTCGTCAAAGGGGCCTTGAAGATCAGAGCGTGTTATAATTCGTACAAGTAAGTGATCGTGGTAAAAACCTTGAGTTGTCAATTAGGATGGAAGACCTGATACTCTTGATTTTCCAACTCCATTAGTGGAATGGAGTTGAGCGTGAGAAGATGTACATATTTGCTCTTTGCTCCTCAAGGAAGAAATAGGACGTGAGAATTGGAAGTGCGCTCACGTCGCAGACCTTTTTCAGGGAATGCCAACGGATCCTGTTGGACGCTGACTGTTGGTCAACTGGCCCTCGAAATGACAAGCTGAGAGCACATTTTGAGTCGGGTGTTCATATGGGTATCGGCACGTTCAATCTGATGATCTCGATTTTGCCTAGTCGCGTGTTACGCTTATTGGAGTTCGTTGGTTTCTCTGGCGACAAAGCATTCGGCTTACAGCAATTACAAACTGGCAGCGCTGGCGCTGAAGACACACTCCGTGGTCCCCTTTGTAGTCTGATATTATTGGCCTGGCATTTAATTTTTGCTTACATTATCTCTAATGGAGACGCAGACCTACCGTCCTGCGAGAAGCTGCTGGCGCCTCTCACACGAAATTATCCCAAGGTACGTGGCTGTCTTATCAGAGGTTTGTAAAAATAACAAAAATTAGTTGCAGGGGTCCCTGATCTTGTTCTTTGCTGGACGATTCGAGGAAGTTCGCGCCAATATGCCTGAGGTAACGAGTCTATTGTAATGTGATTGGTGCATTCAATGACTCTCTTCTACAGGCTACCCGGCTTCTGCATCTGTCAATCGACTCTCAGTCAGAATGGCGACAATTTCATCACCTGTGTTATTGGGAGTTGACATTCTGTTACGCGTTTATCCGACAATGGTCCAAAGCTGCCGAGTACGCTCATAAGCTGTACACGGAGAATCGGTGGTCCAAGTCTACGTATGCCTACATGTCCGGCGTCTTTCTTATGGCCAACGGGAAAGCGCAATCAAACGGCAAGAAAACGATCGAGAACTTGCTCAAGTGTGTATCGGTTGAGGGAAGGTTGGATAGGCACAGGCATCTGCATTCCTTACCGCAGTGTAACCAGCATTCCAGAGTGGTCGGGAGATCGATACGCATTTTGACCCTGGCTGGGAGACGCATTTTGATAAGAGTGGTCAATAAGGGAGGCCTTTAGTTTGGAAATGCCTCAGTTCCAAAGATCAATGGGCTGCTCAAAATTTATTACCCCTCTGCATTCTTGCTTAAGTTTTGCCCCAGTTTTTTAGTTTCAGCCTTCAATCCATTTATTTCAGGGACGTGCCTGCTCTGAAGCTGCGCATCGCTGGTAAATCGATACCGATGGAGAAATTTTGTGTCATGAAAGCGGCTCGATATTTCAAGAAGGGTCGCCTTCCATTGGCGCATTATGTAAGAATTATACCTTTTATGTCTGTGTCATATGGGGAACACAGCTATCTTTTTTAGGAGCTGTTGTATTTTTGGAACGGGTTAAACATATTAGGAAAAGATTCGAGCCTTATTAACCCAGTTCTAGTCGAAGTCGATCATGTGTTGAAGCGACACGAACTAAATGATGGTCCGCGTGTGGCACCTTGTTCCTGGTTTGGTTTACAAGGTCTCATTGTTTCAGATTTGGACGCTGATGACTTCTGCTTGGCGCTCCTTCTCAAAGCGATGTGCTTGAAGCATTTACAAAGTCCTTTTCAAGCTGAACAATGCCTCACGGATCTAGTCAGCTAGTAGGTCGAAATTCGATGCCATGTGTTCTCGTGCCAAGAAAGTCTTGCTTTCAGCGAGAAGCGGGTTACGGACGGCTATTACTTGATTCCATGCGCCTTGTTCGAATTGTCACTGTTGAAGATGGAGGATAATAACATTAAAGAAGCCAAGGATTACTTGGCCAGGGCTAGGTAACTGATACTTATCAACATACTATGGGTATCGACAACGACCTGTACTATTTTAGAACTCATAAGGGATACGCTATGGAATCGAGGCTGCATTTTCGAATGCACGCCATGAGCGATCGTTTGAGCTTTTATACACCAGAGTGATTTCAGGGCTGATATGTCTGACTGTGCTCGCTCTCTGGTGCAATTGGGTCAACTTGGTGATTCCTGCGATGCGGCTGTGCAATCAATTACCATATATTGTCGTAATCTATGGTGCTTTTTTGATAATTTGAGATAATGCTAGATCGCAAATCGTAAATCTTTTTATGTAAATCCCTCACGAGTATAATAAATAAAGAATGTAGGTAGGAGCAGAGACAAGAGAATACTCCAGAGAAGCAAGTCAGTCTACGCAGGTCTTTTACTCTCGCCAAGCAAGACTCAACCATGAGCGAGAACGATCCATATTTGTCCAGTGGGTCCGACGACGGCTGACAGAACCGACAGAAAATACAATTTTCCCATTTTCCCCTGTTCCTCAGGGACAATCAAATCAGCGATAACTCGCTAGGCGGAGCAGGAAAGATTCCGTGACAGACGAGAATGTGAGTAGAAAGCGAAACCTGCTGTGTCCTTTTTTCATCGTGGACCCCGTTCCACAAGCAAGCTGTAGAGAATCGTAAATGCCATTAGCACCTTCGAAGGCCATTATTTGAATTGTGTATTCGTGTCATGCTGTTGTACAGCTTACACTTTTCATCCTACCGCCCCCTTACGGTCGCTCCATATTTCGAACAACACTCTCCCAGAGAGGCCGCTCAATATCTTGTGAGGCCTCGCAACGAACTAGGATTACGTTTACGAGGGGTTGCCGGGGCGAAGTGCCCGCTTCTTCATGTTGCTATCCAGTTATTCTAGCTCGATACCGTGGTGACAGCTCAGTCTACGAAAGGCCAAGACCCGAGCTGATTACCACCTCCAAGCCTCCTCCACACCTTGTCCGTATTCGATAAAAGGAGCTTCAGGCTGAAAAACGCAGAGACTAATAACCGCTGTCCCGAACCACAAGAAGAAGCCATGTGCACTTGGATCGTTCAGATTGTGTTTGTAGCTTTCCTGGTCAGTGGAGCCGCACTAACGATAATTGCTTTGGCTACACCAGCGTGGAAGGAATTCCATAACAATCAGACCATAGTCGACAGTGCCATCGCTGTGAGCAAAGATTACACGAATTACAAGACAGTGATCGGTTTCTTCTCTGGGGCCTGTGGCGATGGCGGATTCGAAATGTGCAAGCAATACATCCAGGACCAGATCAAAGTAAGCTGACCCTGAGCTGCGCTTGAAAAAGATGAATTTGAGCTGTGCTTGTTTGAGCATGAGCTGTTTAGTGTCTGTGTCTTTTAGGCCAGGCCATGATTGATTGAGCATACCGAGCTAAAACTACGTCAACGGTCCAAATTATATGCATACATAGGAGCTATTCACTTTCACCTGTCCATTTCATTGGTAGATATAATGACGCTGAACAGAAAACACATCAAGCGAAACACAGTACGTATAATGCGAGCCAACATATTGGACGAATAGCTGTTTGACATGTGATGATCGGAATCTACTTGGCTGGTTCCTGAGAATTTTTAATGATTTAAGAAGACGGAACAGACTTCTGCTATCTTTAATAGGATTCGAACCAGCCTGAAAAAATCTAGACTTGCTTGCGCTAGTCTTTTCCAATTACGATAATGGTTTTTGGTTTTGGCAATAGCCTTTTGTTTGATCGATCCTCGTCGGTTTTGATTCATCGCACACTATCTAGATACCCCTGAGGCACGCAGTGGAAGGGATCAACTCGTGTCTGTCGACCTTGTTTATACTGCCCACGACACAAAGCAATTTGTCGCCAAGTTTCCTTCTGTCCTTCTCCTTCGAGTACTTTTAATTCGCATCTATTAAACTCAGCGTGAGTCCAAAAAAGCCTCTACGAGTACTTGTTTCCCTGTTCAAGGCTAGAGCTGTTTGGCGACTCGTAAAAGCAACCAAAAGTCGTATCTTAGCAACTGTAATCAACATTTGGAAAAATAGCAACCGTTCTTGTTATGGCCCTGGTCACGCGTGGTGCGCCTTTTGCAAGTGTTATGCTCGCATCATGGCTGAAAGAGGGCTCGAAATCTGATACTTCTTCTTTTCTCAGATTCTTCTCCGATATAGATATAACCCAGTCAAAGAAGAAAGGTCTGCTGGGGGTATTTTATTAGCCTATAGGCAAACCGGTCTGGTGTCATGTAGCGCAGGACCTGCATTTGTGTACATTGCATCGTTTCTCCGCCAGCCGACACGTTTTGCTTGAAAGTCGTGTTCTAATGTGCAGATTCATTTCTACCTGCCTACCTGTTTACGCAGACAGGTAGTCCGGTGTCTTACCATAATCGTGTTCCACCCCAGCCACTGTAATGATGATGACGATGGAAGAAACAGAAAACGCGATGTGTAAAACACGGGCTGGCCTCGGTTGGTGAGAAGGCGTGAGCCATAATCGCCGATCGTAGTGGCGGTAGCGGTGTGCATTTTGGTAGTTTAAATCGTCGTGTCTCTTGTTTTCTATTGAGGACTGCTTTTACAGATTCTTTTCAAATCAGTCACCGTAACTTGAGATCTTGGGTGAAGTGATATCAGAACCATGTGTACGACTATACTTCAGACCACATTCGTTGTTCTCATTATCGGAGGGGCGACTATGACGGCCATTAGCTTAATAACTCCAGCTTGGCACACGTACAACAAAAATGGCCATAATGACTACATGGGTTTCTTTTCGTCGTGTGCAAGCGATAATGCCACAAAAAATGTCTGTTCTAGTCAGTGGCAGGTAAGTAGATTTCTAGTAGGTGTCTCATTCATTAAAATGATACCAGAGATTAAGAAAACAGAAATGGGCTCCAGGATACTCGCCAGTGGCTACACAACATTTGGAAGGTTGGCAGGTGTCCTTTGAACTTCCAGCTGACAGCTGCTGCCACTTTTTTAGAACGCCCCAGATTGGAAAAAAGCTGCCATGGCGTGTTTAATCCTTTCATTGGCAGCATGCGTTGCCGCCTTCGCTTGGTCGTGCGTGGCGTGCTTTATGTGCTGTTGCAAGTCGTGCTTGACACCACCTTTGCCCATCTTGGCCGGGCTAGCTTGCGTTTTGGATATTATCGGAATCACCATTTACGGGGTGAAGAGTGGCGATGAACTCGGCAATGTTCCGACAAGTTATATCGAGTTCCAGAACAAGTCCACATTCGGATATTCATTTTGGGTTGGCATTGGGGCTATTGCCGCTTTGGCGGTCGACACGCTAGTGGGCATTATTTTGGTCAAGACATCCAAGGTTTCACCGATATGATAAACAGATATCTGTCAGACGACTGTACATTCTGTTATCTAGGGACATGGCGGGTTCTAATCTCAGTGAGACGAACCCAACGAAGCTTACAATTAATTTGGGTCCTGTTCAATGTGTAAGTGCCTGTCTTTGACCTACAGTCTTCTGATATCACTGTTCCAACCGTAGCTAACTGTCATGCCATTGGAACCAGGTGTTTGATTGTCGTGCCCTATGTGCTGTTGAACATTCTGGGACTTATACGCTGTTGCTTCAGACATTCTGAAATACCCTCATATAACAGCATATTTGCACGTGGCAGCATAAAATAGCACTAGAGGGCTATCCGGTTCATTTCTAGGAGGGAAGAAAAGATTTGAAAGTTTCGTAATGTTTTGCACTTATGACGCACAACTCGGAGTTGGGTTGCGTTGCTTGCGCCTGCTGATGACCATGGCATGATATTTCCTGCTGCTACAATACGTGAAATCGAGCGCTTATCAGGCAATAGGGAAGCACTAAAACTGAGCTGAGCTGTTCAGAGCCGCAAAGCTATCAGTGCGAGTCTACTGTACACTGTGTGTTCTGCTCATTGTGCAGCATGGTGCGACACGGAATGTCCCTTTACAAGTTCTGCCACACGAGGCATCGAGCACACACGAGCATCGGCACGATCAGCATCACTCCTCGATCACAGGTCATCATCGATCACACTTCGCCACCTCCTTCGGCCGGAGGCTGATCGCCGCTGGGAGCGGAGGCGTCGAGCATTTCGGTTTGTTGCGGTCCAGCATCGGGCAGCCTGGCAGTTTGCAGCGCACCCATCACCGAGCCTGTCGACGAAGCGCCCATGACGGAGCCGGAGGCGTCGGGCAACCTGGCCGTTTGCAGTGCGCCCATCACCGAACCGCTCGCCGGAGCGCCCATGGTGGAGCCGGAGGCGTCGGGCAACCTGGCCGTTTGGAGAGCGCCCATCACCGAACCGCTCGCCGGAGCGCCCATGGTGGAGCCGGAGGCGTCGGGCAGCCTGGCCGTTTGCAGCGCGCCCATCACCGAACCAGTCGACGCGCCCATGACGGAGCCGGAAGCAGCTGGAGCACTGGCGGACGGGGCTGCACTGCCGGAGTAGACGCTTTGAGCAGCCTTGGCGGGCGCGGCGGCAGCGGGAGCAGCACCACCACCGGCGTAGACGCTTTGAGCTCCTTTCGAGGGCATGTAGACGCTTCCGACCGCCGCTTTCGGTTGTTGTTGAGGGGGACCGCCACCACCCACGTACACGCTGGCCACGGCTTTCGGCTGAGCTTTTGGAGGGGCAGCCGCACCACCGCCGCCGTAGACGCTCGCCGCCGCTTGCGGTTGCTGTTGTTGTTTGGCCGGTCCGGGTCCGCCGACGTACATGGACGCGATGACACGCTTCTGCGACATCTTCGATTCTCGACACCGAACGACTTGATTGCGCAAGACTGCACCTGATCACCACACGACGCACGAATGATGCCTTGCCAACAAGATCATGCTTTATATAGACTGGACTCGGGCAATGTAAAGGGATAGGGCTTTTACGATATCCATTACACTGCCACACAGGTAAACTGACTGTTCATGGAGATGGTAAAGCCGCGTAAGCATACAGCATTCGATGCTTCCACGCATTTGTAAAAGGTATGCTGGCTGTGGAGAAGGTATTTGGCTGCCTCATACTGTGGCAAGCCAACCCCTGGAAAGCCCTAGATAGTCCTTGGGCGAAGCGAGGATTTCACACTCACAAAAATCTAGGTGGTGGTGTCAGGATGTAGGCACGGCCTGTTAGAAATCCTTTTAGCCCTGGTGAAAAAATTGTGTAGCTAGAAAATTGTGTAGCCAGAAAAAGTGCACATTACTGTAGATCGAGCCAATCATGAGGGCACTAGGATATCTGGAACTTTCAATATACCAACATAAGAAAAATTCAGAGTCGAGAAGGAAGGTAAAATCTGCCTTTGAATAGAGCATTTGATCATTGCATATGCACAACACAAAACAATTGGGCGTTAATGATCCGCTCTTGCTTGTGCCGTGAACGGAATGATGTTACGGAGCTGCCATGAATAGCAAGCGGGTCTCATGTGGCTGTGTGGAGCCATGGGGAGAAGTACGAGCTGATTCAATATTTTTCATAGCTGACTTTGAAGGCTCTGTAAGTTGGAATGCGATACCAATTTTCGCACTTGGAGTTTATCCAGTTGTACTTTCTCGAAGTGCAGTTTTAGCGAGCGGATTGCCATGCATACCACGGACGTCGGATAACACTGACGATTGGATACAGGTACAGCACGATTACACAAACCTTCTTTTGACCTATTAGACATTATGATTGCGCTACCGATGCACATTACCAGCGCGAACAAACTGCTCATTACGACTGTGATTAGCTTCCCTTCGCATTCAATTTCATTAGTCAGTCGCCCTCTTCCCGTCCCAAGCGTCATTTTTTCGTGAACATGACCAAACTGCTCACCGAAATTGCGCTGGTTGACATGAGGCATAAAAAGTCAACCCGAGCCTGTTGATCGGGTTCTGACCTTGGCGCTCATGATAAGGGCAGATTGTTGTGTGTGCTTCTCGATTAGATACTGTATCTCCTAAATACTACATTTATGGTCAGCTGAGCAAAAGGCTAATAAACTACTTAATATGGAAAATTAATCCACGCTAGAAAATCGATGCTCGCTTGGTGACCGTCTTATCACAATAACTCAGCACCAGCATTTTTCCAGGAGGCTCAAGGGTGATAGATCCTAGTTTCGGCTTCTTTTTGCAGCCACAAACGAACAAGATGACCCAAGGGGTCCGATTTCAATGCAAGAATGGTTACATAGTCCTCTTCCCATCAGATTTTACTGCTGCTAGGTTGCGCAGAAGCGAAAGTTTTATAATGATGGAGTCGGTTTGAAAGGACTTGCTTTTCTTGCGCTTTTCCTCTATTCACTGAATCAGCCCCTCGGGACAGAAATTTTTCTTGTTTTCTGCAGCCGATTTTTGAGCCGTTGTGAAAGTGCTAACGCGAATGATAGCAGAGAGGACAATAACCAGACTAAATACTTATTAGAGGGCAGTTATGTGCACCTCAACCTTCAATCGATGATAAAACTTGTACGGAATCGGCGCGAGCTCCGGTACCTGCTTCATTTATCATGGCTGACATTCAGGTATCGCTTAGTTAGAGCGCGTGTTGATTTGCGTCGTTTCTTCCACAACACGACTTGTGCACAGTGCCGGGAGATAAAATATTAAAGGCTCTTCCAAAGCAGATAAAGTTTTCCCCGATCATGCGCGTAACTTCCGGACAGTATGTTTTTCGTGGCTAAAAGGACGCCTGGAGGTCGTTTGGACTCTCACCGACCAGTAATTGAAACTAGCCTCATGGCTGGAGCGGGGTTTAGTAAGAGCATACGGAATGTATCTCTGAGAGGACGCAACGGAATGGCTTCTTCTAGGCATTCTGTCGTTGCTATCTCGATCCTGAGTAAAACATGAAGTCGTCTCAATTCGTTCGAGTAATGCGTTCTAGTAACAAGTTAAATAAGGATGGTTATCGCTGAGCTGGTGTTTTTCCGATTGCTTCTATGAGACTCTGTCGAGCATTGATTGAAATGCGAGCATAAACCGATGAAGTTTTTTGCCTTGAAACTTACTTACGCGTGCTTCAATTTTCTTTTCTTCGACTCAAAAGCTGGCTATTTTTCTTTCCATTATCGGTGCCACCTCACCCCTTCGTTTGTGTCGAGCACTCGTTGATATTAGCAGTGTTAAGCATAGGGTTATGTAATCAGATAGACGTCTTGACCCGCTTGTGTTTTAATGCCCGTGGGATAGCAAGCGGGTCCCCTAACTCCGCGTCCATTACTCGTGAATTTTTAACTAGAACAAAACTTCGTTGTGTTACGTTTATAGTATTGGCCTATAGGAGTGGTCCGGCAGGTGATTTGCTCCATTGCTGGCAGTCTGTCATCGTCAATGCCGAGACCCACCGACGAGCTCCTCGAGAAAATGTAAAACAAGCCGCTTGGACTGTCACGTCTTGTGTGTAATCTTTCCGTCATAACCTGTCTCATAACCTAGTAATTGATTGCAGGACTAGATAATTGTTTTTAACTTTTAGCTCTATCCGCAGAGCTCTCCAGTCCGACCCAGCCATGAGCTCCAAGACCGAGGACACTGGCAGAGGCTCTGAACAGATGTGTGGTTTAATGTCTAGCAATGCGACAGATGAGTTTATGGATGAGGATCACGCATCATGGGCTGACAGTTACGGATTCAGCTATTACGTTTCGGGTCCACTGTTGACTGTTTTTATCGCTATTGGAATATTGGGCAATGGGGCTTGCCTATACGTGTTCAAGCCGTGCCGAAAAAGGAACACCGGCGGCACCCCTCCGATTTACATTTATTTGTTCACGCTGGCTTTGTGGGATTTTATACTTTTATGTTCCTCTTTCATGTTGTACAACTTGCCTGAACTTACCCAAGGCTCTATTCTGACCAACTGGATCTACGTGCGCACCCGACCCTACGTGTACTGCGCCACCAATGCTGCCCATACGAGTTCTAATTGGGTGGTGGTCGCGTTAGGATTAGAGCGATATTTTGCCCTCTGTTTCCCATTTAAGCATCGCATAATGGACAATGGCCGACGAAGAGCTGCATACGTAGTTCTGTGCATAAGCACGGCCGGCATACTGTACAGTCTACCTCGTCTGTTCGAAATCCTTTATGAATTCAGCAGCATCCCGGAATGTGTACTCAAGGAAGATGGCACTTACGAGCTAGTGATTGGTTCGGATTCTCAAACTTCTGTTCGTCGAAACGTTATTTATAGAACTTTGTACAAAATTGTTGGCGGAACTGTACTGTATTCGGTCGGCCCTTTCTTATGTTTGCTAATCGTATCGATACGCGTATCGGCGGCGATTCGGCAACAACGCTCGTTCAGAAATGTGACCACTACGACCTTGCAGCGTTGTTGCTCTCCTAATCATCACAATCAACAAACCTATCGACGTGATCATCAAAACAACACAACTCGCGATAACTGCTCCCACTCAATCAATATCATGCTTGTATCTGTCGTCGTTAAGCTCTTATTCGTGCACTCTTTGCCAACAGGATTGGACGTGGCCGAAGCGGCAATGGGCGACGAAAAGTTCTCCAATGACCAAACTATCGAATATCTCATCAATTTCCTGAGCTTGTTGTTAGCTATCAACAGCAGTTGTAATTTTTTTATTTATTACATTTGTAGTCGACGATTTAGAAATGAGCTGCCTCGATTTTGCGTCATGAAACGAGGACCTCAGTCGCCGAGCGGTTGGTCACGATGTTGTAGAGGCCGATGTCAAGAAAGCTGTCTCACCACCAGTCTCGGTTCGACCATCATTGCAAATGAGAATTTGATCGCACATGTTTCAATTGCAGATGTGTGAAGCACAATTTTTACGGCCGTCGAGCTCATTGATTACAAAGAGAGTGCGGAGATTGGTATTTTCTGATACTTGGCTCGGAGGGAATTTGTTGCAAATTCTGTGAGGTCAAAGTTTTACAATAAATGTAATTGCTTGCAGGTCACGTTTCCTGAATGCAGCTGAAAGGAGAGCTGCCCCATCATGCGCAAATCAGGCAGTTCGCTATATATTTCCTAGTTGTATGAACGATTACTCATCACACAGGTTTTTTACACCTTTTTGCGCCTAAAGGTGCAAAACATCCTAATCACGTTAGGAGCCTGATAAGCCTGCGTTTTAGGTACCTTTCTTAGGGTGGGCGAGGCGGCACAATACACTCGGCAGGTGATTTGATACTGACTAGATATTATGGCGTCCAATTCGATCAAGGACATAGCTTATGAAAACAACCTCGGGGGATAAAAACAAGACAAAGATAGGCTTGACCCGCTCCGAGAAACTTCGCGAAGACTGGGATGAGTGCTAGACCATATTTCTCTAACTAGTCATGCTTCACTTCATCACCGAAACGCGCACTTGATGGTAAAGGGACACATTTTCCGGCAGCGAGTCGAAAAGGGAGATACTTAGACTGATCGCGAGCCTGGGCATCGATGGTTACGAAACCTCGTTGCCCAATACGCCACCTAGCGTAGGATGGAGAAAAGGGAGAAGAATCGCTAGAACTAGAGCACGAAAGATCTTTATCGGCGAAGTTCAAGTTGAAAAGGTTCGGAGTGAAGACATTAAAGCAAAGGTTTTGAGCTCAGAATAGGTGCACCCGAATTATATATACCCTACATAAGGACAGGATAGCATATCCTAAATTATTATGAACGTCTTCAGTGTCTGAATTTCCCTCAAAGAAAAACTAATTTGTTTATACTTTACACAAACTCTGCGCGGTACTAGTCATGTAACGCATTCCTAATTCTTTAGTCGCAAGATAAAACTCGAGTGTATTTTGTATCTGTTCAGTATGCTGTTGTGTCTCATAGGGTCTAGTCCCAGGGGTGGGACTGCTAATCCCAGGGGTGAGGTTTAATTCCTGCTCAGAGATCATGGTTTTTTATTATATTGCTAATTCTGAGATTCTTTCTATTCAGAATTTGCAGGTTCCTTTTGCATCAGCTGCCATTTCTCCCTCACCTTCAAATGCGTTGAAAGCTTTGGAATAGTCACAAGGGCTAAAACTGCTCAGGTTTAAAACTCATCAATTCATTTTTTATGCATTTGCCTGGCGGCTGGTAAAGATTGCTACTCATAACTTTTTCTAAAGCTAATGCTTGCCTGCAAGCAGAGCGCATTGCCCGATGGGCAACAATGAAAAACGTATCTTTCAGTATTCGTTACGCCATATGCGCGCGCAAAGTTGATTGAAAAGAAGGCTAGTTCTTCATTAGTCAACAAGCGGAGATCGTGATGAGTGAACGCAAGTGTTCTCACAAATGCCTGTGATGTAGTTTTCTACAACTTCTCATCGTCAGAGTTTCGACGTAGATTCGAAGGTAATGCAAAACTCCCGCTCCTTGGACTGGGTTCTGTTAGTCGACGTCTTTTTACTCCGAGTCCTTAGTGAATGCTAAGTGTTACGTGAAGGACGCGCACTGATTGGAGTGGTGATCGTTGAGTGTATAAATCGCCAGTGTTGGTCATGGTTTCGTGCAACGACATCTGCGAGTCGATCATCGCAACATTTTTTACTTTCAAAACTCCACGACTCGTTAGAGTTCGTAGTTTCAAGATTGGTTTGACATTCAGATTAGTGCAGTTTTTGGTGCTGTCTTATGTGATCGGGTGTGTTCAGGGAGTCAATATGCTTTGCTAAACTTGACTTACATCAGTGTCCTTTAGATTCGCTATTATCTACAAGAAGGGATACCAAGAGACCGATAAGCCCGACAGCAGTGTAACTGCTAAGGTGAAAGGAGTCGCATCATCGGTATTTCGTGGCGATGTGTCTATGCCGAACCGGAGGATATGGGACACGGCTGACTATGTCGTGCCGCCTCAAGTGAGAAGCTCGGTGGTACTGCCGTCTGCATGGATTTAGTCTCGATGGTTTTTAGGAAAATGGTGCCTTCTTTGTGATGACGCATGCTATCATCACATCTTTTCAACAATATTCCAATTGTACGGAGGTACCTACCGTCTAATAATCTCGGTACCATAGGTCATACCCATGTCGGCCTGCTTCTTATTTTAGGATCCGGCTGTATCTCCTTGTGATTATGCTGACCTTGACAGAATGCACCCTAGTTGTCCAATGCGATTCATAAATCCTCTTGGCAACGGTACGTACCGCATTTAAAGAAGATGTAAAGTTACAATGACAGATATTTCCTCACTATATGTTTTAGGCCAAATGACTGGCAGATGTTTGCAAGTGCCAGGAACTTCACGAAACTCATGCGAGATATCCGCGTGGTGCCCAGTGGAGAAAGACGACATGTGAGCCCTTTTCACGTTTGAGCGCGCTGCGCTCGACAAATAAGTCAGCAGTCCTAGAATGACTCATCTTAACTCTGCCCCAGCAACTGCACGCTTCAACTTCTGTGATAGCCTTGATTTTCTTTATCCACATCGCGAAGGAGACTAACCAGAAAAGCTGATCTCAAGTTTTGAAAATTTCCACTGGTTTAAACTACGGTGTCTCTCTTCAGTAAATATGAACAACCGTTGCTCCCGGAAGCAGCTAATTTTACAGTATTCATAAAGAACAGCATCGAATTTCCGAAGTTTCATATTAAAAGGTAGAATATGGCTGCAATCCAGTATTTCTTGTATTCATTACCCTTGTTTATTTTTTCAGAAATAACATCCCCGAGAAGGCTAATTCGTCTTATCTGAGGGGATGCCGATATCATCACAAAACGGATCCGACTTGCCCCGTTTTTACTCTAGGATACATAACAGAAGCAGCAAACGTTGACTTTGAGAAACTAGCGCTAAAGGTAAGTTTTTTGGCGGCACTGGCCGACGCAGGCCAAGCATCGCCAGCCAATAGGTTTACGAGAGGACTTTAAAGTTTTATAAAGAAGATTGCGTGGGTCTTTGGAATGCGAACGCCGCTGGTACTGTAGTGCTGCACGTCTCATTTGGTTTCAGGGTGGCGTGATCAATATCAAGATCGAATGGGATTGCAATCTGGACTTCAGCATCTCTCATTGCACGCCTGTTTACACGTTTAGCCGCCTCGATGATGACTCGAATAAAGTATCTGTCGGCTGGAACTTCAGGTACGTAATAACGTTGGAGATGACATCAGAAAATTGATGTCCGAATGGGAAAGATTGTTCGGATGACACAGGGTAGCGCACTATGTAAGCGTGATCAGGGTCCCCATTTCAGATACGCCAATTATTACCGATCGATCAACGGTGCCTCTCAAAGGGATTTGATCAAAGCGTATGGAATCTTGTTCATTTTTTCAGTCACTGGCAAAGCTGGGAAATTTAGTATTGTACCACTCATTTTGAACATTGGTGCAGGCGTGGCCTTGCTGAGTGTGGTAAGTTGAAAGGACTGGCCCTCACCTTAGCTTTGGTCATGTACGTGCTCGCTTTAGGCAACATTGGCATGCGACTTTATTCTGTTATACGTGGTGAAGAATCGGGGTCATTACCAAGAAAACAAATTCCTGGAGGTGATGGACAAGGACTTTCAAAAGCTAGGCTTCCACTCAGCCGACGGAAAACCAGCAAATTCAGCAGTGATGGAAAGTATGCCGAGTAATCACCATCCCAGGAGGTCTATCCAAGCAAGAGGTCGGAAAAACTCATACTAATAAATACCTACCTACTCATTACAATATGCGACAGTTTCTCATCGCCATTTCTTGAGCTGATAACTTCGGCTTGGACATCTGAATCAGCGAAATAGCTTATGTGCGTTGTTAGCGTGTCGACAGTGCTGTACATATGATGCAAGGTTTGACCTTTGCTCAATATATGCTGAAATGGAATACATGGACGCATATGCTTTCAGCATCTCAGATTAGTGCCACGTTTGACTATCGGCCTGAGGACGACCCCGCATTTGCGTCACCAAAGTACTCGTACGGTCATGAAAACTCAAATGCGATTGCGGATGGGGTACATAAGACACGATAGCATAGTGATTACCTGTGTAGTGGCTTGCCATGTTCAATATATCGGCCTACTGTATTTTTGTATGCGAAAAAGGAGATGAGAGAAGCTAATCGTAAGCTCATATTTCGCTCTGGTGCGTGAGGTTACTTGGCAGGTGATGAAAGTGGTATGGTCTCGATAAGGCCTTACTCGTTTTGTAGAAGGCCAGGATAAGCCTCCCCATAGACCGAACATCCTCCATATACAAGAGAGCGAATCGACTTGTTGCTCGCTGTCGACGGGCTCTATCTCTAGGTATTACTCCCTTGGGTTCAGGAATACGCTTATCACCAACAGCGGGACTAAGCGACTAATGTCGGCTGTGACTAATAACGTAGGGCCGCTCTAGATGCTTTGCCTCTATCGATAGGATTGGTTTATCCACCCAAGACATGTCTAGCAAATTCTCCCAATTCTCCAACCTCCTTCTTGTCACATTTCTACTGCCATTTGCGTACAGTAAGTGCAGGGTATGTTAGGTCAGTGTCCAAGAATAAGTACTTGTTACTGCGTCTTAGGCGCGGGCGTATGCCCGATAGACTTCGTGGAACACGCTGGCGTGTGCGTAAACGTTCTCATTACACCACTTCTGAACACTTGGCGTCAGACACAGACAAAGTGTCTGGACATGAAATCAAGCATGCTCCTCGTGAAGAGCCAGTTCGAGTGGGACACGATGATCGTAGAAGCGTAAGAAGACAGTATGCTTCTTTTTCCTTTTTCGCCTGAGATTACTCTTCCGCGCTTCAGAGCTGTCCACTTCCAAAATATACCAGCAGGTGTCTGGCTAGGCTTAAACTACACCATAAAGGAAAACAAGTACTATTGGTTCGATGGAGCTGAACATTCGCCCACCGAAGATTGGAACCTTTGGGGCCCGGAAGAAACGGATCAAAAACACGATGGTGACAAGTGCGCACTGATCGAAAGGACGGGAGAGGAAGACAGGCCATTCGAGTGGATCCTTGTGGATTGCGAAAATCGCCACATGATGGGCATCGGCGTGTGCGTTGCACCAAGAGGTAATTGTACGACATGCTGGGCGGCCGAGAATCACAGATGCTCTGGTTTAGGAAGCTATCCCGATGGAACCGAGTACGGCTTGTTCTCAATGACACTGATCGCACTGGCCATTGTGGTAGCACTTCTTTGCACACGGTACTTGAGACGTCGTTCTCTGACTGCAAAGGTATCATCAATGGCAGGCATCGAGTGTGTTACACTTCTCTTTTATGTTCCAGGTGGATCGTGAGAAGAATTAGAAAAAAGAAGGCAAAGGACAAGCACCTCTCTTAAACTGATCCTGGAAGGTGTGGGCCCAATGAGGCGACTATGGCCATTTGTGATTAAGGATGACTGTTTGTGGTCAGATGTGTCGCGTGCTAGTACGCCGACTCCGTATAAACGCCCGCTGCCTCTGTGCAGGCACACTGGTTTATTACAATTCACGTATTTTTCACAAATGAAGTATTCGATTTCCATTTAAACTCTTACTTTTGTCAATAAAATTATTTCCTCTAACAATTTGAAAGTAAAAGCCGGTGACAAAAATATCCATATGCAATTTTATTCTATGCTAGTTTAACTTTCTGCACAGTGTATCACCAAACATTAGTGTTGTCTGCGCAGCAAGTACGCGTGTAGTTGTGCCATCTCATTCGCTGAAACTTCTAGCCGCCTTACCGGCTGGGGTTCGACTCGCGGCCGGGCAAATCATTTCGTGTAAAATGTGACCCTCAAGTGCGCATACCTGCCTTTGGTGATGTGGCAATACATGAACGTGAACTTTCCCTTACCCCTACTCGGCCCACGCTGCAACCCAAGTCTGCACAGTACTGTATTTCCTAAGAACGTTGCCAGTGACAGACCACCCCATGATTAAAGGTGTGTAGGAGATGCTTGTGGATGTAATCGTTGGTGTGGGCCTTCAAAGTGTTCTTCACAACACGAACGTTACCTCTCACCATTTCCCTCGTCATTCTTCATCAGATGGTCCCCACCATTTGTTGCTTCATTCTCAGAAGCTACAACCCAAAAATGACTGGAACAGGTTGGGTCACTCGAATGACCCACCATTGTTTCGCCTCCAGTTCATATCATGACTGACTTATGACACCCGACTTTTTTTAAAAATAAACCACCCTCTCTTTTTTCTGTTTTACTTTTAGCACCTTTTGCGTTGGGTGAATATCACTCTGGTGTGACCATCAACAAACCGCACTGACTGTGGGCGAGATGCCTTATACCATACTCTCGAATCCTGCAGGGTTTCTTAGCTGTGAGTTCTTATGTGCTCATTGGCATGTGCTCGCAGAATCTCAACGGCGAGCTTCCACGGCGTTATCACAGCTGAAAAATTATAATAATTTAAATTTCTGATGGAATAAATTATTTACGGTCCGCAAACAGGACTCGTTGAGCCACCGCTCTAGTTAAAGGTTTTACATCGTAATTTACATGTCACCCTATTGTCTTTGATTGACCGCTGCTTACTGAAGTAATCACAGGTAAAGCTGTTTCATTTGTTGCTCTCTGTGTTATCTATCGCTCCTCGACTCCCAGAGCCTGGCCACCTATTTACATCTTCCACAGATGGTAGCCCACGACACGTAGGGCATACAATCTGTGAACGTGGCGGTGCCAATCCCGCGGCACTCGAATTTGATAAGAACCACAGACCGAGCTGGCCACCATAGCTTTCTCCATACCACACTGAAGAGAGGATGCAGTACATTTCGTTTGTTTCGTGGCTAGCGTATTTACCCAAGAGTTCCGTGTGAGCAGCGACATCCTTATAAAGGAAGTAATAAATATTGCTTTCCACTGAAATCGGATACAAATTCTGTTCCTCTTCGACTGAAATAGGAAGCCAGAGATTATGAACAAGTGTGGAACAGCTACGTAGTCACATGGCCTTACATCGCGCGCAGTTGATAAAGCGTAACCAGTTCGATTTATTCTTGTCCTTTGCATCGACGTACATTAAAGTATTGGCTCTGATTCCCAGCTGAACATAAAGGCGTTATCGGTATATTAGAAGCAAGTGCAGAGTACGTACGTACCTCCCAGGCATATCCACTCCGAGCCATAAGGTTTTCATCTTCGGTCGCTATATATTCTCCCTGTAGAGGCCAAAAACATGTCACTCTGACTATAGCCTATCCGTGCACTGTAAGCGTGGATGACCTTTATCAACGACACTTACCTTAAACTGTCCAAAAAGAAGACCACGGGGCAAAGGGATCTTTGTTAACACACCTCTCCCAGCCCCGTAGATCTTGGACCGATTGAAATAGAGCATACATGGCAAACTAGCCTCGGAAACGGACGAGCCCGCCTCAATAGTTCTATCGCCAACAAATGAGTCATCCACAAAGAGCAATTGACCAGAAGGACGGTATCTCTTTGGAGTAGGTTTGCGTTTGTGGCATCGAGCAGAATCTGAAACTGTCTAGCCAGATTGACCTGAGGTGGCAGAGGCCACTTTGTTGGGTACTCACACAACGGTATCTCTTTTTTCATGTCAAAATTTGCCCCTGAAAATCGAAATTTCATTCTCATATTCGTGTTCATATCAATCGGTTCATAGCTCTCAAATAGCTAACCTCCATTTCTTTTTGCCCAATCCAGCTCATCATCGATCAGCTTCCACGCTTCTGCGCTCCATTTCTCCGTCCTCCAGCCCCCTTGTTCCAATACTACATTCGATTCCAAGTAAAGAGCTTCACTTTGCGCCGAATCTTTCCCCGCTTTTCTTGATGGTTCCTTCGTGGGGACCGTCTTGGAATCTTTCCGCCTTTGCATCGATTGTGGAGTAACCCTTGGCAGTTCCTTTTCTGTACGTGTTTTTACTGAAATGTCAAACGTCGATTGGGGGCCGATCCCACTTGTCGCATTGTTGGTGGAATACTCGTGGAAATAGAAAAGTGCTACAGTGCCAAGAAGGCTTATGGCGAACAGCAGTAGCTTGTAGTACTTGAAGATATTCATGTAAAGAACATAAATGAAACTAAAACAGGATGGTGCTGACTGTGAATCTGAAAGTACAATGGTCTATGTATGTGTAGAAGCCCATCTTCACACGCTGTCCGCCACCAGAAACTAGTTCTTATTGAGGGTACATGCAGTGTAGCCAGCGACACGATCCGTGTTTGGGGCTGTACTGGTACAGGGACTGTGTTCATTCATACTATGCTATAGTTTTAAGTTTCAATCTGAAGGTGGCATTATTTTCTGTGAACTTTTCTCTGCTTGATGCATCTGACAAATGAGTTTTGAAATCACTGATCGATTGAGGGTTCTCTACGTGAGCCACCGAGTACTGTATTTTTTCTTTATTTTTGACCCACCGTGGTCGTTCCAGGGGAGGGTCGACTTTTGGCCCTTCACCCGCGGGCTAGGGGCCAAAAATCGACGTTAGTTGACCTTATCTTGCCATCGACTAGGGTCCATCCGGGATGCATGCCGGGCAAGGGCGCGTGCTAGTCGCAGCCCCGCGATGTTCGTGGTTACCCAACCATACCCAGCCACTGATCGATTGAGGGTCTGTGCCCCGTGATGGGACCCGGATTCGAGAGCTCGTTTATCGACCCCGGAGGAATGAAGGGTGAGTCGCCCGCCGCCAGGTGTGCAAGGCGCGGAGAGAACTTCACCAAGTTCTCAGACGGCCATAGTTGAACTCAGGGCCGACTGGTGTCCAGCTCTGCCAATCAAACTGTGGCACACGCCTTTCACCGCTACACCACCGAGGCGGCTGTATGGGTGATTTCGACCTGTCTGTACTTTGCTAATCTCCATTCGTAAGCATTCATCTGACAGTCGACTGCACGGAGCCAGCAGAGGTAATTTTTCAGCCATGGACCACGACGGGAGGCTTCTTGGCCCGGTGCAAAAATCTACTGCTCACTCCCTCCAGTAGTGGACCGTTATTACACATTTGCACGAGATGCGCAAAGAAACGAACCCAATCAGCAGGTGAGGTTGCGGGTCCCAGCCCATGCCTAACTCTTAGTCATGAGAAGCCATGTAGACACGGATTGTCTCGTCTATCAGTCTTGCATGAAGTGCCAATTTTCTGATAGCTCAACATTTCCTACGATCAGCCCCAAAAAACAATCCCATTTTTTATTTTGTGCTCATGAAGTCTGAGAGAAAACCGTGCAACTAATCCATCATGTTGCAAAGCCACGATCTGCTTTCACTCTGGCAAACTGACGTTTAGCTCATATATCTGAAGCAATAAATGTATCACGATCAGAGCAGGCAAATGCCCAAGCCAGGTCACTCGCTTAACATTTATAGAAACTCACAATTGAACCGACAAATCCATTACTCCAAGCCAGAATACACAAAAAGCCAAATCTTTCAATCAATTCAATCAAATTCCACCAAACGAGTCACATTTTCAAAAGCTAGGCGGACTGAACAGGTTAGCCTTAAACAAAACCACAACGCAAAAAAGAGCTAGACGTGGGTCTATCTCTCAACATAGTCTCAATATGCATTTGGTGGATAGTAAAACCCGCCCTGCGCCGGTGGCGCCCCGTATGGATAACCTCCAGCAGCTGGTGGAATACCGAACGGTGGTGGAATGGCGGCGGCTGGTCCTTGAGCTCCATAGTAATAATAACCGGCAGCAGCGGCTGGAACACCCGATGGAATTCCATGAGGCCCCGTTAGTGGCGCGCCTCCCATCATTGACGGCGGTGGACCCGTTGTGGTGGGAACAGACGTTTGTCCCGCAACTGGAGTGCCCTCGGCTCGAGATTTTTTCGACGAGTCCCTGAAACAGAATCATTTAACGTAAGTTCGACATCACACTCCACTAAAAACATTGTCATACCCATCGGCTGCATCAGCCGCTCGTTTCCGACTGCTACTTCCCGAGAAGCCCAAAGATTTGCTTAGTTTCATATGATATTCGTAATGATCATGTATCCTGAAAAAATACCTGGTCCATGCGTAACATTAGTTTATCACCACCTCTACTTACTCATTCGCGTCGTCACTAAATTCCTCCAACAGTTCGTATTTTCTGCGAGAAAATTCCAGTTTTTGCGAGTCCGTCAAGTGTTTGCTCTCCAACGCGTAATCCAAAGATTTTATCACGTCAGCCAATGAAAATGGATCGGCGTTATAAGCCAAGTCGACCAGTTGCAAATACAGTCCTTCGTTACCCTACAATTGGACTTTTTTCCACAGCTTTCCGTAAGCCGCCTTTAAGACTCGTACCTTATCCCGATCCAAAGCATCCATAAGGACTTTCTCCGCTAAGCGATTATCGCGACGAATCTGCAAAACAGGATTTCCATGGAAGAGAATCGAGCCTCAAGGGCCAAAACTGCCTTACTTTTGACTGAAACCTAGCAAACTTGGCGGCGAAGTTTGAGGCCACCCGCGGCGCAACCTGATCATCATGAATAAGCATTTCATATCGGCGGCACATATCGCTGTAATCAGGAGTCGATTCTTCCCGCTTTCGAGCCGAATGCACTGCCATTCGGCGTTCCACACCCAATCGTCGCATTTGAATCGTGGCTAAGCCGGGACAAGTCTTGTCAAATTTTGTTAAAACCGATTTAGCATCGTCGAAGTTCCCTAAACGGACGAGCAAGGATCATCACCTTGGACACATCAAGGTTGACAAAATTAACACCACCTTGTTTTTCTTCGAACAAAGCCCAAGCAATATGCGGATTAGGTTTTCGTGATAAATGAGTTCGACAAGCACGTTCATAAACCGATCTCGCCTCCGACGGTTCAGCTTTTTCCATATATCTGGCGTACTAAAAATAACCGGCGCTTTAACTAAAAAATTTACTCAAATCGATAAACGCGTTCTTCTTACCCGAATCCACATATCTTCGTATAAGGCGCACGCGATCAGGCAACGTTCAAACAACACTTTCACGCGGTCATGACATCCCTCTTTGATTTCGAACTCCAAATATTGACGCCAATTTTTCAATTGCGAACGTTCCAACGGCTTGACGTGGAAATAGGGGCGTTTTATCCGCAAAGAAAAATAAGATTCCAGCATCCGCAAACAAAGTCCATATGGTCACTTAAAGTCACTCACTTGTTCTTCAAAGGCCCATCGCTTGCTAACTTCCTGTTCGTTTTTTAGATGAGTTTTACGGCGTTTATCCAAGATTTTTACACGAAACATCTTCAACGCTTCGTCATGATACTGCAAAGGCAAACATCAGGGCGAGACAAATGGAATAGAAGTTCGAGGATTTACCTTCTTGCGATATTCACTTTTGGAAGACCGATGCTTACGGCGTGATTTTCGTTTCTTTGATTTTTCTTTTTTCTTCTCTTTCTTCCTTTTTTCATGTTCGCTGCTTCTACTGTTTTCGTCATCACTGCGATCACTCCCGCCCGCGCCACTCCCGTTATCGTATTCTTTCTTGACAGCTTTGTTTTCTATTTTGTCGCTTTCGTTCCCGCTGTCCTCGTTATCCTTTTCCTCCTGGTCCTGGTCCCGTTCATCGTCATCGGATTCACTCTCGCTCTTGGTTTCATTGAGTTCTTCCACTAAAACAAAAGCGTGATCAAGTCGAAAATATGATCGGCCAGGCTCGAACAACCTACCCATGAACACTTCCAATCCTTTCTCTCGCATTTGTTCCTCGATCTCCTCATAGGCTTTATCATACTCCGAGCCGGAAATGATTTCATGGGGCTCGTGAGTGTTAACGAAGTCTTGAAATCTAAAATCATAAAGATCCTCATCAAAGACTCGAACAGGACAGGCCTTAAAGGCGCTCTGTAACGTGATTCACATGCCCTATGTTCACTTGAAAAACATCTTACCGCTCAAAATGGGAACTGTAGAGCATGGTGGGCGTCTTCAACAATCGGTCATAAATGCTAGTAACCGCCGAAAAGTTATCGTTTTTGAGTTCCCAAGCGATATAGTCTTCCCACAACTTATCCGAACGAAATTCCAAACCTGCTGCCGTCAAAGCTCGTTCGTAAACGCTGAAAAGAAAGTGTGCATGAATAAGCAAGGAAAGAGATTTCGAATCCAGTTAGGAACTATCCCTTAGCGGCCCAAGTCAAAAAGCAAAACGGCTTACTATCGAATTCGCTTCTCCTTCATATCCGAATCTTTGACGTGTTCTTTGTAGAATGTAAGATAACTCAACCAAAGATCGATACTCAATGGTATAGCCGCCACGCCACGATCGTACACCTATGAAAAGATGCATATCAGTTCAGAATGACCAAGTGTTGGCATGGCATAGACGATGGCATGTGAGCTAACGTTATCACAAACAAAAAGCAGAATTTTCATAAAGCTTCACTTGCCATCGTCTATCTAATGAAGAGGCCCCCGCAGCCACCCCGTGCTGCTTGTTCAAAGCGTGATAGCATAGTCATCAAACACATAGACGATTGTTTTTGTATCGGCTAGGCACAGTACAAAAATAAGTACATGGCAATTATCACGTACATCAAAGTTCTCTTAAAGTTCTTGAGTGGAAAGAACCAGTCTCAATGGTGTATCGAAAGGAACAGACATCGTCTATCCTCTGGCTTATCATCAAATCACATTTTCCCCTGATGCGCGCATAGCGGCGTGTTTTTAAAATGAGAAAAGTAACGTAGCGTAAAGGAGCACAGATAGCCCATTTCTCTCTTCACGCCATCATCGATCCTGCAAAATCGTTGTTGTTCTTAACTAAAGTGCACTTTTGCCAACGAGAGAAAACGAGCTTTATCCAACCCAAAACAGGTTCATTATTGATGAGTGGTTTCTATATTAATTAATCTCAAACATGCCTGATATACTGTATCAAGAACTCTGGGCAAAACGTCATCTTACGTCAATCGCTCGATCATAATGTTTATGGCGCCGCTCGAACTCAGCATACTTCCGCCAATAACCAAAACAGTACGGAAATTTCTCCAGAAAACTGTCAAAGGCTTCTCGAGCTGACTTGCTATCGTCCTAAAAAGTAAGCATGTATCACTGGCCAAAAGTCAGAATAGGATGGCCAATATGGGCCAACAACACGACCCAAAACTGTTTTATCTGACATGTTTGCTCAATTAAGAGTCTTGCCAATATACACACATAGGCCATTAAGGAAGCTGAGCTATTTTATTCTTTGGATACATATACAAAACAACAGGCTAAATAAGGTGGAATAGGTATCATGAATAATCGGCAGTCGCAGCCCAGCTACGGATTCAGCTTTATCGGTTATCAGCTGACCGATATCGCTTTAACGCTCGGACCTAGTGCAGCCATCTTACGAGCAGTAAATCACAGTGCCTACTACGCACTGAATCGACTGTTGATCAAGATGAACGGACATGAACAACGGATTCTTACCATGTTTTCTACGGCTTGTAATAGCTGCGTCCAAGCATCGAAATTCTGAGGATCTTCACGGACTGGTTTCCAAAAACCCTCCAAAACTTCACGATCTGTTGACGAATGGGACCGACGACCACTGCGTTCTCGGTCTCTTTCCCGATCTCGATCTCGATCTCGATCACGATCACGATCACGATCTCGCTCCCGATCCGACGATCGTGGACTTCGACTGCGTTCCCGACTCATTGTTTAAAAAAATTTCTCGAACTATTGAAAAAACGAATGATATCTGATTGATCAACTAAGCGTGCGCTGATAAAAAATAAAACCCTAAGCACAGAGCTCAGAATTCGAGGAAAAGCAAAAGTAAAGAGTACTATATTGCTTCGCACAGCAATTCGACTTTGATGTTTGTTTTGTCATAAGCAGACAAGGTTGAAACTATCGCTCACCAATTCAAAATTTAGATAATAGATGTGACAGGATTTAAAATAATAAATCTAAAAATCACTTAGCTAGAAGCAATTTTTTTAATGTTCATCGAGTAAAAATACGATTTTTATTGAAGCGTTATCAGCTGCTTTCAATAAGCTAGTGAGGAATAGCGCTTAATTTTCGGGCCACATCTCTGACAATCATATGCGGGTTATTCAATTTTAAAAAGTTCGTTTCGTTTGTGGCAATAATCGCACGCAAGTCCATCGTGCAACTTTCAATGAATTTTATCGCCGCATACTAAGTTGAGCTTCCTTCCAGCTTTCCGAATTCTAGTGATGGCTGAAACATACAGTAAGTAGACCTTGGCCTAATGGTTAAGTTAGGTAGCCTACCGTAAGAAATCGATGAGTGTTTGACGTGAGCTTGTTTTTTAGATTATCTGTTCAAATTTTTGATTATTGGGAACGCTGGTACGGGAAAATCTTGCCTTTTGCATCAGTTTATCGAAAATAAATGTAAGCTTGTTTTTTAGGCTGAATCTAGCAGTCTAGCAGATAGGATATACAGTATGAGTCGGGGTTTGTGTTGGAGTCTCTTTCCACTCGTCTTTTTAGGGTTGGGGCTAGATTACTCATATTTCGAGGGCCTCGGTAAAAAGCCTCGATAAAAAGATAAAAAACTTGATTATGTTCAGTAAATATCCACCTCTTCATAAGAAAAACGATTGTATGGGGACTCGGCCGATTCTGAAAAGTAGCCGGTTTTGTGCGCAGGAGGCACCGCTGAAATCTAGCCCAGAGTAAAAGTAAGAAAATACATTAACTGCCACTGTGTAACATACACTGCACTCTGATGTCTGGTGCGCAGCATTGACCGATTCGACCCTAAGCCTGCATCCCGATCCATCTATGGTCAGGATCGGCCCGATATCGGTCCGATCAGGCCGATCCACTTCATAAAATATAAAATTAATGGGGATAACGTGTTTGGCACTGAGTCCTCACGGACCTGGCATGTTTCTTCGCTGTAACTCCCTCTCAGACCACTCCAAAGACACGGGAGAGCTAACCAGCGCCTGAAAGTCGGATTTAATGCTGATTTGAGAGAGAACAAGGGACTTTCTCATCAGAGTATGCCACACTTTATCATTTTCCAGCGGATGAAGCGCGAAAAATTATAGTTGCCGATCCAGCAGTCGGATCGGTTCAGCCGGGGATCGGTCGATGCTTGCTCGTGACATGACCTGGTATGACTATATCGATGTTCGGAATTGAAAACAGCCTGGGACCTATTCCGAACACTCTAACTAAAGTAAATTAGCCAGTCATCTTGCGAACTTTGAATGACAACAATATGCTAAAAATGCGCTGAAACTATCCTGCAGCATAAGCGATAAAAGCGATCCCTTTGAAAATCGATCAAAGAACTGGTAGCTCCTGTTCGATTTTCAGAAATCGCAGATGCAGTTTTGTCGCTGGAGCAAGTCAAACAGTACTGCTAAAATTTTTGCTGAGATCTTTTCGATAAAACCATTCTGCACAAAGATAAATTGGCGAGCTCGTCAAAAGATGCGGTGTTTCAACTCGAGCTTCGGTTTAAGTTCGACAGATGAGCATGCCCAGCCTGACGCGCGTGAGATTAGCTTGATTTGGGAATTCGGGTATACTCTACTGTTGCTGCCATTCTAGAAGAAACTCTGTCTTAATGAGTAAAAGTGTGCTGGTGTAAGATGAATAAGAGTTGTGGTTTGCCCTTTGGCTATAGATGTAGATATTACTCCGTCACACGGTCGAGATCTCTACTAACAAGTGTTCGAAATTAGGTTTCGTAGGCTTAGTCTGTCGTAGCAGCCTCCTGTTTTTCTTGGTTTACTTTCCAAAAGCGGAATTTAAAAACTCTCTTGATAAGTGTCGCCTTCCTAATGAAATCTTGAGTCACTGTTATTAATCGCTCGCCTTCTTTTTTAGTCAAGCACGATACGAACCACACGATTGGAGTCGAATTCGGGTCAAAAGTTGTGCAAGTTGGAGGCAAGTCAGTAAAACTGCAAATTTGGGACACTGCTGGTCAGGAACGATTTCGATCAGTCACGCGTAGCTACTACCGAGGTGCAGCTGGTGCCATATTAGTCTACGATATTACGAGGTGAGTACTTTTCGTATACCCTGTTATTATTTAGCTCACACTGTATTCTTTCAGCCGTGAAAGCTACAACGCATTGATGCAATGGTTGACGGACGCAAAGACGTTGGCTAGTCCACATATCGTTGTTTTATTGGTGGGGAATAAGAAGGACTTGGAGAATAAGCGGGATGTTAATTTTTTGGAAGCGAGCAACTTCGCCCAAGAAAATGGTAAGCCTTCACGTGTTCTGACTGCTGCTATGGTTAATATCCCACAGCTTCCGTTCTTGTTTGCTTTTTCAGATATGATGTTCATGGAGACCAGCGCACTGACGGGCGAAAATGTTGAAGAAGCATTCCTGCGCTGTGCCAGGACGATATTATCAAAAATCGAATCAGGTAAGTCTTTTCTTTGCTTCGTTCTAGATTTAATTCGGATTCTTTTGTTCAGGGGAATTGGATCCTGACCGAATGGGCTCTGGCATTCAATACGGTGATGCGGTACTCCGTCGTGTACAGTTACACAAACAGACTTCATCCGTTCGGCGTCCGAGTTGCGGTTCTTGTCCTTAGAGCGACGATGCAAATCGACAACCGCGTCGTGTTCTTACTTCGAGAAATCTCACTTTGGTAAATACCTAGGCGGAGTCATTTTTTTTTCAATTTCCCGCACTTGAATTTTTCTCGTTACCTTTTTCTAGGGTTTTTTGAAAGCTTTTTTCCTAACTTCCACGTAGTACTAGTCGTGTTTGTGCAGGATCTGCATTACTTCTTACACTGTCTTTGTCTGCACTTTCTGTGCTATAATAGTAATGCTTTACATTCTCGTTTTTCTGGTGCTTTTGAGCAAACAGATTTTAACGACCTGTGAAACTTTGAACTTAGATGCATCCATTTGTGGGATAACATTCCTATTCAGACTACATCTTGACAAAGAACTGATATTTTTGCGTTGATTATTGGGCTTTTTACTCTTTTTGTGAAGGCTTTATTTTTTCGTGCATTTTTACTTCTTAGGATTCGGCGTTGTGGACTAGTCATCTGTTGGAGTGACCTGGATTGACTGACGGTGGAGTAGGTGAGCTTTACTTTTGTTAGTTAGCCAAAGGAACGTCGTGACTTGACAGTATATAGCGGTCCCATTGGTTTATTTGCTGTAATTATCAGTGATCTGTATTTTTAAATTTTATGCTCGGTATTTAGTTTGTGTTCTAGGCTTCCAGGGTTTTTATCTGTTCTGAGAGTTGTACTGAATTGTGCGTTAGTGAATTTGTATTGAGCTTTATACAATTGGTGTAATAGATGTTGGATAGCTAGAGGTGCACGTTGCGTGGAAGCGGGCTTGGACTGCCAGGCTTGCGAGTCTGCGATGGAATGGTTGGAGCGGTTGCTCTGATTGTGAGCAAAAAATAAGGTGAGAAAGAAGGCTATGTTGTGTCAACAAGAGATTGAGGCTGGATTACCATCGATATGATGTTGTCCTGGCCACTTACATGGAGAGTGAGCATTACTGACTATTCTACTAGGTCAAAGACCGCTCGCGCGGAACCCAGCCCGCTGTCAGGTCAGCAAGGTGAAGGCGGGAAGATCGACTGATTGATTCACTTGCCCACAAAGCGCACTAATTGGCAGATTCGGTACACAAAAAGGCCACATTATACCTTAAAGTCATGTCAGTTTCAAACGAGAATGAAATCAAATTTCGATCACCATTGGCCATTGGTCCTCGCGAAGTTGGCCACTGGCGGCGCCACGTCGGATGCGATCTCGAGTCTGTTGCCGTCCCTCAGTCGTTTGAGGATGAATTCGGCTCCCACTTCCTTCTCTTCGCTGAACGGGGCTGCGCCGTTCTCTAGGGTCTACGGGTAGAAGAGCGAAGAGCACGTCAGCCCCAGCTCCGATGAGCTCCAAGTCAAAAACTCTTACCTCCCAGATGAGCACTCCCAGGCTGCACGTGTCCGAATCGACCGTCCACACTCGACTGTCCAACGATTCTGGTGCCAGCCACACCACTGGCATTTGAGTCGCCTTCTTCAGCCGGTACTCCTTCTTTTCGCCAGTAAACCTGGCCATCCTGATGTCAATGATCTCCAGGCGTCCTCTTCGACAAGCAATTGCGAGCAGCCACGTCGCGGTGCACTTACCGTGCACGATTTCCATGACGGTCATGGGATGTTCTTCGTCGATGGTCACGCCGAGCGCCGCCACCACATTCGGGTGTCCACTAACGGCCCGCATGATTCGGGCTTCTTCCAGCATCTCGATTCGAGGGTTTCTAACTTGCCCTCGACCTCGTTCACCACCCGGTCCAACCTCTTCACGGCCACCGCCTCCTTCGATCCGTCCGCCTTCGTCAGTATCGCTTCGTAGACTGTTCCGACATTGCCTTGCAAGAAAACTGCCGTGCTTCGAATCGAGGGCGTGAGGCTCGCTTACCTTTCCGAGCTGCTTCTTTTGTTCGCTCTGCCTCGACAGCACTTCCTACTCCTGACGCAATCGAGGATGGATTGCTATCGATACGCCGCGGTCGCGGTCAGTTGCATCCCGTAAATGCATGTCAGTGCGACAATGCGTACATGATACGAATAGTTTGTTCGTACGCTTAAAGACGACCGATTACGTGATCTCAGAAAAGAAATGAGACTTATCAAGCTGCTGTGACTTTGTCCAACCAACGACAGACGCTGGCCACGTGAGCACATACAGTAGTTAGCTGGCGGCTCAGCGAATGTCTCCTCCTCCCTAGAAGCAGCAATAAGAGAAACGATACAAAAGGAAGCACAACCGAAACGGCACCTAGAACACTTACACTTACTGTACACGCATCGATGGTGATAAGTCGGGCGCTCCATTGACCAAGAATGTCAAGCACCTGAAATGCACGGCGAGCTGCGAGGTGACTGCCAGAGTGCGTAATATATTGGTACATCGGATGTCTTCGAAGGCTACAAAGAAGCACCGATCCAAATCCCCTGAGGAGAAAAAACGAACATTCTGTGAGAAATTGAGCGAGAGAAGGTTGAGTTAGAATTGTTGGTGGTGATTCTTGCACAGGAGCTAGAGGTTTATTCTGTCAAAAAACGAAATTCTGGCCGTCCATTTTGTCAGTACGGGCTGGAATTTCGAGCTGTCACCAGGATGACCTGGCCTTGTTTTGTCACGTGGTATGTATATCTTGTCTTGTAGCAAGAAGTAATCGTATGACTACTTTCAACTCCTTACACTCACGGTCAGTCACCATTCGCTGGACTGTACTTCTGAGCACAGTCCAGAAATGGCGGATCGTATCTTGTGTAACTAATAGCCTCCATCTACAGCTTCGATGCCATATTCCACCATATTCGGAAGTGGTGGACAGTTTAATAGGCTAAACTCCATTCTATGGAATGCCCTTATCGATTCTGACGGCAAGAAAGCACATGGCAAAGTATAAGGGTTCATAGGGGCTCTCGAGCATGGTGGCTTTCATGAGTGCCAGTTCATCATTTGTGCTTTCTGAAAGCATGTGCAAATAGATGCTATAAATAGTGATGTATTTTCTGAGACATGATGGTCCTACGGGCATCACGGACTGTTAGCATGCCATGCGTCATTCAATGGCACAAATGCAAGTTTCATTGGCCCAAGGCAACGTCATCTGCCCATTTCTCTTTTTCTCCTCCCATCGAATCCCCTTTAGTGCGTGCACTAAAGCGTTTGCTTGGCTCAAAGTGATTGCAATTTCGTTTTTGCAATAATTCGTTTTGCCCTAATGATGCTCGACTCGTGTTTTGCTTCCTCGGGATTCGGTATTTTTTAAAACCTCCATCTTGAAGGTTAAGGAAGCGGAGGCGTCAGTGATTGCTCGGCGAGGATCGGCAAAAGCTTGCAACTCGATTTAGCACGGGCTTGTGACATAATCTGTTTACGTAGACAAATGACCAATTTCTAGTCGTGTCCGTCCCACTAGCCTTTCTACTGGTATGGAATTTAGATAGGCCATTGCGGAATAAGCAGGCCCCGAAACACAACAAGAACCATGAAATTCCCCAAAACTAGATCCTTTGATGCAAGAAGCTATCACGAGGTTAACGAAAAGACCGAAATAGCTTTCGTCGAATTAAGTAGATGATATTTGAGATGGTTTGGACTAAAGGCGAGTACCGTGCCGTACAAACATCCTAGCATGTTCTTGAACAGACAAAACATGACTGGGTGCGGCTGCAATTATAGGCTCCTTACATGGAGAGAGGCTGTTTGTCACGAGATAATGAGGGGCTGCTACTTCAGGTAGGAAATTAACTTTGGTAAGAGCCAAAATCCTGATGAGGCTGATTGCCTTTGCCCTGGAAAACGAGCTTGTTTAAAGCCTCCTATCGTCACAAAGCATCGCCATACGAAACGACAGCTTTTTTAGTTTTGGCTCTTTTGCTTCTGTGAAAGCTTTTGCATCTGAGTCACAGCTAAACGACGTCATAGCTGAAAGAAAACATCTTTTTTGGAGGCAATGAAACGTGTTTCCTGCAACATGGCATGTTTTTACCTTTCAAAGAACAGAGCATATGCTTCCCCATCGCCGCGTAACATAACTCACATTTCGCAAACCAAGATGCATGGGCGCTTTTGCTTCTACGCATCGCTGAAGCTAAGCACTTTTCCTGAAAGCTCGAGTGGGTTGTTTTGAGTAAGTACTATTCTTAGTGCGCACCGACAACGAGCTGATGGACTTGCGCCATTTATTACATCTCTTTGCCCTGAAAAGTCATTGTAAATTTAGAACCGGAATTCTAGGCGCAAGGTGCAACATTGGACAACAGTGTAATACCTAGGACATCAAAACGCTACGGAACAGAATTGATATCTACGGAAAAACGATTCAGAATAGTACGCTGAGAAGGAGAACCTGCTGGTGAATCACAGCTTAGTAAAGTTAACATAGTACTTCTTCTTTTCGTGATCAAATTGTCGGAATGTCCGAGTGACCGCATTTCAGTAACCTTACCCGATGTGTTTAAAACATTTTGACGTTTTCTCGAATCAGTCAGAAAATGGGCAGCGGCATCAGCTACGGTCGGTCGCAGTATTGTATTTGTACCGTAGCAAGCGGGCCCCGAGCAGCGTCGAACCAACTCCGAACGAACCGGCATGGACACGCCGACAGCGGTTACAGTAACCCCATATATGACTGCTTCATTGTCAGAAACGGAGAAGCCTCGCCGACGACGTCGCAGAGCCATGCGTAAGGACTTGGGTGCAAATAGCTCAACAAATGTCGAACGAAATCGAGAGCTCATAGCACAGTATAGAAGAAAGTTGACTCCTGAATTCAGCAATGACAACAGATCAAGCACATCGCCAACAGCGGGGTAGACCTTGAAATAGATATCGTGAGGGTTCAGGCCACTCATAGTGGCCACGAGTGCCTGGGGTAATTCGGTGACAAGGAATATGGATAAGATGGCTAACAACATTTTGGTTGTCCTGCTATTGAAGTATTTACATTTCTGGGCGTCACTGCGTCGTCTGAGAACGCGATTATTGCGCTCCTTAGCTTCGTTCAAAGTGCGCAAAAGTCCCCATATGCTGAAAGCTAATAAGAGGCAGGGCAGCAACTTGAAACATACGCCATTGATCCATAATACAAGCCGCAATAACATGCAGTTGTTGCGTAATGCGGCCTGTGACGGTACCACTGTGTAGCCCTTTTCCACAATTCGATCGGTCAAAGTGCTAATGAAACTGGAATCGTTGCTGCCGTTACTCTGAGTTCTCACGACATTTCCATCCGCCTCCGCGTGACACCCTTCCAAGGGAAAGTCATCGATGCTATGAGTGAAGATGACTGGCACACATAATGCTCCCAATGGCGCGTATATGTACAGCATCAGTTTCCATACATTCTCTGGTTTCAGGAATGCATGACTAAACTTAGCTCGCCGCATAACCGCTAGGCGCATCAGGGCCAATAGTACTACCAGCCAGATGCTGCTGCTATGCAGTAGGATACTCCACAATGAATGAAAGAGAATGAAATTCATCCACGAATAAGTGTAGGTGGCGCAGGCAGCCCCGTGATACATGACATAAAAGTGCACGACATAGATTAGGTAAGTGCTCATGGTGCCCGTGTCGCACAAGGCGATGGCAGCCAGGATCATGTTTATTGAAGTTCTCATGTTGGGTCTGGTCAAGACCACAAAGTTCAGTACGTTGGTCAACAGACCGAATGTGCATATTACCACGCACAAGTAACCATGCACTGGTTGGTAAGATTGAGCAAATGTGGCCAAATGTTTGAGGAAGCCGTGCTCCAAGTTCTTCTCGGCTTGTCTTAGTTCGTCCACTGGCTCGCCATAGTTAGTGGTGTTCTGATCAAGGGGCACGTAGAACCAGCTGTTCATAGGCGAGCCGCAGTAATCCATTGGTGGTCGAGAATGGTGGGCACACGATCAGATGAGCATCTGTAAATGATGAAATGAAACAAAAATGCCCCCTTCCTTCGTTCCGGTCGGCACCAATGGAGCGAGACCGTTCAGTATGGTTCGAGAAAAGGGCGCGGCATAAATTACGGAATTGCGTCAAGTGCTGGAGAAGGACCGGAGAAGACAAAGCTCATCAGCCTGTTCTCTTTTCAACTGACGAAAGAAGCGGAAGCGTGAGAACTGCTCCCTTAGATCACACGCCGGCATTCTCAATTATAATCCACGGCTCTTCTCCAAACAGCCGTCGTGACTTTGTCAACATGTCACTGGCTCCTTGAACGTTTTTGCACTTCTTTTTTCGACGTTAAGACGAAGCGAGCAGGACGAGGACGAGCCACGAGCAAGCCCGAGTTTAAGCTCGAATCTCAGCTAAAGCCGGCGGCTATGATTGGATTGGCGGAAGGAGGCGGTATTTGTCATATCTACACGTGGGTATGCAGCAGGCCAATTTCCGATAGCCTCGGCCACAAGGCTCGACATTTTCTCATCAAAAAGAGGCGACTCGCTCTTTTAAAACCTCTGGGCGAACCTCTTTTTATGACTCCCCTTAACTCCAGAACGACTTGACCACCGAAAGCGCCGCCTCGGCGCAGCTTCTTGTTTTGTCAAGACGCGTACACGTACCCTACGTCAAAGGCGTGTACATTGGTTCGGAGGTGGTCGACGCGATAGAGGAATCGATTTCATCAAAAAGCCTCTGCGTACCCTGATGATGGCTAATTTGAGTCGGACGACGCCGATTCTAAAAAGCCGTTTATCTTTTTCCAAAAGAATCCACCGTTAGCCTTCTTATGAAATGTTGAAAAAGTCCATGAGACCTACATACATCTTTCCTCGCATCATTCCATTCTAAGCCACCAAACACCCCGTCACTAATAAAACGATAATCAAGGAGAATGCTGAAACACGCAACCAGGCCTCCATTCCGCCGCGCTAAATTGCATCTAACTCAGCAAAAACCTACTCCTTTCGCTTACTTGTATGAATTTGAAAAGGACCTTCTGACGTCCATGTGATAAAGAGAAAAAGCCGATGGGACACCTTATCCATTGACTTACAGCTCTAAATAAGCATACAGAAGAGGAAGAGAAAAGCTCATTTTTTCAAAAAACTATAAACAGCAATGTTTTCATGAAATTGGATTCATAAACGATGTCAGCAAGCTCTTCACCTTATTTGCTTTTCGCGGGGGGGGGGGGGGCTCGAATGGGGAAATTTTGATTTAAAAAAACCTAAATCCCTTCCCCTACATATTTGCACCCAAAAATAGGTCATGCGTAAGACCAATCAAGTTCAGCAGATATCGAATCGCGTAAAAAAATGGAGTCCTATCTACTAATGCGCCCTGAAAAAGGG
The DNA here is from genome assembly GCA_030248295.1 of Mesodorylaimus sp. YZB2_4. Taxonomy (NCBI): domain Eukaryota; kingdom Metazoa; phylum Nematoda; class Enoplea; order Dorylaimida; family Dorylaimidae; genus Mesodorylaimus; species Mesodorylaimus sp. YZB2_4. Next base: position 536,779 of record JASANH010000838.1, on the reverse strand, counting down.
GTCGAAGTCAGTACTCTCGGCGTGAGTTAGGTAAGGGTAAATCGCCTAATAATTGAGAAATGCACTCATCTGTATCCGCTCGAAGTCGTTGGTCATCCCATCAGGTGCGAATATGGACATGCTTGATGGAAGGCGGTGGAGAGTGAGAAGTGATGCCTCTAGAGTTCAAGACCATTTGTCTCAAGGCATCGCATAATCTATTCCAGTATAAGAACTGGCATAAAAGGCTTGTCGATATCACTTCCGGCTCGCTCTGAATACTATCATGATTCTCACTAGGCTGTATGCCTCCTGGACACATGATCTCTATCTCAGTGGAGCTTCGCTAAAACCTTCCCCAGGGTAAACCTAACAATCAGTTGGACCACTGGCGATTAGACGAAAGGAATAATAAACTTCTGATCCTGCTAGAAGTCCCTCGTACGAACCAGCTCCTTCAGGTTCGACGAACAGTTACGGCGAGCCTACATGAGCTTGGTGCCAAGCCAAGCCTTTGATCCCTCAAATCGAAGCTTTTAGAACACTTGATTATTTAGCTTTGATGGTGAGACCTGTAATTAAGCTTCCGTCCTGTTGGCGTAATCGATGCGCGCAAACAAGAGATGTGTACTGGCTGATTGATTAGAGCATCCTTCGTTCTATAGGTACGCATCGTTTGAAATACACACTAGGCGAGGAGCAATTTCACGAACTTTCCACACCTGTCTAGCAAGAAGTTACTGATGACAAATAACAGGCTGCGAGTAATGAGCTGCCAAGTTTAGATAGCAGTAATAGCGGTCATTGGTGTGCGATCAATCTATGGATACGAACCAGCCCGTCCGGGGCTTATTGATGACAGTGCCAGAAAATTCACTTGGCAAGCCGCGCAGCGAAAATACATTTCGTAGAACACTCGATACATTGCATATAATGGTATATCACCCCCAAGGTGCGGCGGCAGCGCAAATTCCAGTAAGGTGCTTGAGCTTGGGTAAGACCGCTAATACAGCCGATTCTGGGTTCATAAGCCACCCCTATATGTATAATTCGATAAATTAAAGCCAATTTTGCGACCTGAGGAACTGCGGAAACTATGCAAACTGCTCGTGAAAGTGGTGCAAATTAGGCATTTTCATGCCATGACCTCAGAATACCTCATGCGATGACTTGGAGATCAGGCATTTATAAAAATGATTTACATCGTCTACTTCAAGGCAAAGACACGAACACACAATCCACTTATCAAAACAACAGTCAAAAGAATTCCGTTTACATAAGTCAGTTCGAACAGTGTAGGCACCATATTGGGCGATGCACCCGAAAACCAGTTCTGTAGCACATACGGGCAGACAGATCGTCGTATCTCTATCGAGATTTCAATGACCAAGAATCATAAATAACGTCCTTGGCTCAATCTAACTCTGCCCTGACTTCAAAAGCGAGCGCGCATGCCTTTATAAGGCAGAATAACGAGACGCACTAAATAACTCGCAGTCCCCTCTTCACCTACTCGACCAGCCCGCAAAGAGTCCGCCATCGTTGGCCCGTGAAATGTAGTTTGTTTTCTTTTTGCACTTACCATTCACGGCTGCCAGTTTACTGAAAAAAAGACCATAGTGGCGATGCATCTCTTCCACGTAATTTTTGTCGTCGCTCTGGTTTGCACTATTTCTTATGCGTATGCTCGTAAGTCATAACATAATTTTCGAAGCAAATATGGCCAAAAAATTTTAGCTTTTAGAGCAAACCACTGAATCTTCGCCGACTTTATTTCCGCCCGGTGACGACGATGAAGCTGGTGATGATGGACCGAAACAGCAGAAAGCAATGACTGGGGACTACTATAACACGTTTCACAGTCTCCACTTGCAAATTCTACAGTCCTATAATCATCATATTCGTCCCGAAATCGGAGCAGGGAGACCAATGACTTGCAATTTTTCGATGGTCGTCACGCATTTAGATCGAGTGGTATGCGCATGAGTTCAATCAGCTGATAAGGCTTGCACAGAAGCGTCCATCCCTCAGATGTTATTATCAAGAGAGTCAATACGGACACTGAAGTCCTCCCACCCCACCACCCTCCAATGCATACGGCTTTTGTCTGTTGCAGGACGAAGATGCCCAAGCTATTGATCTATCTGGTTGGATCGTCCTGGTAGGCCGAGAGCTCTTGTGACCTTACGTGCTTACTTACGCGTTGCCTTTTAAGCAATGGTACGATCATCGCTTGGCATGGAACGAGAGCGCTGAATTCAAGGACATCGACAAGCTGCTCATGCAACAAAGAGTCATTTGGAAACCGGACATTCATCTTTACAATAAGTATGCTTATCTTGACTTAACATTAGAATGTAGCTGCCATGCAATCAACCCTTGAGGTCAGACTTAATGGTACTGTAGAGCAGGTAAAGCATAAGCATAATCATGGCATCAAACATGCTACAGTGTTTTGTCTGTGATTTCACTGGATTCATCGATCCTGTTTGATTAACCTGGTTAAAGTTGGATAAGATGCATAATTTGACTAAACGAATCCGCTTGTTCTTCCGCAATATTTGGTTTTTAAGACCACACACACTACTAGTATGAACTTCAGAAACTAGTTCATGGGGCGAAAATATACGGATAGTCTTGCCTCTTCATATCCGATGTTTTCACTTTCATAAAAGAATCCAATTCTGCATAAACACTGTTTAATGGCAGTGAGGAATGCTGTTTAGTGTCTGTAAAAATGTTTCAGGAAACCAGGTTATGGATAGTAAAACTTTATGACCATGCGAAAAGGATTTTATTAGCAGCAATTAATAGCCAGCACAAGATGGGACAGGCGGCTGTAAACAGGAAAGTGGGTTAGAGTAGACAAAATTTATACCACTGTTTATCACTCAATTATAGCCCCAGTGATCGCAGTTAGGAAAAATTATGATGCCAACTATACTTTTAACGAGTTCATGCATTTTATGGGTGGTATATTTGTTGACTTGTGCTGTATTCAGTTATACTGGGATATTCAAGTAGGCTCCTTATCTTCAGCAGAAAAATTTTCCTTCTCAGCCACACAAACACATCGCAAACGGTTTGTTGTTTTAGCGCCCACGCCAATGCGGATACACTGGTCAGTATAAACACACAAGCGCAGATATTCAGCGATGGTCGTGTTGTCATGGATCCAACCATCAACTTGCGGCCATACTGTCAGTTCAATTACAAATTATATCCATGGGACACGCATAAATGTGTGAGAGTAATTTATAATTACATTATTTGATCAATCATGAGTATTCTCACCGTTTCGGGGTACAGTAGAGGGAGCATTAATGACTGTGGCCTGTGGTCTTGTTAGGCACCTTGCGAGTTGCATTTTGACTGATCCCCGTTCCTAGGAGTCCTAGGGTTCCTCGATTTCTGTTCATGTCAAAACTGTGGCCCCGTTAGGACCCAAATTCTAAATGCCTGTTCCCATGGCCAATAGGCGAATTCAATCCTATGAAGCCAACTCCACGAGTCATCTAATCCCACGCAAGCCACTCTGTGGTCTAACCTCTAATTCCTTCGAGGCAGCCGGTGTACATTGGATCGTGGAGCTACCGTACTCACGAGTTGCAATGGCAACTACGGCCAGTTACAGCCGCTGGAATTCCGGTCGTCTACTCAAATAGCCAACGAGTCGTTCCGACCAACTGGCGCATCGTAAAAGCCATTACTCAACTGGCCGACGTGGAATTTGACAACGAGTATTGGCACTATGTCAACATTACTTTCTATTTCGAGAGAACATCTACTTTTGGCGCAAATTTTATCTTACTTCCAGCCTCCACTGGTGCTTTATTAACAGGCATCGCATTTCTGTCTTCACTGGGCAGAGGCGAATGGAAATTGATAATACTCTTGGTAGCTCTGGCGTTGGAAGTGATACACTTTATTGCTCTGCACGTCATCATACCACAAGGGGTCATCAATGGAGGACCACTGATACGTAAGTCAATCAGTGGTCTGCAGACCAGCTCTATCTTAATGCATGATGCCATGAGGGCTGAGGGGCGTGCACTGGTCTTACAATGCTACGTAGAAATCTTACTGCTCTGAGGTAGCGACGACAAAGGCCCTGTAACGAATCTTAAAAACTAAAGTTTATTCATAATTTCCATAAGTCCACCCTTTCATCCCCAGTCACCGACATCCATTCAGGACCTAGTCAAGTCTTTCATTTCAGTGACATTCTGCAAAGCCAACATCTTTCTCACTTTTTTCTCTTTCATTCTTGCGTTCCTGATCAAATGGATTTCGGAATGTAGAGCCAAACCGCCTGAACTGCTTGCTAGATTCTTACAAAACCGAATCCTCAGCGTAGCATGCTGCTTACCAGACGATTCCTTTGGAACGCGTTACAGTCCAAGGGCTGCTCAGAACAGGCGCCAAGGTCAACGCGATACCATACTGGAAACGAATAAATTGATTCTTGCGAAACCTCAACCTCAGTATTCGGCCGACGAGAAAGATAGAAGCGCCACTTGTTCCAAAGTGGACGAGACACAAAACAGATTCGACATTGATGAATGCGGCAGGAATAACGAAATGTGGTGGCGGCTAGGTGTCTTAGCAGATAGAATATTTCTTGTCGTTATAGCTGTTATATTCGCCATTTTTTGGGCTTGCTACATAGGTTTTTAGACCCGTAGGTTATATTTACTGTTATCACTTTTTTATGTCTTTGACTCTTGCTTCATTTCTGTAATTGTAGGTGCTGTGGTCGACACTGTTATACTCTTATCTTGGCTCGCGGCAAAAGGAGATTTTGTATTTCTACTGACGTATACGCGTTCCGGACAGGCTATAATTAGCACGCTCTGAGTCTCCATCTCTAATTCTTCCCACTCTCATTTTCCAGAAAATCTAGCACATCATCTTTTCCATTCGCGGGACCAAAACATACTTTACGAGTGATATGTATGGCACATGGATAATCTGGAAGCATTCATAATTAACGCAAGACCATGGTAAAGTTTAATTTGAAAGCACGAAATCCTTTGGCTAGTTTCTGACGATCTTCCAGTACCTCTAAACGTACGATGACCCGGCAACCAATGGACGAGATTCGGAATGTCTTGTCTTGGCATTGGCGAGCATCGCCTAATCTGGGAGTCTGACCCCACAGCTCACGAATATCATCTTTCCCGTTGTAAATTTCTCGTCTTTGTCTGCCCATTGACGTAACGTAGATTTCGATCAGTTTGACACCAAGATATTGCGGGTCCAAATATAAGCTATTCGCACAAGATATCGTTGATTTCTGGTATTGCGGAAAAATGCGCAAGCTTACTTGAACTCACGATTAGATCCTTGGTGGTATTTGAAAACCAGGTCGCATGAATCGACAGGGTCCAGCCATAGAACATACCCCTTGTCTTCAATGATCGATATGTCATCTGAGAGTTTACCGCTGAAACCGAAGACGTTACGCGACAGAAGTCTGAAGCAAAGCCTGACCTACGTCAAACGATATCTGGCTGATTCCACTGGCGATACGGCAGCCGATTTCTGACCATTGTACCTTTTCTCAGTACTGTCCACTTTGTCGAGCTTTTTCATCGGAAAATGAAGCTATTTCACAAACTAGCGCTCACGACAAGTCGTCACCTTGCTTAGCGTTTGGTACCGCCTTTGATCAACCTGCGAGGTTTTTCCGTTTCAAGCAGCTGGTTCTAGTTTTAGCTTACGTTAGGCACTAGTGTCTTTTCTAAACGCTCTTAAAAGACTAGTTTCTACAAACTGTCTTTGTGTAATTTCAAACCTAAGCTTATTATTGGCAAGAACTGCGCTCTCCAAAAAAACCCGGCGGACCAGATCGTATTGTTTAAATATTTTGAAAGATTTCTATTTGGCTCCTGTGCATTCATGATAGGACAAACAATAGGGATCGTGTCTTCTTAGATGGATGCCATACGATATCAAAATCCATCACGTGCGTCAACTTGTGACATCAACCTGGTACATATACTCGTAATTATAGGCCCGCATCGACTACCCAGAATCGTTACAAAGAAACTTCTTCATGTCCACCAACAAAGTACGACTACACCTAGCCTTACAAAGTTCAATTAGAAAGGCTAATGTAGCCAAGCCGCATCCCATTGACCAAATGGAAAAAAGGTTTAAAAGTTGCCAGATGTCCAGGGCTTCTATGGAACTCGTGTACTGCCTTGTCACCACCGCCTCGTCATCGTTAAAATCAGCAGCTGCGCCAGCATTTTGATATCGATCAGGAAAATATTTCTTGGTCATCTGTCTGAATACAATATCGCTCATCATGGCCACCATGGCTGCATCGAATTGCTCCTTGAATGGAAAATGCTTTCGGAAACCCAATGAGTTGGTCGATGCGCCTTCAGCAGTGCGGACAAAAGTCACGTCCAAGTTAACGACATCTTGGGATGGTGGATTCTTGACGAACATCCAAGTCACCATTCGAACATCACCAAAAAAGGCGAAGGTGGGCTCCGATAAATATTTGGCCATATCCGATGCATCTTCGGCGAATATCGGAGTGTAATTTGACAAAAGGTTAGCCCACGGTTCATAATCCTTACTGACCGAGGGTAGTCCTTCCAGAACGTTATAAAATTCCTGCCGATTCTCTTTCGGCACGACGAGGCGAAGCTTATTTTGCTGCAGAAGACGTCCTGCATCTTCCAAGCTGGTCACAGGGAGTACATTGGTCACTCCGATGGCGGACACGATTAGATTTGATCGGTAGGCATGGGCCAGGGTGTACCCGACTAGGAACCAGCAGAACAGCACAATACCCGTCACCAAGGAAAAATGGTCTTTCAGTGAACCCGCGTCCATTTCGAGCATAGCCAAAATAATATCGACGAAAGTCCAAAATTGAGTTCTCATACCCTTAGGTCTCAACAAGGCCAAAATGAATGCGATTATCAGAACTACAGTAAATGCCACCACAGTGGTCGTGTAAACTGTCCAGTCGAACGGATAGAAGGCTGAGAACATGCCTAGTTTGGCTGGGTTCTTGTACAGGAAGCCGTACGATGGCCGATCATAGACGAGCGGCCCATATTCAATGACTCGAGACCTTTCGCTGGTCATAAAGATGGCATGAAAAGTAACGTCGGCTTCACCAGTGTGTAGCATTCCAATCACTCCATCCCACGTTCCATTGTCCAACATCTTCCCGTAGGAACCTTCGGTTGGTGTCCTCACTTCGAAAGTGAAGTTCAACATGTAGGCTAGCCACAGGAAATATTCAATGCTGATTCCCGGGTATGGACATCGCTTGTCTACTTCAGCCGATCTGTTACGCGGAGACCATAAACCAGCCTTGCCGATATCGATAGCGCATTGCGATATTGAAGGCTCATTAGCCTCGGCTATCGATGCCACAATGAAGTGATGACCAGACAGCGTGGGTATACGAGAGTCATGCATGCTTCTGCTCGACATGATACTCAACCCAAGCCCGACCGGAGTTGGAAGTTCCGCTCTCACTGCCCCATACTGGCTAGGAATATAGTGGAATAGCAGTGACCTTAATTTGATAGAGGTCTCGCTTTCGATGTCACGCTCGACAGGTTCTATTTTCAATTTTGTTGCAGGAAATTGGTGGAGGGGGAATAATAAATCAATTAAAAAGAAACCAAGGAGTCACGTAAATTGATAGTCAGCTCTACTGCTGCAAACCCGCAATTAAAAGGACCCCTACACTTTCAGCCGCATGGCTCACTTTGACAAGCACTCCAGAGCATAACCAATGAGAAATACATAAGCACCAATCATTTGGCCTCAATGCGTGGAAAGGGAGGGGGAATCCTAAAAAAACAAGGGGTCATTTTCAGCCCTGAGAATGAATGCGTTCATTCTCATGATAGGAAGGATGGATACGATACGAAGATGGACGAGCACGGCAGCTAACTTGTTTTCACACTAGGAAGCAGATGGGGACTTCGTATGAGAATGCAATACACTCTCACGATAAAGCCATACTGTATATTGAGATCCACCACGCCGCCATATCGTTCATTGCAACATGGAACTTACCAGGGCTGGCATGCTAGCTATGCGCAGATTTAGCCATCGTCACTTTCCCACCCAGCACTCTAGCGGTAGGCAGTGGGCCTACAGAGGGTGATAAATCAAGCCTGGCTACAAACATTGTCATTACTGCACATCCGCGGGGAGACGGCAGGGAAGATTGGCTCTCTATCTGCCTCGGCTGGTGATCTTAGCGACAAGGAAAGAAACGAACTACATACATCCTGTATCTATTTCACGTAGTACAATATTGGCACCATAGGAATCCGAGATCTACGACTGCCATGGTTACCGCATGAAACCCTGAGAGGGACAGTGACCTCGGGTGTGATTTATGGGCTCTCGATTTGACGGGGGAAAGGAACATGTAAGCATAATTTATAAGTCGCCTTGTTGAGACTTTGTCATTGCAATCAAGGTTCTTTTCCTGTGAGACGATCTTGTTCAGCAAATATGTACGCTATGTTATGCATAAATAGGTGATTCTGGCTCTCTCAGCCGTTATATTAGTCTCCATAGTCCTCCTCTCGAAAAGGTTTCAGTTCGAGCGATCAGCGGCCAGAAGCAACGGAGAAACATGCGCTCAATATTTTGAGAAATCCGTATTTCTCCACCGCGCGGTGTTGCTTCCATGGTGTAATTAACGGAGCACATTGCATTTTGAATCTAGCAATCCGGTCAAATCCGATACTTTGCCTTGGATCTTTGACTTAAACACCAGCTATGGTGAGGTACATGCTTAAACACGTCACCAAACGCGGGTATGCGCGGAAGAAGGTGAAGGAGCAAAAACAAAATGCTCTTGACATATTACCCGGAAGTGAGTCGAACACTCGCTACCCAGCGTGAGCGGGAGACCTTACCGACTCTTAGGCCACGAAGGTATCTCTTTGCAGAATACATAGAAGCGATAGGACAGGACAGGTGCATACATATAGTCTCACCAGCCTCCATTCACTCCTGCAGAAGTGGAAATGCCTGTGACCCTGTGTCAGATTGTGTCATATGACAGTGTGTCTGTCAGGAGCTCAGGTGTTTGTGTTTGTGTCTCTTACCTCTACAGTGCGCATTCGCGTTTAGGTACGGGTAAACTATGAGTATGAGTATGAGGAGCGAAGAGATGTTCAGAAACAGACGTCTGCGTGTTGCCCGACCACTCCCCGCCCAAGCTATCGAACGATCTGAATTCTCATGTAATATGCACTTTTTCGGGGCCTGGTCGTGCAGTACATGGCAACACTCAGATATTAGCGCTTTGACGTGTCTCTTCATCCTCGAGTGCGCATGGGACTCGAAGATGTGGTAAAACAGAAACAGGGTCTGACAATCTCTTGAGCTGGTTTACAGGGTGTGGTACTCGTATCTGTCATTCAGTGTGACAGCAAATATCTGAACACAAGCCAAGTCCGTGCACGTATAAAGTACACACATTTCCCCATCGCCAGGAGGTGTGCTGTACAACCAGTGAGTGAAGATAAAGTACGAGCAAAGTGGGCAACGTCCATCCCTAATGTGCGACCTGGGACTGGTGGTCGACGAACGGATGTTCGACTGCCAGCATCCCTTTCTGGCTACCCCATTCACATCCACATTCCGTGCTCATTGACGCGCGCACTATTCTCCAACAATGTCACCATCTTAACATCTTCACTCACTGGTTGCGCAGCACAGTCAGTTGTCACACAGGTCAGCAAAGGTTGTCAGTGACAATGAGCTACAGAATGAGCATCTCCCGGTGCACTGCCTTGGTCGCGAATTGGGTGCCTAAATTCAGAATCAGCCTGTGTTGCGTTAAAGTCAACGAATGATTACAATGGCGTTCCTGAGATCTGCCCTTGTAACGTTACTCAGAATTCCTCCAGCCACGTTACTAGCACCTCATCACACTATAAAGTTTGCCATGCGAATGGTTGACCAAACTGAGGAATTCTATTCTGCATTCCGCTCAAATCGATAAGCTGGGAGAAAGCAAAGATTCTGGACGCGTCGCACAATATGTCACGTAATGACATCAAGATCTGACCTACAATAGTGACAGACGACTTATAAAAACGACGAAATCGGGTATAAGTTCAAGCTGCCTGTTTCAATCAGCTGCGTACATGATTTTGTAACGTGCAATAAACGAAGATCAAGAGGCTTACCCCCTGTACGTCATTACTGTAGCTACTGTATATATTACTTCTACAGACGGTTATCTCTTGCGGTGAGAACTAGTACAGGATGCTCAAAAGAAAACACTGACATTGTCCAGTTTGCAGTAACATCCTACATCTTCGAGTGGCTTACGCAAGCACGCCTACTTGTAAGCTGCTGCAGAAACAGACAGATACATTTGTGCCCTTGACGCACTTCCGACTATGCCTTCAGTTATGTAACGGCCGAAGCCAAACGTCCAAGGCGTGATCCAAAAAACTTTTTGAAGTGTAAAAAATGGAAATTTCAGAATCCTAGGAAATGTACGCCCCTGCTGTAGAAGGCTGTGCTCGCTAGTTGGGAATCAATGATGCTGACTAAAGATATATATGTATTGGCAGTGGGGAATATGTCGGAATGATTGCTTCTGGCGCATATGTTTATTTTGGGGAAATTCGATAATAAGGAACTGATTTAAAATAATAGTAATCTTAGGAACCTGCAAGTTACGGTCCCATGGTGTAATGGTTAGCACCCTGGACTCTGAATCCAGTAATCCGAGTTCAAATCTCGGTGGGACCTTATTTTTACTTTCGCTGCTGAAGGTTTTATTTCATTTTCACACTTTCGACGAGCGTAAACAGAACTTTCAAATCTGTCAGGCTCGTCGCATCTGCGGCTGTTCGGCCGTAGAGACAGCGCGACAGCTACATAGGCCTATGCTATATATAGCTACTGTTTCACTTCAGGTATTGTACTGTGCTGTATAATCAGCTACGACCGGCGAGGCGCGTGCAATTACTGCACTTTTGGGTGCGGGGATTGTTAGTTCTTATCACAGAATATTATAATGCAAGTCTCATCGTTAGTGCATGATGATATGGCTAGGCCCCTCAGTAACCGCTAGGTAAAGAGGCGCTTTTGCAATCTCTTATATCCAGTCCATCCTAGCCTAAGCCTAAGGCTACCGAGAAGACTAATCGTAAGCCTTTCTTAGCCTAAGCCTATTGCGGGACAAAGTGCAAAAGTGGGTAAGGGGCGAATAGGCTTCACTTTAGCGCCTCACCTTGAATCCCCCTGTACCTTCTGATAGGTCTCAGGTTCGTTGGGCTTGCCGAGGGGGATGAGTTCGAATACACGAGCAAAGCAGGCAGCATTCCGAGATAATGTTCCCGTCCCAGATCTAGAGTTTGCTTTTGTTTAGCTGCACAAATCGAGTGCTGATTCCGTTCACATCCTATGATGGTTCAGAAGGCATACAAATGGGGAGTCCGTTAGAGAGCACAGTCCCTCGTGCGTATCTTGGCGCTAATTACCTCGTCCTCGTGTACGCGGCTAGAAACCTCCTGTGCAAATTTCCGGCCAAGCAGATTGCACGCGCGATGGCGCTTTGGTTTTCATTTTCGGACACCGGCTGACATTGACGGTCGTTCTGGTGTTGGCGAGATTTCTCTAGTCAGCAGATATTTTAGAGGCTGGCCTATTGTTGTCTCAATTCCGCGAGGACTGTTCGTCCATTCTGACACACTCGAATGCCGACGCAGGCGGGGGCAAACACATTCGCCAGAGGGGTTCCGCGCTCCATTTCCAATTTGGGGGTTCGTTTGAGGTCAGCCACGACATCTGTTATTCGCGAGCCGAGGTGAAAGCTCGCTCTTTTTGAAGCCTGATCTCGAAATGTGCCAGGCACGCGCCTTGGGCGGCAGCTGCTACCATCTCCGGATATATTTTTTCTTACTGACCACTAATAAGCACCCGATGACCCGACTCGACCCGTCCAAGGTATTTACCCGGAAAGGAAGGTCGAGCGAGGCTATGTTCTTTTACGGAATCCCCATCCGCGCGCCCCGTCCATTCATGCAATTAGAGCCACGCATAGCGAAATGTTCCGTCTTTAGCCGCCTAGAGAACAGATTGCGTGCGTGGTGGTTGTACCCCACAGCAGCTCCTTCTGTCCCCTCTCCCCGTTGACCTGTCCGTTATCGAAGCTCGTTTTCAATTCGCCAAGCATTATGCTTATTACGGTAACGCAAAAGATCCGCCAGAACGTTGTCATTTTGGGCAATCTCCCTTCACCCCATACGCCCCTACTCCTAACACCAAATCCGCTGACCAGCTGCCGCTTTATGATCCCTCCGCGATGGTTGAATAGCCCTGCTTGCCCTACTAAATTTCACTATGCCCATACATGGTATATGCGAATATTCTCAAAAAGACTTTCCCCAATCGATGCCTTTTTTGCATTTTATTTTCCAGAACAGGTGAAACACATTTTCTACCACTTTTACATCATACTGCAGGTACGTCCGCACATGAATGGTCACAATCATAACAGCTGGTCCATTATTGAATCACACAACACAAGGCGGTGGTGCCAGTGAAAACGACATTTCCTATTATGTCAAAGGCAGGTGCCAATCCGAGAAGGCAAACAGACCGTCAATTCAAAAAAAGTAATGTCAGACACAAATAAAGCATCAGTCCATTTTAGATGACCTACTGCCGACAAAAATCTCAATACAGATACATGCTCAATTATTTCGATGCCTAACTTTGGTCAAAAGCTGTCATTCAAAGTGCATTTGGTCAAAAAGCAAATTAATGTGCAGCAAAAAATCAGTTCCGGTCAAATGTGCAACTAATTATCGAACAGGCCAAAACATAGCAAATGTTACATCAAGGATCGCCGAGCAACAAATCCTAAAACGCTCACACATTCATCACGGGAGGCGTTGCACTCTGGGATATTGTAACACGGCCTCCAAAATTGACAGTACGCCTACTAGTCAATAAATAGTGCCAGGGTGAGTGGACAAAAATAAAATATCATTTTCAACAATACCAGGCCCGCATCTTCACGTTTACACACATAATTCAAAATACGCACAAAGCGCTAGTCTATTATGCATGAGTGTAATATTACATAAGGGAGTGAACTTGATACGCGCAAAGTGGGCAACGTCCATTCCTAATGTCCGACCTGGGACTGGTGGTCGACGAACGGATGGTCGACTGCCAGCATCCCTTTATGGCTACCCCATTCACATCCACATTCCGTGCTCATTGACGCGCGCACTATTCTCCGACAATGCCTCATCATAAAATGCAACACAAGCGGACAAAACACATACGCTCGTTTTCATTGTCAAACTAGGGATTGTCGTTTTCTAAATATCAGCCGTGGCCAGAAGGCGGTCTCTGACCCACACTCCTACGAAATCAGTGCCGGCCACCACCCTTCTCTCCCACCCCGCCGAGCCGACCAGCTGCCCATCATGTTTGAATTTTTCAATACTAATTTGAAAGGCTCCACACCGCGCCACTGAGTATAAAAAGAAAATTTATGTGAAAAGAATGAAATGTAAGTCAAAAGCTGATTACAGTAATCCCGATGCAAAAAGAGTGCTTAGAGACAAGGTGCGCGTACTGTACGCATGGAATGTCAGCGAAGCTCCCGCCCTCCCAGAACCTATGATACTCATATACAGTAACATTCAAGCAGTGCTCTCATGCCGATTCAAGAACGACTGGGTGGTGATTGGGGCAATAAAATGACTCGGCACTCGCCCACTGAGGCCGGGTGATGACGATTGATGTGACGGGTCAGTGCTGGTGATGTTGGAAACGACTGGCTGCAAAACTTGCACACGTACTTTGGATGCGATCTTCGCTGGTGCTTCTCCAGCGCATCGCTCGACAGGAACCACAATCGACAGCCGGATTCGGGGCACTGTACTTCCGAGTCTCCATTGCTAGACTCGTGATCGCCTCCGTTCTCGTCACTGTCGGTTTTGTTAAAGTTGGTGTGCGCGACTGAGTGTGCGCGCAGCCAACGATGAGCATCGAAACGCTTACCACAAGTTTGGCATTCGTGATAGGTCGGAGTTGATACGATGACTTGGCCCGATTGAGATTTCTCCTCGTCTTCTTCGTCCTCATCGTTACCATGCTCGACTCCGTGCCCGTTGCCGTTAGTGCCGTTTCCATTGTGCGCGGACCGGTAGCTGGATAAATCGATGGGGGCGTCATCACTGGACAACACCGGTTCAGGCGCGTCTTCCATGGAATCGGTAGTTGACTGATCGATCGACTCCACGCTGCCTCGCTGTTCATCTTGACCCTTTGTATCCACCGTGTTCACGAAATCTTTAGGCTTGTGCCAACGCCGATGACTGGCCAGGTTAGCCGGGCAGCTGAATACCTTGTCACATTCCGGGCATCGATACTCCTGGTGAGCGATGCGCGGACACCGGTGCTTGGCCAATTGGAATGCGTCTGCGTATCGAACTCTGCACAGACGACATACGTAATCACCGATGACATTGGGGATCTTGGCCAACTCTGCTTTGGCCTCCTCGGTGACCTTGACCCAAAGGGCGGTGTCGTCCAATAGTTGCTGAGTTGTGTCAGCATCACCTTGGGAAGATGGCGACTGAGCTGCCAGCGTGCACTCGTCCAAGTCCTTGATGTACATACCGGACACGGGAGAGCACATTTCGTCGTCGAATTGGATTCGGCGAATGGCCCTAGCTTTCTTCGGTGTTCCACCTCCTGATCCTGGAGCCGGAGACTGAACTTTAGTCGTTTCCTTAATTTTTGGTGGAGGTCGTTTTCGCGGACTCGGTGTCGATTGAGACTGTTTGGGGGAAGCCAAACTGATCGATGCCATACGCTTCTCAGTAGTCGAGGGTGTTGCGATTTTAGACGGTGTAGCGGCAGATTTGTTTCCATTTTCTGCAGCCTCGGAGTTAGGTTTCGGGAAAATGGTCGTCGGATTAAGACCGAAACCAGAACCCGGAAATAAGCTGCGATACAGCATGGGATAGTGTTCAAGTACTGTAGACGGCGAAGGGTGACCAGGAACTGGTGGAAATCCGGCGGCGGCTTGCATGAATTGGGCAGCCGCTAAGGTGGCAGCCGCGTACTGATGAAGCGGATTATTGAACAGTTGCAATCCGCTTGAAAACATTTTCTGAGCTTCCTGATTTTGACGATTTGTTTGAAAAGTTGAAGCCGTCGTATCCCGCAACCCCGACTTGACCATTGCGTCCTCGTTCTCTTCTGAATCAGTCCGATCGGTGTCCTCGGCAGTTGTGGATGATGAAGACCCAGTTCCACTCTTCAACGGGGCCCCTTTTCGTCGCCTTTGACTGCCATTGGAACGTGGAAGGGTGGCTGAGGGTGCTGGGGACTTCCTTCCTTCCCCGCTTCCACGCAAACGTTGCGCGTCTTCCATGAGACGTTGGAGTAGGAAATCACGTTGGGCCGAATGCGAACTAACAACGGCCGACTCGCCAACTTGAGTCGTACTGGTCATTTTGACAAATTGGCTAGGATTCGCTTTGGAGTAGAGAAGGCGATAAATAAGAGCGGAGCCAGGGCCAACCGAACAATTAGCTGGTGAGGGGAAAGTGGGGAATGAGTGAGAATCACAAGAAATACAATCGGACAAATAGAAAGAAGAATTTGTGTACAGATTCGGACTAGACAGTCACTCAAATTTGGTGGGCGCGTACCAGAATACAGTCTGACTGTACACGCTACCGATCTCTGTGAACACGAATGACTAGAATGACTGACTGTCGTCTCGTCCCTCCTGCTCGCCCTCGCACGTGTCGGCCAGTGGAAGCATATCCGACGACCGACGATACCCTCGGCGCCAGCTGCCGGTCTATCCGAGCACCGGCGAACCATAAAAGGTTCTCGAGCGGCGGAAGGAGGAGCCGCTTTCGTCAAATGTCGCCAGAGACAGGGTTGGTGGCACGCGACCGACGCGCGACTGTCGAGCGTATGCCGGCCTCCCTTGTTGGAATGAATGGGGCATGCAGTGCGTGCATTGGAGGGGGCCAGAACCAGCCAAGACAGGTAGGAATAAAGGAGAGTGCACGAAACCGAAGGCCCAATTTCGATTCATCGAAATGTTACGCATGCAGCTGCCCAATGGACGGGCGACACCTGCCTTGCACAGTTTTTGCACGCAATCATGATCGTTTAGGGTTTTCCTTGAGGATGACCTAGTGACCTTTGCGGCCTGGACGGCACGCGACTCGGCTCAGCCGGTGGTCGATGGCCAATGGCGCCCATTGTTGGGTGGAGAGGCGCGTGGCTGTGTAATACTGATACGGCACCTGCCTAAGATTACCCAATAGATCATGACTACTGTAATCGGTCCCTAATCCGCCCCCACGCTTTTCTCGCTCGTAAAATTTCCTTCTTATTATGAAGGAGCGTGGCTTGGCGTCGGTCATCGAGGCCTCTGGTGGGGAGCCTGTTGCTTGCGGAAAATTAGCGTGCCTTTTTTTCAATCGGTTGGGCTAACGCGAAGCGTGCCTCCTCAGCTTACCCCCGGCGTGGCTAGCATTTTCGAGTAGATGGCCATGTATAACGGCCGACAGGATTGTGTTTCCGGTCCAGGGAACCCGTGTCAGTCGGCGGTGAACAAAAGCCAACCTCCCATTATTTGCCAGCACGCTTTCTCCTTCCCTAAACATCTGCCCGTCGGCGTTGTTGTCATTTTGAGAAGCCATCAAAAACGAAATACTAGTCTCTGACTCGGACGCGTTTGATTCATGCATACATGCCCAAATTAGGTCGTGGACACTTTACACTCCCCTACCGTAGCCAGGCCTTACTGTAGTGCTTATCAAAGATATCGTTCACTGGCGTTTCGATGCGGGCATTGACGTAAAAAGCGCTGATGCATAATAGAAATTGAGGCGTTTCACGCGCCCGTGCACTGGCTCTTGTTGAAGGAGAGTGTTCTCGATTTAAAAGCATTTGATGTTTAGCTAGCTCTCCTACCGGTTCCTAAGCGACACGTGAATAACGCCGCAAGGGAAGAGGATGGTGGAGGAAAGTAGCCCTTGTCAGATACCTCTCGACGCTAATTCTAATAGCATTAACGTAACAGGAAAGTCGGGCGCCAATGGCCACGCGCCGACGGCTACCTATTGTCAACGCGAGATGGTGGAAGAGGGAATCAAACTAAAAGCATCTCTATCTTATAATGTGCCTCTTTCGGCGCTTCATTCTCTCGGGGACGAAGACGGATGAAGCCGAGGCCCTCGTATCAACCATGCATATCAATGCACATAGATCGTAAACACAAACCAAATAGACTCTGGCTCGTTACTACCCCTCGCCCACAACAATGGCAGTCGTGAGCCTTCGACCATCGCCAAGGTTTCTATTGTGCAACTGTGGCTATAAAGTCCAGCAAAGTGCCACTGGAGAGGAATGCAGGGAGAAAGTTATGAGCTATGATGGGACCCACTGTCTCGTTGTGTTAACCCAATTGACAGATTTTTCTTCTTACAATCAGATAAATATAAGCGAGCCCCCCCAGGACAGGATTGATATGTTCTTTGTGCCTTGGGCCTAAAAAGGCACCTCTGGCTTTTGAAAAATGTAACTTGATAGCAGGTGGACCATGAGTCATGCCAGTGACGCTCACAATCTACGACAAACAAAAAACATGGTAGAGAAGAACAGGAGATAAAAAGATTCCAGCGAAGGCATATCCAACGATTGATTGTCTTCCGTGGTTAGGAATGGCTGCTGCGAAGCCAAACGTAAGGTCGAACATACTGTAGCACATTTTGGTTCTGGTTTTTGCACACAGACACATAGTTGTTCTGCTCTGCTCTGCGCTGCAGCAAAGTTGAATGTCAGAAGGCTTCAGGACAGCTAGAGCAAAGTCTCGAAAAGCAATGGGAGAGTAAGTCGAGCCGGACCAAATCCTCTCTCATTCTGCATCAGTCACGGGGGGGGGGGGGGGAGAAATCGCTAAGAATGTTTTGACCAATGCATGTGACTTACAATAGCTGGTTCGAGCAACTTCTGATAATAATGCTGGTTCAAGTAACTGCATGTTTTCGTGTGTGATATCCGCACTTTGCGATTTGATGTCCTACATACCCGCACGACAGTCCCGCTGATGGAGATTCTTTTCAGAATTTTTGTGGGCTGAAGGCCGTTTTGCCTGTGGCCAACCAGCAGTCAGACGTTCTAAGCAAGGCTGTGCGGAGACCAGCACAGCACAGCAACGCCCCTCTGATGAGTGACTCCACTAGGAGCGCCTCCACGCGAGGGAATTCTGGACCACACACCGACTTCCTCAGACGATGGCGGGCGGGCGTTGAACCGTGACCGTACTCGTTTGGCTCTCCACTCGGAGCACCTCGACGGTACCGGATGAGTCGCCCACGGCCTGACGTGCAAGGTCAGCCGCGCCTTATGGTTCTTAAGCCGACCTCCGTCACCGGGGATCGAACCCCGGACGAGTCCAGCCACTTGCTCCCAGGCAATACGGAAAGAAGAATACCGAGCCCCTGCACCACCGTGGCCTCTCCGCAGATGGAGATGATGCGATACGGTCGAAACGCCCAGTTTTTCATTGCTGATGCCGCTTCGAATAAATGTTATTATTATTACGAGGATTTGTCTTTTCTGTCTAAATTAGATCTAATGCACTGCGTCGTCAGCCTAGTTTTGTTGCTGTGAAGTTAAGCTTAAAACTGGGCTTACTGGCATAAAAGTCAATGAAGTGTATTTGTCTGCCCCTACCAAGTGGAAATGCATGAGTAGAAGAAAGTAGTTGCAGGAGGTAGCGTAGTCTAGGTGGAGCTGACCAGAACCGGAGCTAATTTCTAGTGAATGGTTGACCAGCATTTGAATGTTGGAAGCATTTTTCGTATTTGGGAGACCTATTTGGTCAGGCCATCGGGAGGTCAGGCTTTTCTGATATTTGTTACCACAATCTATATAAACCCAATTCCTCCTGGTAGACTGCACAAATATCAGCAACTGTGTGGACGATAGTATGGCAATCGATCCTCCGCATTGAGCCCAGCTGGGAGCATACCCTGGCTATCATGCCCCCCTGCAAGGCGATGCTCCCAAGTCGGAAGTCTTATGTGGCTGCTCTGACGATGAGCTTTGGCGTGGTGCAAGCTCAACCGATCCCCCTACCTCAATCAGTGCGGACCCAGACGTATGTGCTGGACCACCTCGATATGAAGTGTTGCAGAAGCTGCGTTTCAGTCCTGACAGTGTTAGCTTGCTGTCTGGGGGACCCTGTGCAAATTGGTATCCGCGCCCAGGCAAAATTTATTTATGTGCCTGGAAGGCTTGCAATTGTAAGACTGTTTTTGACTTTTTTGTATGTATACATATTACTCATATATTTGAGTGAGGCACTCACTATTTGGAGTGTCCAATTAACCTGACATGAGCATGTGCACTTATGTTATACGGCCCCAACTGGCGATGTTGACCTTACCTCTCTCAACTTCACTTGGCTAGAAATACTGTAAATGACACCACCACATAGCTTCATAGCTTCAGCTTATTGATTAGACATTCTCATGTTACGTTTTGACTATTAGTGTCGCATAATGGCTAGAGGAAGGAGTAGCTTTAAATGTGATAGAAACATACTTTATGATCAAGTCCGATGTCCATTTCCGGCCTTCTTTATTCTTCAAATACGGTCTGCTATTTTAACTCTTCTGATTTTCATTTCCATGCTTTGTGCAGTATGTCATGCCTGTGTCCCAATTTACCATAAGCTCTGGCTGAGAGTAGCTGCAAACCTCACCAAACTAAGCTGTGGCCTCGTGAAGAGTAACGAAATACAAGCACTGAGTTGTTTTCCGATGGCATTCTCGATGAGCTAGCTACTTCTCGCTACCTTCTCCGCCTTCTCTTTCAGTTATGATGAGCCATCCGATCAATTTCATAGCCGTTGGAACCCACCCGTCGGAGTTTTGGCTCTCGCTCACTCGTCGTTGATAATGAGTCCACTTTCGCTGGACAGAGCCTACGACGCACGGCTCCATTTGTTTTCAGCCCCCAGGTTCCTTTTGTCGTTCATTCTTCAACAATGACCCCCTCTCATCGTCAGGCCATTTTCTACTTTATCGGCTGGAGGAGGAAAAAAGGAAGTTATCAAATATTCATGTTCCTATCCATTCTAGAAGCCCTATCCATAAGTCCTCTACGGTACAAGTTCACACTCACGAATCCTGTAGGAGAGAGTTGCCACGCGATACTCATATGAAGACCCCATCTCTTTTAAAATAAACATGAAAAATGGCACCTGTCTGCTTCACTGGCAATCATTAGACGCGAGAATGGTCCACCCAATAGTTCGCCTTTCTCGGCGTGAAATGAGTTCATTAGAATGCTGAAACATAAAATTGTATTTTTCCCAAATGTCTCGTTTTACTTGTTTAACATTTTTAACAATGCTGACAGTGTCCAGTCTGTATCACCTGCACCTTCTGTCCTTTGTTTGTAACTAGACACATTCTTGGAAGTTTCTGCTTGATAGCTCTTTAGGCACGAGATATCTTGGACTGATGCCTGCTTTAGGTATTCTAATTTCAAAAACAAGTTTATTTACTCGAACTTTATGAATCGTACCTGAGCGAAGCCTGGTCTTCCTTTGTTCCTTTCTACAGGGAGGAGCCATCCCTATTTTCAAGCTCATAACTGAGCAAGCAGTGTCACATGGGCACCCAGTCAACCAAACATTAGAGGCGTATTATTACTTTCATCAAGCCTAAATGAGCTTAGGACATTCAAAATGGTTTTTCTAACGCCCCTATAAAAATCAAAGCAAACGCTGTCTAGGCCATATTGGGGCGTTTTTGTTCGTGTAAAAGATGCTGTTACATGGCATAGCATGAGCTTTTTGCTTCCTACAAATCTGTGACAATATCGTATATTTGACGTTTTTTTATTGTTCTTTACTGCCACCAGAGACTGCTCAAATCGATTTCGACCATTGGCGTAAATCCGAATAGCTGACGGAATTAACTTCCATACGCCCCAAATGCCATATCCTTTACAGAGGCTGTGAGGGGACGTAGTGGGCAGTGTGGAAGGAGCAAGAGTCGGTTTCGTGATTTCCTATTTAGAAATTCGCTAAAGCGGAGAGTAGCCTTAATGAACGGCTATTCAATTTTTCAAGGTCTAGCGAGAGAAATAGAAGCTTTCCTAAAACAGAACCTACCAGCCACCCATGCGCGCTGTCCTAGGTGTGGGTTGAAGGAAATGCGTGGATGGGCTGAAAGGAATCGAGTCGATATAAAAGTAGGAAGGTAGGCCGAGGGCGAGCCATCGTTCGTCAGTCTTTTCTCTTTCACGCCTCGATAAGCTCGGATGAGTGTCCGAGTTACTGTACCCTTTGCGCTCTCATTTTTATCGTCCTCGATTATTTTTAGTCGCGTCATCGAACCCTGTTTGGCTCTGATAGTAAGATGGACGAGAATAGGCTTGGAAAACCGCCTGCTATGGATAGGCCGATGCAAGAACGATCTTTGATGCAAGGTCCAAAGCAAGCCAAGCGAAAAAATTTTAAAGTAGCTGGTTCAGGTTCTTCTTGGCTTGTTGACGGCGAAGCAGTAAAGTTGGGTGGGTGGAGGGAGAGAGGTGTCAGGATCCATTCCCGAAATGGATTTGTGACCACTGACGCATCCCTGCTGACATTCGCGATCCGAGAGCATTGCCTTTCCAATGCGTTCCTCTTCAGTCTTTGGGAAAGCCTTTTTTAAATCTTTAAAAGTTGGCCCAGTTCTTCTCAACCTTCCAGCAAAGCACAAATCATCTTAGTACTCTGTCCCTGTTCCTGGGTAGAACCATTAAAAAATGCTTGCTAGTTATCTTGTTACCTGGACACAACGAATGGGAAAGCAGGCTTAAATGGTTCTTGTTCACTAATGCTAAAAGGGTTTCGGCACCATTACAACGTATACCGCGGAAATAGACTTTGTTCTGGTCTGCTTTGATCTCATACACCTACTGTACTCTCGATTTTCCTATACAGCTAGCCCGAAAACCCGCGAGCGCCCGCCTACTTTTTTCCTTCGGCTCTAGAGATTTCTTTGCAGATGTCTCGCTTAGGATAATCGATAGCGATAACAGGAATCGCTGTTTGACAAATGACCAGTCGAAGCTAATCTGGTCTCGAGGCCGTTTTCCACTTCGTCTTTACGATATTATGATCGGCCAGAAGAAATTTCAGCATAGTAAACAAATCCTCCTAGGTTTTGCTAGTTAACCAAAGATTACATGGCACGTCTTGGAGAGGGGTGACGAGACAAATTATAAAGCGTGAGATGTCATGCCACGTATTTTTCAATTAGACCATTTGTCCAATGGTTTAGGGACAAAGGTTCTGGCGATCAACTTGTCAAGGAGGCATACATAACCTCCTTGGGGCCCGTGCGACCATTGTCACATTCAGTTCAGGACACGTTCAGTACAGTAATCCACATAACAAATTTCGCACGGGATGCGGTGCAGACTCGTAAAGGCCATGCGCTCATCAGGTTGGACCCTTATGAATAGCTGGATCATTATTCACCCCTCTAATCATTGTGTTATCACTATCAGCGACAAAAGACAGTTCAAAAACCATTCCATTTTGTCTCCCCCCTCCCGTCCCACGATCTCCATGATTCCATGTCCATTCACCGATTTCCCACTGTGGAAAGTCTTGATTGCTCTGTGGAACTCTGTTTCTTATTCGTTCCAACTCAACTTAGATTACGACGGTCTATGGATCGCCCCTGAAGCATTATTCGCGCGTTAAAGAATGGCCCTTTTGGTCCTAGGGGACTTGTCCAGTAGCAAGCAATCGATGACTGATTGTAGGCGCTCGATCGAGCCTGGGATCGGTCTACCCTTTTCTCTTTGCTATCTCGTAGGTAACCTGACCTGGAAGAAACCATTTGTTAGGTTACCTTTCTTGGCTCCTCATTGCCACCCACTGAGAAGGGCGAATGCGGGTGCAGCATGCATTTTTCATCTCTTATTTCAAGTTCCAGAGTTTTTATGTTCTTCCACGATTGTTTATTCTTTCATGTTCGCGTGACGCACGAGGGTGTCGGCTCGGGGGCGTGGAAACCATTATCAGGAGGCCCATTTAAAGCTGCTTGCCATAGACCATCTGGACTCGGCACCAAGGCCAGGCCCATACCATTCTCGCACCTTCCAGCCACGGTAGCCAGACGCTTCACTTATCGCTAGCTGCTAACCATCTCGGAGTGCCTCCTTCCTTCTACCTCCATTTGTTCCTCCTGCACGTTTTCTGTAATTCTTTTTTAGACTTGACTACGCCGCCATGTCGCTCTTGACTCGTAGTTTCGGTTTGCTCGCAACGATATGCTTTTCCTCGGCATTTTTTCTAAGAGCCGCAATGGCGGCTGACGGATCAGCAGCAGCGGCATCGGCTTCATCGGACGAAAAGCAGCAAGCATTCAACGCGGCCGATTTGGAAATGGAGAAGAAGTACGACCCATCCAACTTCCACATGGGGTTTGGCAAACGATCCTTCGATCCATCCAATTTCCACATGGGTATGGGTAAACGGTATGATCCGTCCAACTTTCACATGGGCTTTGGTAAACGTTACGATCCATCCAATTTCCATATGGGATTCGGAAAACGAAACTACGATCCGGCTAATTTCCACGTGGGTTTTGGTAAACGAACCTACGACCCGTCCAACTTCCACATGGGAATGGGGAAGCGGTACGACCCATCTAATTTCCACATGGGTTTCGGCAAACGCTACGATCCATCCAACTTTCACATGGGTTTCGGAAAACGGTATGATCCGTCCAACTTCCATATGGGATTCGGTAAGCGATCGGCGTCTTTCGACCCACGAAACTACCAGTTGGGCTTAGGTAAGTTACTAGTCCAGGTGTCAAAGGCTAGGCAGCATGTGTGTATTGAAGTACTATGATGCACACCCGTCGCCCTTGTCTTATTGCACACTCGGCACTATCTGCGCCATGATCGCCTCCTTTCCATTACAGGTCGGCGTTCGAGCGAGGAGCCCGATGCGTAGACTTTGTGATGCGCCTATGCGACCAAGAGTGTTTCGATAGATGACAACTGGAATGGGCTTGCTTTTGTAACAGAGCGTCGGATGCGGTTTTTCTCTACCAGGGAAGTCACTTACTGTCCCATATGCATAGTGCGACACTTGTCCGACAGTGATGGCTATCCTCTTTGTGATATGGTTTGCCGTGCGATGTGAAAACGTGGAGACGAGTTGTATCTGGATTGGCATTCTGAAGGAGAGTCACTTGGATGTTGTGACATGGCAAGCTAGGATTGATGTTGATAAAAGTGGCATACCGAACGTCAGCACTCAGCCCAGGCCAGAGTACTCTTCAGTGCTACCCGACATGTTTCGATAGCACACCATAGTATGGTACACCAATAAAACACCTCGGAAGATGCACAGTATGATAACCAGTACTGGTGGTAAGGAACGATTTCTCTGGTCAAATAGACGAGCGTCCAGCCCTCAACATGCTAGGCGTAACGACATGAAACCAGGGCAACCAGTTAAACATTTATACTTCTTCCGTTTACGTTATTCTCCTGAGCAGTGTTGGTGCCGGAGTCTGATACTTCGTCTTGCTCACGATCAGTATCGGCCGCGGAAAACTTTGTTGGCTGCCCTGGGTTCTGGCACGTTGAAAAAGCTCCGCTGGTCATTTTATCCAACACTTACTGAAGCAATAGACCTTATCGATTACCACTTAGCGAACTGCCTGCGTTCCTCGTGTCGGTGGTGTCGATCGCTGTATTTTATGAATCCATGACGAGATAAGACAGGACACGCGAGCCGAGCATAGCAGCAGGCATGCTGTGGTGGCTTGTTTGAGCTCATAGTCAGCAAAGTCGCGAAATCAGCCTTAAAAAACAGCGTCGCAAGGGATGCTCACAACCAGATCGTACGCGGACGAGGGTCCTCGTGAATATCAGATTATTGCGCTTGGGAGAGCACTTTCTGTTAAGCCCGACAGTACGAGAAGATCGGTAGGTACACCTGAAATACATACCTGCCGAATCCACAAGGGAGACAAAATCTTACCATTTGGCCGTTGAGTAAAGCTTTCAGTTTAAAACGCGTTGCATCTCGTTCATGGCTTACGATCAGAATAATAATGACGATAACCGCCCTGACTACTCAGCAGTCGAACAGGAAGTTTTCAGGTTTTACGCAACACCTTTACCAATGATCTCACGATCAGAGCAAGACCAAACGGAACAATTGTCACAATGATTCCTGCAAAGGAATTTCCAACGTTAAGGAACACCATTTTAGCGAGAACCCGCTGCATCGGTTCATAATATAACTGATACAAAGAATGTGCGATGTCACACAACTAACTTGTGGCACTTCAGTTTTTTAGATGATCGACCAATCTCGTTGTGGTGCCTCGGGCAAGCTCTTGTGACTGTACCAACGTTTCTCTCTGCAGTACCTCGCTTTTCTTCCACGAATAACGTGCTTTCCTGCTCCCTCTAATTATGTACGGATCCTCGCATTATGTGCGCTTCCTCGTATCTTTCACTGATTTCAGTGGCTCACTCCAGCTCTTATCGCCAGCAGGGCTTGATTGAATTCATGATCGAGATCCTGCGCATCAGTTTTGAGTTGAACCCTCGTGATTCGATAAAATCCGATGCGTTGTTGAATCCAACGTGGCGTTGCGAGGTGAGTCTGGTGATCAACGCAGGTTGTCTGCCGAATGTATTTTTGAACCTTGACGTACCGAGGCATGGGCATTGAGGCGATGGCGAAGCCCTCGAGTGGTGGACGAGCCGAGTGAGGAATTGTCACCCTTGCTATTGGTCAGTTGTGTGGCATCTGGTTCGAGCTTTCTACAATCTATCCTTTAGCGGCCATTCGTGCAAGCGCCTTCACGAGCCATCTTGGTGCTGTAGGGCATGTTGACTGAGCTTACAAAGCAGCTGACCCAGACTACAGACCCAGACCCTAACCGGGACACAAAAGGTGAGTCCCACCCACCTGGCCTTTAGTAGACTTTAAAGACTTTAAGGCGTTATTTTGACGAAGGATTCGTGTCAAGTACTCGCGGTGTATCGTACACGTTCGGATCGGATGCGGTCATCGACAAATGCGAAGAGTTGCAGCTGGACATGATCGTGCGCGCGCATCAGGTACAGTCACGAGCCTTCTCGTTCTTTTACATGGCAGGCTTTTTTCAGGTGGTGGTAAACGGCTTTGAGTTCTTCGCGGATAGTCGGATGATGACGTCGATCACGGCGCCCGACTACTGCAACCAGTTCGAGAACCATGGCGGTGTCCTGCTGATCGAAAAGAGCGGCGAATGCAAGATTAAGGTAGCTGTGAGCGATATCGTCTCTCAAGGTTTCCCGCCTGCATAGTTTCTCGTTTCAGCAACTAAAATCGAGAGCCAAGGTCGCGAAGGCAGACCCGCCTAAGGCTGGAGAAAAGTCGCCAAAGTCAAGAGAAGCCCCCGAAATGAAAGATCCCGATAGATCGTCAATGTGATGCGTGGTGACGTGCGATCGTGATGTCACTGTTGTGCAGCTGCGTTGTTGGCTAAAGCGAACAAAAATGAGCTGGAAGGTTTGCTCCAGCTTGAGTTGCCTCCGTTTCAAGCGATAGAACCATATCTACACCGCGCTGTAGTCTCGCGCGCTTGAAAGCCCTTTCCTACTTATTATATGGGCCGACAGCCCAATTACGCCTAATCATTCCATAAGATGCGTTTAACTTTGTATCTCTCGCTCCGCTAGCACGTTCCGCACGACTTGCTACAGTTGGCCTTCTTCCATTGGCTTCATTCTCCGTCACTGCATAATTCCCCAATGGACCACGTGCCGCTCTTTCTGTCTATCCGAGCACATGCTGGGTCAGCAGTTTATGCGTTTCAGTTGCAGCGTGTCGCTGGCAGTCAGGGCGTTGCCACCCAGAACAATGTGAGTCAACGGATTCAGCCCTGGCTGGGGCTACTTGAAACCCCCCTCTTCGTTGTGCATGACTGACTGTACCCGTACGGGACGCCGGAGGAAGTTGACCAGTCGTCGACCTCGTACTGGCTCCAGTTTTGGGGCTTGATATTGTCCCATATTACTTCGATGTAGCTGTCTCGATCAGTGCGAGATTGCTCATGGCCGCCACCTCAAGGCGTGGATGGTCTCGTCTATGACCGATCCCTTTCAGCACATCGCCAGTGCACTAACTGCTGGTGGCCACATTGAACAGGTTGATTCCGCGGAAACCTATGACTGTCCACCCGTGGCAACCAAACCTCGGGTTTCACAAATTTCAACCCTAGAAGACATACAGATTCCATTACACCCATCACAAAGTTGGTCTTAGCCTTCAAAAAACAATTATCTCTCAAGTCACTATAATTTAATGGTCGACCGCAATTGGGAAATCGATTTGGAACACATGGAGTCTCTGATCGATGATCGCACAGCTGCCATCATTGTCAACAACCCGACTAACCCCACTGGCGCCGTCTATACCCGTCAACACTTGAAGGATATCTTAAAATTGGCTTAAAAATTTTCACCTTATTAGCCCGTCGACCTGATAATGACACCTGCCCTGCTAATCAGCATGAACCATGGCAGGGAAACCATTCACGTGTGCGAGTGACCGAATGATATCGAATACAAGACATTTTGACCTCGGATTCCAAACACCCTTCACCTAATACACAGCTATACATTCTCCATGGACACCTGCAGCATGCTACTAATCAGCCTGACATGGTAAACCGATGATCCCATTTCAGTTAAAACTGACCGAAATTACAGTATTAATACAAAACTTTATCCTGTGATCTGCACATCATCCTACTGAATGCATGATCCCCCCCCCCCCAAATATAAAATGATAGAATGACAATGACGAATGTGACTGACATACGACGGTAGAATTTTTAACTCCACAAAAGAAAAAATTCTAGCAGTATCGACGACTCGTGCGAGATTGTGGGCTGAACTGAAGTGTGATTGCGTGGATCTTGTGTGATTGCTGTTTTGATCCTGGCCCTCAGATCTGGGGTTCTGTGGTGAGTGGTTTTCTTTTCAGTGCCATGAAGTCTACGGTCGTAGCGCAGTGGCAGGCTAGATGCCACCGCAGTTGCAAGGCCAGCTTGGTGGTTGTCAGAGGGAGTTAACATGCCCGCTTGGGGATCACAGACCGTGCCACAGAAACTGGGTAAAGGTACCCAATGGCACGGGCAGGCCCACTGGAGTTGAGACCTGCCTATCACTCTGTATGCCCTGTATACTTTGTGTGGTACAGTCTCATCGTGAGCTGAGAGGTTCAGAGCCGCAGAGCTATCAGTGCGAGTCTACCCTGTGTTCTGCTCATTATGCGGCTTGGTGGGACACGAAATGTCCGTTTGCAAGTTCTGCCACGCGAGCATCGGCACGATCAGCATCACTTCTCGATCACAGGTCATCATCGATCACACTTCGCCACCTCCTTCGGCCGTGTGCTGATCGCCGCTGCGAGCCGGGGCGTCGAGCATTTCGGTTTGTTGCGGTCCAGCATCGGGCAGCCTGGCAGTTTGCAGCGCACCCATCACCGAGCCTGTAGACGAATCGCCCATGACAGAGCCGGAGGCGTCGGGCGACCTGGCCGTGTGCAGCGCGCCCATCACTGAACCAGTCGACGCGCCCATGATGGAGACGGAAGCAGCTGGAGCACTGGCGGATGGGGCTGCACTACCGGCGTAGACGCTTTGAGCTCCTTTCGAGGGCATGTAGACGCTTCCGACCGCCGCTTTCGGTTGTTGTTGAGGGGGACCGCCACCACCCACGTACACGCTGGCCACGGCTGTCGGTTGGGCTTTTGGAGGGGCAGCCGCACCACCGCCGCCGTAGATGCTCACCGCCGCTTGCGGTTGCTGTTGTTGTTTGTCCGGCCCGGGTCCACCGATGACACACTTCTGCGAAATCTTTGATTCTCCACAACGAACGACTTGATTGCACAGGACTGCACTTAGGGACACCTCTGCATGAGAATCCTAGACTAAACACCAGGCTCCTATGTGGGTCAATGGCAGGCGGTCTGATAGCGCTGACTATAACGTCAAGCAGATCAGACCATCTTACTGGTGGCATGATTTCGTGCTGGGGCATGATTTGGTCTATTACGAGCTATATATAGACCTCACACAATCTCCCAGCCACCTCCCAATTCCACTGCCGCGAGAGACTGTTGTGGTATGTTGCACATCAGTACCAGACGAAGTAGTGCTTCCAGTTGCGGCTTAGCGCAGAGGGTCTCATATTGTATACATTGCTGGCATGGTTGCAAGGCTAAAGTAGGTATTTCTGGCAGTGCGTATCTGATTTTGGCGGCTGTGGAGGAGGCTAAACTAGTTTGCAGGTAGAATATAGGCAGCTAGAGGGAGTTGCGAGCTCCTTGTGTAGGCGTCAAGCGGTCTCTCATTTCCTTGATGCCAACTCTACGCACGCAACTCAATCAAGCTCTCGGAAAAAAAATGAGACTACTCTTTACGAGGCGCGTCATAAAGCAATGGAGTCTAACCAACTTTGTTTCATCCATCCCAATCACGCCCTTCAAGTACATGCGGCTCATCATTCGTGTCTCAGGCGGCGTCACTATTGGGTTATGATGCCCACTCATCCTAGTCGCTGCAGTGAGTCCGCGCGCACGTCAATATTCTTTGTCGGCGTCATAATAAGCGTAATCTCCTCAACAGGCGTAAGCGAACACTTGACTGGACTTCGGTCGAGTGAAGCAAAAGCTCAACTCAAATAGGCATTTATGGTCTTATTTTAATGCAGAGTGAAAGCACTGCGTAGTGCATTGAGTCCTCATTCAACAACCATGATGCACTAGGGCGCAGATATCACACTGCCACCTGGCTGATGTGTATAGGGCGTGAGCTCAGGTCAATAACAAACATATTATCGTGAGCTGATAAGGATTTTGGCTCTTCTGCGAGGAAGTTTAGGTTGAAGAGCAGTCATTCGATTCCAGTTGTATCTTCTGATAGTTTGCGTCTGTGTTATCGTTTAACATGGATCAAAATTTGCGTGAAACTTCGATCAAAGGACAAAAATTGGAAACCTTACGTTTGAATTCATTATCCGAGGGAACAAATGGCCACCAAGTGCCTCTACATAAATGGTCTTCGTCTAGTCAATGTTGACGCCAAGCCTATCGTTAAGTTTTTGCAAATAAGTCTTACGTGGAACCTTAAAGACGCGGCTGAAAACGTATCAGCTCCCGAAACGGCTCACAGTCAATGTCCGATCAGTGTCCACTTGCAACGAGTGTTTGACAAGGTATTCAATACGGCCGAAGGAAAAGGAGTGGCCCCGGACGCCTCCTTACAAATAAGAGAACTTCATCACGAAATTATCATTTACGACTTTCTGTACAGCAAAGGCAAAGAACTGGAATTGGCCGGTATTCCGATCCCGTGCTACTTCGGTTCTACAACCATCGGAGGAGGCAAACAGTGTTCTGAAGGTGTCCTGATCATAGAAGACATGAGCACGTATGGCAAAGTCATGAAAACACTGAGCCCAAATTTGAGCCTGTTACAGATTCAGAGTCTAACTGATGGCTCGGCCAATATGCGGTCTCTGTGTCTCCAGTAGGAGAGCCTCCACATGAGCTCCCTCATGTGGGGGGATTATGTTAGTCAGCTACTGATATTGTGACCATGAGTCTTCTTGGTTTTTACACTACTGCAATCCCAAGCACCCGAATCGGTCTTTGCAGTGTTGTGACAACTAAAAGAAGCCAAACGGAGGAGGCTATGTTCTATTTTGTTTCGTTCAGTGCCCTGCAGTCGATCGATCTATTTGGCACTCATCTGATTTCCACTGTGTGTTTTGGAGGGCATGCCCATTGCTTTATGCTCTGATACTGATGCAATGGCAGGTGCCCCCGAATCGGTGCACAAGGGACAGAAAAGCAGACTGCAGACTGTAATTGCACTATCCCGCTACTGTTATCCGTTATAAAGACAAAGATTGAAGGCTGCATTTGCTGTCTGGACTCTTCACAGCTGCACAACAAACAAAAAGAGACCTCAATTCTAAGCCAAACCGCAAACTGTGGGGGGGGGGGAACTAATGTTCAGAGGCTCAGGTCTTCCGCTTATCGTAAGTGAATCCTACAAAGGTTAAAAAACGGATAAAGGCATATTGGCTTTTGCTTGCGAACAGAGAAAACGCCCCAGGCAGGAGTAGAACCCATCTTCGTAAATGCGCTCATGCGGACACTGTATTGTGAGAGGCATGCAGATAGAATCTATTACATAACCTGCCCGGACAACATGAAAAGGGGTTTTCTCACGAAGGGAACAGGAAAGTCTTAAATCAGTCATCTGATACAGTATGAGAAGCCCTCTCGACTCGCTGGAGCCGACGATAGCACGATGAGACTTGGACGCGACCTTTCCTGCCAGGTATAGCAATTTTTGTCTCGTCTTGGCTTCGAGTATACTTTCGCTTCTCACATGATGACACTGATGATCCGAAATGTTGCAGGACTATGCATCAAGAAAAGCTTCTATACATGCCCAATTATATCGAGCTGCGTTTGACAGCAGAATGAGCAAAACTGCTTCTTGCGATTAGTGAACAAGTGACGTTGCTAAACTTTGACAAATTGTCACACACATTCACTGTGGCACATTTTTTACGTCAGCCATCATTCGACACACATTCAGGCAGCATTCACACCAGACCATACATGCCACAGATCTCTCATCACAGATCGCGTTCGTTCTTGCCCGCTCTCACGACGCTGCCCGGTTGAACACTTCGACGAGTTCCGCAGTCGACGGCCGTTTCTTCGGGTCCAGGTTCCAGCACTTCTTCACGATGTCGACAACTGGAGGCGCCACGCCGGATGGGATCTCGAGTCTCTTGCCTTCCCTCAGTCGCTTGAGGATGAACTAGGCTCCCGCTTCCGTCTCTTCATTGTATGGGGCTGCGCCGTTCTCCAGGATCTAAAAGAGCAAACTTCGGTCAGCCTGGCTTCGATGCACCTCAAGTCCGAAACTCTTACCTCCCAGACGAGCACTCCCAGGCTCCACGTGTCCGAATCGACCGTCCACACTCGACTGTCCAACGATTCTGGTGCCGACCACACCACTGGCATTTGAGTCGCCTTCTTCAGCCGGTACTCCTTCTAGTCGCCGACGAACCTGGCTATCCCGATGTCCGTGATCTTCAGAAGCCCTAGCGTCGTCCCCTTCAGTTCGACCAAGCAGTTGCGAGCGGCCACGTCGCGGTGCAGGTAGCCTGAAAGGGTCGAGATGTAGATGAAACGAGCAGAGCGACGAGCGACGGCCTCACCCTTGCTGTGGATGTGTCCGATGCCCGCCGCCGCTTCGCTGGCCAACCGCATCTTGGTGCCCATCGGGATCCGGGGGGGGGGGGGCGCCGCAGCAGCTTCTCCAGACTCTTCGCTTACCTTTCCGAGCTGTTTCCTTCGTTCGATCTGCTTCGACAGCAGTTCCCACTCCTGACGCTCGATCGGCCGTTCGATTCGCGCTCCGGATGCGTGCGTCAGAGGCGTGCCCGTGTTGATGTGGTACTCGATCAGGCTGCGCATTTGCGTGAATCGTCGCGCCTCGAAACAGTAGCGCTGCAACGAATCGAGTCGTGAAAGCACCATGAGATTTAAAAATGAGCCCTTACGCTGCCGTCTCGCTGCACGGGGAAGTGCCTGATGTTGTCGCTCCACCGCACCGACACCGCGTACCGTTCTTTGCCGTCCTGGCACATTCGCCGCAAGATGAAGTCCCCGTTGCGCCTCAGCAGTGGTCCCGCGTCGACCCGGTGCAGCCGGTAGTGGAAGTAGGGCAGCTTCTCGGCCTTTGGATCTCGCTCGCTCTTCGTCGCCTGAAACACAAGGCTTTTTTGGGTTGCAGGTGATATAAGTACATTTAGGCCGACTTACTTCCTTTGTGGACCCCATCGATTTTGCTCGCTTCGACCGACCAACTCGCTGTGACCGCACCTTCTTCTGGAGCCGACCGCTCACCATCACGCAAGACGCGACAAGTGACTGGACGGCGGCGAGTCTCCCTGGCCCTGCTTTATGGAAATTGTAAAGTAGGTCAGAGTGAGTGATAATGTAAAGCGCCCCAATTATATTGCATGCTTTTGAAGCATCACATCAAACTAGTCAAAAAAGTCCAATCAAGTGGCTCACTATTAAGAGCGGCCAATTAGGAACTTACAAATTAGGACCAATATGTAGCCGCCGAACGCTACTGTAGAATAGTCCTTCACGAGAGGGTACTCAGCAATGCTTCAAACCCATGGACGTTTTATAGGCCTAGGAAAGGAGGCTTATATCTGAAGAGGGAAGTCATGCGATGCGAAGAATGGAGATAGGAAATTGAGGAATCAAGAAATGGATAGTTGAAAGAGCGTCACGGTGAAGGTAAGTGAATGAATGACAAATGGATAAAATTACTGGTAAAAAAGAAGAAAGGGATCTATGAAAATAGTTCTGGGGGAATAATCGGATAGCGTACCGCTTCAGAATGGAAAAGACAAAATGATAAAGCTGTGTGTGAGTGTAGGAGGCGGTTGGAAAGGTAGAGAACGGATATAAAATTAGAAGTTTATAAGAGATTGCTAAATTGTAGAAGAGTATGTTAAAGAATTTTTCAATTTAATAGGTGTGGCATTTTGAAAACTTTAAAGTAGGCTATAAAACCAAGACGGTGGATTGTTCGGCTATATGAATGTTCTCGCATCAAACAAGAATCCGACGGTTGGCCTCCCAGAGTAGACACGGACGAGAAGAAACAAGCTTTTTTGGATGAATGGAAGCGACGGGAGGACCTTGATCTACGCCCCGAATATATGATAAAAAATTAAGGCTTACGTGCATTGGCAAAGCTGATGCTAAACAGGTACAGTGCATGCTTCCTATTTACAAGTGCCAATCAAATGACTAAGTTTTGGAATTTTCTTTAATTTCAGTTTCTGGGGAAAATTCGGACAGCGAAGCAATAGAAAGACCGAGTATTTCACCAATCCAGCCGATTTTTTCAAGTTGGTTTTCGATCCTACTGTATGCGCAAAAACTGTACAAATTGTCAATGATCAGATGGTTGAGGTCAATTACGATCTACGGGACGAATTCGTGAAGGTATTGGCGAACACCAACGCTGTCATTGCCGCATATACGACTGCGCAAGCACGACTCAAGCTCTACAGCTACTTGGAGAAACTTCACGATCGCGTGCTCTATTTTGATTCCATCATCTATGTAGAAAGGCCGGGAGACAATTATCAGCCTGAAATTGGGAATTTTTTGGGTAAGCTGTTTTAGTCATGTGAGCAACTGACCTAATTTATTCCTCACTCAATGATCTTGTATTTTACTCGTATAGGTGAAATGACTTACGAATTGGAGAAAGATTTCGGGAGTGGCAGCTTTATTACTGAATTTGTTAGCGGCGGACCAAAACATTATGCATTCAAGGTATGGAGTACGGAGGAACGACAAGAAAATATCTGTATGAAGCTTAGAGGCTTCAAGATCACCCATGATCTTCCGGCTATTAACTTTGAAAACCTGCGAGAAAAAGTCCATGCCTTCGTTCGAAAGAAAAACCGACAAGAGACAGTCGTCGATATTAGAACGAATTGAAAGGACTGCTACCAGAAAGGTCATTACCGCGATACGGGAGGAGGTCTATTGAGTGACTCATGACAAAAGAGTGATTTTGCCGGACTTTACAACTGTACCATACGGATACCATTATGATACTATTACAAACTGATGTTTACTACATACATTCGGCGGTATGAGGTGTTTTTATGTCCTTGGGAGGGATTTCATATTCTAGCCTCCACATCCTTGGCTGACTGGAGTGATCACGTTATCATAATCCTAGGTTCATTACATACAGTAGGGGGTATAAGGTGTTTTTATGTTGCCAAGAAAGATTTCTCATTCTGAGCCTCTGCATCCTCGGTTGACTAGGAGTGATCATACCAGTAAAATTCAATGTTTATTACATATATTGAGCTAAAATAGTGTATTTGTGTCTTCGGGAGAGATTTAACATTCTAAGCCTTCACATCCTTGGTAGACTGGGGGCGAGTATATTATTATAATAAATTGTTTATTACGTATATATTTTAAGTGAATTTTGTGTATTTATGTCCTTGGAAAAGATTTAATATTCTAAGCCTCCACATCTTTGGTTGACTGTCGGCAGTCATACTATTACAAGCTTATGTTTACAACATACATTAGGGGTATAAGTTGTATTTATTTCCTTCGGAGGGATTTTGTATTCTTAGCCTTCACATCCTTGGTAGACTGGGGCGAGCATATTATTATAATATATTGTTTATTACATATATATTTTAAGTGAATTTTGTGTATTTATGTCCTTGGAAAAGATTTCATTTTCTAAGCCTTCACATCCCTGGCTGACTGGGGTTATCACATTATCATAATCCCAGGTTTATTACATGCATTAGGGTCAAAAGGTGTTTTTACGTTTGGATTTCACATTCTAAGCCTCTGCATTCTTGGTTGACTAGTAGTGATCATACTAGTAAAATTTATTGTTTATTATATTTATTGAGTTAAAATAGTGTATTTATGTCCTCGGGAGAGATTTAATATTCTAAGCCTCCACATCTTTGGTTGACTGTCGGCAGTCATACTATTACAAGCTTATGTTCACAACATACATTAGGGGTATAAGTTGTATTTATTTCCTTGGGAGGGATTTTATATTCTTAGCCTCCACATCCTTGGTTGACTGGGGGTGATCATACTATTAGCTTTTGAGCTAATATTTGACTGTATCACTTCGTCGAATTGAGCAGGTACGACGACTTGTGATGGACCCCCTAGGAACTTGGCAGGGGGATTGGAGCTGGGCTAGGTAGGCCTATGGTATGGGAGGACATCAAATTCTAGTTTTCAGTCTTTAGCGGTAGCCTATTCTGATAGATGCTAGCAACATGCTCGGTGCTGTATATACTGTGAAGACAAGCTACTGTAAGTATCACACTCTCCCATCGACCAAATAAGGTTCGATTAACACCCGACCCTCTCCCCGCCTAGGTCTAGTGCTCCTGACGAAGCAGTCTGACAAAACAGCCATAATGATGGTTCACCGGTTCATCAGGGAGACTCCAAATATGGCGATGGTCCACGTTGAGGGCACTGAAGAAGAGACGGATAGCGAGGACGGGCTGATCAAAAAGGCGGTCAAAATAATTGTCGACATACATCGAAGCGGGCGGCCATGCAGTGAGCATATATTGGCGATCATGCCGGGAGAAATGGTAAGTAAATATCAGCAATGTAGTCGTGTCAGTTTGTCGACGGTTTTTCTGTTGCCAAGGAAATCGGCGCAGTATGTGCGTAAGTCAAAAAGGAACTGGGCGATACGGATACGATGCTAGTTGTTGCTTTGATTTCGCATTCACCCGACGAGGATCAACGGATCGCTTTGGCGCCTCCACGTGAAGGAGTACGGAAGTGCATCGTTTCAACGAATATCGCCGAAAAAACGTCGATCACGATCCGTGGCGTAGCGCATCTCATAGACAGCGGCCTGATGAGGGAAAGGTACGTGTCGAAGTTTTCTTAGCTCATTGCTCGTTCTTATTTGATGCGATACCTTGTCTGTCGAAAAATTTTTTTCAGAGGTTCGACGTAGCGACTCGAATAGAATCGCTCGTTTTAACATCGATATCCAAGGCGTCTGCTGAACAACGTAAAGGACGCGCTGGCCGAACCTGCCCGGGCACGTATTACCGCATGTATTCGGAGGAAGCGTTCGATGCAATGGACGATAGTCGATCGCCGGAAATTTCGAGATTGCAATTGGACGGATTTCTTTTGAAAGCCAGGGCGTTTGGGTTTCGGAACATGCTCACTAGCTTCAATCATGCGACCAAAGAGATTGGTTTTGAATACGTGGATAGACCAATTAAGAGGAGTGGTTTTGAACACATAACGTTACAGTCGACCTCGTATAATTGCAACCGATCAGGACGCCAAAATGAGTTGCAATTAGACAAAGTTGCGATTAGCCGAGGTCGAAATACACGTTAAACATACTGTAGCTTAAAAAATCGGGGAATGGGGACTCTTTGCAATTATGCAATTATCCGGACTTTGGTTGCAATTATCCGAGGTCGACTATACATGAAATGGGCCAAATTCTTGTTTTTTTTAGGCTTTGAAGCATTGGTGTATGGAGTGTCCGTTTTGCCAATGCTAGGCGCTGTCAACAGTCGGTCGTTGGATGGAGACCTGACGGACATGGGGCAAAGGATGAGTAAACACCCATTGGACCCGCGGTGGGCGCGTGTGATTATCGAAAGCAAGCGGTTAGGGTCGGAGTAACATATTTTGACGTTGCTAGCAGTCATCCCAGGTAGCGCTAATCATAATCGTTTTGAGAGCAAATAATTTATAGCTTTCCATTTAGGCCAGCCATGCTTCGCTTATTCGATGGACCAAAACGAAAGGGCAAAGCAATTCCGCCGAATTCGATCGTATTATTGGCGCTGGAAAAGCGATCATGGCACCTTGATCGACCGTTATGTCAGTAAGTGTCATACAGTACATGATGCTGCTGTATCGTTAGCTGCTCGTTTAAAAAACTACTTTGTTTTAGAAGCGAAAGAAGAAAACCAAGTGCCGCAGTTTTGTGCTTATTACGCAATCCGGCCTTCTGCATTCGAATTCGCGCTTAAAGTTCGAGAACAACTGGCGATCGTGCAGAGGATATTGGAGAAAACACGTCTGACAACATTCCCAGCCTCGACAAAGATCCTTTTGTGCAGGCTATTCTTGCTGGCTTTCCAGATCAGGTGAGTCATTTTCAGCAAGCTATCTTTATTTTTATTGTCCAAGAGTAAACTTCTCATGTGGTTTAGGTAGCCAAAAAGACCGGCACTGGCTACCAAACGGCTGATCCTAGCTGTGAAAATCGTCGTGATGTCGCCATTAGTAAAGCATCGACTCTTTATGCTTTGGAGCCGCCATCACCGTGCGTTATATATAATAGCTGCTTAGCTGGCGGTGATGGCAAACGTTACATGCGGTACGTAACGGACATGGAACCGGGATTGTAAGTTGTCTGTTTTTTTGCCGTCACTTTCAATATTATATAGCATTCTGTTTAGGATGCCCGAATGTGCTTGGAAGTCATGCATCATGCAAAGAATGGAAGGGGTAACGACTCTCCAAGTTTAGAAGAAACTCTTTGAGATATGTACTTAACAGGCAAAGAAAACATCATCCGCTATTCGGATTAAACCTGTACCAGCGGATTGGCTGAAGGAAACTATCGTCAGTGGTTTGAAAACCATCTTGGGAAAGGACGTGAAAGTCCGCAACGAAATCGCCAGCCTGAACTGTTTCCTCGCTGTAACTCTCTATCAGACCACTCCAAAGACGCGGGAGAGCAAACCGGCGACTGGAGTGAGATTAAATGCTGATTTGAGAGAAAAAACGGGACCTTTTCATCACAGCATGCCACACTTTATCCTTTTCCAGCAGATGAAGCGTGAAAAATTTTAGTTGACAATCCGGCCGATCCACCCCGTGGATCGGTGGATCGGTCGATGCTGGGGTAAGACTTACACGAGTTTTGTCCACGCCGTTTCAGAATGCTCGAAGCGAACAGCATACGCCATGTCGTCGACTCCGAGCCTCCGTCTTTCATCGCGAACGTAATTGCCAACACCGATCGCGGCCAATCTCCTCCTGCAAGTATACGCAAAGATGTGTAATGAAGTAATGGTTGATACGTAGCACCTCACTACATACAATATCAACGCAGCTTACCCAACGCACGATTGAAGTACGGTTGGTATCGATTGTTCCGCCGAGTCGGGAATCTTGCCATGAGCGATCATAAAACAAAACCGTACACCCGAATTCTCGATAGCTTTATTGGAGACGTCCGAACGCGGGGCTCACACGATGTGCACTGGCTCACAGCACTAGACCTGTTCTATATATACCTAGTCCTGAGGAATACGCAAATCCGAAAACCAGACACGTCAATAGAAAACACATGATAAAAGCCTAACTCAGGTACACCAAAACAGGTCTCGAACATTCACCTATACTAACACTAGAAACAAAACAAGAACTTGCTCTGGCTCCAACCGGGCGGCCAAATGCAACCATTAAATGGCCGCATGCAAATCGGCCCTCTGCCGATAAATCTGCATACTTCCTCACAGATGCAACCCTTGCCTGATGTACCTACAGTGCCTACATGCACCTGCCTGATGCACATGGAACAGCAACTTACCTCGAACCCCCTCCATGACCAGCTGAGGGGCTCTTTTTCGCTGATCACTCCGATGGCAGTCACCATATTCGGGTGACCACTCAAGGCCCGCAGGATCTGAGCGTCTTTCAGCAGCTCGATTCCAGCTGTTTTTAAGTCGTGCACCATATCCCCCGGCGTCTTCACAGCCACCGTCTGCTTTGTCCCGCCCGCCCTCGTCAGCGTCGCCTTATATACCATTCCGAACTTCCCCTACAAGAATACCATCTTACAGCAACGAGGATCGAAGCCAGAGTATGGTGGCTTGCTCACCCTTCCGAGCTCATTCTTTTTCTCGATCTGCGCCCAATGCAGCTCCCAGTCCCGAGGTTCGCTCGACCCACCGTCCTCATTACGCTAAAAAAGAAGGGTTTCTTTTTTCTTCTTTAAATTTTTGTGGTGGGCCCCAGAGGGTTTCAACTTCTGCCATAGCTGCGAGTCATGAATATAAGGGTGGGGAGCAGCTGGAGAGCCTTGCGTGATCCATAGGGCCCCTACACGGAGGGCATCCTGGAGAACCTGGACTAGCGGGGGCTAACCCTGGTTTAAGCCGAGACTTCTCCTCGTTGGCTTCTGTCTCTTCACTAAGAGACCTCGGCGGACCGGGTAAGTCCCGGGGGGGGGGTTTGGAAACCGCCTCATCACTGGGGATCGAACGGGACGTCAGCTGTCAAGAATGGGGGGGCAACGGGGGGTTCTTAAGGATAACTAGGATAAACGCCACTTTTTTGTTACAATGTTAAATAGTTTAGAAATATATTCGAGCGTAAAAGGAATAAACCAGTTCATTATTCGGCTTTGTTCGTATCACTTTACATCCTCCAGCCAATCAATACATCTCGAATCGTGTAATATGAAAACTCATCGCATAATCACCCTCAAGGGGTGGTGATCATTCATGTATTCGATGGTTGATAAATTATTATATTATATGAGTGTGGGGCAAGGGGAGGGATGTAAAGAATAAGTACCCTAATATTAGACGTTTTATGACCCATAGCCATCGACAACCGCATGAATAGAGAGATAGGGAGAACGGTCAAAGGCATTAAAAACCGAGGAAGAAGGGCGATCCCTCATAGAAAAGATGGAGGGAGGTAGTTTCTCGGAAAAAGGCGAACCTCATAATCCTCCGCTTTTAGACGAAAATAAATATAACGAAAAACTTAAAGATTTAGAAAGAACGGATATAAGGTTAAATACGAAAATAAACAGAATCCAAACCGTAAGGCAAGATAGAGGAGACCTATTCGTAAGCAATGAGAAAAAGAAAAAAAATGCAAGTTAATGTAAACTAAAACACCCCAAACTAAAACAAAAAAAAAAAATTAACGGAGGGCAAAAAACGAAGAGGGAGGGAGAGGGGGAACGCATAAGAGCACTGTAGACTTACCAAAAAACACAATATAGGGACAAAAATGTTTGGGGAGGGGGGGAGTGCTGGTCTGGTGCCAAAATTGGGGGGGGGGGTTGGGAGCTCAGAGGCGCTAAACGGCTTCCAAAGGCTGCACCATCCAAGACTGACCGTCTGATCTCGTGCATCGTCTGGAAAGCGGTTGAAGCGTGGAGAGGACGATACGCTCTACAGATCTAGTTTTGTGTCTCTGATAATCGGGAATTTGTTGGTTGGGTACTGCTGATATTGTGGGAGTGACCCCTGCGATTTGTTGTTTTGTTCAACCTTTTTTTATTAGAGGTTTATAGGAAAACGGATGTAAGGGATCGTAATAAAAAAAAACGACAAATGGGGGGGTATGTTTCCATGACAGATCGTGCTTGGGAAAGGCAGGTATTAAAGGTTTTCTGTTCGAGATGACGACGGAAGAGAAGACTGACGGTGGATGGCCAATAAGGAAGATGCGTGTTCTGTGGATTTATGCGATGCGTTGTGACTAGTGTAATTTTGAAAGGAGAAGCACGCATTTGGGTTGGGTCGGGTCGGATTGAGTCGGGAGTGATGTATCGGGTCAGCCAATTTTTCGGATGTGAACCTAGAAGCAGCTTCGGGGCTGATAGTGAGCAGCTACCGCGTCTGTTGATAACGTAGGAACTTTTTTTGCAAGTGACTTGCGTAAGCGAAGGAGGGACTTGACTACAAATTTCTTGCATGTATTCTGAATTCCCAACCAAATTTACAGGTGCGAAAAAGGTATTGGTATTTCTAAAAAAATCTGTTATCAGACAACGACAAAGTTAGCCCAGTCACTGTGCTCTGACCAGATGCAGGGCGAGACTGGGTTGGCTGGCTGCGGTAATCAAAAAAATCCTAGTATAAAAAGTGTAAAAGGGCATCCCCTGCCTCAGCTGCTTCATTCAGGCTGAAGAGATGAAAAGGAAGCTATGGTTGGTCGCCTAAAATGCTATTAGAAAGCTGCCTCCAAGAAGCTAAATTTTCTGTTCTAGTCTCGCTGGAGGTTAAACATAGTACTCATACCCTCCTATACAGCTGGCCTTACTGAACAGCCTACTGTTTCCAGTTCAAGGCAACAGAGGGTCGCATTGCATTCCTCCAAAGTACGAATAAGGATGTTCATTTGGGTACTAGCCTTTGGTGCAAGACAGAAAGGATAGAATCCGACAGGGAGTCGACCCCACGACTTTACGAATCGATTGTAGAAAAATATAATCCACTCAAGCATGCGTCACCGAGGGAGCCCAGCCAACCTAGTCTCCTATTCAGCTAGACAATATGCATGCAGCTAATATTCAAATGATGGCAGCCGCGAGTTGTTGGCATAATTAGGTCTTTATCGCTTTTTAACTCCTGCATCATATCGTCAAAAATAACCAGCTTATTCTTCAGGGCAGCCAAGTTGGGTTTTAGAATTT
This sequence comes from Mesodorylaimus sp. YZB2_4, assembly GCA_030248295.1. Lineage (NCBI taxonomy): Eukaryota > Metazoa > Nematoda > Enoplea > Dorylaimida > Dorylaimidae > Mesodorylaimus > Mesodorylaimus sp. YZB2_4. The sequence goes on along the minus strand of JASANH010000838.1, from coordinate 494,627 downwards.
TTCGGAACAAGAGATGCGTACAGTGGGTGCTCTGGCGTGTAGCACCACACCACACCATCAGGTTGGTGATGCATCATGTGACCTCGATTTTCGATGAAGCATTTGACACACGTACTTTTGCCTGCAAGTACTAGTTTTCTGATTTGCATCTAGTCAAAACACTACCACAATACCTGACTGACTAGGACCAGCGATGACAGCGAAAAAAGGATGACGCCACCTAGCTTCAAACTCCATTTTTGCAAGACTGAGACACAGCCTATGTACACGCTTTATTATATACTTCGAAGGGGGAATTAGCGCATAACAGCAATTACACCAAATGAACTAATTCTTCGTAGGCGTCCCAACGATTTCTGGCAAGCAATACAGGTTTCATATGCTCACGCAAGTACTCGTCAACCCAAACAGGAATCATCAAAATTAAATCACTCGAGACACCCGATTTCAGGCAATAGAGTGCTAACATGGCAGCATACACGTACATGGCAGTCAGGCGTCCCAAAGTGACACCAGTAGCAAACAAACTGTCAAAAATTTTATGCATGCTTGATTTAGCAGTCGGAGACGAATCAAAGTCCTTCTCTGAGAAATTCCTGCTGCACGTGGGGTAGAAGGCATTACACTGGGTGAACATAAATAACTGCTCACGGGAATTGAACCATTTGACGCAATATTTCGAAAATAAAAAGATGCGCTGTTGACAGGGCTAAAAATTATTAAAACCCTAAAAGATGAGTGCGGTGTCCGACATTGTTCTACCTGTAAGCTCGATGTGGCTACTGGTGATCACCAATGTCTTATTCAACGATACATTAAGAAAGGTATGGCGGCAGAAAATGACTCCTTGGAAGAGCTTCAAACATTTTCTGACCATGATGACGAAGATTGTGCGCCACCACCTGCAAAGGAACAGAAGGTTGCGGAGCTGAACTATAACACAACTTTTGTTTTCTACGATTTTGAGTGCCGTCAAGATGAAACCGTTAAGGAAAATGGAAATGAAACTATCAGCTTGCATCAACTTAATCTGATCATCGCACACAAGGTAGGCATATCTTTTATATCTCGTTTATGCGGAAACATTTTGATGATTGACTTGAAATTTTAGGTTTGTGAGCAATGCTGCCAATTGCCATTACAGGAGCGCTGTTCGTCTTGCGCTGAAAAGCGCAAAATTTTCGCAGGAGATGGTTGCTTAGACAAGTTATGTGAATGGCTTTTTTCACAGAAAAACAAGAATGCAATGGCGACCGCTCATAATGCCAAGGACTACGATGGACAGTTCATCCTGGAGTATTGTTACAGGGTTGGTCTGAAGCCAAGGCAGATAATTTCACGTGGATTAGGCATTATGTATCTGGAAGTTGGCGTAATCAAATTCAAGGACTCGCTAAATTTTATTCCTATGGCTTTGTCAGCAATGCGAAAAGCATTTGACATCGAGGAATGCAAGAAAGGTAAGAGGTAGAATTTAGATCTACGAAAAATAAAAAAACTCGCAGTTAAGCTTTCAGCGCTTGCTTTTTAGGGTACTTTCCACATATGTTTAACAAACGAGAAAACTGGAGTGGAACTGGCCTGCAATCGAATATTATTAACCTCAATGCATGAAAGAGAGCGACAGGACGGCATTTATTGAGTGTTACGAACAGCAGCGTGGTAAACAGTTCAATTTTCAAAATGAGATCAAAGAGTACTGCGAAAGTGATGTCTTGAAGAAATGCGCATTGAAGTTTTGTCAGCTTTTCATGGACATTAGACAAATCGATCCGTTCGTAGAAAGCATGACCATCGCAAGCGCATGCCACAAATACTACCGACTGCATCATCTTCCAGTGAATCGTATCGCTGTGGTACCTCATGGCGGGTACAGAAAAGAGCAACGACAGTCGATTACTGCTTTGAAATGGTTGAAATGGATCGCTCACACAACTGGTCAACGAATTCAGTACAAGCTGAACGGCGGAGAAGCAAAAATTGGGCACTTTTGCGTGGATGGTATTTGCGGAAAGACCATCTACGAATTTCATGGATGCTATTGGTAAGTCACATAAATTGCACTTATTATTAGCATAATTTTCTGAAAATATTCCTGTATATTTGAAGGCACAGATGTTCAAAATGCATGCCAAAACGGACTCAAGAAACGGCTGACGGTATTTTGACTCCTTCAGAAGCTTGCCAAAGAACAATGGACAGACGGCGTGGGCTGGAAGCCTTAGGCTAAGCACACAAGATCTTAGAAATGCTTTTACGCACTATGATACTGTACATACTTTCCTAAATGGAGGGACACTGTAGAAGAAAAATAGGAGTGTCAGCTGCAGGCAGAGCTCAAACAGGACAAGGAAATGTCTGCGTTCTTCGACAGTGTCAAGATTGCTGAGCAAGTATGTAGACGCGAGAGAGGCGTTTTTTGGTGGCCGCACTAATGCGACAGTTTTGTGTCACAAGGTATGTACTAACTTTTTGTATATCTTGTTGTCTACCATATGTGCTACTCTCGTAAATTTTTAATCATTTTGCATTTGAGATCAAATTCAAAGGAAAAATAAAATATACTGACGTCTAGCCTTTATCCATATATTTGAACGATTTCCAGTTGGACATCCAACTATCATTACTGGAAATTTCTAACGAATGGACTCGGACAATATGCCATATGAGGGCTTGATCAAGTGCAAAGTGCTTCCGCCACGAAACTTACTTCACCCAGTTCTACCACGGATGCAACGAAAAATTGACATTCCATCATTGATTCCATCATCTAAAGATCCTGCCTGGCTACTGGCTGGTCACATGTACTCGCGGTTTTAGGGTTGACAAGTAGACCCTAACAACTAGCCTCATTCATGTCACCAGCTTGGGGAAGGTGGTTGCAAGAAAATGCTCACATCTGCACTTCTTGTATAGTGGATATTAAGGGACTATGTTATGCAAAATGCTATTACTCAGGACAGCGCTTTCAATTTCATCATCTCCTGCTTTAGGCAGGAATTTTGAGGAATCTGCATCTTCGCTGGACTTTCTTGCAGCTATTGGGCGCATCGAGTTTCCGAACGCAGGGATGTACAGTATTGCATGCCTGTCACTTTCGAGCCGATGCATGGAGTTTATGCTGATGAATATTAGTAGCTCCTCTTTAAAAGTAAAAAAGGATTTGCTAAATCATTGCAAGAATGAGTTTTAATAGCCAGATTTCCTACACATCTTTAAAATTTATTTGGCGGCCATCCAAAGCTGAATAGATCGGTCAAGGAGCTAGGATATAACACACGCTTGAAATAGTGAACGCTCAGGAGGAATCCCAGAAGACATCATTTTAACGTTACAAAACTCGGGAAAACATTTTTGTCAGTCGCACTGGTAAGAAGGGTTAGGCTTACACTTGGAGTCATAGTTGTTGTAGTGAGTTTATCAGTTCTGTCGTCTGTCCAATTGCCTAAGAACATTAATATGCGGGGCTGGGTGCGAAAATTATAATGACAGCGATTTGAAGCCAATATACGTAAGTTATTACTGACTGCTATCAGAACTGCTCATGAGGGTTAGCTCCATCTCTATGACTCGGACATAAAGGAATCATGTGTATATGTTGGGCGGACAAACGTGGATAAGCCTCAGTCGGTATGTCCGTGCAAGCCCTTAGTGACACTGCTCAGAACACTGGAGCAATCGAATTTCCGTCGCCTCGTGTCGGTGGGACGGGATAATCTTGTCCTGATCTATATTACCCTGCTCTGCTAAACCAGTTTCTTTATGCTTATGTTGTACTTGTTTGGTAGCACTTTTTAAACTCTGGGGCTCGATGTTAAAACGTCGGGATTTTGTTGCACTGTGATCCAGTTTATGATAAGGCACAGGGAGATCATGACACAAGCTCTCTCCTCGCTCTCAAACCATTTTGCTTTGTGCGAATGCTAACTGCGTACCTTCGAGGCCTGGTCAGTCAAGAGCACCAATCTAACGGTAAATCTAGGTACATTATCTAAACATTTTTGAGACCAACATTTTTGGAGTGTTGGACGGGTGTGCACCTTTTGGGGTCTATCGTCAATGAGTGAAAATATTACTCCCCTGGTGCCAACTGTATTATTAAATTTGCATCCTTGGCATTCTCAGAGAGCGAGTGAACATTTGACCAAATTGTTGGTGATAGCAGAGATGAAACTATGGCTCAGTAAACTATGAAATGCGCATTCTCCGATGTCTAGATGGGCTCATTCCACGCAAGATAAGGTGCCGCATTTACAAGGCATGCAAGATCCACCATTCCATGAACAATCTGCATGCAATGTCATTCAAGGTCTAATGAGTGTCACCAGCCGCACCCGGTGACATAAATAAAGCTAGTTGTTATGGTCTACTTGTCAACCCTAAAACCGCGAGTACATGTGACCAGCCAGTAGCCAGGCAGGATCTTTCTTGATCACCTTTTGTCAGCCTGGACCGGCCTGCTCCGAAGGCGCATTAAACCACATGTACTACCTTTCCTAGTTTCATTTCATAAATTTTTTCCTAATATGTATGTAGATTGAGAGAGCACGCCACTTTTGGGGGGGGGGGGGCTGGATACGTGATCAGTTTTTGGATGTCTTTGAACTTTGGATGAGCCGCATCGCGTAGCAATGCGAACACGGCGCACTCGCTGGTCGTCAAGTGAGCTGGTGAAACGGCGAGCAGTCTGCAAAAGAGACTGGTAAGCGGTATCGAAGTAGAAGGTCACATTTGGGGGTTGCATGATTTCGAGCATAGCATGCGCCCGACTGACACATAGTGTAAGGCCGAAAGGCGCTCTTTTGTTCTGATTCCCACTAATTTCTCCATACCAGGTTTCCCGATTTTCGGCCCCCCCCCCCCCCGTTCTCTGATCGAGAGCTGAGGAGTGAATATGAAGGCAACAGAGCGGCCGCGGTGGTGCAGTGGTTCGGCATTTGTCTACCCACATTGCTTGATTTCTGGACTCGTCCCGGGTTAAATTCCCACTGATGGAGGTCGGTTTGCGAACCATTAACCCTCGTTGACCTTTCGCACCAGGCCGTGGGTGATCACCCGGTACCGTCGAGATGCTCCGAATGGAGAGCCGAAAGAGTAGAGGGTATCGGATGTCAACCAGCTACAGTGTCCAAAGGCCACCCGCCATAGTCCGAGAAAGTCCAGTCCTGGCTGCCCTCGTGTGCAGTGGAGACACACAGAAGAAACCCCGTGAGAGCTGAACATCTCACGGCCTCGCTTATCGTATCGTGACTGCTGGGGGATATAGGCAAAACGAGTTGGAAGGCCCGTGGGGAACCGCGGCTTAACCCACAAAATAAAAAAATAAAAGTGCTTCCAGTTTAAAAAAGCCGTGGGCCTTGAGAGGGGGGTGAGAGCTGGGGGTGTATGTCTATTGAGAGCACAGGCCACGCTGACTGTGAGCATGCTAAGAGTAGTGATTGCCTTCAGCGCTTGGATGACTGTAAGTAGCAAAACTGAATGAAATCAAAAATAGCAATTTGCACAGTGCAGTGATCATGCTTCTGATCTCTATTCATCACTATCTGAGAACAATTTGAAATTTTTTTCGCGGTAAAAACTACCCGGTCGATTGGATAGGATTCGATAGGATCGACGAGCACGGCGGGCTCATCAGTTCGAACAAGCCGCTTCCCCTTATTTTCATCCAACATACTGCAGAAGCTAAGAGGTACAACATTTAGTACAGCATTATCATCTTTGATCCTTCATCTTCGACTTAAACCCGCTAGTTTGGGAGAAGTAATCTCGATTTCTGTACAGTGCGAGTATTACCATCTCATAACTTACGATTGGTGTAAAGGCTCGACTGGCAATTGATACTCTGCACGGAGCCGGCAGCTACGGCACCCGTCTGGGTGACGTATGTACCAGGTCGGAAAACTTGGTAGGCTGCCCTGCGATTTTGGCGAGGTGCGAAAGCTCGACCGGTCACTCCCTCGCAATACGGACCCAGTCGTATTACAATGGTCCTGGTCCTACATTGTCTTACTTGTTCATTCGGTTCGCCTGCGAGCTCTGATTATGTGATAGGCAATCTTGCTTCGTGTGAACATGCGATGCCCACATGCGATCGGGGAATGCCAAGCATAATCTTATTAATGGCAGTCTGTGCAATCTTTTCTTTTAAGGTCATTTCGCTAAAACTCTATTTATGTAGGTCACACGAGAAACGTGATCAATCAGTACATTGCACCAGTTCATGTTGGAATAACTCGGCGACTATGCAACAAAAGGCAGGTATGAAGCCACTATTTGGCGTTAAGGAGATTGCAGCTGCTTGCTGAGTCGTCCAGTTGACTCGTACCAGTGCCAATATCATTGACGCAATGACGACGTCAGTGGCAAATCCACACCTGTTTCAGACGAATAACAGGATGCTCGTGGTCAACATGAGCATCCGTCCTGCGTGCTTTCGTCAGGAGTGCGAATTCAGGTCACAAATGGAAAACACCCCGCGTTCTAGAAAGATCGTAAACGAACTTTTGCGGGTACACTATCAGGTTTAATAGCAAAGACTTGGCACCGTCAGAATATGGCGGCATCTATTCTAGAAATGCTACCGTTTCGCTCATGGTCGACCCAGGTTCGTGATTGAGCATTTGCTATATACATTACGCACCGAACCATCCGAGCATGCAATGCGTGAACAAGACCCGTTGGCGCTCTGGTAAGCAAGGCGAACCAGCGCAGGTACAGTCATGTACGACCAGGTTGCCCATATTAGACAGACGAGCTTGAAGCGGGCTTTGCAATAAAATCCTTTCACGTCGTCGTCCGACGTACGTCGGTGGCAGCTGTACACATAAAGATTCTCGACAGCCCTAGTCGGCGTCGGCACCGATTGTTGCACCTTACAAGCCTGACCATAGCCGAACGAGAAAGGCATTCGGATGACTACGTCAATGAAAGACCTACCTATGGTCCGTATATGCTTATAGGCCAGAAACCCCAGCGACACATTTTTCATTCCTTCTCCGATTTATTTCCATCACTGAAGGCTGCAAAACGCAATTTTTATTGCTTGGACCTCCTGCTGTACGCACAACCAAACTACAATACAGACAAGGGGCACTGCTAAAAAGCTTACCCGAACGAGCTGGTTCCTGAATCGGGAGCGCGTTGCCTGTGTGCTGAAACGTATTTCCTCGTGATTGTCTTGTATATACCCCCACCTTGCCGTAGCCGTGTACATTCCTGCATTGGATCCACGTGAATTGTATGAAGCTTACCCATGGATTTCTTAAGTCCAGAATTGGCGGAGCAAATCTTCAATGAATGTGATATTCGAAAGAAAGGGGCGTTGACTGTGGAGGATTTTAGAAGTCTGTCACAACTCACTGGATTCACAGAAGCTGATACTGCTTTCATTTTTGGGGAATTGGATGTGAACAAAGATGGAGTTGTGACCAAAGAAGAATTTGTTACTGGATTCGAGAGGGCTTTGAATTTGGGCGAGTCGAAAGGCTTCTCAGATATAAAACGAAGAGGTAGTTTGGTCGTATTGTCCCCATTGTCCCGCACTGTCAGTGCGACACCCAGCGATGCTTCAATTGAGGAAGAAACAATTGCCCTACCTAAGGTCACTTGCAATTTCGATACCGATGCCGGAACATTGGATATTTTACCTTGGTAAGCCTTGTTGCCGGTCTTCTTCCACCTACCCAACTGCCTAGATCATGCTTGCGTTGCAGCCAAGAAGACGTATTGTCCTTATACGAACGTCTTCAGTCAATGGGAAAACCTAATCGATTGAGTCCAGGAGGTATTCCCGATATGCTAGCACAGTTTGAGAAGGTTATCGAAAGCGTATGTAAAGAGCTGTATGAACAGCGGAGACAGAATGAACGGCTGCAGAATTTGTTCAAGAGGTAAGAAGCTGCCTTCTTGTGTTTTTTTGCCTCTTCATATCCCATGCTTCGATTCAGAGAGAAAATCAGGCATAATCAACAAATCGATGAAGTCGAGACTAATTTGACAACAACTTTGGCTGAAGCTAAAGAGAGAGCTAGAAGAGAGGTGAGCCCACGGTTCCAGGACCAGCGTCTTGTGGCTCATCTGCCAAGCTTGCATGGGTTCAGGTTTTTTCAAAGGAATGGGTTGCTTTGTGCTCAACATCTGGCAGCTCACAGGCAATTGAGAAACAAGGATCTAACGTCACAGTACTTCTGTCCGCCCACATGCCAGACACGTCTAAACGCCAGAGATGTAGACGTTCTTTCTGGATTCCTAGCGCTTTTGGAAATGGGAATGTGACAGTAGAGAAGGGGCGAGAAGTCATATCTTGGACAAATGCTTCGGAAGCCCCGCTGCTTGCCGCCTCCGATGTTTGTGAGAAAACCATAGGGAACAGAGTCTGGAGTGTAAGGTGTAATACGACTGGGTCGGTTTTCCTGGAGGGAGTGACCGGTGGAGCTTTTGCACCACGCCAAAAACCCAGGGCAGCCTACAATGTAAGTCCTCCGAGCTAGTACGTGTCTGAAACGTCACCCGTCAGGGTGACGCTCCCAGCTGCCGGCTCCGTGCAAAGTATCGATTGCCAGTCGAGCCTCTACAGGGAAGCCCTCGGGCCATCTACGGCCATCTGTGACCATCTAAGTTAGAGTTATCTTTTTTAAAGGAGCGTGAAAAGCTAGAACGAGAAAAAGATCAGATATGTCAGCAATTCGAAACAGAGCTGGCCGAACTAAAAGGGACCATTGCCACACTTCAAAAATCGGTGATGAACGAAGAGAACGCAAAGTACCACAAATCCGAAGAACTGAAACAGAAAGTGCAGGTCTATTTTCTCATTTCAAACAATACATCGATTGGGGCTGTTTTCTAAAGTGCGTCCGTTTCTCAGGAACTGACAAAAGATAATATGAAACTGCGTAATAACTTGGCCGAGAAGCAGACAGAGCTCGTTCTGATCCAAGCTGCTATGACTAGACTACGGCAAAATTTTGATGATAAGCTCTCTGATTGGATGACAGAGAAGGAACATATGGTCGAACTGACCGACAATATGAACCATCAGTTACAGCTGCTCTAGTAAGTCACTGCTTTCTTTGCTTCTTGCGGCTTCGATTCAGCATGAGGCATATTGGGATCGATGAGACCTCGACAACCTCGAGATCTCTAATCTCTCAGGCAATTTAAACCTGAGGAAGTTTCAACAGACTGAAAATCTGTAACCCATTTTAGCGAAGCCAACAAACAACTGCACGACACAAACGATAACCTGCGATCAGCCCTTGAAAGTCGTCACACCTTCTCGCGTCAGTTGACGCTGGTAAGCCAAGTCAGCTGTTGGAAACTGGTGCATCCAAACCGATGCGCCTATATTTTTAGCGCACGCCATCGCCAAATGGATCTACTGGCCGTATGTCACCAAGCGTACCACGACTAGCCATTGGCTCAAACGGGGTGTGGACTCCGGGCTCCCATTACGATGTTTCTCCAAAGTAAGTACCGGTACCTATTACGAAGGCAGGGTGGCCCCTACTGCACGTACGAATTGGTAGGTCTATGACCATCCGCTTTCAGTGATGTGCATCCTGCCAGACCAAACACGTTGTGTGTGCGGAGAGACGGCGTGTGGATGAGACGACTAGAAGATAGTATGGAGACAGATGAGGACCTCGGTAAGTGGCCCTTTTGGCAACATGACCAAAGGGAACTGTTGCCATTGTATTTTAGATAGTGGTATGATGACCAGGGGTTCCAACACCACTTCGGACAGCGCAGCAGAGGATGACCCGCAGCGTCGAATGGTTTACAGCAACCCTTGGAGTGCCCGTTCATTGGTCACGTCGGGAGGAGGATCACCTCCTATGCCACTCGACTATTCCATCGTTCGTACAGATTCGTTATCTTCGAGTGGAACTGGCACTCGTTCATCCAACACTTGCGACTCCACACTGAACGGGATGATCTTTCAGGCAGGTCTAGACCACGTCTTGTCTGATATGTCATCCGATTGACGATAGATGTTTCAGCCGACCGAGCCTACTGGACCACCCGAACGTACGTTTCGTGTCGTGATGGTCGGAGATGCCTCTGTTGGGAAAAGTTCGCTGATACGACGCCTGGTGAAGAGCGAGTTTCAGGAGAATAGTGCTGCTACTATTGGTAAGTCGAATTTCCTTTTCCCGCTAAGAATTTAGCAGCTAGCCAGAGTCCCGTGAATCAAAGACGATCAAGCCGTTTTTTGGCAGGTGTTGAATGCCAATCAAAAGTATTGCGTGTGGATGGAAGAAACGTGGCTTTGCAACTATGGGATACTGCGGGCCAAGAAAAGTAATTCAGAATTGTTTTTCAGAAGGGACTCGATAAAAATTTGCTTTTCGTAGATTTCGCAGTCTTTGTAAAGCGTACTTCCGCCGCGCGGATGGCGCTATCTTGGCATATGACTGTACTTGCGAGCAGTCATTCTTGAATGTGCGTTACTGGTTGGATGCGGTACAGGTAGTCCCCAGATCGATTTCGAGGTGTGCATTGCGATGGTCCCGCGTTGCCATTTTAGGAGAGTGTCACTCGAAAGATACCCGTCTTATTGTGCGCTAATAAGATCGACTTGAGAATTGGTGCAGCCGCCCAAGGACTTCGATGTGTGTCGCGCGAAGATGGCGAGAACTTGGCTAAGGTAGCACTTTACCCTTTCGTCTCCTAGACCAGCAATGCCAATCTTTGGTTTCTTGGTGACAGACTCACAACACTCTCTTCATCGAAACGAGCGCGAAAGAAGGCACGAATGTGTGCGAGGCAGCGCTGCATTTGACGAGGTATGTTTTCTGCCAATAGTCCACCCTGACTATGACCTGACAAAAGGAACTCGTTCTGCATAGGGAGATGCTGGTGGCGGAGGACTTCGAAGTTCGTTCGACGTGTGTCATGTTGGAACATAAGAAGAAATCCAACTGCGCAAGTTGTAGAGGCTAAAATATGGTCTTATGGTCGACCTAGATAATTTGGCATGAACATGCGAAATGCGAAATGTATACATGTATGATGTAACCATACCATATTACCAAGAGTGCATATATCGGGTACCTTGTCTGCGTGAGTGATTCGGCACTTATTTTAAAGTCACGAGAAACTGGTGACGGTGCACAATGACTCGTTTTGTAGTAGTAAATGGGTCACGCATAATTTTGTTATTTGCATTGAATACACCGCATGATGGACAAGATAAATCTCTAAAACGGCAACAGCGTTGATTCAAACTTGATCGGAGACCCGCTAGGATTTGCTCGGGACAGTGTCCCAGATTTCTTCTAACAATAAACGATTTCACAAAGCTATCGTACAATTTGCTTGGTACAAATTATATTACCCACGAGAAACAAAGGGATGCCAGGAAACAGGTGACTCATGCTCATTGTCAGTAACGTTACTCCGCTTCACCTAAAACTCTCCCAGCGATGACGACTCATGAGTTCAAATTGTACTCTTACCTCAGATAACCTGAAGATCACTTGCGTACTGTAACCGCTAGTGTGCGACACGCATGGATTGATTCAATCTAATAAAGTCGTCGACCTTTTCGGACCACGTAGCGTTCGACGAGGAACCGATCAACCGCTGGCGGGCAGTTTGTATGGGAAACATCGATTGAGGACGAAATCGAACGATGGAGAAATGGGCATTGACTTTTGTGGGTTTGTCAATTTTACCATTGATTTTGACCGAAACGCATTGGCTGGTGACGGAAAATGGTCGAATTCATTCTATGGTTAGTATACGTAACTGCCTTCTAAAGACTGTCTTGGATATGTTTTACAGACCAGAGAGCACTATGCTGGTTTTATTGAGGGTTTGGATAGTGTTTCTCGTCATTCTATAATGTAGCCCGGTGGGAAAATTGTTATCGAATGAATAACCAACTCTTAGCCAGCTGTGCATACTCTATCGTAGATCTTGGCTTACTGATAGCAATCTTTTTAGGCCGAATCTCTTTTCCATATGGCACAATCGCACGACTTGGTTCAGTTTTTAAAGCAAGAAGAACGAGTAAGACGTTCTGATGATGCAAAGCATCGATTGACGAGTCAGAAAGTAGGTCAATCATCTACCGTATCGATTTTCTGTTCCTGTTTACTGTGTTTTGTTATTTCTAGACCGTCATACGTAATCACGAGCAGAAGGACGACCCTCAAGTCGAAGCTCGTCTCATGCAAACAGATCCCGATTGTATTCTGGCTGGAAAGCCCCTGGCTCAACAAGACCTGTTCCTGAGCACAATTGTGCCTTTGGAGACGTTCGGTATCAAGTAAGGTTCAATCGATTTTCAATACTTTCGCTGGTCTCTTTTTCTAAATGTGATGCAGTTGACGATCGCCAATCATTAATACTGGCCTGTAGTCCCTCAAACTGCTGTTCTATGTTTCAGGCTAAAGGATCGTATTGGAGTGGTGGCCAAAGCCTCAAAATCGGGTGTTCTCTTGCCAGTTTGTTCTTTGCATGCATTACCGTTCAGCATGTCAGCTTTTGAGCACTTGGAGGTAAGTTCGATCTCCATAATTTCGTAGTAAACACAAATCGTTCCGTTGATCAACGCTAATTTTAGGCTATTCAAGATCGCAAAAACCTATCTTCTGCCCCTGAACCCGGTTTAACTCAAATTGCCTTCGATGACTGGATAAATACGACTGATTTTGCTCACGCTGTTGGTATCGCCATGCGACAAAATGACTCCGACTGGCTTTTGTACACATTGGCTTCTTACTACTTCCGGTTTATTGGAGACGGGGCGGAAGGAATTGAGTGTCTTCGTAGAGCATTGCACTTTGTTCCCAAGTAAGAAACTCTGCTATTCAATCTGCTCATGCCTTGCATGGATCGATGTTTTTAGAGAATACGCTGTTATTCCATTGCTGAGCTTGGCCAATTTGCTCCATCAAAGCAGTCGCAGCAAAGATGGGGCTGTCGTAATGGATACGGCCATATCATATAATGATTCCATTCCACAGATCTATTTCACCGCGGGGCATATCTATGCCGTGAGTAAAGCCACGTGACACTAGCCACTCCTATTTTGGTCAAGGCCAAATAGGTTATTATTCTAGGTTTCACTTCAGTATGAGAAGGCGATCGATGCATTCGAAAGAGCTCTAAAGCTGGACCCAGCGTACGCACTTGCCAAGCAGCAACAAGCAGCTGTTCGATGTCATCAGAAGTTGGAAGCTGCGTTGGAGACGCAACACCAGTAAGTACATCAAGTAGCCGCAATCGGCAGCGTTTTTACCCCTGGTCCTTTTTAGAAATCTGCAAAAAACACTGTCAGAGTTGCAGTCATATCAAGTGCGACTCAAGAATTTTCAGACCCTGCACGAAGACATGCTACGGCACGTCGTGGATTCGGAATCCCGGCAGCTGTCTGCTCTGACCTATGATCATGTGACGTACGGACCGCTGGAAGGTATGGGGTATACACGGTGTACAGTTTCAATAGCTGAGCATTCGTTTCAGGACTGTCATGCAATACGACGTCTTCCAACGGCCAATTGTACATCGACTGCGATATAGTGGATTTTGTAGCTTACAAAGCAGCGAAGCGTCAAGTTTTAGACGGGAGCAGTATTTCAAGGTCGTCCAAAACTGACGAGACGACCAAGGTTCCATCAGTACCTGAAAGCCATCATTCCGGCCCAGCAGTTGAAACCGTGGCTGATCCAAAGCCGCCTGCCGACATCAACGATGAGCAGCGATACTTGGAGTCCCTGGAGATGTATCGTGATTGGGCATTTGCCTCGCCTACGAAGCCGAAGAAGTAAATCATGGCTGAGTTGATAGTTCGCGCTTATGTACCTCTGGATTCCCTTTGTAGGTATCAGGCTCCAAACTCGATATCGCAGGCATCTTCGTCAAGTTGGCCGTCGGAAGAAGAGTGCAAGAATGCTATTGCTCTTCCTCGTCCAGATACGGTGCCTCATTTGTTTCTGTCACCTGAAAACAAAGGATTTGAGTAAGTTAGTTGTGATTCAAGACAAAACTCCTCGCGACTAAGCTTTTGTTCTCTTGATTTAGTCTAAAGGATATTCTGACTAAATATTTAAATTTGAACGAGACTTATGGACACCCGTTGCCTTGGTATCCCCCGTTTTGTTCGCCACATCTTCACAATAAGCCAGAATTGCATTTGGACTGCTGCGATCATCTGTTAGGGGTGCAAAGGGCCAAAGTACGTGAGCGGGAGCGGCTTCTGCCTGAAGCGGCCTTGAGACAAGTAAGTACAGTAGCTAGAATAAGCAGATAGTAGGTGGCGATGACCTTCGACGTCATCCTGATTTTCAAGGTAATCTCGTCCCTGGCACCTGGCCTGGCGAATTCGGAAGCTGAATTTGGTCAGCGTGTGTTGACTTTGATCAATTACGTAAGTCGTGTTCAAGTTTCTTATTCGTTTTGTCTTCCTGCTTAGAACATGTCTTCCTCTTTTAGAACATCGTAGCAAAATGGCTGTCTTACAATTTGGCTGCTTTGTACTGGCGACTGATCGGTGTGACCGCAGAGACAGCTGCTTGTCTTCGGTTGGCGTTGTCGGAAGAAGCGGGGAAGAAGTACTCTGATGTGGCCTTGTTTCAATTGAGCTATCTGGCTTACAGCGCGGGCAATCGTATCGATGATGCAATCAATTTGTTGAGGCAGGCCATCGAAATTGATGATCTAGAGGTAAGAATTTAGTTTTTAGCGGATTTTCAACCAACGATAAAAAGTTTTGTCGTATTTCAGCCCGAGGTTCATTTTATGCTGTGCACTTATTTGATCGCGAAGGAGAATTATACGGGCGCGGCAGTGCATTTGAAGAAAGTGTTGGAGCTTGAGCCGAATTTCCCAAATGGCCAGGAGTGGAAGACAAGTTTAAAATGCAAAGTCAAGGTGAAGAATTTTGGTGGTTTTTTATTTGAGGAGTCTAAAACATCGATTCTTAGGAGACAGCGCCAGAGCCAGTCAAGCCAACTATCGAAAGACCTCCGCTAATAAAGTGTTCAGAAAAAGAAAAAGGACCAAAATTTTTTTGCATGCGAGAAGATGGCGAAGAAAGATGCTATTTGGAGGAGCGGATGTTACCTGGAGCGTCAGTCGAGGAGTCAGACATGATCATGTGTCCTGCTTGCAACATGCCACATTGCTTGAGACCGGTAAATCGAAGTTTATTGTTTGGCCATTGTAGCTTATTTTCCATTCTGTTTTAGCCCCCGTTGGCCTCGATATTTCTGTCGATGGTGGATAAGAGTGCCAAAAAGCGAACGGTTGAAGACAAGACAGATCAGAAGACTAAAAGTAAAGCTCAAGGCGAGTGCTTTCTCATTGGGCGACTGAATTGAATGATTTATGGTAGATCCACTTTCAGCCGCGGTTACACGGATACCACCCGCCCTTGCACCAGCGGATCCTGAGGAGATCGAAACTGAGATGAGTCTTATCGATGCATCGATGCAACCAGGTTCAGTTATCGCGAAGGAAACGACTTTATCGGAACGAGAGATCGTACCAGAACCAGTTGTGGAGGAAAAGCCAGCGGCCACTGCAGTCGAGAATGGGAGTGATGGAGATGGGCCTATGACGAGCACTGGTCGGCCTATAATGTTGGAGCAGTTAAAGTCGACTGTGGCTCCGAAAATTGAGGAGGAGAAGACTGTAAGGGCTTGACTGGTTTGTAGATGTATGCTAAGGTTCGATCATGCCATTTTTCAGTCGAAAGTATCGCCGCCAACAAAGAGCAAGAACGGAGTAGCCGTGCTAACGGATCTTGATTCTGCCTTGCCCGATATTCTCCCCGTGCCTCCGCAGGAGATGATTAAAGCAGCTGCGTCTTTAGTGGTCGTTCCAGCAACAACGGCGGAATGCGTGTTTTGGAAAAGCAGAGTTAAAGTGGAACAGCCGATCTCTACTTATTTGTCCGTTAGCGCCAAAGGAATCAAGTTCGGTTTTTCGGCTTTCCATTTTGAATCTCGTCGAGCGAGTGTATTTTGTTTTTAGCGTGCAGACTTTCGTGGATTTCTCAAGCCATGCGCCGAAGGAGCAGTTAGAACCGTTGTGCCCGTCCCAAATGCCGAGGTTCGACCATTCTGGTCCTTCTGAGGGGTCAACTAAATAGCCTTCTGATTTTAGCACGATGTGGACCATGGATCACTTAAACGCGTACATTCTGCGCCATAATCTCACTCATTACAGACCTGAGAGCGGATTAAAGGATGTAAGTGGGTTGAATTGCAGCATGGCATGTCGGGCTTGTCAATCTGCTCTGCTTGCGTTTAGGCTTTCCAAAAACTCGGTGGAACCAAAGAATCGATTGAAACGGTTGCTAATCGAGTGGCTCACGCCATGAAGCTGAATCTAATGGGCTCTGGTAAGGAGTGTTAGTTTTTAGAAGTTGCTATTTGATACGATGTGAGAGTTGCAATCAGAAGAGACTTCCTTGATCTTATTCTTTGTGTTTAGGTGATCAACAGGTGTCGTGGGTGTTGACCATTGTGGCGGCTCTGTATTGGCGTGTGCAAGGCAATGCCTCGATGGCCATTGACTGTCTTCGGCACGCGGTCAGTGAAGCACCCTACTCGATGAAGGTGAGTGACAATGGCGGTCGTTTACCAAGTTTACTGTATATGTCCTTCCGTTTAGGATCTGGCACTGGTTAGCCTAGCAAATGTTTACCATCAAAGCGGCTTCCTGCATTCGGCCTTGATCACGGCTGGCGCTGCGTTGCACGTCTCGCCGAAGTTCGTTGTCGTTCACTTCACCTTGGCCAACGTGTATGCAGCTTTGGTACGTTGCCCTGACTGGTTGTAGACTGAACTTTAGTCACTAATTCCCATGTTCGTTTACAGGGCGACTGGGAACGTGCCATGATGTTCTACTACTCCACACTCTCCTTGCAAGGCAATTTGGAGGCGGCCAAGGATCGTATTCGTGCTATCTACTGTGCCACCGGCATTTTGCCAAGACAAATCCAGTGATCTACTTGAGGCAGGCATTTGTAAAATTGGTTATGTTTATATGTTCTTATCGCAGTTTATGCAAATTTTTATCAGGAAATAAAGACAGGCTTAGACGGAAGCAAACAAGGAATGTAAAAAAGAACACTACACGTCACACAGGCTTTGGTCGGACGTAGATTAGTAACAAATTACATGGCACCCAAGTACTTCAAAGCGCAGTCACTTCGGTGGTGGCGAACAATATATCCGATCCAATATGAACGATGTACACTACAATCAGAGATAATAAAACCACTAAAATACCAACCACCAACACGGCGCCTTCCCAAGCTGGATCTGTGCGCAAGAACACTCGTAAGTAAGTCTCGCTCCATTTCGATTCCATCCAAGTGGAATATTTGCCACTCTTGAAATCGTACCCTTAAGAAAATTACCGTCATTGATTTCAATATTTTCCAACAAAATCATACCTTACCATCAATTTCAAAAGCAGGCGATTTTGCCAGCGAAGTATTCGTAGTACTAACGAAACAATACGTCTCGTTGTCCGAATGATTGAACAGATCCGCCATGATAGTGTACGAGTAAATCTAAAACACGAATCTTGTGCTGAGAAAACTTTAGTATTAATCAAATCACTTACAGATCCTGTCCGATTCGAAAAATGGGCAGCACTACATGAACTGCTATCATTAATCGGGAATCGATCAGCCAGAGTGTACACTAACGAGTAACTGACCAATGTCTGTAGAGTCGAACCGTACGGTCCTATGTACGAGCGCTAAAAGAGAAATGTTCAAACGGCTAGATAACATAATGAGGACACTTCACATCACTTACCTTGAAGTCATTCGATTCCTTGCCATAAGTCAGATTCCAATACCTAATAAAAAGATTGAATCGTTCGAACTCTTCGCATTTGTAATGCGGCCATCCCCAAAAGCAGTTGATCCAACGATCCATCTACAAAATTTAACTTTATAAATTTCAACGATTTAAGCACGAATATTTAGGCTTACCACAGTCTCGTCGACTTTCCAACTCGGTTTGAGTTGTTCCTTCCCGTCACTAACCCATTCCAGCATGAATGCTGTCACGGCGTTTGCCAAATTCATCAATTTCGGTTTTAACTTGTCACGTTTCGATATAAGCCACGATTCATCCGTAAAGCTATTGTAGTGCCTGCAAGCGTCAACGTGTAAGGTTCATACAATTCCCTGCACACTACACATCACTCACTTGTTCTCGAACGCCTGCTTATGATCAGTAATAACCAACGATGGGATGTTGCGATTTTCCATTAAAAATCTTTGCACTGACGATGGAGGCAATGGCGTGTTCAGATCAGCGACAAGAGAGCCAGACGAATATGACGACAAATTTTTCGCAATGCTGTCGATCTAGAGCACAGATTTTGATCGCTACATCCATGTATAACCATGGAAATAAAAAACATTTTACCACACGCTTAGTTTCCAGATTTTGCATTGATACTGGATCAGCGTGGAAAAAATAATTTGGTTTCATTGATCCTGATGCGATTTGATTCAATTCCAAAATGAGTGCTATATTATCGAGCGTCATAAGAGCTGGTTGATCTTGTATATGGTCCAATAATCTGTACGGAAATCGCTTTTCTTGCATATCATACACCATTCGCGACGAGCCAATGTAATCCAACGATTCCTTTAAAAATCACGTTCTTCAAAAGCATATTGGGAAAACTAATTCTAAGAACATACCCCATTGAAAAACACTGGCATCAAATATTTTCCAGTTACCAATGAACTCTTCTCAATGAAGGCCTTGTTCCTTCCCAAAGCTTCAGCGATAGAAAGCAACGCAATTACATTGCCGAACGATGTTGCAGCGCCCGGATCGTAATCGGAAAACATACTGAATGAATCCATCTAAAACTCAATAAAAAACAGCATTATCAAAAAATTATTCTCACTAGAACCATTGCTCACCCTAGCAGCTAGCATGAGAACGCTACTAGTCTTCAAAGGAAGCGACTTGTTCGTTGCCGGAACGACTGCGTAAATATTCGAACCAGACAGGGGATCGCAAATTGACTCTAAAGTAGATACTTCGAAAAAAAACTAATAAAATCCTAGATGTCAGCCACTCACGGCTTGGATCTAAGCCACTAATTAAAGAATTCCTGCGAAGACATCGCTGCGCAGTTCCAGCGGCCAAATTGAACATGAATAATTCAACAGCACATAAAGGATATTTCGGCGCTTTCCCATCCCTTGGTGCGTTATACGTTTCGTAACACTAAAACCAACACAAATTTTTGAAACCAGTTGATTAAAAATCTCCACGATTATTTTACATCGTGGCGCAGAATATTTTCTTCCGTTACGTTATGAATAAGAAAAATAGGAAATTTGAAGTCCATGAAACGATATCCTGTAGCATTTTTATTCCAGTTGCAACTACCGTAGTTTGGATCGTTTTTATATAAACCTAAAAAATGTCCTGCAATTATTTCTATCAAGAGATCGAAATGCCCAAACCCTTTTACTTACCAGATACTTCATTGGGACAAACAGAATCTTCACTGAAAGGTTCTGGACTTTCTTCAGTATCTGGACGAAATAATAATATTCCGTTAATATTTCTGCTGTCTTTTAAGCCCATGATAACGCTTCTAGAAGGTTGCATAAATGTTAAACCAAAAATATAAACTTTTTTAAAAAGTATCTCACTTATTTCGAAACATTTTCAGTTCCATGGCGACAACAAATGGTCCGCGACCATTGGGATCGGACATGACATACTCGACGTCGTTGGCGTCATCGACCCATTGCACCACTCCAGTCGAACCACCTTGCGCTGCTAAATCAATAAAAGCTTTTTATTCTTTACATAGCTGGAAAACAGTACCCTAGTTCAGACGCCCACTTTTCTCGATGACAATCGACTTCTGGATGAACAAAAGTTTTAGCTTTTTGCTTATCAAGTACAGTGTGCCACGGCAAGAAGTCTATCAGATAAAAGTTCAAAGATTGGCATTTTTATGGCTTTTTCCTAATAAGTAGGATCAACGATGACGAAACCGCTGCATGATGTCAAGAAACAGAAGACGTGAAGTTTTCCCCTGCATTAAAAAAGATTTATGGCATTGCAAGAGGAGAGGCAGCAGTATCAGAAGCGAGTTGGCCACTATGATCAATCCTGTTTACCCTCTTTTTCTATTTCGAATCAGAAGAAGCTAGATTATGAAATAAAAGTCATTCATAGTTCCCCTGGTTTAACACGTAAGGTTTCTTTCATTTTCTCCTGCCCAAAGTTGAAAAAGGGGCCAAATATGGAATTCTATTTTACCATACAAAATGAAGAAAAATAGTAACTTACACTGGCAACCAGCTTGGGCTGTCCCGTTTAAAATTCGAAAGCACTGGTTGTTACTCGTCAGTTTCACGTAAATTCGATCCTTGACTCGTTGAACATCCGAGGATGCTGAAAAACAATGGTTTGAACCTTTCTACCTCGGCCTACCTTTCTTCGGATATTACGCTCAAGACAAGATGTACCCTACTGTGATGTAAAGGAAAGATAACTTACTCTGTTTCAATACTGTTAATAAGACGGCGAGTTGAAACAAACGAAATATCGAAATACCCATGATAGTCTAAAAATAAAAATTTGACAATTGCTTTGACGAAGATTTACAACAGGCTAAAAGTCACCTGAGACCAAAAGCTCGTTATTTATCGAACCGTTTTAGCCGCAACTCGAAACAAGCCTTACGAATTACTTTGCGAGACTAAACTAAAGGATGCGACGACAAACTGTCTCTGTCCGAGCTCTTTACAATTTCCGATTTCTCATCAATTCAAATGGATCTATGGATATCAGCCAATCCAAGGCCGGCTACAGTAACCCGGAGTGCGCACTCACCATGCCAATTTGAAATGGGCTTTACACTATATTGCGACAAATGTGCTATTTCTCTGTCTCCTACAGGAATAAAATAAAACAAAATGAAACATGAATGCTGACGCAAGAAGATGAGATTTTCTCAGCGGTGACTAATTCAAAATTTATTACAGTAATCGATAATGTCATCGCCAAATTCTGTGGAGAGTCAAACTGAAATCGATGGACCATCTGGGCATTTAGAGAACAGACTCAACGAGCATCGATCAACTCCAGTTGCTCCAGCATCGCCGTCCAGCTCGATTAATCGTCAAGCTTCCTCTCAACAGAAACAATGTTGGGTGTGTTTTGCCACGGAGGAAGATGATCCGGATACTGAGTGGGTCCGGCCGTGTCGTTGTCGTGGCTCGACAATGTGGGTTCATCAGAAATGCTTACAGCGATGGGTAGACGAGAAACAACGGGGCAACACATTCGCTGCGGTGGCATGCGGCTCGTGCGGTTTTGTTTACACCATTATTTACCCACCGGCCAATTTCGTGATGCTGATTTTGGAAAAGGTGGATCGATTGATTGCCAAAGTTTGCCCGCTGATGACCGGTGGCCTAATCATTGTGTCGCTTTACTGGACTGCTGTCACTTACGGCGCCGTTACTGTTATGCAGGTGACTGTGAGTTTGTGCTTGACGGTTGGGCGACCAGTCAGATCATTCTTGGTCAGAAGGCGCCTCGGTGGTGTAGCGGTGAAAGGCGTCTGTCATAGTGTGCTTGGCAGAGCAGGACACCAGTCGGCTGCGAGTTTAACTCTGGCCGTCTGAGAACCTGGTGAAGTTCTCTCTGCGCCTTGCATGCCTGGCGGTGAATGACTCACCCTTCACCCTCCGGGGTCGATAAACGAGGAGAGGCCTTGTGGGACGGGAGGCTCTCGAATCCGGGTCCCCTCACGGGGCACGGGCTGGGTATGGTTACCAGCAGCAGCATTATACCCTTTTTAGGGAATCAAAACTGCCATAGTCAGGCGCCGATATGGCTGATAGTCTCGGTGCTCACTTGCCTCCGCGCCAAAATAACTGAACTAGATTCAATTTCAGATAATGGGCTCGGAGCAAGGCATGCAAGCCCTGGAGAAAGCGGATCCCATCCTGCTTCTGGTCGGCCTCCCCACGATTCCCATAATGCTCATCACAGTAAAAATGATTCGATGGGAAGACAAGATTGTCGAGTGGCTTCGCGATCGTTATATCAACGGTAAATACAGCAGGCGCCGGCTGGTCGTACCTGATGGTGCAGCCGCAATCGACGGACGCGCTGCGCCTGCCAACGATCCAGGTGCCCTTGCTCAACAACAGATTATTCGTGATGCGGCTTCGGCAACGAGAGTTCTTTGCGGTGCATTGGCTCTGCCGACGATCGCCGTTACGATGGGCAAACTGATATTCGGAGAAGCAGTCAAACCTCCTTTGAGGAGAGCTTGTTACGGAGCCGCCATATTCTTGGCCGTACGAGGTGCCACCAAAATCTATTACAAATATCAGCAAATAATTAGGCAAAAGAATCGAGAAATTATTGATTACCAGCCGGCAGCTGATCGACAAAACCAAGCCGACGTTGCCGAGCACGAACCGGACGAAGATCAAGGTGGTGCTGAGTTAGCCAACAATGAGCCAGTGGATTTGCAACCTTGAACTCTGTTTTTCGTTTGGGCTGTGGGTACAGTGATCCATTTGGGTTATAATTTGACGAATTTTTTGTGATTTTAGTTTCATGTATGCACTGTGTTTGGCCACCAGAACATAACCTGGGTCTCTTCTTATGCAACCATTTGGTCAAGCCCGACAAAAAATCTAGTCTATTTTTACAGACGCCCACTTTAGTCCCAGAGACAAAACAGGTTGGGGCGATAGTTTGCTGGGGGCGGAATTAGTACTCGTCGCCGTGATGACGGATGAGGTCCGACGGGCGGGCGTGATTAGGATCAGAGACGGCGGTGCGCGCTCGCCGGCCGTCCGTCGAAGAAATATGACGAACATTTGCGAACTGGCCTTGGGTCTGTTAAGTAGTGACTATGTTGGTGGAGTCAATTGCACTCTGAGCCTTTCCGTCAACATGAATTATGCCATTTTACTATTACTTTTCCATTTTCCTTTTTCTAAATTAGTCTCGGCTGAATCGTGTTTTTGGTCTGGCGGGTAAGTACATGTGGTCAAGACTGCGAGAAGTGATGGTATGGCTGAATCCTATGTCAGGATGGAAGGCCTGCTGGGGCTGGTTGGGCTTGGCCTACTGGGGCTGGGATGGTCTGATTGAATCCTATGTCATGATGGTACAGTAGGCTCTAGGAAGGCCTGCTGGCTGGAGCTGGTTCCACAATCAGGTGAAACATCCTAATTCCAAAGTCCTATTCAAATCATGGTGATTCAGGCCATGTCCTATCGTGCCTTCCCTGTGCTCTGTGGTCCATCATTACTGTACGTCCAATATGTGCCGCAGCGGGGTGCAGCCCAATCAGTCCTAGTTTACCATAAATCACCTTGTGAAGGAGTGCCATCCATCACGTTGTTGCAGTGGCTGCGGCCCGAAGTAGAGTGCGATTATCTTCAGGCACGATGAATGCTCTCGGATTGTGGCTGAGGTTGCGAATAGGAGGAATGGCCTACTGTACTGGATGGGGGCAATAGGAGTGCAGTATATGCTGTGTCTTGTTGATTTAGTGATGCCGGTATCTCGACTGTGACTACAGTCTACTTGGATTGCTCCTTTGGCAAGCTGGCATGGAATCGGCCATCAGGCGCGCTACTGGTTCATCTCAGCCCGAGGTTCTACAATGGGTCGATATGGACTGCCTGTTTTCGCCAGTCAGATTCAAAAAGTGCCCGAGTGCCCATCATGCAGTTGCGTAAGTGCATGGCCTCACTGGCGCTTTTTGTAGCCCGTCTAAGCTCATTATGTTTTAGTCGATGGTGCCCTAAAATCAGCAGGGGACCAGGATGAAAAGGGTCGCAGTCAGTGTTTCTCGACAGCCGAGCCAACGGTATCGGTCTACTTACAAGCCGAGGCCCCCATGCCTGCCTCGCCTGTCATCATTCATTACATGGCTCGATCAGGATTGAGAAAGACAGGTAACTGGGGGAGTGCGACTAGACGCCCCAACATCTCTGGTTAGAATGTCACCAACGGATTCTCCGCGTTAGTTATGCGTCCCACGCCTTAGTTAATGATTCCTGAAACAGACCACCCTTTGTCTTCTTGTATCGAGGCTACGCGGCACTCAAACCTTCATCTTATATTTTAGCAGCACCGTCAGGAGATCCTTGCGTGCCTTGTACACAAGAACAGATTCTCGACTCGTTCTGTCGATCAGACCTCAGTAAGTTGTGTCGAGGCTCTATATACATACGTCACTTTTTGCCCCTCACACACTTGTAATACCATGGTAAAGTTGAGTTTACCATAGCTCACCCCTCCTTTGTTACCCTGAGGTATTTCAGATGTCCAGCCTGTGGATACGAGTGAAGAAAGCTAATAGTATTTCAAGCAGGTTCCTGCACGAAAGTATGCATTGCTACAGGCTGTCACTAATGACAATAAAAAGATAAGGGAAGGCAAAATTATGAAGAGACACGCAAAGCCGTATGCTCAAAATGGGTCTTATAATTTGTGTTTTAGTGTACATAGCGGGTCTGCCCCAGAGATATACATACTATACATGAGTGTTTATAGTCATCTCTTGCGATGCCATGCCGGGGCATTTGTGGCTCGGCGCTGTCTGTAGACCTCATACTCAAGTGGGTCCATCAGCGTCTTCTCAATGTGACCTCAATATTTCTAGTCTTCAAAGGCTCTTACCACTTCTTCAAAGACACCACAATCTATTTCGCAGTAGAAGAGATCTTGCGCCGGCCTTTCGACAGGGAAGGCATTCTCAAAAACGTGCACAAGAGCAAAGTAACAGGTTGGAGCCGCTTGCTAAATTCTTGATCTAACATGAGCTCACCTCACGATCAGGGTCTTCCATTGCAGCTGCCATTACGGGACTTGGCCAATGCTTTCAGCAACCAATGGATCAGTTAGGCCTTTCGAAGGATCTCCCATCGCACTTGATTATCGCGAGAACTGAACTCGGGCGAGCGGAGTTGATTTGCGCTCCGTTGTACACAGAGTGGATAAGACTTCGAGAACGGGTTTTGGCCGATCATGCGTTCAGGCAAGCGTTTGCTGTTTGCGATGTGAGGTGACTTCAAAGCATTGCCTGCTGTAATGTGCCATAAATTATATTACTTTAGTCAAATGATCTGTCTGTTTCACTCATGTCAAAACACATAATTGGGAGCTCACGATCAGATTCCGTTCTCCATCTTCTCTTTCCAAGCATTTTCGAAAACCGTACAGCCTTTGTTCTCTTGTTCTCGAACATGGACTGCATATATATGCACGCTGCGTCATACAGTGATAAATGCATTAGCACTCGGGCGACTGTTGCATTTTCGTTAATATCGGATAAGCATTCCTTCTAAGCATGATCTTTTTTCGACATGCAACAAGTACGAACCACACATCACACCGCGCCATGACTTCGCACATTCACATTCCCATGGTTTCGACCACGTTCGCAGTCGACTCTTTCATGCACTGTTCCGATCGCGCGTTTTGTTCGCGCTGTTCCGATTCCGTGAACATTCTTGGTTCGTTCTAGACGCTAACGTGTCAGGCAGAGGAAACGACTGCATGTTTTGATCTGATAGGAAAGCCTAAGCCAGGTTGCAATGACAGCGAAATAAAGGCGAAGAGGACCCTCTATCCGTACTGTACAATGCTTATTGCAGGACATTGATCCCGACTAGTCTGTGGGCTCCTCATTCCATGCTCTGTTTCCGACCTGTCCGGTTGTGTTCGCCGATCTATCTCGAGTTGCTGCCTTGAACTTTCGTTGAGCCCCATGTCGAAGTCCGTCACCCCGTCGGCGAGTCAACGACCAGCACCCCTCCCAGTGCAGGTGGGCCCGCTCGAGCTGATCCTTCAAAACTACGGCTTCCATACGATGACGCACCTGGAAAAGGACCATGCCAACTTCATCGAAACGTAAGTTACGCTCCTGCCGGGCCTTCAGTTCCCCTTTCAGAAAGTGGTCGGTTTCAGATGCCCGCGCCCGAAGTGCGAAAACCCGAAGAAGAGCTGAACATCCTCGCCAAGGTCGTCGACGCGTTGAACAAGGTCGACCCGAACCAGCCCGAAGGCGTCGTCTTGCGAGCAATGGCCAAGAACTTCGTCACACCCGAAACGGCGGCAAAGCTGGTCAGCGGGGCCCCGATCGTTCCAGTCAAGCCGGACGAGTTCAAGACTCCCCAGTTCGCCCAAGCCATGAAAGCCCTGCACGGCTAGGTAAGCTCTTAGCATGTGTCTCAGAACGTGAGCTCCGTCAGGCCTACAGTATCAGGCGAGGCGACTGATACGCTTGTGCAAGGATAGCCCCGGGTTGGTCTGAGGTTGTTTCCCTTTCAGTACCAGAATGTCCCGGCCAAACGAGATGCCATCGGATGCGTCGCCGCTGCGGCTCACAAGCGTCCAATGACCGGAACTGACGTGTTCTACGTGTTTCAACACCTGAACACCGACATGGACCTCAGCCCGAAACAAGTCAAGGCGATCTTCCAGGTAAGCTGACGTTCAGTTGTTCCCTCCCTTGGAACTAACTCGTTCTTTCCTTTTCAGCACCTCGTGACGGCTGTGAAGTTGATGAAGAAGGAGGCTGACGAGATGAACAAGAAGCTGAACGAAAAAAGGAGCCTGTCGCTGTTCGATGCGCCCAACCAAGTCTAAGAGAACGTGGACTGAATTCGGACGGGACGATTGCTGCTCGTCGAACGCAGCCAGCCGTCGTGAGTGACACGATGCCCCCTCCAAGTTAGAGTCATGACCTTTCTTTCCAAACTAGATGGAAATTCGTGATACACAAATGAAGTGGAAAACGGCGGACTTGGTGGAGGTTTCTGCATCCAGTCCGATGCTCATCAAGCAAAAGAGGTGGAAGATGTCGGTAAGTCCCAGCACCAGATGATAAACTCTAAATGGTCGTCGAATTTCACTCGGTTTCTGAAGAGGGCACGCGAAGTGGTGCTGGACGAAAACGGCGGCTTAGAGTCGATGGGCCTGTTAGAGATGACGCGAGACTTCTGGATGGCGCTGTTTAAAGTCAAGCAAGATCAGAATCTCAGCGACGAAACGCAAAGGCAGATGGCCGAACTGCTGCGCATCGCGGGCCAGAAGTACGTGCGGACGGGCAGGACTGCGTCGGCGACAGTGACGGATGCCCGCACAGTCGCCGACGCCGGATGGCCGAGTGCTGATACGAAAACTGCGAGCGGCGCCGGCGGTAAGTCCACCAGCAAATGGTGAATCCTAGTCCTCTAATCGGACTCGATTTCAGGTGCGAGCGAACGAGGCCCAGATGGCTGCCCTGGACAAGCTGGAGAAGGACGAAGCGACGGGACGGACGCTGAGCCCTTAAGATCTCCTAGGAATCTTTGAGGCGTTGGGTCGCGGTGTGCCATTGACGCCGGAGATGCTGAAGGCCATCCTCGAGGTGAGTGCAATGGTCTTTTCGCGATCCCTCGGTCGATGGCTGCTTCTCTTGCAGGTGAAACTGAGGGCCGTCGAAGAGCTGGCAGTTGCCGAAGCCACGGGCAAGAAACTGACGCCGCAGCAGCTGCTCGACATCTTCCAAGATCTCGCCAAGGGGATGAAAATGACGCCAGAAATGCTGCTTGCGATCCTCGAGGTAAGACTGATGATTGATCCCCGAGTGATGCCGACTTAGCATCGTTCCTTGCAGATGATGTGCGGCCAAATGCGAGCTCTGTCGCCGAACGAGAAGGCCGAGTTGCAGAAGCGGTTCCGCCAAACCGCCGCAAGGAACCGCCGTGAACGAGGCGGTGCAGGTGCGCAAGGATCACGAAGAGCTGGCTCGCCAGGCGCAGACTGTGGGCTGCTTCCAGGTAAGCGCTTTAAACTGGGCTCTTGGCAGAGTTTTTGACAGTTCTCTTTTTAGATCTTGCCGCAAGGGCACCCAGCGTTCGCCAATCGACCCGTGCCGTCGACGACGCGCACTCGCGAAGTCTGAATGCGAGCAGGACCCGCCAGCGTCGAGTGGCATCGGTATTAAGCTCTGGGCATCCAACCCCCGCAAGTGGAGATGGCCCGAATCATCCTCGTCCAAACTCGACTGTCCGACGTGAAGAACTTTGATGACGAGAAGACGCAGAAGACGCTGATGCAGGAGGCGTCGCAGGTCTCGTTCAGGTGAGGGATTGGAGAAGATGACTTTTCGCTCTGTGAGACCCCCTTCGTTTCAGGATGCTGCAGCCGTCGGTGATGGAGAAGTACAAAGAGTCGTTAAGGAGCGACACGCAGGCGATGAGTGTGCTGCAGAACCTCTCGCAAATGGGCACCGTGGACGACAGGCAACTGGGAAAGGTGAGTTCGATGTCCCACGCCCCTGGGTTCGATGCTCAACTCGGGTCTTTCTGCTTGCAGAAGGTGGACCAGCTGCTGGACACGCTGTACATCGATCGCGCGAAGATGCGAACCGTGTTGCAGCAAATGGTCAAGGACCGGCTGATGACGAACGACGAGGCGAAGGACATGGAGCGGCGATGCGAGCTGCTGATGGCGGCCGGCGGAGGGAAGATGAAGCTGAGCGAGCTGCAAACCATGCTGCAGGGAAGCAAGAGACGATGAGAGCGCGTGGGAAGAGACGAAGGGACGATGAATCGTGATCGTGATCTGTGGTTCAGTTGGTCCATGTGGGTGCGTCTGTGATAGATGTCTGGTACCCCATGAAAAGACCTGGTCTCGCAGCATTTGATTGGGGTACAGCAGGCGGAAACTCACGGCTCGTGGCTTAGTGGGTTAGGCGTCTGCCTTTCACTCCATGCTACCGCAGTTGACGGAAGTGTTGGACTCGCGGTCCCGCAAATCATTTCGTGTGTAATATGCCCCTCCACCGTCGAGTGCGCAGAAGCGTTCGGTTATGGGCTGAAGCATGAACTTGCCTATATTCAGTCTGACAGTTGAAGCCGCCTCATACAGTAGTTGCTGCATCATTAGGCTTCATGTGCTTCTGTGACTGCCTTGAGAGTGGAGCGATCTCGTAGATCCACTGGCCAACTTGTGTTGGCTTCAGGATACTACAGCCGGCCATCAACTATTAGCACTGCAGAGCACCCCAGTCCATCAGCTCAATTCATATAGGCAGTTCGGCCCCTAGTCGATCGATCACAAAAACTAGGCGAGTCCTTATGTGTTTCTGCAATTGCTTTCGATGTGCCTGGGAATTGGAACAGCCTCATGATTTTTTTTGGAATCGTTGCTAACTTTATTTCGTGGGAAATTTTTCGCTATAGATTGTTTTCGTTATATTTTGTGTCCTTGTGTTTGTAACCCAGTGAATGCAGTCTCGTTTTGGTGGAGAATAAAATACGATGACGAGCTACTGAACAACACGGCCGGGAGTGAAGACGATAAGGTTAAACCTCGACCACGAACCAGCAATTCAAATGAACTTTTGATCACGGTAAGGACTTTTCTTTTCGTTACGCGAATCGTAATTATCACTGACAAGTCATATTGATACAGTTTTGTCCTTGAGGGCATTGCGAAGCGAATACACATGCCGTCGTGCCGTGCGATTTACCCGTTTGCACACACGTCATCAGCTGACAGCTAAAACAGACCTTTGCTCAAAGGCAGCCTTTGCATACGAACCATAGCTAACCTGTAAAGAGTAGGACACTGATAATCAAAGATGCAGGACACGCCCGCATGGTCAGGTCCACCTTCCCAGCAAGTCATGGACTCGCAACTGTGACCACTCGGGCACTGACTGGTGAAGATGCACGATCGATTTGTGCTAAACACTTAAGGCTAATTATTTCATTTGACCCCTAGTAAAAGTAGCGTCCATCTTACATATGACGGCGGCCAGCTGAGTCCCGCTGACATCTCTGGTTAATGCAGTTATCGGTTTCTCTGCATTGATGCGCAAACACGCAAAGTTTCGGGAGCCCCTCGGGGACAGCGGGATAACGACACAGCTGATTGATGCACTTGCCACCTTGACTACAGTCCTGATCAGTTGCGCAAGGTTCCCGGGTGGCGAATCCTGAACAAGGAACAAATAAAAGTGTAAGCCGGGGTTGATTGTGCCACCTTAGATCCCTACCATTGCAGCTGCAGATCGGGCAATTATCTGTATTCCATACGACATCGTTGCAATCAGTTGTCTCGCAGGCAACAGTGGGGCAGTTCGCTAAAATGACGACGGCATTGGAGAGACAGCTAGCATAGTCCCGAATGAGCCCGCATACAGACTGAGGTCAAGTTGGAGTACTGGCGATCGAAGCAGCGCCCATTGACACATGTGCGACAAACACCATTTGTGCACGATTGACTGGCACTGTTCCCGTTCTCATTACCCAAGCTGTGCGTCCAGCCATTGTTATTTGATCCCCATCCATTACTGCTGACACTCGCCCATCCATTCCCAAATCCGTTGTTACTGCCGTTGTTGTTGTTGTTGCATTTGTCCATCCGCTTCCAAAGTTCGAATCAGGATTTTGCCACACACCCCATCTGCCGGCATTTGCGTCGTTGCTCCACCAGTTGTAGCCTTGTCCCCAGTTAGCTCCAGGGGCAGCCCAGTTGAAAGCGCTGGCTCCTGAAAAACTCGAATGGTAAGGCTCGATCTTCTTGTAAATCCCGATAAGGATGCGTCCCTCCAAACACTAATCCTAATATCAGCATAGTTCGGCTCACGGCGATGAAGAGTGCATCCTGATCGGTTCAGGCTTTTGATTGCTGTGTTGACCAAAACTTACCGCTAACAATCAGAGCCAGACCAAAAAAGTAACGCATTTCCACTTGTTTCGTTTATGCTGCGTCAGGCACTGAAATAAAAACGATTGACTCGGCTATATCTTATACAAGCTGACCGTGAGTGTAAGCCACGTCACCCATTCTTCAAACAGCGCATGAAGATTGAACTGATCGTGAGCTTTGTTAAACAACCGTCCGGATAGCCTCGTTGACTGGGCCCGTCATCGTAAGTCAATGTTATGACTGTATTTCCCCATACATCCTGGTGTCTAAGTGTGCTCAGTCGGTTTTTTGTTTCGTCGGCTGATCTTGAACCTGCCCAGCGCGTAGGTCAGGCTGATCCTGTATATCGAACATTCCCGATGTTTGCACAGCGATTCAGAACAGGTTAGTTCACGGAGAATGTTTTCTTTATGATTCAGGAATAGAGAGCTGGTTCCGGGAAAACAATGCGCTCCAGCGCTTTTATTCCGCTCGACATTTCTTGTTTCGAGCATTTTCGAGAACTGTACAGCTTTTGAAAACGCGCATTTGTTTCTCGAACATCGAATGCGCATGCGCGCACACAGTGCTTAAATTCATTCGAGCTCGGGCGACTACTTTCCTCACTAATATCGGATAAGCATTCCTTCTGAGCATGCTCTTTTTTCAACATGCAACAAGTACGAACCACACTTCACACAGCGCCATGACTTCGCACATTCACATTCCCATGGTTTCGATCACGTTCGCAGTCGACTCTTTCATGGACTGAGGTTCTTCGCTGGCCACTTCCAGATTCAGTTTGGCTCGCCAGGCCAAGGCCACCGATTCATTCTCTTTGCTGTCGTTGTCTCGGAAGATCTGCGCCGCCTTGGTGAACCAGTCGTACGATTTTTGCAAGTACTCGGGGCCGCCCAGGACTTCGTAGATGGCGGCGATTTGACACGAGAAGGCGCCGATTTGTCCGTCCGCTTTGATTCGGTGCTCGTACGCGGCCACCATGCTTTCGCCAGCGATCGCAGCCATCCTGAAGTCTCGCCACCGGTCCTGATCGGACGTGCCGGGTTTCGGCCTCGTCGCCTTGGTCATGAAGGCACGAAACATGCGTTCGTTCAGCTGAGCCAGACGCAGGTTGACCACCGGGTGCCAATACTTCTTGGCCGAACTCCACAACGGCCTGCAGAAGAAGATGACATCCGACGCGTCCGACTTGGTGTCCGCCTCGGTCATCACTTTGTCCCACTAAAAACGAGCCAATTAATTCCGTGTTCGGGGGCCTTTGCATCTTACCAAGGAATCCAGTTGTTTCACTCGTGCCAGATCGGCTGTGTCGATGTTCGGGCGGTCCTTCGCGTTGCAAGGGCACAGTGCTTTCAGCTTCATCGATCGGCCGGCGGACCACACGTACGGTTTCTTGCATTGGGAGCACTCGGTCGCGGCCGCATTTTCTTCCCACATCCTGGCCTTCTGATCCGAGCATTTCGGGCATCGGCACTTGAAGTAGTAACGAGCCTGCAAGGACGCGATGCGCTGACTGGTCAATGGGACGTAGGCTCCGTGCGAGTCGGAGGCTGGCACGCCGTAGTTGATGGTCAGTCGATTGAAGTCCTTCTCCTTCATTTCCCACACTGCCTCGGCCTCCTTGATCGATTTGATCATGCTCATGCGGTTGCCATTGAACTGAACGAACATGTCGGGGGAGCAGCTGAAATGCAGACCAGTCAGTGCCTGAAATGCACACACGCCTACCTTACCTGTGATTGAAGCGCGAGGCGTTCAGGTACAGTCCCACGCCAACGACCATGAATGCCTGCTTGCCGGCGATGGAACCATGAGCGAAAATGCCGAACGAGTTGATGCAGACCGTGGCGTAGAGGCGCAGCACATCCGACTTTTTCATGCAGGACAAGACGGAAGAGGCCATGTGCTTTTGCCACAAGGTCCAGAGAGAGTCGACACGAGGCTGGCGACGCTTGTCCCGTTGCACATCCCGATAGTGAGAAGTGAGGTCCTTGCAACTTCGCGGCTAGAAGAGGAGACCATACGGCAGGCCGACCATATTCGAAAAAGGAACGACACGTACTGGGATCCGCCCAAAGGTCTCACCTTGTAGTTGGCCGGAAAGTCGATCGACAACGAGGCCTTGCCTCCATCGATTTGTTGGCGCATGGCGAAACGGGCGATGAATCGGACGTCGGAGGGTATCAGTTCGGCTTCCGTCTTGCATTCGAGTTCATGCAATGGCGAGTCCTTGCTCTCGCAGTCGTCGTTGCAGTACATGAACTTGTTGCATTTCGAGCACGGCCTCGAAGCTTCGGCGAAACAGAACGAGCATCGATTGGACACGAACTCGTCGTTCAGCACGGACACGTACGGGTGTTCCTGGAACAAGCACGCGTAACGGGCCATTGCTGCCACACGGACCGCTTGCGATGACGGTTGCGGAGGGATATGGAACACGTATGAACTGCGCGTGCCATCTTTACTGCAGTGTACAACACTGTAATCAGGCCTGACAAGCGCAGGAGGGCCTGTGGCCGATGGAAGTGTGGGGGGACAAATACTCCGACTGGAGCAAGGCAAGTCTTGCGACTAGCTGCGGCTGAAACATCAACCCGATGGCTGACGTTGCCCAGCCAGAGGAGAGATCGATAACTCTCTCCCATTCGCCATTGCCTACCAGGCAGGTTACAACACTGTCCTTGAGTACCAAAAAGCTCTCCTGAACGAGTCGCCAGAACTATCTACATAGATACGCACATGCTACACCATGATACTATATACTATTATCGTACCGAGAACAAAAGCACTGAACCCAAGTATTTACCAAGCCCCCAATTTCTCGCACATGTCTTCACTAATTTTCCATAGCTTCTCTTGGGCTGCTTCGTCTCGACTAACGTGCCACGGTTCGATTCTCTTTTTCGAATTGTTGAAGTACTGGCCATTCACTCCGTGCACTTCCTTGGATTGTGCCAAGTAGACCGATGTGACTGCGCCTTGTTCAACCGGCGCTCCGCTGTAACCACCAGCCCGAAGTAACTTTGTTTCGATCACGCCCGGCTCTAAAACATTGCAAGTCATTGATCCTTTCTCGATGTCTTGATCATTAACGAATCGTCGAGCCAATGCGAAGGCGAACATGTGATTCATTAGCTTCGTACGAGAATATTGAACATATTTTTCGTACGACTTTTCTGCCTGCAGATCATTCCAGTCCATCGGATGCCAATCGTGGCAGATCGAACTGACGAGAATGACACGCGATGGTCGATTGGACTTGAGTAACTGGCAGAGTTTAGAGGCGAGAAGAAAATGAGCCAAATGGTTTACCTGAAAAGGACATGCCTTATGAATGCTGGTTCTATTTTAAAGAAACCCGCAGCATAAGACAAAATTCACTCCAAAACTGTGTGTTGATGTCAGAAGATAGTGAAACCCATCAAGAATTATGTTTCTTACACGAAAGACACGGCCAATCTTGTCTACACATGCCTATCCATAAACTGAGGCCGACAAGTGTTGTACCCCCTCAAGCACAGACCCCACCTTCTGGTGCACAGTCAAAGAATCTGGCTCACTTGAAATGTCAGCTCGAGTCCATCCGAACTCAACTGCCTCGCTTTCGACAACACGCCCGCATTGCAGATGAGGACATTCAATCGAGGAAATCTTCGTTCCACTTCCTTCGCCATTTCCTTGACGGCCATCATCTTCGCGAAATCAGCCACGATATAATCGATTCTGTCATCCCCGATTCCAGTGGCACTCTTGATGGCCGATACGGCATTCTTGCAGCGAGTCTCGTCTCTGCCGTGAACAATGACGTGATTTTCAGAATTTTTGGCCAATTCCAATGCTGTCTGCTTGCCAATACCGTCCGTTGAACCAGTGATCAGAATCGTCCGGATTGCGCTGACCATAATCGGAGTAAGCAAGGAAAAATCTAAGGACGAGTTCGGCAGCGCAGATTTGGACGAACGAACGAAAACAGAACTTCCCAACTTGGCTGTCGCTATAAGCTGGCATACTGTGCTTCCTGCTCTACAGCGAGTAAGCATTAGCGCGCCAGCAGCGAGTGTGCTTTGCTACGAGATGCACAGCACAGGCAACCGCAGTGAACAATGTGGTTACATAGCCAGTGATATCTTATCAGCCAATGTCAAGACATACATTCACTACATTGTGAGCATTGGAAACATCCCGTGGTCACTCATCGTCAGACAGGTCACAGCTTGCTGTTCACGTTCAGCGTCTCTGAAGGACTCAAGGTCGCAGGAGTCCCGAGATATTCGGAGAAGAAATGCAGCGCCTTCTTCCAAGCCAGCTCTTGCGCCAGCGCATGAGCCTTCGGTTCGCCACCGAAGATCATTGGAGCGCCTGAAACAATAAGAATAGGGTAGCCAAAAGTGCCATAGGCTGGACTCTGAAGTCGCGGTCGATTAGATGGCAAGGCGTGGATATTATTTGCTTGGGTCAGCAACCATTCCCATGCAGACTGGGAGCCCGTGCACACGATCAGAGTGGGAACCAGCCTTCGACCGCCGTTCAGTAAATCCAACGCTGGCTTCGCACACCTGGCTCTGGGCAACTCACAAGCAGCTCGTACTGTCGAGAAGCAGACTCCAATGGAGCAAACAAGCAGGAAACTGGTCCTCCAACACGCTCCTCCAAATAGGAAGGGTCCCTGCGATCACCAGAGAACGACGGTCCTAGTATACTGTAGGATGCTTTTTGGAAGAGGTGTCCCTACTGAAGATGTCAGAGGGAGTATGCCGTGCGAGTTGATCTTACCACTGACTTGCTTATAAAATTACGACTGCTGACTGGCTGAAGGCTACCAATGGGCTGGAAGTCTTGTTGGAAAGCCGGGGAAGCGCAGGAACCAGCCCAGAAAAATGTTTTAAAAGGGTCTTGACTCTAATGGCTTAGATGGCAAGATGCATCTTACAGTGAACCTCCAGACCAGTAATAACGAGAGCATATGGGATGACTTTCAGAACATGATGATCAAGTCCGTTTGTGAAGTAAACTGCAACTCACCAACAACTTTATGAAACAGGGCAGCCGTGTGTGGAGTGTACGGGGGCTCGAGCAAATGTCCAGCACCTGGCAATGTGCACAGCTCACCCCGCCCCTCTTTTCCATGACCACGCAAGCGTTGCATCAAAGCAGAATAGGATAGGCCCGCTAAAGTCGAATGATCGTCCTCGGATGCCAGGAACAGAAACTGGGAACGACTTCTCTCAATCTGAAGAGAAAACAAAAGTGGCCATGTATCGACGGGTCCAGGTGGGTTCAGACCTACTGGAAACACAAATTCAGGATCACTGGGCAGATGGGATCGATAGGTCCGGTATCGGAGATGACCATCTACTAGCTCCACACACACTGGCATCGGCTCTAAGAAAGATCATGCTTCGACCACAGAAGGTCAAAGAGGAAAGTAGAACTTACGACACAGTGGGCAACGGGTGTCCTTTGTAGCTGATGGGATTGAACGCATCTAGCATGTGCAGCCCATTGATGCTTACCACTGCCTGAACCTGAAAAGCAAGGAGAGCGAGGCTAGTGGAACAGGACTGGAGTCAACGGAGCATTTGGACCAGCCCAGGTTTTGCAGTTTCCCCCTCCAAGATACAGCTCTGACTGACCTGAGAGAAATACGAAGCCATAAGCAAGGCCAACTCAGCGCCAAACGATGTCCCGATCACACCAACACCGTCCTTCAGCACTTGAGGATGCTCCAACACCATTTGAATAGCTTCCTATAGCAAATTGGGAAGTAACTTACGAAGTGTTAATGGATGGACTGGGCTTACTTCGAAGTATTCTAGTTCCAAATCATCGAGCGAAGTAGGCAGGTCCTTGTAATTGAAATAAGCTAGTGCCAATGTGACGAATCCGTGGCTAGCCATCATGGAAGCTCGAGTTTCATTCAGGCCACCGCGAGTACCGTACAAATCGATAATTGCAGGCATTTTGGAGTTCGAGTCAACTGCAATGAGAATATGATTGGGTTTAGACTAGTGCCCTGTACACGATTCCTACCGTACCAGGACTCGGCACGAACAGAGTCCCGCGTATCCTCCCGTGTTGCACTTCCTGCCTGTTCACTCGCGGATGAAGGAAATATCGATGACAACGGGTTTGGGCCAATGTGCGATCTGTTGAATCCGTCAGGGTGAAGGCATAGCTCAAAGGCGAAGTAGCGTTGATAGGAAGGAGCCTGGCTTCTCGTTTACTGTTCGCAGATGGTTTCAGCGACCAAAACAAGCCCATCGGATGAATTCCTGCAAATCCTCACATGCATATGCGCACAGCCACATATGACACATAGACGCACCTGTAAAGGTTCCACCCACTGCCTCTGCTCGATCGCAATCAATCGCTCCGCTGTCGTCTGCAATAAATTGAGCACGAGACTCGAAATCGGCTCCCGTTTGTGCATTTCCAACATTGCACCGAATGCTAACTCGTTGACCAGAGGCCAGCCCAGACACCAAGACTTTCACGGGTGCATCGAACATTGAGACTGAAGGAAGGATCTGCAGATAAGCAGAGGCTGCCATCTTCTAACAAAAACTGGTTGAGAAAAGAAAAGCAGAGCCAATACAAATTTTTGATGTATACAAATTGTAAGCCCGCATGCATCCCAGCGAGAGCAGACACTCCAGGTTCGAATAGGAGCAGGAGCGAGACGAATGTGCCAGTTTTTAAAATTCCGCCTCTCTCTTCCTTTGCGCTTTCGTGCTGTGGTGGTGCGCATCACCAAAAAGATGGGCAGTTTGATCTACTCGCGAGCTACAATCAGAGAATAACGAAATCCACAAAAATCTGACCCCTGAAATAATGTAGGGTGAACCCCAGTGTGCGTGTTCTTCCTCCAGCTCGACAGGTGATCGCCTTTCACGTGGCTATATTGTATGCACAGTAGTACGTTCCGTACCATGCCGAGAATCAAACCCGATCAAATCTACCTAGCTAAAATCTGAGGTCAGATAATCTCGGTACCGATTCCTGGGTCCAGCTTCATTGCCTGTTATAGAATTTGTCGCGTATTCAGTACCGTACATACGGCTCCCATAGTGCAATAGAGGTGCCCTCCCGAAAGTTGGTGTGTTTCTGTTGCCGTGCTTTTAGGACCGCGTAGTCAGAGGTCCGAACCTGGAGACCAGTGTCGATACAGTAAGGGTGGATATCACATTGGCGTCACGAGCAAACTGCATCCGTTTAGTCCCCTCACTAAGGGATTTGATTGGTTTCGGATTGGTTTCGGATTAGAAAAGCACTCTGGATCGCCAGTGTCTAAAAGCTTCACTTCGCTGCTGTGGGTTTGTAAAGCACGAAATTCTCTACTAGTGTTATGTTGGGATCATCTTGGGATCATAACTGGAAACTTTTCCAAAATCGACAAAAACCGTTTTCCTTTGTTGAAGGAGTTGGATTGGGTTGATGGGATCTGCTCGCAGTCTGTACAGTACACAACGTGAATTCAAGTGCTTCTCAGCAGATAGGGAAGCACTAAAACTGAGCTGATGTGAGCTGTTCAGAACCGCAAAGCTATCATTGAGAGTCCACTGTACACTGTGTGTTCTGCTCATTGTGCAGCTTGGTGCGACACGGAATGTCCCTTTACAAGTTCCATCACACGAGGCATCGAGCACACACGAGCATCGGCACGATCAGCATCACTCCTCGATCACAGGGCATCATCGATCACACTTCGCCACCTCCTTCGGCCGGGGGCTGATCGCCGCTGGGAGCGGGGGCGTCGAGCATTTCGGTTTGTTGCGGTCCAGCATCGGGCAGCCTGGCAGTTTGCAGCGCACCCATCACCGAGCCTGTCGACGAAGCGCCCATGACCGAGCCGGAGGCGTCGGGCAACCTGGCCGTTTGCAGTGCGCCCATCACTGAGCCTGTCGACGAAGCGCCCATGACGGAGCCGGAGGCGTCGGGCAACCTGGCCGTTTGGAGTGCGCCCATCACCGAACCGCT
This sequence comes from Mesodorylaimus sp. YZB2_4, assembly GCA_030248295.1. Classification (NCBI taxonomy): domain Eukaryota; kingdom Metazoa; phylum Nematoda; class Enoplea; order Dorylaimida; family Dorylaimidae; genus Mesodorylaimus; species Mesodorylaimus sp. YZB2_4. The sequence continues at coordinate 455,949 of JASANH010000838.1, read as the reverse complement.
CGCCGGAGCGCCCATGGTGGAGCCAGAGGCGTCGGGCAACCTTGCCGTTTGCAGCGCGCCCATCACCGAACCAGTCGACGCGCCCATGACGGAGCCGGAAGCAGCTGGAGCACTGGCGGACGGGGCTGCACTGCCGGAGTAGACGCTTTGAGCAGCCTTGGCGGGCGCGGCGGCAGCGGGAGCAGCACCACCACCGGCGTAGACGCTTTGAGCTCCTTTCGAGGGCATGTAGACGCTTCCGACCGCCGCTTTCGGTTGTTGTTGAGGGGGACCGCCACCACCCACGTACACGCTGGCCACGGCTTTCGGTTGGGCTTTTGGAGGGGCAGCCGCACCACCGCCGCCGTAGACGCTCGCCGCCGCTTGCGGTTGCTGTTGTTGTTTGGCCGGTCCGGGTCCGCCGACGTACATGGACGCGATGACACGCTTCTGCGACATCTTCGATTCTCGACACCGAACGACTTGATTGCGCAGGACTGCACCTGATCACCACACGACGCACGAATGATGCCTTGCCAACAAGATCATGCTTTATATAGACTGGACTCGGGCAATTTAAAGGGATAGGGTTTTTACGATATCCATTACACTGCCACACATGTAAACTGACTGTTCATGGAGATGGTAAAGCCGCGTAAGCATACAGCATTCGATGCTTCCACGCATTTGTAAAAGGTGTGCTGGCTGTGGAGAAGGTATTTGGCTGCCTCATACTGTGGCAAGCCAACCCCTGGAAAGCCCTAGATAGTCCTTGGGCGAAGCGAGGATTTCACACTCACAAAAATCTCTAATGCCAGGAATAGTGCAGAGCTAATTAACTGAAAGCCACTAATTACGAGCCACTATTCTGATAAAACAGAGAAGCCACAAATAACATGACAAAATGCACTCAAACGGATGCACCTGCCGCTGTTGTTGCTACAAATGCTTTGATGTAAAATAACTATGCTGTTACACATAGCGAAAGCCTCCTGCCCGCGGGGAACAAAATTATCTATTCTTGCCGGAACACATTCACTTTCACGAATAGTGTGGACAGAGGGAAGCCGTCAACAGGGTTTCTCGGCAAGAAGTGGGATCACAGTTTGGTGGTCCTCGAACGGGCTCAACACATCAAGCCACAAGGCTGTATGCTGCAAGCATAAAACGTTACTCAATTACAACTCGTGTCACATCACATGAGCATCACAGATGCTGGCTTTGTGTACACTGTAGAAGGCAGAACCTATTTTTAGAAGCATTCAAGTTACTTGGCAGCCAATCACCAAGCAAATGGACAAGAATGACTGGGAAGTATGCAGTTTCCCTGCTCACTCTCCTGAAGTGTCACATCTCCGACTGGCACTCATACCGCACATTGCTCGGCTGCAGACATACATACTTTTGAGAGCCTGAGGAGTACAAATGCCTGGCACTTTCTTCCCCCCCCCCCCCCAGAATGATTCACTGCAGTCGATATATGACGTCTGCACCTGACAGACTGTCTTAGTCACCAACAAGGATGGCCGCGATAGTTCAGATACTTAGGTTCGCTCAATCGTATTGCTCGGTAGAGAGAGGCAACTCGTCCAGAGTTCCATAGGCGGTGTCAGGATGTAGGCACGGCCTGTTAGAAATCCTGTTAGTCCAGGTGAAAAAATTGTGTAGCCAGAAAAAGTGCACATTACTGTAGATCGAGCCCATCATGAGGGCACTAGGATATCTGGAACATTCAATATACCAACATAAGAAAACTTCAGAGTCGAGAAGGATGGTAAAATCTGCCTTTGCACAGAGCATTTGATTATTGCATATGCACAACACATAACAATTGGGCGTTAATGATCCGTTCTTGCTTGTGCCGTGAACGGAATGATGTTACGGAGCTGCCATGAATAGCAAGCGGGTCTCATGTGGCTATGTGGAGCCATGGGGAGAAATACGAGCTGATTCAATATTTTTCATAGCTGACTTTGAAGGCTCTGTAAGCTGGAATGCGATACCACTTTTCGCTCCGTGGAGTCCTTGCGCAACAGCACCCTTCCCTCGCACACGTCTCTGAACCGTCCCTGCGCAGAAAGGTTGGCCGAGACTGGTGGGGTAGCAGAGGGCAGTCCTCACCTACGCGATGGCTGCATCCTCCAACTCCAACTGCGAGGACATCAGCTGCCACTCCTGCATGGCCTTGCCCTTCTTCAAAATGGCCCCGCTCTCTTCGGTCAACGGAACTTGGTTCTTCACGTGCCACCGAATCAGGTCCCTGACCAGACGAAAGACCCGGCTTTCGAAGCAGAAACGCTGAAACGCCAATCACAAACAGAATGGGCAGCACGAGCGAGTCGGGTCGCTCACCCCGTCGGGCGTCTTGAGGACAGGAAAATGGCGAATCTCTCGTCGCCAGCACACGCTGACCGTCAGCTTCTTCACTTTTCCACTCATTGACTTACGCAGAGGGAAGTCCCCGTTTTCCACCAGCACGTCTCTCGTGTCGATGCGGTGCAGAAAACGATGAAAGTACGGCAGCAGCTCCAGCAGTTGGGGCTGCACGATTTGCGCGGGTCATACTCAAGGCCGCAAAACACGAGAATGACCAGCTTCGATGTTGCACTCTTTTTGCCCAGCACCGCTTCCCTCGTTTCCGTCATTCTGGGCGTATCTTCCTGGAAAACGAGTCAGGTAAGCCAAAAGGAGGACAAGCACTGGCTCAATCGGCGACACTGGCCACACCAGCAGGTCGGAGTGTAAAGTCAGGCTGCCAAGAGGTGCTGGAAATGCTTTCTTCGTGGTACAGTAAATCTTTATATACAGTACAGTAAGGTCCCGCTCGTGTAAACTCCTTCCGCAAACTCAGCTGGGCAAAGACAATCGGGAATGCATTGACAGCTTTTGATGGTACCGCCGTCGGGGTGTGGTCACCACAGAGTCGACTTTAAGTGCAGAAATGCAGTCCAGTCTCCTTATAGAGCAGTACAGAAAGGAATCACTGACCAGTGGAGCAGCCGATCCATTGCCGCTCGCTGTGTTGCTAAGAATTGCCTGGCGCCTTCGATTAATGCTGCGTGCAGCTAAATCCTAAGCTAACTTTGAAATTACTGACGGAAATCGAACTGGATTTTTGCCGGAAAATGCAGAAAAACTTGTCGCTGGACTCGTGCAGCAATTCTCATTGTAGTCTGCTGGGTTTCCTTGCTCTATACAGTGGGTGCAGAATATATTTAGAAATCTTGTTGTGTGAAATTCAATCTGTGTGTATTTGATTATTAGATCTGCAGTTGCAGGCAGACAAATGCAGCGACAGTTGAAACTTGAGGTAACCACTGTATCACGCAGACACACAAGAAAAACTCAGCCCCAGTCGAACGGCCTGTTTTTTGCGGCTAACATAACGGCCCATATTGTGCATTTTTTGGTATTTTTGCATATGGTCTGCTTGAAGGATAGGATGATCCATATTTTAGTTTATTAACTTAAATTTAAGTTCCCGCCACGGCGGTAAGTAAAGGTTGTGCTGTCTGCTGGCAGTGGGAACTTTATGACCCGGTGCTCCAAGAGGCTGTTTCCCATCGTGGTCGTTTATATCTCTAGTGCTTGTGGTGGTACGTTGGGGTTTATGCGGAGGCTTGTGCCAAAGTAGGCTCTCGTGATCTCTATCAAAAATGCAAATTGAATTCAGTGCACCAATAGCTATGGTCGTTCCGTTGATGGAGTTTTTCGTCGGTCTTCGCTGGTACGATGCTCATGAGAAAGACATTATTTAGGCCTATTTTCGCTTCTCAGCATTTTGTGATGGCGTCTACATCTGCTGCCACTGCCGCCGTGGATGAGGCGCAGCCGTCGCCTCGCCTTCTCCTATCACCTCCACGCAATCGTCACAGCGTTATCCTGTTAGCGTGTGGTTGTTTTAATCCACCGACGTTTATGCACTTGCGAATGTTTGGTAAGTGTATCGCTTCATTGAGTACCTGTTCACTTTCCGAAAGTTTTTCGTAGTTTTAAAAAGTGACTTTTTAGAACTTGCTCGTGATCACTTACATCGAAGGACGAACTATCGTGTTATCGAAGGAGTTATTTCGGTTGTAAATGACGCTTATCAGAAGAAGGTAAACGCTCCGTCGCAACTCAGGCGCCCAGAGTGGCCTGATCTTCTATTTGTTTGGCTAGGATTTGGTGTCTGCTGATCATCGATTAACCATGGTCCGGCTGGCCCTGGAGAATTCGAAATGGGTTCGGTAAGATCCTTGTCGATTATTTTCTAGTTTAGGTCTTGAGATGAAGTCTTACGAGAATGTTATGATCGCAACGCTGTAATGAATGAGGGCAGTTACCTGTTGCTAAGAAGCCTATAGAAAGCACTTGGTCAATGGTTCCAGGGTCGTTGAATATGTTTGTCCAAATTCTTGTTTTTCACGTCCTTTCATTTGTGGGTGTCATCAATTTTACTACGACGCTTTTGATCGTAGATTCTTATCCATTTATTCGAAAATTTTGAAACTGACGAGTGACGGAGATGAGGCGAGGGATTAGCTGACTCGGGTCGATACGCATTTGGCGCCATTCGGGTTTCTTTGGTGCAAGTATGGGGCGGATACGGTCTCTAAATATAGATTTCAGACCCGTGGCTGCTTTCTGTCGTCGCGCTAAAGATTGTTCGGCCGATAATAACTAGATTTTCGACGCATCTTTGCTCATGCGTTACGTAGCACTTGTGCACAGAACAAGCTTCCGTCTTCTGACACTTGGACCGAGGGAATCCATACGGTTGGCGGCTCGTAGCCTAAACGATCGCTCAAGTATCTTAGCCACTTTTATCCTAAAGGATAGTGGCCTGGCCTGTTTCCTTTAGCAAAGGGAACATTCAGCGGGGTTCCGCTTATTCGAAAAGTAACGAAGGGAAGACGACGTTTTTATTGGCTTGGTCTCGCGTGACGTGTTTCCGGCGGATTAGCATTCGCTTCTAAACACCGGAGATGGTCAAAGGAGGCACGCCGGGGCCTGAGGCTTGTTTTGAAGCGCTTGTATGCAACCGGGTGTGTTTAGAACGGATGCCAGAAAAGGAAAGGGGCAGAATTTAGTGATTGAAGCTGGTGCGCGGGCGGAGGTTAAGTCGACGCTAATCGTTCGAGTCGTATTTCCTGTTGGGGGCGGGGTGGCTCGAGTGCAGTAAAGCTACGCTCACTTGAATCGTTTTACTTTTTCCACTGTTGGTTAATTGATCGAATGTGGCCGGCTCTTATTGGCACCGCGTGTCAGTAATATTGCATTAGGAGGGAGCAAGGCCGGGGCGCGGCATCCTTACAAGCCATCGAGTATGTTGTTGGGGAACAGCTGATACGCAATGTACTCTGGCCGCAGAGCAGAGACATCAAATCGAAACTATGATGTCGTTCCAGAAACACGTAAACCCATTGAAGCAGTGGCGTAATGACAGGGAGCAATTTATGGTCCCTTTTTACTGCTGTAACTGGCACTCGGATTTGATGACTTTTTGCCCTTTGAGAGCCTCCTTTCATTCAACATCGTTCGACCACGTCAAAAGAATATTGGCACTTTTTGCTTACTTGCTTTGCTGGCGGAAACGAGAGACCTGCGCCGACTTGTATTGCACTCGGACGAAGTAGGCTTTGAAAGTTTAAAACAGACTTTAAAACATTGGAAGAGAGTTGGGGAATGGGGTGAGCGAGAACAGCGGCGTTTTAGATGGGGCAACGTGCGCGAGGAATGCACCAGCGCTTTTTCGTGGCAAATGCCAGGAAGTGAGCATCGGGCCTTATTGGCCATGGCGAGGGTTGAGAGAGTTGGAAGCCGCGGTTCATTTCTTTTAGCACGGGGCTCGTATAGAGAAATGATGACAAGCGGGTATGCTTTTCGAGGTCGTGTAAATAGGGATCGACACGGCTTGTAAACTCGAAACAAGAGGCGTTCACGTTTCACAGGCCTCGTGCAACCACTGCCAACCAACGTATTTAGTTGAGCCAATGCACCCACACGAGTAAGAGATGCTTACTCAAATCATAAGAGGAATATGTACAGAACGTAAAGTGGAGTAGTCGTAAAATGAAATATCGAGCATGTTACAAATAGGTGGTCTCCTCTGACGAGCCTCTCTTGAGTGATGTTTGGCCATAGCCATGGGTTTTTACGAATTACGTAAGAGGGTAGGGGAGGGGCTAAGAAAAGAATGGTTTCAGCGTAATTAGTAATCGAGCTTGAGAACTCGCTAGCTAGCAATACGAGCAGTGAAATTTGATCTAAAGCAGGTTAGCATTTGCGAAATAAAATATCACTGTTTTTTAGTGTGGACGATTGGGAAGCAGGGCAGACGCAGTGGTGCCCGACACTGAAGGTACTGAGGCATATCCGCAATGTGGCTCGTCAGCGACAATTTCTGTGCCAAGGTGAAAATGTGAAATTGTACTCGGGATCTGTTGACGACGATGCAGGACCAAGCTTTGGACCGGCTCCATCCAAGAAACCTAAGACGGAGGGGCCAACTGCGCAAAGTAGCACGGAGTGTAAGTTTAGTTTTAGAACTTTTTTTGTGTTTGTTTTGAACAATTTTAAATTGTTCCGCAATTGTTGCTTTTTTATTTTCGATGGCTCAATAGCGTCCGGTGTCGGTTCCATATCCGATCATCAGCAACAGGTGCAACAGATTTCAGTTGTTTCGAAGTCGGCTTCGATCGATGTTGCGACTATGGAATCGACGCAGCCTACAGTGGCCGAAGTTGAAGAGCCAGTTCGTGTCATGCTGTTGTGTGGCTCTGATTTATTGCAGTCGTTCGAAGTACCCAATTTATGGGCGCCCGAAGATGTTAGTCGTATTTCGGTTTAGACTGTGTAAGTGTGGCATCGATATGGATATGTATATTTTAGATGGAAGAAATAGCTCGTGATTTCGGGATCGTGGTGATCACGCGATCGGGACACGATCCTCGGAAGGTGGTCTATGAATCGGACCTGCTTACTCGATACGAAGTATGCATTTTTGCCCGTTGTGCATCGCTTTTTGATGCGGTGCGTTTTTTTGTAGAGGAATATCCATTACGTGACGGAATGGATCGCTAATGATATTAGCTCGACCAAAATTCGTCGCGCCCTGAAACGATCGGAGAGTGTACGATATTTGGTGGCCGACAAGGTGTTGGATTACATTTACGAACATAGGCTGTACGGATGCGCGAAACGGACGATTGACATTCTGTCATTACCGTCGGCATTATTGGAACCAGTTCGCGAAACAGGCCAGGTGGAACGAGAGGAGCAGGCTCATTGCTCGTAAGGAATATTAGATTTTCATTAGGTCAATAAGTAGGAAGCTAATTTTTGGTTGCTTTTTATATTTAGATAGTTGATATTGTTTTGTTCTTTGCATTTTTGTTTTTTTTCGGTTTGTGGTCGCTTTTGCAGATGCTCACTTTGTAAACTTGCGGTTGGGAGGACCATGAGAGGATAAAAGTTTGGCGGTCAAAAAAAGTCGGGTAAAATATGAGGATCTCGGTGCATCTGGCAGAGTCAGGGTTCGATTGCAAGGTGCTTACTTCAAAGCTGCCTGCCCCTCACTATGTCTGAAGCTTGTGGGGTCGTGGGAGATGGGACTTTGAGTTTACTCTGAGCACCTGCTATTCTTGTGGAGTGTAATGTGTATGGTTATTCTGTTGCCCCAATGTTGCACATTTGCGCTTACCCTAGTGGCTGACATTATTGCTTTGCTTTTTTTGTTCTTTGATTTGAAAACTTTTCTAAATTTAGTTATGGAGTGCTGCGAATCGGCTTTGGTCTTTTTAACACTTTTAGATAGGTTTTGGTGGATGAATTGGAATGGGTGATTCTGGTTTTTTGGAATGTGGAATTTTGAAAATAAGTTAATAATTGAAAATGAGAGTTCAGTGTTAGTGCGCGCGAGCACGGGACAAGTTGGCTGGTGTGGGCTCGTGTTATTATCCATTTTCTGAATTGGTTTTTGTTCATTTCGAAAGGGTGGTCGAGTTTGAGGGGCAGTGCAGATGGATGGGTTATGAGAGGCTGTCTCGTAGGACACAATCCGTCATAAACTTTTTCCTGAATCAATAAATATTCATGTTCATTCTGTGCTCTTCAAACAGCAATATGGGCACACTTGAATAAACAGTGAAACTGTTTTTCTTCTACCTTGCTAATGGAAATGGCCACGGGTGGTTGGTGGAATAGGATCGCTAAATGAACAGCCTTATAGCATAGTTTGTGTAAAAAGAGTCGTTGGTGACCTCGAGCAAGGAAAAACAGGCGCAGTCGATTGTGGCGAGGGGTTGGCTAAAAATGAAATTGCTGGAGGCGAGCCAGGCTAGGTAGCAAGTGGGTCGAGGTGGGCGGAGAGGGCTATTCGCCTCGAGGCTATTATGGGGAGCAGGGTGGCATGTCAGCATACAAGTGCATGGTTTTAGTAGACGGTTAGAGTGAGCTACTCTACGACTATGACATCGTAGTGGCACTATGTGAGTGACAGGTGTCAGGCCATCAGGTGCAGTACGAGGAGATGCGCAAGTGCATGTCACAGTTATTTGCATGTTATATGTATAGCACCGAGCATGTCTGTTTCATTCTGTGACAGTGAGCACAAGCGGCATGTAGCGACACTGACACTGCATGCTGCATAGTGTGTCAGTGCCGTGGCCGGTTGGCCTGTCTACTTGACTGCTTATCGTGATTGCTCCCTGTCACTCCTTACCCTGATGCCTCTTTGGGTTTTCTTTCTGCAACGCATCCCCGGCCATGCGTACACGCGTGCGCATGCTGTGCACCAAGCTGCACATGGTCAAATTGGTGTTTGCCAGGCTGTGATCAGTGCGATTACTGTTTTCCTTTTAGGTACCATCCGCAGTATAGACGCTTGGCCAGGAAGAGTGTCACTGATGATAGTGACTATGACAATTTGGCACCGTGCCCGTGTCCGCTCACCGCCTCTGCATCGGCACCGAGTGCGGTGGCCAGTCAGCTGGTTCGTTCGCCTCGGGCCACCACTCCTCCTTCGGCATTCATTCGACCAGTTGACTACAGGAAGCCGATGGATAAGACGTTGTCATTGGACGTGTCCAATGTGGATGCCCAAGCAGCTGGTGTCAAACCGACCAAATTCCCTACTGATTTAGAATCCGCGTTGCACGCCAGTGACGGACTGAGGACTACGATCAGACCGATCGGCATCAAATCGGCCCTGAAATCACCTCCGAATCTACCAGCTGGTGCTCGCCAACGTGCTGTCTCGTATCATAGCGATCTAGGTCGCTCGGCAGGCACTCGCTCTCATCCCCTGCCTTCTAGTCGTACTATGGATATGGGCGAGTCGAATGTGATCGCGGAAGAGCCAGGGCCGAGCATGCCTTTCGGATCAGTCGCCGTTCAGCAAAGATCATTGTCCAATCTGAGCGACCTTGATCAGCTGTCCGCTGAGTACAGCCAGATCAGGAACGGACGGGGGCAAGCACCCGATAACGCGCTCACTGGCCCGACAGCCACCATACCCAAGAATGGCGAGCATGGAAACGGGACGTCGGAGACTGAAGAAGTGGCTTGGCATTACAATCCCGAATTGACCAAAAGTCTGCCCAACCTACGCGTCCACCGACAAACACCGCCTCGGCATGTGCGCATCATGGACAAGGGCGTATGCTTTACGCATGAAGATCGGGAGGAACGTGAGCTGAGTGGAGAAGGCGAGGAGTCCGTCTCCACTTTGGCCAACAATCTGGTGGTGAAAGTGAAACAGTTGAAGTTGACCATGTCACCTGAGACCACTGTTTGAGCCGCGAGACGACTGTGCCCAATATTGATCTCAGTATCGATTTGTCTGAAATGGTACAAAGATTTTATGAGATATAAGCCGCTCTAGGATTTGGATGCTAGGATTTGGTGTGCTATAGTGATTCGATCGTGGAGGGATGTACGCAGGTGTAGACTAGACGCGTGCTGTGCTAGGGTGCCCATCATAGGCATGGATTGTTAGTTGACGATTCTGATTATGCAATGGTAAAGTGAGCAGGTGGTCCGTGTGCTCTCTGCCCTGCCCTTGAGGTCAGAGATTCGGTGTAGAGAGTGCACCTTGAACTTCACCATGGGGACAACGAAGAGCAAAGTTTACGCGTCCCAATTCCAATGCTAGCGGGGTCCTGTGAACACACCGTCAGGACGCAACCACGGGTTACCATACTCACCCACGCCCAGCGGATTACAGATCATCACTAGCATATGTCATGTATGTCATACTTTATCCATAGCCAAGCATTATACAGCGCACTCGTGAGCTAAGGAACACATATTTGACAATCATTTTGTACCGAGGCGGGAGCATCGGAAAGGAAAGGAAAGGGGCATATCCTGATTCACCATGAGAGCACAGTGGTTTCATCGTGACTATCAGATGGGCACCATCCGCGGCACATCTCTCTTGCTTACAGTCCCTAACATTTCCCAAAAACGCCTTCTATACTCATCGCACCTGCAATAGTAAATATAAAAGTTACAAGCCACATTGATACTGGCCAAGACACCCACGTACATGGAGCAGTGGAAAGCTACTGTTGGCCTGACGGGGAGCACAGTAACTGCGAATATGACCAGCATGGTCACCACCCAGCCTATAATGTATATGCACACGACTATGACCAACGATGTCAACAATCGATTACCCTTGAGTACATGTTCAGCATGCAACCTCAACTCGCTGCGAGCCAATACTTTAGCCTTCCTGTAAGCCAGTCCGTAGGAGCCCACCACCAAAATGTTGATAACCATATTGGAGTGGTTCCAAAACGAGGACGCAAACCCGTTCAGTGATGTCGGCAGGACGCAAGCTGCCACGATCTTGTTCGGATCCTTGCACAGCCATCCAAATATGGCATTGACCAGACCAAACAGCCAGGTCGACCCGTTGATGAATGAAGTATAACAGGAGGGTAAGGACTTGTAGAACATGGGTTTGGCTAAGGAAGCCATCCTGTCCACACCAATGGCCAGTACAGCGAGGGCACCGGCATTGAAACTAAACACGGCTGGGACGTTGATGTAGAAGCAAGTCTCATTGGTGACTAATGTACTGGCATAACGATCCCAATCGATGATGGACAGAATGGCATTGACCCCGTACAGGACGAAATACCCTGACGATACGAAATCAGCCGCGGCCAAATTAGCCACAAAGGCATTACATCGGTTTCGTTTCAGCTCCTTGGAACTTGTCAATGTCAAAATAATCATGGCATTGCCGAACAGACCTAGAAACCCGCCGCACAGAACGACCAGCCCGAATGGCCATATGTAGACGGCGAAAGGTAAGGTGCCGTTGGTCGATTCATAGATGGCAACCGAGTGGCTAGTGTTCGCCATACTGCTCATTCAGGCCAGTATAGACGAGTGCCTGTGATGGAAATAGTTGAAGGATGACCTGAAATCGACAGGGGACTGGTAACGGCAAGCATTGGGCTTCAAGGTCGAGAGCTGGCATAGAAGAAGGAAGTGCTACTCGGCAATTACGGACGGGTTAATGCAAGTGGTTTATTTGCTTTCCGCTGGGTGGCCTTAGGAACGGAGGTGCTATGTCAAAATGTCACCGACTCATTGCAAATTGGACATAGGGTAGCATGGTGGCCACACGCACTGCAGTCGCAATCTAGGCGATGCGGGTGGTGTTGACAAGGAAAGGAACTCACTTTTATGACCATGAAATGTGCGCTTGAGGGAAAACACGGATGGGCCTCGAGCTAGAGGTCCTGGTTATTTGCTTCACTCGTCTAATGGAACCTGACACTGAACTCCCTAAATGACGAGAACACTCAAGTTTCAAAGTGTCCACCATCCCCAGGGCACCTCGACTGCACCGTCGTGCTAGAGCCTCTTATCATTCACGTCTAAGATTTGAAATAGCCTTTCCTAAGGCACAAGTAAAATGAAGGGTCTTGCAAATAATGAAAGGATCGAGCGAGAATCCAGACGAAAGATCGAGGGCCTTACGCCCGCGGTGCTTTCACGACCTTGCTTTCGTAATGTTCTCGTTTTAGCTGAAAATTCTATGTGCGGCAGCATCCTCAGCCCAGACCGGAAGGAAGACCAAAATAGTAAGCATACGTTTTTTATGTGCCATATCCTGATAAGTCAGACGCGTCTGCAGCATAGTCGGTCAAACAAGATTTGAGGCAAAGGCTCCTGGCTTGCTATACATACCACTGGTGAGAACATGAAGCGCAGAGCAACTAATTTCGGCTTGTCACGCAGTCGCCATCAGTGTAGATGGGGGGGGGGGAGAGCGTGTCAAGCGTTAAAATGCATAAGACCCAGTTCGGGTCGCTCATCGACCCATACTAAGGGGCCAGTTAGTCTGGTTGTAAGTAAGTGAATGCAGCGAGTCGAAGAGGGACTCGTAAAATGCCACGTGGAGAATCTGCGCAGATTCAATAGGTCAGCAAGAAAATTGCACGAGGTGAGTCAGAAGATGCTACTCACGCCAGACAGGGACCTGACACACGTCTGACGGCGATGGAATGAGCAAGGTAAGCTTGTCTAGTGCTCAATGCTGGGAGATGACGGAGTAACCAGTGGAGCTTATCATCACGCAAATACCCAAGGCAGCCAACCGAGTCCCCAGCTGATCTATCGCCATGATGGGTGATGCCCCCAGCTGGCGGCTCCGTGCAGAGGATCGATTTGCAGACGAACCTCTACTGTACATCACGACGGCGGATGGAGACGACACTGCGTTTCACACATGTATCCGTAAAGAGAAAGGCTTTGGGCGCGCTATACCCACACGATTAGATGAGTTCCGATCGCACGAGCGTCAGTTGATCGTGAGTTGGTGCGGAATAACAATTGACAGCGGCTAAAATGGATGCAACCGTTTTGCGATCGGAAGCTTCTGTAACACCACGAACGGATACTATTCAAACCGTAGCAGTCGGTATTGATACAGTGGATGCCCCATCGCACACCCTGGCATCGACAGAATCATCATCCATTGGGGAGCGAGCTTGTGATTTAGGCATCATCGGTGTTAGAGCTTTTCCAAGATCTCCAACGACGTCGCCCTTGATTCTTTGGTCCCTGTGTTAGTGCGACCTTTTTTGATGCCATTACTCCGTTTTGAACTCTGTGCTCACAATGGAACACCGAGCGCCGCGTGGAACTTCATAAGCATCTAGGAACAATTAAAGTTCCTTGGTTATGTCAGGTTCGACTTCGAGCGGCCGCGGCGGAGCAGCGGTTCGGCATTCGTCTCTCCGTATTTCTTGGGAGCGAGTGGCTGGACTCGTCCCGGGTTCGATCCCCGGTGATGGAGGTCGGTTTGCGAACCATAAAGCCTCGCTGACCTTGCACGCCCGGCTGTGGGTGACTCACCCGGTACCGTCGAGGTGCTCCGAGTGGAGAGACGGAAGCCAAACGAGTAGACAGTCTCGGCTGTCGAACACCGAAATGGCTCGACAGCCCACACTCCATCGTCCCAGGAAGTCGGTGTCCAGTCCAGGATGCCCTCCCGTGGAGGTGCTCCTAGTGGACAGACGCAGAGGGAAGCTGCTGTGTGTGCCGGTCCCCGCACAGCCTTGCTTATAAGGTTTGACTGCTGGGCGGCTGGCTGGCGATCTTCCCTTGCCCAGCTTTGGTTATATGGTTTGGTGGGTGCTATCGTCGCACGGGCTGATAATTTGGAGACCGCCTCTTTCAACGTTGGTCTAACGCACGGAGGGGTTGTGGCTAGCTGGGAAGTTACTTGAGGGCTCGGCAGAAAACGGGCGCGAAAGAAATTATTGGTACCGATCGTCCTCAGCTCACACTCAAGCTTTACTGCGATCAGGAAAAGGAAAGCAGCAGGAGCGCACGGAGCAGACAAACTGGATAAGAAAACATGGGAAAAAGATCTCAGATCTCGTCAGTCCCCCGCCCCCCCCCCCCCCCCCCCGGCGGCGGAGTTCGATTTGCGAACCATAAATCCTCGCTCCCCTTGCACTCCATGGCATCAATGACTCACCCGGTACCATCGAAGTGTTCCGAGTGAAGAGACGGAAGCCAAACGAGTAAACGCCATTTCATAGCCCCGCCACGCCATTGTCTGTGGGAGCTGGTGTCAAGTCCACAGCGCCCTCTTGTCAAGTTGATCCTGTTGGAAAGGACGTTATTGTGCTGTGTGCGCTAGCCCCCTCGAAGCCTCCGATTAGTTTGACTGGTGGCTTGGACCCTGGAAAAAAATTTAAAAGTACTGGCGATTAGACTTTGGGCATCACTGGACAGGATCACTCATAATGCTTTATGTTGTACGTAGCTTAGCTCGACCAAGGATTGTAATGTTCATACGCGCCGTAGAAAGCTCTCTCAAAATCTGGTTATGTCTTTGCTCTTATAGTTCTCTGGTTATGACAAGTTCCTCGCGGCGCTCGATGTTCCCTTGTTAGAGTAAATTTTTGCATTCTTGTCCAGGATTTCTTGTGGCGAATATGAAGTCTATTTAGGAGAAGCTTGAGGGGCACCTCTCGATCAGACTTGACTGATCGCGAGGTTAACCCATCTCAGCCACGCTATTACAGGCCGGGAAACAGGCCCCACGTTAACAGCTCTTACGACTTCCTGGCAAGACTTGTAAGAATCCTTCCAAGAGGAGGTTTTTCTTGTCGCTTCTCTTGCCACTAACAAGATGCTGACAAGACTTACAAGAAGGCTTGTCAGAGCTGGCAAGACTTCTCGTCTTGTCTTGTCTTGCCAAGAAGTCTTATCAGAGTTGACAAGATTCTCTGGTCTGCAAGAAATCCCTCGGACACACAAGAAATCTTGTGAGTCCTGGAAAGAAGTTTTGTCCCTTTACGTCCTTTTTGTTTTTGTCCCTTCCCGCGAACAAAACGAAGTCATAAATCAGGTTCATATTTTTGAACAAAAATAAAGCAACAGTCATCGCCTCGTCTGTACTTTTACAACTAAAAGTCAGTTATGTTCATAACTATGAGCCACATCTGTCAAATACATTACTTTCGCTGTGTTAATCAAAATGCAAAGACATTTAAAATCACGCACGGAAATAGGCTGAAAATTGTCAATAAGCAAAACAGTTTTAAAAAAAGAACCATACAATCGCTTTTTCCACATATTCAGTAAGCATCCATCAGACGGGGCCTGATCATCTGTGATATTCTCAGAGCATATAGCGTACACTTGTAAATATGCAAACACATGCTTCCCGCTCAGTACGAACTGCTTGATTTCACCACGAATACTCACGCCGTTTTTGATAAAGTGTCCGACATAATTGCACGTGTTTCGCTTTAATAAGCGATCGAATGCACCACAGCACCATTAATTCTTGCTCTTGAGAAGGCTGTGCACTCATTCGAATCGAGTTGATTTTGAGCAAGTACAACAGGGTCGACGGCGAGCATAACTGGTCCATTCACGGCCACGGATTCATTAACCGACATAAATGAGGGTGTTCCTTAAAGACAGAATGAAGAGTTAAAGGCCGTTTTCGACTCACAATCAGTACTGTATGCACATGAAAAGAGTTGTACTCACCATCAAATATGCTTGAAATTGCAGAGCCCAAATCAGTCTTGTCTCCTCTTGCTGCAGCTGCCCATCGGTAACAATATTGTTGTAATCCTAATCGTTCTGAAATTTGGTTCATGCTTCCATATGCATTGCTGACTAATCGAACGAAAAGTCCGTTAAATCCCTAAAAGTCTGACGATGAGTGTCTGATAACGTCTAAAAAGGAAGGAATCGACCTACTTCGAAAGCAAAGGGGCTATAATTTTGCACAGGCCCAAATACAATGAACATACTTCGGCATGTGACGCGTAGCATGAATATTAAATGTGCTGTTTTTCTTTCCGAGGAACTTGGAGACGAGGTACTGCCACTGATCAATCAGCTGCTCCAAAATTACTATTTCACTCTCGGAAATCACATCTTGAGTGAGACGACGGCAAATGTCGTGGTACAACACAATCCAGTGCCATAAGTCCATAGCTTCTTGCCCTTTGATCGATAAAACTTCCTTGAAGACTGGCACAATTGTGTAAAGAATCATGTTCTTGTATTCGCTCGCCTTGCTTTGTCTCCAGCGATATAATGACTGAACAGTCCGACGAAAGTCGTGTGGAAACTTTATCTGAAAGGGTGTAGGCAGGAGCTCATCCATACTTCACAGTATTCGCTTATACTGTCGCAAATAAAAAATTCACCTGAGATTGAATCCTGTTTGTACTATCCAGATCTGGCTTGTTACTGGCGAGATTCAATGGATTCCTTTCGTTAGCCCGCATTGGAACAAGAATAGCACTTAGCAGCTATCAACAACGCCACGGTAGGACTGGTGCATAAAGTCGAGAGGGTTCTGTGTTGCAACGTCCATAAATTCGGCCAATATTGGCTTCGCTTTTACACCCATAATTGGCTCATTGCGAACCTAGTGAACAGATTTTGCTAGCAGCAAAGCACCAGTACACAGATGAGAATCACCTTCAATGCACTTACCTCAACATATCTGTGCGCACTCAAATACCACTCAGACGTTTTTGGAGGCGAGGAAAATGCATAAGGCCAGTAGAAAACACCTAACTCTTTCGTGCCCACATCTTGGTAATCCATGCAACCAAATGCACCATTGAACTGCTTATGATCAAATAAGCTGGCGCGCGCTGGGAAATCGCACACCGTTGCCAAAAGCAACTCCTCAACAAGCAGCTGGCCTGTCTTCTCTGACACCGCGCGTACCATGACTCCATGGCACACGAATCAGCCCCATTCCGCGGCTTCCGACTCTAAGTTCATGATATCACACGATAAACACAGAGAGCCCAGAATTCTTCTTCCCAAGCATTGCACGCTAACAGCATACAAAAAAAGAGGAAGATATGACGAGGGCAGACTGATCTGTTCATAATTCACAAGCAAACGCACATCACGACCTTCGATAGCCTTCTCCAATCTCGCGAGTAGCACTCCATGACATCCAGGGGGGAGGGTTAGAGTGACCACAACATAAGCAACACACAATCGGAGCACCTAGTACTTGCTGGTCCCTTGCGTAACTGCTGCCGTCGTAGTCTTGACCTGACTTTCAGCTGGTGCTTTACTCTGTAACATCAGACACGTTTTTATCGCCCGTGCCACCCCCTCCAGGACCGTGCCTATATGGGACTCAATCACTTACCGAATTCTTGCCCGTGTTATCCATCATAATGTAATCGTGTACAGATTTGGGCACGGTTGTTTTGCTGGCCGTTCCAACCTTGGTCTGCACGAACGGGGCCTGAGTCTGCAATAGAATCATCTCTGGAATACTACAAGCAGCTCACAACCAAACCCTCTTACCTTGGACTTTAGGCCTGCTTGAGTCTGTCCCTAAGAAACCATAGTTGCGCTTGGGCCTGCCGAATTAGGCGCAGCCGTCAAACTAGGACCCGCTGCAGATTCCGGCCCCGCTGTGGCAGATGCCAACGATGGATCACCGGCCACCGACTTCATGATGGACTGTTTGGGTGATTTCTGGGTGCCCGGACTTCCCGACCCCTTCGCACCTTTCTTCTTTTTCGCCTCTTTGGCCGTTGGATCTGGCCCTGCTTCGGCTTCCTCGTCACTCGCGCCCTCTTCTTTCTCGGACGTTTTCCGCTTGGCATTCTTCTTGCCCCCTTTGTTGCTCTTTCCTCCCTCCTCGCCGCTGCAGCAAAGGAAAACTGTGAAAGTCACCGACGCCGTCACGACGATACCATTGACCACGACAAGAACTACGACCAAAGTGATCGGCACAGGCGAGTCGGATCGCAGGGGAAGAGGAGCCATGTCATTTAGAGAAAAAGTTGGGCCGTCAGTCAAGCATCACAGCGAAACTGACAGACTTGTCGCGGAGTGCGCCATTGATACGAGGAGGCGGCGCCTACTGCACAATGCCCGAAAATGAAGCACTTTACACTTCTAAGTGATACTACGTATGTGCTTTGGTATCGTTCATGCAAGGGGTGCGGTTTTCTCTGTTGACCAGAATGGTCTGTTCATCTTGCTTCTCTTGATAGCACCAAACTCGAAGCGTTGTCGCCTCTCTATCTCTATATCTCGCGACAAGAATGGACCTAAGAGTGCGTGCCTCAGTCGCAGCAGCTACTGTAAAGTCAGTTTAGCAAAAGCGCATTGGCATCAGTGTTATAAGTGTTGTTTGTTTGCGAGTGTGCGACAGGTCTTCTTCGCTCCCGTACCAGCGAGCCCTGGCTGATCTTACAAGCGAGCGGTCCAAGGTCTTCAATAGCCTAAGCATGGTAGAAAGGCTTATTCCTGCAGAGTATCGATCACTAAAACCCCGATTCCTCAACAAACCCCTCAGGCGTGTTTTCCGCGCCTCCCAAGGGTGCCTGCAACTGTCTGTGCAATTAAACACTAGCCTGGTCGAATGCACCCGGTCCTAAGATGCCTACGCTAGCGAACAGTTCCACTGTCGATGGCGCAGTAAAGACTCAGTCAACACCAGAGGATCCTTTAGGAAGCACAACAACGCACGATGATGTCTCAGCAGTCCTGGATCTTATCCACAGACAAATCCGCACACAAATAGTACCTGCCCCCGAGTCAACTCCTGGACTTTTCCGGTATGAACCGAAGGGAACGACGACCGCAGATGTCCTTTAAAGTATGCTAATCGAAGTCCCTGGCCAGCACCTGTCTCGCCCCACTGTTCTGCCAGCGGGGTGGCTCCCCACTAATTCAAAACAGACAGATGGAAACGAATCGAGTGAAGACAAGCGGGGAACACCCCCCCCCCCCCCCCCCGATCTCTCCAGGCGGCCTGCTCTTATACCGCCCTGGCTCCTCCTTATCGAGCCAAACCCCCAAGAATTCCAGGCGCCAAGCGGCAATGGTCACAACAACGTCAACAGCACAGCAGGACAGCTCGACTGGCAGTCGATTCTCTGCACGGAGCCAGTAGCTGGGGGCGTCACCCATCAGGATGATGCGTAAGCTATGGACGACCTGACGTAAGCTGGGGTCGGAAGACTTGGTTGGCTGCCCAGGGTTTTTGACGTGATGCAAAAGCTCCACCGGTCACTCCCTCCAGTAATTCGGAACAAGACAAGCTGAACTCGTTTGGCTCGTGGCCTAGAGTAGGCGCGCAGTTCATAACTCTGTAGTGTTCGACCCGAAAATCTTTTTTTGTACTGGTACATTGTGCCCCTTCGCCTTGAAGAGCACACACCCCCGTTTGGGGATTTGGTTCTACTTCAAATTGCCAGTTCACTAAAACAGAACATGGATTGACAAATATGCACATCAACAGCCAGATCGTGTTCATGCTCTTGAGATTTGGCCACGCTCCCCACAGGTGAATAGCGACTGAAAATTTCACCACCCAGGATTTTCCTCATCACATTGTCCTAAACCGGATAATGTCAACTTTGTCACGCCGCGTAATCCACTACTCTCCAAGATTCCGCTCTCGTTCCCCTTGCATGGACACTTTTCCATCGCCTCCTCTAATTCACCACCGAGACACTCCTTTACAAGCTACTCACTGCTAGCACATACAAACGGACCAGGAACTGCACGGCAGCTGTCACACAATCCTACCAAGCCATAACATTCAAAAACTGGTATACAAAACGAAAGAAAACGACACGTGCTACGAAAATACCTCGAATGCGAAATCGTCACACACTACATTGGTAATGGAATACACGTAAAATCACTCGAAAACGAATAACTATCTTTCTGTACATGAGAACTACTCTCACCATACTACCTTCTTCACAGCATCATTCACAACACGAACCTCGATGGACCTAAATCCATATCCCATTGCTCAAACTATCATTGCCGCACTCGCAAGGCACGCCATGGGGGCCGCGGGGAAAAAGGGCGAAAAGGCCGACTTTATATAAACCTCCTCTCGTCAAGAAAAGCACTGAGCTAATATACAACTGCGTTAAACGCTTCTGCCTCAAAACGGGAATAAAATCAAAAAGTGCGAGCATAATGGACAAAGAGTGAAAGACAATCGGGGGCTAATATAGCGACTTGCGAATGCCCTATTGCAATTGGTTAATCCTCTTTTCTCAACGTTTTACCGGACTCTCTCCACCACTGCCCGAACAGTTGGTGCACGTCGTCGAAGCAGCAGCTTTAGACGGCGAGGTAGCCGAGACTGGGTTGGAAGTTGAACTGGAAGTGCGTCGACGAGTGGGCGGTTCTGGTTTCGGCTAAAAATCATTTTAAAAATGAGTAATTACAATCAATGCTCGAGCTGCAGCTTGCAACTGGCTGAATGGCCGTACATCGGACAAGATACCGCAGGGAGTGAATGATCTTAAAAACACTTCAGGAGGCCACATAGTTGTAGGAGCTCGAGACATCAACCCGACGGGTTTCTGCCTCGCCTGGAAAGTGGACAGCAAACGAAGGCAAACCGGGCACACTGCCTCAAGACAACCAAATACACTCCTCCCCCACAGGCCAAACACGCCTACGACAAGCTGACATGATAAATCGATCGTCCATACCTGAACGTGAAACTCATCGTCATCTTCGACAACCAAAGAATGGAGCATAATTTTTGGAAACCTCAGTTCGTCGGTGAAATACGGCACACCATCGTCGTGTCCAGTCCGGTGAAAAAAGACGCGGAAACGGCCAGGAGGCAGGTGACAAAACGATTGCAGACTCTTCTTGAATTCAGCCACCGTTTGATTCAATGACACGCGACGCCGTTCTCGTCGTTCATCCATGACCAGTACAACATCGGCGCAATCTTTTGGTGTCAAATCAATATCAACCAGCGGCATCAATCGACCGTGGATATTCTCCAGTTCATAGTACCTACAAAAAAAACAAATCGGTCAGATTTTAGAAAAATTAAGCTCCTGACTGTACCTTTCTGGCTTGCTTTCTTCATTCAAATAAAACCGTAAGAAAAACCGTTCAGCGTTTTCTCGTTGCTCGGCCGTTACAGGCGATCCATTGAGCAAAGTGACATCAGGTAAACGAGCGATCAGTAAATGGCGTCGATCGGCATCGCTGAAGGGCTAAAAAGAAAACGCGTCCCATGCATAAACCATATAAAAATCGATACAGACAAACCTGCAACAAAGGAACGTGATTGATTCGCAACTCGCTTAATAGCGGAAACTTGCGAATTCGATCAACGTCATCCCAATTAGTCAAAGGCCAATAATTGGCATTTAGCGTATGCAAACATCCAAAATTTTCCGCCAATTCCGCAGCGATGTCTGTTCCATCTCCGACGACAGGAATCGGATTCCCAGCCGCGACCAAGGTTTCCAAACAAGGGAATAAACGGCAAATGGTCAACAGGGCCTTCCACGATTTCAATTGGCAGTGATTGATGTGAAGATTGTGAATATGTGGGAATGAAGGCGGCAGTGTCCTGGCATTGCCCAAAAGAGAACTATCGTCATCGGTCAAGTTGGAATAATCGTTTAGACTGAGGTGCAGTTCTTCCAGGCTACAAAAAGTTAGGTTAAAGGAACTGCAAATGAGCAGCACATAGGACCTAAAGCTACAATGTCTTCCTTACTTTGGCATTAGGTCCACAAGAGTAAAAAGAGACTCCCACGGAATTCCAGTTGCGTTCAAAACCAAGCTGTTCATTTTTGGAATGACAGCCGCCTCTTCGCCGTTCTTCGTTGCAACATTTGACAAGACCAATGCTAGCCACTCATCGTTTTTCGTCAACAACCCGCTTAAAGGATTGTGGCTCAAGTTAGCGTGCACGAGATGCGGCATTTGAGTGAGCATGGTGAAGACCTAAAATAATTAGATTGCCTACGTCAAGTCAATTCGATAATGCACTGATTTACTTCTTTCCAACTCGACAGATGATTAAAAGCTAAATCTAACTCGGTTATATTTCTGACCATAGGCGATAATTGGCATAAGTCTCCAACGATACTGATTTGTTGCTCGTTCAAAACTAACAGCTCCAAACTTCCCGATGCTATAAAGATGAATTTACAGCATTTTATTGAGTACCTTATTATAATTCTTGCAAAATATGTTTACCTCTCCGTTTTCCTGGCAAATGATCATTGGATTTCATAAAAATAGTCGACCCGAGTGGCAACGCATTACATTGTTCTGAAAAATATTTCCGATTTATTGCCGACACCAAGGAAACGACATCCTCCGATCCTTTCGTTGGATCCTCGTCCATCTCATTTTGAACGCAATTATGAGGAGATTGTCTATTTTCCGTCAAAATGCGGACCGGTTCCACCGAACTGGACATTATTGAGTGAACTTTTGCGTAGCTTCCAACATTCGAAATTTCGCCGTTTTTATGTTCCTGTAACTTTAGCCAAACGCTCTACGTCAAAGGAACAAAAAAAAGAAAGTTCGTCGTCGCTGTTCTCGAATTGTTGAGCAGAGAATGAAGACAACTGCTACTACATGAGAGCATATGGCTGACACTCAAGTTCTAATTTCCGATAATCAGCTGATTGTGACAGCTAGTGTCACGCACAACACAAAGACTACGCAGCTTATTACAGAAGGCGGGAATTTGAACAATGAGATGTTGCAAAGCGAATGTCAGAGGTTGGTGGGCTGTCATAAGGAAAGGATCCCTCCTAACTGAAATGAGGCAGTAATGGGCTGAAAGGAGCAATAAATCGACTTCCTTCCACAGTTTACAGCGATGCCAAAGGACAGTTGCTTGAAAATTTTGAGAGAACCTACTGAACATTTTTTTTGGATAAAAACGCCCGACTGTAAGTTACAGATTTCGGGGACGTTGCAAAAAGAAACGAGTCGTTGAAGTGTCAACATATCGGATCTTTCGTTTGCTAGTACGATAAAATGCTACCAGATGTAACTATTTTGACTTTGTGAGAAATAGATATTCGAAATGAATCAAAAAGTTTGCCTGCCATATCAGCAGGGCACAATTTAGTTTAGGGGCCATCCATAAAGGACGTCCACCCAAGGGGGTGGGTGGGGGTGAGCGGAAAGTGGACGGAAGTGGATGGGGGAGGGGGAGGCTGAAGCCAAGTGGACGTCCACTTTACAAAATTGGTGGGAGATATCTCCGAAAATTTTTAAATCATCAAGCTTCGATCCGAAGACTCTTCGTCGGGTGACTAAGATCGATTATATTGCAGTTTTTACCACGATACTAAGATCGATTATTGCCGTCGAGCCTGCCGAACTGAACCAGCACCAAACCGAACCAAGACCAACCAGCGTGCCTTTTAGGATTTCACACTGCCTGACAGTGCAAAAGTAAAAAAAGTTGTTAGTTAAAAGCTTGTAGTGGAAGGACAATCATACACTAGGAGTTATCGTGAGTGTCCTTTGATCTTCACTGCAATTGAACAAGCTGTTGAGCTTTGCTACAACTTGACTGGTCCATCCTGACTAGCAGCAGGAAAGCCGCGTTTTATTTCGATCCTGGTTCAATTATGGACTGGTCCTGGTTCAGCTGAAAGCTGGTTTGGTTGAACCTGGCAGGATCGATACTTCCCCCACTAGCCGTTGTTCACTGGCGCCAGGGTTACATTTATTTGTGCCGTCATTTGGACGCCAGAGACGACGCTGAGCAGCGCCAGCATCAACTGACTGACCCAACCCTCGGCGTGGATCCCAATCTCGATTTAGCTGATGCTTCAAGAAATAAGATATAAAAGGGGTGGCATCTTTGGCGCTACGTCCTCACCAACCTGTCCGGCCTCCTGCGAGCCTGTTTTCTCGCTGTCACAGTCTATGCCCACTTCGAAAACTCAGCAGAACTAACCGGCTTCTAAAGTGGGATTCAATACAAAATTTAGGAGAAAAATTATGATTTTTCTCCCAAATTTGTAGGTCACTCCGGGGCCATGCATAAAGTATTCAGTATGTTAAACATTATTTGCAAGCAGTGAGGGGGAAAAATTATAAGTTGCCAATCCGGCAGATGCAGCAGTCGGATCAGACTGAAGACGAATGCCCATCATTTCGGCAGATTGGTCGATGCTGAGAGAAATGCTTTTTTTAGAATGAATATTGGCTATGCAGGGGGGGGGGGGTCCGCTAAAGTGGACGTCCATTTTGAGGGGGGTCAAGGCGAAATGGATGGAAGGTGGATAGGGGGAGGAGGGAGTCAAAAAAACGCGTTTTTCGGTGAACGTCCTTTATGGATGGCCCCTTAGCATTCTGCATTAGGCAATACAAAAAATTGAGTTTTATTGCAGATTATAGAAAACAAGATGTTTATCGGCTAGCCAATCTGGAATGTTTGCTTTCTTCTATGACCTTATCATATCATTTGCCCCGCCGCCGCTGCTTGCGTCTTTCGATGATAACGGAGACAAGTAATATCCTCGATTCAAAGGAGTTTTTCCTTCTAACTCGTTCAATTTGTTGACTTTCTCTTTTAGACCGTCGCGAAGTTGACTGATTTCTTTATCGATAACTTTTTGATCTGCAAAGTTGCAAAAGCAAATATGTACTTTTTACAAAAGAGAAAAGGGTAGGTAGATATTTCATCATTCTTTCCCCATCCTTCTCGTACATTCCAAAGAATGCGGGTCGGCAGGCCAGCGGACGAACTTTTGATGCGATCGAGTGTCCGAATAACGACTTATGTCAATCAAAGCAACTGGTCTAAACTGGATTCCGACCACGCCTAACTCAAACTACTAAATGCTATTTCGAACGAATGTTACGGCCGCGGCTGTTGATTGTGAAGCCGAGGACGGGAGAAGGAATAAAACCACAATGCACGTCTTCGGTACATTTCGACTCACTATCTTCCCTCGTCACCTATCCTCTAGGCCCCACACCCTCAACCAACGAATATGCCCTACTCGATTCCAGAAATAAATGAGCAGTCTTGGTCGGAAGTTTCACGAACGTACTGCCCAAACAAAACCACGTTTTCTGGCTCGATTTTTCGGACTCTAGCATCGATTTCAAACGTCTCTGCGCCATTCGATTGTCTTGTCGTTTTTTGTCCAATTCCACCGTCTGAGCCCGATCCACGAGAACATCGTCGGCCGCTGCTTCGATTTCAGTTAGCAGGTTCAAAAAGGCGGAAGTTGATTCGTGGCTGTTGAAATCCTCCATGTTTTTTGAAATAAGTACAAATAAACAAAAAACTCGAGACTTAAGACGAGGAATGAAGATTGATACCAACAAAAGTTGCACTGAGCACGTACGCAAAGCATGGCGCAAAGCACTATGGCGCAAAGTTTACGCACTCGGTTCCTTCCGACACGGCTAACTTGTAAAGTTGTAATTCTGGTGGAGAAGCAAAACAGAATAGCAAAGGGTGCCAAGGGTGCACATAGATAAGCAAGGATATACTGTAAGTCTGGGCGACTTTCTAATCTGTAAAACACTAAAGGACGGGACACACACCCTAAATAAGGGCTGCAGTCCATCCCAGACAACCCAGTTCTGGAGTCTGCAGTCCATCCCAATTCTGGAGTCCACGAGGACAGGGCACACACCTCAATAAGAGTGTGCAATGCATGGTCGAAAACATGCAGAGTGCAGTTCATTCAAGCAATCCACCCCCTCTCCCCCCCACCACAGTCCTCATCTATTCACCCACACATGCGTCAGATCTTGTCCACTCATTCATCGCTAAATTCAAGAATCTCCTTCCCACGTGACTGACAACTCTATTTTTACTACGTTCTCAATCGAGAGGTATGATCTGTATCAACTGGTCTTGCGTTTGCAAAGGGGCACGTGAAATGCATGTTTCGGTTGCGTGCATAAACTATATAGGCCCCAGACCAGAGCTTGGTATCCAGGTAGGAGCAGTGTCTGCACTTCACGTGCATAATTGCAACCATTCCTGCTGTAATAATGAAAAGTGGTTTAGGGCACGTGAAGTTGTTTATGATGGCACCTCTTGCATCAGATCAGCATGTGAAGAGGTGACTGGCGGCGTCAGTGTCTGAGACCTGGATGGGAACAGCCTCGTCTTGGCTGGTATATAAGTAGTTGTTCTAACTTCGCAAAAGAAAGTTTCTTTCTATCATTCTCACCTGATAGGCTGTATTAGTCCAGACTTGTCTGTGTTTATTCAACACTAACCCAAAATTGGAAGACTGTGCACTTGAGTACACGATTTGCACCAAGTAGGTACTCACGCTTGGATTTAGGGTTATACCGTGTGGTGCACAAGTTTTCTAGTTAGCCGTGCTCCGCCATGCAGCGGCTGGGCTGGTTCCTGCTAGATCGGATTGGCGATAGTGACTACTCGGGGCTGGCAGTGCCTGACACGCGGCTGCAACGTTGAGTTAGCTCCGCCAGTCGAAGCATTGTCTCGAGTGTTTGAAATTGTTGAGCGGTTTTGAGAAAAGTTCTCTTTTTCTTTTGATCAATAGTGGATTTGTCTTCCATATTTGCAGGACAACACGAGGGCACGAGGTTGGCCAAAAGTGTCAAAATCCACTCCGTATTCTGAATCTAAATCTTTTTGGTCAACCGTGAAACATTTTGTATCGAACGAGCAAAATTTATTTATAAGACCGTTTTTCGTCGATAAAATTGGCGAAAAAGGTGAGCATCCTGTCTCGACACGACCTTTGACTCTCCAATCTTCAGCGCCTGATTATTCACAGTTTCTGTCAAAGTCGACTCACCTTTTGCCTTGTGCGAAGTACAATCTTTTGCAACGTTCGATATTGCGTCGGCGGTTGAACGACGATTTTGCGGTTGCTAGCCAATATTATATGGTTCAAAATTCGAAATACAGTCGGCAAACTGTCGCTTAATTATCGATCCGTGTACGATTGATTCGATTCCGAAGAAGAAATATTGGGAAAAGAACAAGATATGAATCTCTCATTTTCGGGCTGTGGTTTTATGGGCATTTATCACGTCGGTGTGGCCAGCGCGATCAAAGAATATGCTCCTCATTTAGTTGCCGGAAAAGTTACGGGCGCTTCGGCCGGCGCTTTAGCTGCTTGCGGTTTGATTTGTAATATTTGTTTGGGTAAGTTTTGATAATTTCTTAGTTTTTGATTTTATGGTGGGTATTTTTTGTTTTTCCAGGCCAAGCAACAAGCGATGTGCTCAAGATTGTCATCCAAGCTCGGGCTGGTGCCTTGGGTCCGATGAGGCCGTCGTTCAATTTAGTTCGCATATTACGACAAGGTTTATTAAAAAGTCTACCACCAGATGCACATAAAATCTGTAACGGTCGACTGCACGTATCTTTGACACGTTTCTCGGACGGCAAAAATGTTTTGGTGTCTCAATTCGACACTATGAACGATCTAGTACAGGTGAGTTTGGCTATATGTAACATCTTTTGTTTACTTAGGTTTGACGTGGGGGGGATGACAGGCCTAATTTCGTGTTGTTTGTATAGTCGAGTGTGAAGTGAACGACCAGATGTGTACTTTTGTTTTCAGGCCCTCATTTGCAGTATGTTCATTCCGTTTTATTGCGGAGCTATTCCACCAACGTATAAAGGCGAGGTAAGGCAGGCTAGCTGTTCAAATATTCTCAATCCCTTTTCTTACTATTTTTTGTTTGGAACCAAAAAAATGAATAATTGATGGGTTCTTTGGGAGAATGGGAGGGTCGCTTAAACACATGCATTGGGAAGACGGGGACAGACTGAAATGTGATTCATAACCTCTCATGGTGGGCATGATAAACTTTTGCTGAGTTTTGAAAATGAGTGATAAGGACAAGCAACTTTTTGGGTACGGTCCAAGTTTGAAAGGAGTGCGACTCACTTTTTTTTATGATTTTTGTTCTTGACTATCCGGCGAATCAAGCCAATGCTCGAAGTGCTAATAAATGTGTTTGATTGCAGCGCTATATCGATGGGGGTTGGTCGGACAATATGCCCGAATTGGACGAGAACACGATCACAGTTAGTCCGTTCTCGGGTGAATCGGATATTTGCCCTTCGGACATCGAATCGGCGTCTCTTTTATCCTTCGATTTAAGCGGCACCAATATTCGCTTCACAGCTCGTAACATCTATCGACTCGTCACTGCTTTATTCCCGCCACATCCCGAAATCATGTCCGAAATGTGTCGACAAGGTTTCGAAGATGCGCTTCGATTCTTAGCGAAACATGGTAAGTTATGTTTTGATTGACTTTTTTAAAAAAATATTTGATGGGGGGGGAGAAGCCTAAAAAAGATAGGTTTTCAGGGTTTTATCTTCGTTATGAGGTCAAACATAGAAATTTGCTTATCTCGTGCCCAGAACTAGTGTTTATTGTTGGCAAGAGGACTAATCCGATTTTTTATTAGCCTTTTGTATTACGGCGGACTCTTATGCGTAATTTGTTATCAGCGCGAATCGTAACCCAAACTAGTACCATTTTGCGACTGGTACGTGCCCGTCGTGCCACGTGTTGACGATGCTCCATCTTATCAACGTCAAAATTTTTTTTAAGTCACGACTTCGGCTGTAGTGTTTGGTTTTTATTCTTTGCATAAGATATAAACACGTGCGTGGATGACGAGCCGTAAGTCGATATGGTATGTCGTGTAAGGGTGCCGTGTGGTCACTTAAGGAATTGTCACTGTCCAAGGGGGGGATAGACAGAGCAGAGAATTCCCTCTCACCACTTTTGAGAAGAGTGGGGATGCGTGCTGCTGGCATTTACTTCAGGGAAGAGCCGTGCGTATGAAGCGAAGACAGCTCATAACACCAAGTGCGTCAGAGAGGAAAGAAGCAGTGGTTGGTTGCGTAAACTTGAATGTAGGTAACACCAGGGATGTTTTGTTTAAACCTGAAACGTCGAACTTTGCCGTAGTTGGAGTTTTAAAGATGGATATCCGGTTCTATTGTCTCTTACCTTTCTCCTTTGGCCCGGTGTTTGCAAACTAAACGTCTGAATGCCATTTTGTCTACTTTGGCCTGGAATTAGGACGTCGCGATTTGGCCTAGGCAGTATATCACTGGTAGAGTGCTTCGTACTCGGCTATAGACAGGAGTAAAATAAATGGTAGTGCTTTCTTTGTCTGCTCCTGCCTTGACTGATTGCTGCGAATATTTTGAAGGAATTGTTTGCGCAAAGGCGAGCGCGGGACAAGCCAAAAAAGTTTTGGGCATTAAAATATTTGTAAAGCATAAGAATTTCTAGCCGTGGGTTGAGAATGATGAAAAAAGGTGGGGTATTTTGCATCTGTTAGGGCGTAGGCGTGGCCAGGTGCCAACTAAATGCCTGCGATGTGGGGCGGATGATTGATAAGAGCGTATTGAACTGGGATGTAAAAAGGATTGGGTGTGCCTTTTGCCGAGTCACTGCGTCTGATCGTGAGTAAGAAGTGATTGGCAGAATATGACCCAGGTTTTATCTACTTTTCAGATTTACTGGCGTGCACGCGATGTATTTCCGTCCGATCGAGCATAGTGCTGACATCGGATCGTCGTTTGGACAGTAAAGGAACGATCACATCAGAAACGGATGACGAGATTATTCGTCCACCGTCGGTGGACGAGATCACCGCCTCGACAACACCAGCGACACCGTCCTCAGCGATTGTCGCAAAGAAATCTAAAACGCCCGGCTTTACGCGGTCGAAGACGGCACCGCGGTTAAGGTTCAAGTCGGTTGGGTCGTCGACGAATTTTCGAAATGTTGGACACGAAACGTTGAGCGAAAGTCATATGCACGATTTTGACGAAAATGAATGCGAAAGTTGTCGACAAACAGCGACGATTGCGGTCGGAAAAGGGTTGCCGAAAGTGGTCAGAGATAGTAAGTCAGTTTCAGAGCTGGGGGGGGGGGAGTTGTTGCCCGTAAGTGCCTGAATTAATGGGCAGCTTGCCCTTGAGGTAGGTTAGACCACTGATGGATCTGTTCCCCCCTAACCTGAGCTTTGCGTTATAGCTTTGGCGGATGCGGAAGCTGGTGAGCGGACGTTGCTTACGAGACTGCTACGTTTAGCGCCGATCAAATGGATTCGTTATTTTACGATTCCGTGGTTACTGCCTTTGGATATCACGTACGCGCTATGCAAGAAGTAAGTGTAAATGGTAGGACACGCAGGCGAAACGGTGACATTTTTGTTCTTCGTTGTAGATTCTTGGAGTGGTTGCCAACCATTTCGGAAGATGCAACATGGTTGATCGAACGGGCTACGGAGGCAGTGCGGTTTATTCTGAATGAGATCGAAGCACATAAATTATACACGACCAGGTATGGTGGCTTGTAGCAAGTGGGCGGGGAGGAATGATAGTGTGCACAGGGCTGTCAAAATTTGTCAGGTGCCAGCATGGTAAACTCATGTTTTGTCTTTTTAGATTCACGTGTCAAATGGCGATCACTGAGATGAACTACTCAAGCGTCTTATTTGGAGGTTCTTCTCCTGTCAGCCCTTCCACGCCGGCAGCGTCTCCTCAGTCGAGTACGGCCAATTTGGCACCACTGCCTGCTATGTCTCGTCGTGCAAGCATAGTCTCGTCGGACTCGAAAGACGGCAATTCGCCTGGACAGTGGACAGTGGCCGAAAGCAATCTCGGATTCACGGTGGATTTGAACCCCCGCAGTCAACGAGTGCGCGAAATGGCCAACATTGTTCACAAAGACAGACCAGAGAAATCGAAGTTTCCAGCGGCTCGTGTTGCCCATGTTGCGGACGGATTGGGTTGGGAAGGATTGCAGAAGGCGGTCAACGAGAGCACGAGCCCTCATCACGGTTCGGCTGAGAATATTCGCCAAGATGACTTGGATACGTTCGCCTCGATTTTGGCCTTTACACGCCGTCAGGAGGCCTTGATGGCCTACTACTACCTGGATGAGAACAATCGAATGAAGGTAACCGAGATATACGGGCTCCATCAGCAGGATAACGATCGTGTAGCCAGTTTCAATGGCAGTCGAGCGTGCAGCACTCGTCATTCGATGAAAGACAAAGAGAAGTCGAGAGCCAGCAAGGACGACAGCGGCATATCGGGTGTGTCGGCTCCTGAACTAGAAGCGGCCATATTGGCTAAAGTGCCGGGCGCGTCGGTCGGGTATAGACGTCAAGGCCAAGGTCAGCAGTCTAAGGAAAAGGAAAAAGAAGGGACTCCGGCAAGCTCCAGTAGTGGCGCTGGGACCACGAGCAGCAGCGGAACGGGAGTACAAAGAAGCGCTAGCTTCCCAAAACATCGACGTAGTCCGTATTTGCTACAAAATTCGGTATCGGGTAGTGGCAGTGGACGAGGATTGTTGGCGGCGGGAACACTAGCGGGGCGCAGCAAAACCATTCAGTTCGTGTCTCCAATAAGCACAGCCAGCGAATCAGAAGAAACGGAGAAGCTGTTTGTCCCTGATCGTCGGCGGAGAATCGACAGTGAGACAGAGGCGGCCGCTTACGAACCAGAAGATTCGAGTGGAGAAGATTGAAATTACGATTTCATGGCCTCGTGGCCTTTGTACAGTGACTGCATGTGCATTAGGGTGGATTCGTGTGGGCACTAGTTTGCGAGACTTCCATTCTAGTTTACTAGTGTATATAGAATAGTGGTGCTGTATTCATTGCCTTCTTTTGTGTATACTGGGTGCATGATCAAGAATTTTGGGTGCAATGTTTGAAATTTACGCACGTTCAGTGAAGTTTATGAAAAGGAGTTTACACAAATCAGAGCGCTATATCTTATTTTACACAGTCAAGCCCACATTGGTCACGAAAAAAGAATTTCTGACTTTACACTCCTATCCAACAGCTGCGCCAGTGTCGCCGATTGAGCCAGTGCTTGTCCTCCTTTTGGCTTACTTTGACTCGTTTTCCAGGAAGATACGCCAAGAATGACGGAAACGAGGGAAGCGGTGCTGGGCAAAAAGAGTGCAACGTCGAAGCTGGTGAGTCATTCTTATGTTTTGCGGCCCCGAGTATGACCCGCGCAAATCGTGCAGCCCCAACTGCTGGAACTTCTGCCGTACTTTCATCGTTTCCTGCACCGCATCGACACGAGAGACGTGCTGGTGGAAAACGGCGACTTCCTTCTGCGTAAGTCAATGAGTGGAAAAGTGAAGAAGCTGACGGTCAGCGTGTGCTGGCGACGAGAGATTCGCCATTTTCCTGTCCTCAAGACGCCCGACGGGGTGAGCGACCCGACTCGCTAGTGCTGCCCCTTCTGTTTGTGATTGGCGTTTCAGCGTTTCTGCTTCGAAAGCCGGGCGTTTCGTCTGGTCAGGGACCTGATTCGGTGGCACGTGAAGAACCAAGTTCCGTTGACCGAAGAGAGCGGGGCCATTTTGAAGAAGGGCAAGGCCATGCAGGAGTGGCAGCTGATGTCGTCGCAGTTGGAGTTGGAGGATGCAGCCATCGCGTGGGTGAGGACTGCCCTCTGCTACCCCACCAGTCTCGGCCAACCTTTCTGTGCAGGGACGGTTCGGAGACGTGTGCGAGGGAAGGGTGCTGTTGCGCAAGGACGCCACGGAGCGAATGGTGGCCGTCAAGAGCATAGTGCTCGACAAGGAGACCGACGCGGAGGTGGAGAAGGCCCGAGACTTGGTTTTGCACGAGGCCAGGTGCCTACGAGAACTGGCCGATCACTCGCACATCGTCAAGTGCTACGGCGTCACCGTCGACAGCATCCGCTCCATGATGGTCGTCGAACTGATGAGTGGTGCATCGAGTCTCCTGTCTCAATCTGACCAAAATCCTCAATGTCGAGTTTTTCAGGGAATCTTCTCGGGCGACTGCGAGAAAAGCTGTTCCTGTCGTTGGAGAATAAGCAGAAGCTGGCGAGAATGGCGGTCAGCGCCCTGGTGCACATTCACTGTCACGGTAAGCCGGGCTGCTGACTGGCTCGACTCGAGGCGTCCCTAGGCTCGTTTCAGGCATGATTCATCGCCAAATCTGCGCCAAGAACTGCCTGGTTCTGACCACGGAAACGGGAGAAACTGTGAATCTGAAGTTGACGGGCTTCGAGTTCTGCGCCAAGGTGAACGCAGAAGGAGAGTTCGTCGATCAAGTCGCGCCGCCGTTGAATGCGACCTTGTGCGCTCCGGAAGGATTGGCGTCTAAAACGTGGACGAGGGCGTCAGACGTGTGGTCGTTCGCCGTGCTGGAGTACGAGCTGTATACGAACGGAGCCGTCCCCTACCGCACCGAGCTGGCCAAGGAGCCCAAGACGGACATGCCCGGACGCTTGCTAACTCTGCTGCAACGTGGACTGCGTCTAACCGTGCCACAAAACTCGCCGGCTCCGCTGAAAGCGTCGTGGACAACTTGCTTCGAAATGGACCCCAAGCTGCGACCGACTGCGATCGAGCTAATGGAGAGAATGTCGTGAACAAGGATGGTTCAAATCTTTGCTGCGAATATCTGACTAGATTTTGAGTGAGATGTGCAATGTGGTTCGTTTTTAAATGGCAGCCTTAGTAACAGTCGGCTCTCATTGATGATAATAACAAAGCTTTGACGCACCCATGAATCGTCGATTAACGCGCGTGACAGGTCGCAGATGACCCATCTGGTACCGTTGGTGTGTTAGAGCGGAAACTAAGCGAGTAAACGAGACATTTGTCGAACTTTGGAAGGGTCCAGAGTCATTGTGTGAGAAAGCAAGTGTCGAAGTGATCAATGTGATCTTCGTGGTCGGCATCTTGGCGTCATTCATGTTTAGCAGACACGACTGCATGAACATCGACCGTGTGCATTGTTTCTGCGACCAGTGCAAGCGCTGCTACCTGAGACCTTTTCTGGAGTTGAATGCTACTGTTGTTTACTCCTTATTTGGTACCAGACTACCCTATTCGGCGTTTCAGCAAGCTGCCTTCGAGTGGCTTACATTGGCCATACTGACCAGTGGTCCTTACAGCATGCCTTTGAAAATTAATCCAATCAGAGGCTGTAGAGCGGCCGTTAAAAAGTCGACTACTCTCAAATCAGCAAACAGGCGTCGTCCACAAGTGTCGTAAGTCTATGCGCCCACCGCTCAAACAAATTTATATTCCGTAGCCATAACCCCAGATACATTCGTCGTGCCCATACTGGGTCAACGAGTAAAGACTATAAAACCTGCATATTTCTAATTCAAGCTTGAACTACAATGTCACTTCGGATTCTTTTATATCTATTTAGGCAGCTCAAATATTTCACCCCACATTTCACACGGTTTAATGGGTGCCGCTGCAGTGCCCAGGGGACATTTGAATGCAGCGGCAAAATGGGGATTATTTCTCAATGCCACTGGAGCCCTGGCAGCGTCCGGGGTGTGGGATGCCGTCATCCAGCTGGCCTCTGGAGTATTGCGCGTGCAGGATGCTCTCTGGAAGGCCATGAAGAACAGTTGATCGTGGGTGTATTGTTCCAAGCCGGGCAAAGGTGGTTCTTCCTCTTGAACCTCTTTGACGAATTGGTAAGCCGCAAAGCCAATCTTCAGGCCTCCAATGTCGGCAATGTTGTCTTCGATAGCCATTTCCCCCACCAGACATTCGCCAAGTTCTTTGAAGCAGTATCTGCTGTATTGCTCAATAAGGCATTGCTTATGTCTGTCGTAGACTTCGAGCTCGTCAGCATTCAGAAGATTCTTGTCGTCGACTCCTTCACGGACCCCATCGACGCCAAAACCATGCATTAACTCGTGGCCTAATAAGCTTCCTCCGAAGATGCCGTACTTAAGAGACAAAGGATAAGAAATGGTGAAGGCTGGTGGCAGGCTGAGTCCTGAAATATTTACTGCTGACGTGACATTAGGTGCTGGGGACACAGAACTGCTTGGCAGCAGCGTACCTAGATATATTCGGATAATCAATTCACTCGGACTATAATAAGAATTCTGCTCAAAAGTCGGAGGGAAATCTTCTTTTTGCTTGGATTCTGGGTTAGATAAGTGCTGAGGTGTCAGAGGAAGCCGTTCTACTTCACCTAAGAACTGAGTCTGAGCTTTCTCAACAAAATTTATGAATAAAGAGTGGCTGCTGTTGTAATTTAAATTGTTTTCTAGCAGCCTATCCTCATCTTCTAGCCAGGAAGGGATTGGTGGAAACAGGTGAATTTTGTCCAACTTCTTGTTCACTTTCTCCTTGGTGGCAGGGCTGAGATAGCTGATGCTGTTCAGCAAGAGTCTCATGGCTGAATAAATGTTAGTCGCAATGACCAGGGTCTCGGCCCGCCATTGGAGTACGTCAGCTCCCAAATAGTCAAAATAGACTCGAGTTGCTGCAGGCGCCATGTTGTCCAACTGAAAGAAAATTCATGGTTTCGCTCGTCTGCTTATTATTCTTCCACAGACACAGTTTGATATGGCAGTGTATTCGATGCCTCGTGAAAGCACATTGGCGGCAGATATTATGAGCCTTGTTGCAGCATGTCTGAGCTGTTTGCCGCAGATGGGTCTCAAGTAGATACCTAAACCCTGATGGCAGAGCTGGCATTGCGTACATCTGCTTATACAAGGACTGGACAGTGGCAGTGGCTGAAGGGGATTCGAAATGTGTTTCCCCTGTGATCTCCACTCCCAAACGGCTTCCGTACTTACAATGAAAGTCAGGCATTTGATCGAACGGCCAGTAGTCCCCTTAAATACTTGCACAAGCTGGCCCTCCTTATTCTCAATGTCCTGAATATAGTCTTTCATTAAATTCTGAAACGCCTGGCCATACATCAGCATCCTGGCAGCGCGAACTGGATGTCTTTTGAAAATTTTTCCGATCGTTTTCGTCATTTCTGGGCGGGTTAACTTGATATCAAAATTTTGAGATTTCAAGGCGTCATGCGCATGTTTTGGCAATAAGCCCTCAAAATATGAGGCCCAGTCGATGGCAGGTAGCACGAGTGAAATGTTATCTGCGGCAAAGGAAGGGCTGACATTAGTCAGTTATCATTTAGAAATACAGAACGCACATCACTCACAGTATGTGGCTGCGGCATCCAAGCCTGTATTTGATAAGGACCCATTCTTTTGCCAATCTTCGTATAATGCCTTAGACTCCAGCAGCAGTTCTGTCAGAAATTTTTCATCTATTTCTCGTTGCAGAACTTTGCCCACCCGCAATATTTGACTTCGAAAGTAGCCCCCTGGGAAATCCTGGCGTGCAAGATCCCCCTCGATTGTCATCGTTCCATCGTATAAAATAGATGGAACGATGGCAATGTTCTGACCGAGGAGTTGCCTCATACGACCAATAGTGTACCACAGATTTGAGGAATTCGATCCATCTTCTGATCCGAAACCAGGAAATTCGCCCAGGGCATCTTTCAATACTTGATATGCTTCTTGTATTGTTTCAGGTGTCTCTTTCGTTTCTGAACATTCGTCATAAAACTTCCGCACAAGGATTGCATAGCGAGGGGTCGACTCATTCTTCAAGTCGATATCTAAAAGAAATATTCTGCTTATCTATGAAACCGGTGGAAAGAAAACTTACTGTCCACGGCCTTTGCAAAAGCGAGAACCATATTTCTTCCCTCCTCTTCCATGTTGACCAGGTACTCATCTGAATCCGATGTATTCCCAAATTTACCACAAACGAATTTCTCGAAGCTATCACACGGCGATGCACTTGGATCCATGTACATGGACAGGTATTTGCTGGCTTCTTCCCACCCTTGTGCATTGTAGTTGTTTGGATTTTGGGCCCCGGCTAATTTGCATAAAAGCAAAAGCAACGCAGCCTGAATACTTCTAACATCCATTTTTAGCATCGCTATCCTCGCATGGCACAACTGCTTAGCGACTCTGCAAACTGGGCAGTCCTTATAAAGAATCTTTTTCCCCGCTCTAATGGGAATGAGTCCTGGGAATGGAGCGAGCGCGAATACCGGTTCCTTGTGCCAGGGAGTTTGAGACAGAGATACCTACTCTGGTGCTGCAGGTACTTTCACACAGTATGTACACGCAACCCGCGCTTCAGTCCGACGTGAGCAACTATAGGCGCACGGAATGATAATTTTTTGCTGCTAGGTTAGTTGTAAATTTATTCCATTGTTTTTCTGAGCTCGGCTTGACAGTTCGAAAATGCTTGTTATAGCGCCCAGCAAGGTTACTCCTTCCCAAACCTGTTTGAGTACCTCTTACAGTTCGATGATTATCAGAATGTTTAGAGTCAGGTAGTTTAGGTATCTGTCGCAAACTGGGTTCTGCAAAGCAGATTGTGTGTGCGTGTCGTAAAAGACTTCTGTCGAGCCCAGCAAGTGATATATGGCAAAAAGACGCATAGTACTTTATGCATATACATACAGTATATGTTAGTGTGTTCGTAGCACCTCTTAAAGTGAGATTGGACTTGCCAATCCTGTCTCCTAGAGAGTCATCGGGCGATTGGGCGAACGAACTTCCCAATGGCTCACAATACATTTTCCTCAATTTCTCCGCATCCCTGTCACTAATGCCGAATCGTTGACCAAAAATTTTGGTAAACACGTTTGGAAAGTATTTCGGGATCATGTTTGCTCCACCGTTCAAGGAAGCTACCCGAAGCGTATGACCATTCAAAGCAATACTTGCAACCAAACTTGACCCACAAGTCAAAGGCTGAAGACAGGTTTCTGCACCAAATCTAAGCGTACAACGATCAATCCTTCAAAATCAATCAATAAGGCCAAACATAAAGTATGTCAGTCCGTGAGCCTACCATGCAAGGCTGGCCAGGAAGAAGGATCTGTGCAGTGTACAGTGACTGTGACCCGCAGTCCTAGCCATCATATCAGTGTTCGTCGTGAGTGCCGCGCGTGCGGTCTGGCCCGCTGTGCTCGTTCGAGCGGTCATGTCCGAAAAGCTGGTCAAATTGGTGGAAGGCAGCTGGTTTCGCCACTATAAGATCGCGAAGAAACTGGGCGAAGGTTCATTCGGTGCCGTGTACCAAGTGGTAAATGCGAGTGCGGGGGATGAGTTCGCTATGAAAGTCGAGTCGACATCGGAAGAGGAGTCCATGATAAAAATGGAGGTAAGAGTTTTTCGAAGGGAGGGTCACTGTTCTAATTAGTGAATCATTTAGGTGGCTGTACTGAAAACCTTCCGAAATTCTCCTTTCCCTCATCCCCACGTGTGCGACTACATCGACAGTGGAGAGACGCCATCGTTCCGATACATCATCATGCAACTGTGCGGACAGAATCTGAGCGACCTCCGAAAAACCTGCTCAAACAATCGATTCAGCGAGAGCACGACGGTTCGTTTAGGCATTCAATGTGTTCGCTCGATCGAAGATCTGCATCGGATTGGGTTTCTTCATCGTGATATCAAACCTCCCAACTACGCCATCGGACTCGGACAAGCAAAGCGGACAGTCTTTCTTCTCGACTACGGTTTGGCGCGGCAATATGTCGACAGGCACGGCCGTCTACGACCACCCAGAAAACAAGTCGGCTTCCGAGGCACTGTTCGCTTCGCCTCTCTGAATGCTCATCTGGTAAGGAACTTGTTTCGGGCGCCTGCTGCCTTCTTATCTGGTCCCAGTTTCAGCGGAAAGATCTCGGCCGACACGATGACTTGTGGAGTCTGCTGTACATGCTGGTCGAACTGCAGAAGGGCAAGTTGCCGTGGAGAAAGATCAGTGGCAAGGACCCGGTAAGCTAATTTGCAGCCGATAGTCCTTGTCACTGTACCATTCCTCCCGCTTGGCTTCAGGTCGCGAGAATGAAGAAGGAAATGGTGGCCGACAAGTTGCTCGAAGGGATGGCCCAAGAGTTTCACGCCTTTCAAAACGAACTCGCGGGACTGCAGTTCGGAGATACCCCCAACTACGACTTCTTCTGCGGCCTCCTCAGAACGATCATGCAAAGGAAGAACTACCGAGATGAAGCCGCCTTCGATTGGGAAGAGAAAGGAGTGGCAGCGAAATTGCAGAAAACCATCGTGGGAAGACCTATGTCGCCGAAGAAGAAAGACGCGAAAAAATCGAAGAAGGAACGAGGTGATGAGGAACGATCGCGACTCAGTGAGAGGGGCAAAGCGTGAAGGAAGCTGCTGGAAGTCGTTGTCAGAGCAATCGTGTATTGGCAATGTGTCTTAGGGCATAAAAATGAGGCAAAATGATTTCGTGCAGTAACATAGAAAATCCGAAACCTCGTCGAAGATTAGAACTCTCGCAGATAGATAGATCGGTAAATACAGTTTTGGAACACATCACGAATTAGGCCTAGTTTCATGGATCCAACAATACTGCAATGTGACAGCGTACCGGAGGACGGGAGTGGATGTTGCTTTGCTAAATGAACTGCCTATCGATTCTCTAACAGTGAGCAAAGCCAGCAGCTGCAGGGCGGCATTGTCTTTGAGTCCCTGGACTTGGTTGGATGAGCAGGGGATTTCGCGCGGCTCAAAAGCTCTACCAATCTCCAGTTTTACAAACGAAAGAAAACCCGACTAATAACTACTTTGCGCACTGAACTTTTTTTTGTGATTACTAGTGGTCTATTACGCATGCAGAGCTGCACTGCAGAAGGACAATTCGCCGTTGCGACGGATCAGAAAGTACCCAGTAGCTATAATAGTTCTGACCAACAGTACGCGTACTCATCATTGTGACTGTGCGTGGTTTTATGGGGAGTCAAAGATATTTGTGGCTCAGCCTTCCGCCTAGATGATGAGGAACACTTGAAGTTTATTGGGGAGTCATGATTTCACTACTGACTGTATGTTTACTTGGTCCACAACGTACCTCTGTCGCTTACAGTATATCACATATTCTCTTTAGCACCATTTCTAGTTTCAACTTGCTCACCCACTGGATTCCGCTTTTTCTTTGTCCCGTCTTGATCTCTCGATTCGTCGGCACTGTGACCAAAACTCAGTGGCATCAAGGATTCTGTCCAATTTATGCCCGAACCACGTTGTTTCGAAGTCGTGGCACGTTTTCTGGACGAGCCTGCTCTCGTCAAGTCTATTGCCGAGCCTGAAGCTTTAGCGGTGTGGGCCTGATCATGAGCTGGAAGGTCGATAGAAGGTGAAAGCAGAGAACCTATTGTATTCGACGCAGCACCATCGAGCAGTGGTTGCAAAATTCGGCGGCGTGCATTGATAAACCTAAAAGGAAAGGGGGTGGGAGTTGCTGATTCAAGAGAGGACACTAGGTCGAAAAACTTGGTTGGCTGCCCTGGGTTTTTGGCCTGGTGCAAAAGCTCCACCAGTCACTCCCTTTACTAATATGGACCCGGTCGTATTACAAGTGTATGAGAAAACATACAGTACTGGGAAGAGGCCCCGACTAGTGTTCAGAATAGGCATGTGCAAGAAATCTATCAAGATAATACACTGAATATTGGTAGCAAAGTTAGAGATGGCTGTTTAGTTGATCACCACAGATGTCCCAACTGATTATGCAAGAAGCCCGAATTTTTA
The DNA here is from genome assembly GCA_030248295.1 of Mesodorylaimus sp. YZB2_4. Classification (NCBI taxonomy): domain Eukaryota; kingdom Metazoa; phylum Nematoda; class Enoplea; order Dorylaimida; family Dorylaimidae; genus Mesodorylaimus; species Mesodorylaimus sp. YZB2_4. Next base: position 415,778 of record JASANH010000838.1, on the reverse strand, counting down.
TGTTCAGCCATTACAGAGTGAATGGATGATCATGGTCGCCTCTGACCCATCAGCAAGTTGCCTTTTTGCTCTCTACCCTCGATGTTCAACGCCCTTTCCACACCTCGATGCTAATGCACATGCCTGCAGGACCTTCAGCACCTGTAGAGGCTCGTCTGGAAATCGGTCCTCTGCAAGACCCCAGGAGCTGGGAACGTCGCCCATTAAGTGATGTTTCAGTTGCCAGCTCCTTGCAGATAATCAATCGCTAGACGAGCTTACACACCGACCACGCCAACTTCCTTGCTGATTTTCTTACCAATTATTCACTTGAAGCAGATTCAATCCACTTTGAGCGCACAATTCTCGTTTTTCTTCCTCCGACGGGTACGGATGCTGAAAGGAACAGGAGCTGGTACCATCTGATTGGCGCTCACCTAACCTACCCTTATATTCTGAAAGAGCCAAGTTCGTAAGATTTCTACTGCATTACGAGGCAACGATCCGCGTTTTCCTTTTCCCCCTCCGTTTCCATTAACAAGACTGGATTGAACAAGCTTCTAAAACAAGCAAAGCCAAGTTTAGGACCCAAGTTTATGAGGCATAAACTTTCAAGCAAATTTCTACATACTTGAGTTTTATCATGTGCAGACGGCGACTCGGACAAAGTTGACGATGATGCTTGATCAGGCGGTGGACTTTTGAAATTACCCTTTCGGGGCATAGACTGAGTAATAATACTTGACGATGGGAGAAGTCTGTTTGTAGTCGAGCCATGTCCATTTACGACAGCATTGCCAAACTGAGGTGATCTACTCTCAAATACGTCTCTAGCATGGCTGGCACTCGGACTAGAAAATGTTGGTGCAGTGATAGAGCTGGCCATGGAAGGTGTTGTTATCAGTAACGGAATAAGCAATGGGATGGACACTTGACCAGTCGGTGTTTGCATAGTGGCCATAATGGCTGGCGGGGCGTTTTTGCTGGTGTGATCGGCGTTAAAGTCAGGACCAGATAAAGGCGAGGAGGCCAGTGGAGGGGAGCATGACTCATCGTCATCTATTTCGGACCAGCCCAACAACATTTCTTGAGTGACTTTGCCTTTGAGACATGCTGAAAAGGAATGCATGGGGACTAGTCGGTCGCGAAGAGTTCCTGGTTCGGTGGTCGTCTTCGTGTGCTGCTTAGGTGTTGGCGCTGGGACAGAGAGGTTTGTTCAAATTTGAGCATGCGTCAAGACACTGCGCACTAGAGTTGGGTGCTAGAAATGGGCTAACATACGGCACCCTACAAGTTCACAAGGATTAGAAAACAGCGTAAGTGCACGACTGGCTCACCACTCTCACGATCAGATGGCTCGAGTTTTTGTTGTTGTTTTTTGAATGTGTAGACCCGATTGTACTCAAACTGACAAAACCTACAGCACTCATTAGGGTTCACAAGCGCGAGATCTTGTCAGGAAACCAACTATGAAGTATTACAGGCACAGCACATGGGCAGCCTGGTTGTACAGTCCACATGAGACATGTACTCCACCCTCACGCACGTCCCACTCTACCTTTTGCTGTTTATTCCCATATGTGGGTAGTGGGACAAAGGAAGTGGAAGACACTGCGTGGTGGCATGCTATACTTGGTTCCTTTCCTGCTGCGAGTCCGGCTCACCGAACTTACTGATATATCTGGCGCAAAAGTCTTTACACAATTCATCCACCTTCTCCAACTCCAACAGTTGAATTCTGAGCACTTGAATAGCTCGAAGCATCTTCAAAGCAAGGACAGCTCCAGTCTCAGGTCTTCAGCCCCACTGACCCACTTACCAACTGATCCAATTCTTCGTTCTCCGTCTTCCACGAGCCCCCCAAGAAACCATCAGTTCCATTGGAAGACTGATCAGATCCTGTTTCACTAGCATCATCACTGGCCTTATTGCCCACCATAGCCAGCATCTCTTCCAGGTCCACCTTGGTACTGGCAGTGCTCAGACTGGACGTGGAATGCTCACATTTGAAGAACAGGTACTTCAACAGTGGAAAGAGGGGATGCGATTTGATGGCCGTCTGATCCCTGATTGTATCATCGTACAATACTGATCCCTCGCCAGTCTCACTGCGATGCCATTTCGAGAACATGCTGATGAGATCGCGGCTAAGGCCCTTGGAAGCCAGGCAAGCGACTCGACAGCAATCCTTTAATCGCAAGAAATGTCTTGGTCCTGATTAGGCACTGGGGAGCATGGTGATAAGAAAGGACACTTTTTATAGCTCTTCACATTGACAGGTTGCTCGAGCAAGGGGCAATGACGAATAGTGATGCCTCGCGTGGGGGCGGTACAAAAGTGGAGGATGCCAAATGCCAACAACGTCATGGCGCCAAGTCAAACTTGCCAAATCCACAAAATCAAGACTGCACTAGCATTATCGATCCAGAAGAAACTGCAGCAAGAACTTTGACGTAGTTTAAATTTAGACTGACAGCAGAAGAGCCAGCCTCACGTCAGATTCATGATTAGACGCATCACCAAAATCAGTACGGCTCCTCAATCGAGTCTGCTGTCATGTCATCTATCACCAAGCACAGCTAAGACGCACTCATGGCGTAGCACACACAGGCGACCGCTAGCAGACACCGACAGAATCGACAGCAGCAATCTGTGGACTTGTCAGAGGCAGACCAGGAACGGTGTCAGACAAGTATTCTGTCCCCAAATCTATGCCACCTGACTATTTTGAACTCAAATCCCACAAAAACAATTTGAAAAATGAAATCTTCCTGCACTCGAAAATGTTATCCTCATTTTTTTCTCAACAGCCATTCTCCACGTGGTGGTTATAGAATGACTACCAATCACGCGAATCAATAAATTCCAAGTGGGGATATTTGTCATGCGCCTACGAATCATCATCTGCACACACACCATTTTCACTGTGTCGTGTCCCATCTTCGTCGTAGTAAATTCCATCATCATATTCCAATGGCAATTCATCATCGTCACTATCTCCTTCACTCATCTCCAATTCGTCCTCGTCATTACTGACATCGATTCCTTCTTGAAAACCACTCACTAATCCGAAACATTTCTCCAAAGCCATTTCTTTCAATCGAATAGGAATATTGGCATTCTTAACATAACGACAATGTTCAATCAAAACCATCCACGTCTTGTCACTGATTTTATGTGCATTATTTGATGCTGAACGAACACGGAAAACTTGCAATTTGCTAGCGCTATTCATAATAATCGGAATCAATCCATTATCGGAGATGCCCGGGCAATTATCGATAGCAATCGTTTCTAATTGAGCCCCTCGCTGCGCCAATGCCTTTAAATGCTCGTCCGTAAGTTCTGGGCAATTGAAAATCGCCAATCGTTTGAGATTGATGCAATTGTCTGATAAATATTTTAAAATTTCTTGATCATAACTACCGATGAACATGATTTCAATGAGTTTAGATGCACGTTGGCTATCAGCGAATAATGGAACTAGTTCAAACTTGCCTTTTCGTAATTCTTCTAAACTTCGTGTTTTCAGTTTCTTCTCACTTGGTGTCAACATTCGAAGTGCCGTAAGATTACGGCACGTCTCGACCATATGCGCTATGGCAGTATTGAATCGATGATTCCAACATTCATCAATCGTGTCCAACTCGAAAAATTTGATTTTTTCTCCAAAAAGTTCAATAAATCGAAAATAAGGGCCATCGAAAATTGGACGAACTCCTCTGTAATAACGCAAACGAAGTGAAATATCCAAATTAGCTCGGAGAGAATTCAAATCTTTTAAACACGATTCATGTTTCATTTCTTTTTCGACGATCATATCTAAATCAATATGTTGCAATTGCGGGCATCGATTTAATGTTTGCAAGAATGGTCGAAATAGGCGTATCCAGAATCCATCATCTTTCACCGTTAATCTTTTCAAATTTGGTAACGGAAACGGACAAATGTAAGGCCCATTTTCCGAATCTTCCGCAATATCCACTCCTTCCAAATACATTGAGCTTAGCGTGTGGTAACTGCTTCGTAGAATTTCGTGAAAAGCACCCGTTCCAACCAAACCATCGAACAAATGTAATGAGGCCAATCGTTTGAACTGAAGTACTGGCAGCCCGGTACGGAGGAATCGAGTTCTTTTGACTCCGATTACCGTCAATTCCACCAAATTTTCCATAACTTGTGCGCTGGGTTTCATTAGTTTCGTCTTGTTCAGAAATCCGGGCGACATGAGGCAATCGCTAAATATGCCAGCCGTGTATTTGCCATAAGCCAAACTGAACAGGTTATTATCATCGATTTTTGAGATGAAAGTGATCTTCAATTTGGTCAAATTTGGGCATCGGCCGATCAGATGAATAACGCTGTGCAGACTTGGTTCACGTTCTTCCACGTTGCGTTCACCTCGGACGGTTCGATAAATATTCAAACTAAGTTCCGTTATGCTGGCGCCGAGTTTTTCTCCATTTGGTAGAATCCAGGCCATACTCATCGTCAAACGATCCAAATATTGACGATCATCGGAACTACCGGCTTCTGTGCTTAACGAAGTTAGACCATGCAAAAATTTTGGTGAGCTGAACGTTTCCAAACAATGGCGATTATTTATAGCCCCGTGCATTAAAACTATGTCCAAAATTGACTGTCGCAATGCTGGATTTGAGCAACAGGTCGTTTTGATAGCCCATTGTTCCCCATTCTCAATTCCATTGCGGATTCTCACACGACATTGATCGAAGAGCGAGACGACCATTTTTGATGGCCTAAAACGACAAATAACGCTATATCACAGAAATTGTAAGGAGCGAAAGCAGAATCGCCACTCATACGCAGCAATCACACGTTCAAGAAGGAAGCGGCAAAACATGGGCGATTCCTCCACGGCGGCATACAGTCGCCGTATGGACAATACATACAAACAGTACATATAGGTAGGCCTTCTACTGTACCTGCTGATGCAACTGCGAAGAGCTGATAGTGAGGCAACTTTCGTTATTAGTTCCCTAGTGCAGCGCAGAAAGATTTATTGGCAGCACCTACAATACAGCCAGGGACCGAGGAAAGCACAGACCATCTTAAAAGCTCCAGGCTTAGATGGTTTAGCTTTGCACATAACTCGCACTGAAAAAGCCTAATGGCTTCTTACTTACTTCGCTTATCCAGGTCGACGCATCAAAATTCCAAGAAGGAACCCAAACTTTTCGATCGATTGGTGCAATACGCAAAGAAAACAAAACAAAACAAAGCAAAAACTTTAAGAAACAAATTTACTTTGGCGCCATAAAGCAGACAAATCTATGTGAAGGCGCCATATTCAAAAAGGAAAACCTCTCCGAACCTGCTGCGTTTCAATATTGATCTTTGCATCAGTTGAGAATTACAAATTCTTATTCATCTGATGATATTAAAAATTTGCCGCTGTCTTTATTCTATCTGTTCTTATCCAAAACTTTAAATTTTTGTGCCAGGAACACAGCCGCCCCCACGAATGTTGACTGTCGACATTCTTGGTGTACAGAAGTCGACTGATTCATAAGACGAGAGACCCCGTGATCAAAATCGATCGATGCAGTATGGGTTTTTGATGATCTTGACAGGATGTGATTATGACTCTGCAATAACTACAGTAGTACTGTTCATGCAGGACATCATGCACAGCTGTTTCTGCTTATCATTAGCGTAGGCAGTGCTCATACTGTATTGGTCAGGTTTACTTAGTAGACACAAGGCGCAGGCGAAATATGGAGACACTTTTACTCGGTGATATTTTCTTACCCATGGACTATGATAAAAGGTTCTAGCCAAGAAGAGTAAATGATATATGAATGAACCTAATGTGAACCTTTCGATACAGGCATTTCGCCAAGGGCAAATAGGAAATCAATCTTCGACATCGCGATAGTCGAACTTGAATCCTCGCATTTTGACGCATTCTTCGAAAGTTCCCAAAATGAACAAACCAGGTCCGTACGAGTTCTTGGCAAAGAGGAAGTTGGAGAATGCCATCGAGTACACGTCCATTGTCAATTTGAAGTCACCATTCTGAAAATTAATTTACTGCAGATGAGCCAGCAAGGGTGGTAGGTCATTCTCGCATCAGTACTTCCTTACCCCAGTCATCTGTGACCAAGCATTGTCGGCGACAACTTTGCCTCTCTTGTCATCCAGCAACATGAAGTCGGTGTAAAACTCAAACAGATTCTGCTTGGTGACGTGGCCTCGACCTGGAAGTGCGATGTTACAAGAGGCATATTTTCTAGATAAAAGAGCAGGTGGACCCGCAGGAGGGGATTCTTAATTTTGAGCGACTTCTATGCATGGTGACAGCCTGGCACATGAGCAGGCCAGTGGGATGTGCAATAGTATGTATTGTGTGGAGGCTTGTCTTTGATGCCCGGTGGTTTCTCTTATGCAATGATTTGTGGCAAGCTACCTGCCCCATCACGTGGCTCACATGCCGCCCCACTTCTCCACAACCCTGGTCTAAGGCTGGGGAGGAGATAGTTGGCGTGTGCTGCACTCGCAGGCGCCAACCATAGCTGAGTGCAGAAGTTGGCCCTATCCTTACTATATTTATCGATGAAAGTGAACATGTTCCAAGGAAGAACTTGAACCCATTGCGGCAAATGGAAAATAGCTAATGCTCGATTCATGTTTTGATCCCACATTTTTAGCCAGTTGTCCAGACTGATTTCAGCTAAAGGCAAAACATTACAATTGGAAGGGTACTCGTGCAAGCGAAGGCATACTTTTCCTGAACGACTCGGCTTGGACATCTTTATTGATCTCGGCCAGCAGGCATTTGAACAAGTCGTTGTGGTACTCAACCAACTTCCTGGCTTTTGGATCTTCTCTATCCCAAGCTGTGTAGTCAAAGATTTTCTGCAATGTGAACACAGAACGATGAGAGATTGAGGGGGGGGGACACGGAGTGAGACCTGCCTCGTTCAATGATTCCACATCGTTTTCTGTGATGAATCCATCCTTGTCCACATCTGCAATATGTCCACAGCTTAGTCCGACCTGTGACCCATTCTCGCCAGTTATAACCTACCGAAATACTTTTCGAACAGGGCAGTTAGCTTCTCCACTTGACACATGTTGATATGCCTAGCTACGAAAGGCTTCTCCTCAGCAGCGCTCTCTTCGACTTGCTGCTGGGCTGTTTTCATGAACGAGGCCCTCCTATCAGCCACAGATTGCCTGTGAACATCCGTGCGGGAATTTGTTTCGGCCGGCATGATCCAATATAGCACAGTCAGAAGTAATGTGAGACACTGAACAGCCTCGGTCGACAAGAGAGTCTAAAATATAGAACCTCCTGAAAAGTTCGACTGTGGGCAAAGAAGAAATAGGCTTGAATCGAAGTCGTCAAAGTCACCTCGACCGGATACTGGGCTCGTTCTCGTCACGCAATAGAAGACAGTCGGATGATAATGGATGGACAAGCACCAGTAGAACTTGCTTCGAGGGGTGAACGGTGCCAGTTTGCGAAGACAGTTTATGATCGCAGTCGAAAACAAGACCCAGTTCGGGCCATGCTGCTCGCACGAGGTGCCCACCCTACTGTGCAGTTTTGTATGCCGCAACCACACGTGTTCGTTGGGCAACAAAATAAGTCAAGGTTCGTTTTTAAAATCGGCTTTGAAAGCAGACATTCGCTTCTGCATGAGTGACACCACCTGCACCGGGCTGCCATAACCAGTATGCACCACTACATAGTCAACACCGACTATTGAGAGTCGAACACGACACCGCACACGTGGAATTCGCCTTTGAAAAAGGGCCAACGAACGATGGGAGTGGCGGTTTCAATAGGGTAGGTAAAAGTTGACAAACAGCTTATAGGCAAGGTTGAAAAATGGGATCAGAACTTGAATTTATTGATGCATGTTGTTCAGTGCATGCTCTTTTTCTGGCCTAGCTACACTGACGCTCATTGTCAGATCCGTGCCCCCCCCCCCCCAGTTGTTTCGGCTAACACAACATTGCATATTTTAACCCCACTGCCTGGTGGCTTGGGGCGAATGGGAGAGAATTATTGATCTCCTGGGATCAGCGCCAACCCCGCAGGTATAACTGCAAGAATCACCTTGCTCCAGTCGGGGATTTCAGCCGATACCCGGCTGCCAGGCAGGGTTGCACATTCGTATCGCGCTCGCGAAATATATCAGCTACTTCTTACCATAACACCTTATCAGTAGAAGCCATGAAAACCTGAAGGGTTTTTGTCATCAAAGTGCCCAATTTTCAGGATCCAGCCCCCTCCTAAGGGAACCATGTGAATTTTGGAGGGGGCTGGAGTGGTCATCGCACAATGCGTGCTGGTTCAACCTCAGACATGCCTAAATTACATAGAACCAGTTGAAAGTCTCGACCGTTTGCGGTGAGACCAAGTGAACTGCTTATAATAGCAGCCAGGTCACGTGACTTGTGCGGCCGCATGCAGTGTAAAGCAGACGTGGCCTGCGACACATCATTGCTGTGGCGGCGGGTGGGACGATTGGCATCGCGTTGGAATCAAAGAGGTCAGATACAGATCGATCGCAGTTCTTTTCTAGAATTTTTGCTTCTAGATTTGGAAACTTATCAAAGATGAGGGAAAATTGAGTGCGCTGCCAGACGTTGTGGTTCGAAATATATTCGCCCACCTGGGCGGTCGTGATGCGTGGGCGGCGTCGCAGACGTGTCTCCAGTGGCGATCGATTGGAATGACGGCTCGAGCGGGGTTGCAGACTCTGCGCTTGTGCGATTTCTACGTGGACTTGGTTATGGAGGATCGATTCATCGAGCTTCCCCGATTCTATCGTCGGAAGGAGCTGGTCGGGTTGACGTTGCTGAGGACGAACGTGGTCAAGAAACTGACCGGGTGGTTGGCCGAGATGTACCCGAATGTGAGTCGTTTGGTATTCCGCAATTACGTCCGACGTGGACGCGGCGAGGGTCGTCTGTCGCACCCGTCTCGACTACACGTGTTTATTATTAACGAGTTGATGAGTCATCTGGTGCGTTTGTGGCCCAAAGTGGAGATGCTGGACGTGAGTGGAGAAATCGTGGACGTGCGGGCGCTGCATCAGGTCAAATACTGGCCGAATTTCATGGAAATTCGTTTGTCTGGCGCCGACCTGTCCTACAACATGCTCACCACGCGATATCGAGTGGCCGACGCCCTCTGCTAGACCTTCTGGGCCCATCCCCCGACCGCCCTGCGAATTAGCAATTTGCAATTGAGCTTCGATCTGAAATTCACGAGAATGACGTCAATTTGAGTGGCGAAATGCACGGGTCACTTTAAGGTGAGGCGTGACCCGTGCATTTCGCCACTCAAATTGACTTTTTGTAGGCATTGAACAACAAATGGTTGACGACGGGCTGGCTCAACGCCTTCGTCAAGGAGGCTGTCAATCTTCGTTCGCTGGTGATCGAGTGCCAGTACTTGCACGACGAGAACATCGTGTTGATGGCCAATCTCAGTCAACTGCGGGAACTCGAGCTTCGCAATTGCGTGCACGTCACCGTTTTTTCGCCGCTGGCCGATTTGGCCTCCCTGCAATCGATCGTGGTCGATTTCGGGGGCAAGGGCAGTGAGGAGCAGGTCGCACGGATCGTGCGTGGCAGTAAGCACTGGCGCTGTATCATCTTTAACGAGCTGGTCGAATCGGTGGGCGACGAGTTCATGTTCTCCTGCGCCCAGCACTTTGGCTTCCATTCGCCTCCTTTGCTCCACTTGGAACTGAACACGGAAAAGACCCACTCGCCGCTCTTTCGTCACAACTGGCCTCTGTCCAAAATGAGCGTGTCGGCCATCGAGGCAGTGCTCCGAGCGTGCCCGCTCTTGCGAGTGTTTGGCGTGTGCAGCGAGACCGTCGACGACCAGTGCCTGCTCAGTGTGGCCGAGTGCTGCCCTCGCGTCCACACCCTCTTCCTCAACAATTCCGGAGTCTCCGACCGCGGCATACTCGATTTCCACGCAGCTCTTCGACGCAAGCGGGCCAGCGCCTTCTTCGGAGCCGAGGGTGGCCGCGAGACGGGATGCACTGAGGATCTGCTCGAGGAGGCGTGGCAACAGTTCGGGGATGAATTGGAAGTGATTTTATGAGTTATATGATTTCGGACGAGCTAGGAGAGGATGGCACATTAAAATGATTTTGTACGGAGAAATTCAGTTTTGAGGAAAGGATGATATGTCGCAATTCCGTTTTGATGAGAAGCGTTTATTTGGTTGGGTTATTTGGAAAAAGTGTCGGGTGACCGCCTTGGAACCTACTGTATTCTTTCTCTTATCATCATCGTTTTCTGGCGCAAGCCAACGAAGTCCTGTTCAGCAAAAAGTGCTTGGTCGATCTTGATTTTCGGTTATCACCGTCTGGAACCTTTTCGATTACAAGGTGGTGTAAAACAGCGCAAAAGCTCACGATGGCATCATCCAGGTTTGACAGGAGTCATGAAGACAGTTTCATGACCCTATTGGTAATTTCCTGCCGCCCATGTCAGGGACACAAACAACCCAGCGCAAGCTCACATTACGGATTGAAAAATGACGAATCGAATGATCCTGTAATGGGCGATGGGGGCCAATAGAGGTAGAACACAATCACGAGTCGCAGGGCAGTCGACTATTGTAGGGCAGTCGACCATTGCAGGGCAGTCGACCATTGCAGGGCAGTCTTTCCTGTCGTGCACCTACTACGGCGCACTGGGTGCGTGATAAGTTCCCGCCTTTTTTGAACGTGAATTGCGCAATAATGCGTTGCCACCTTGTGTTACGGATGATAACGTTTGATTCAGCGTCTTTTTCTATATCAGATAGCGCTTATTCATATGTCCTTGCCCGCTCTAGAGCCGACTAAAATATTCAAAAGTAGAGGACCCGCGATTATTATCCTGCACGAAAGGTAATATTAGCTGATTAAAATTTCGAATCTTCTTGATGCGCCACATTGCATTAAATAGCTCAACTCGTGGTTTGGCTGCATTTTGCTGCATCAGTCATAGTTTGGATTGGAATTCGTGAAATAGAGAAAACTGCATTGGTTTTATTCGACTGGAGTCACAATCAATGCAAAAAGTTACTGAGACTCGATTTTGAAGGTACTTGTCGATATTTTGGCTCTACCCTGGCCTTGGAAATCAATTACGGACGCTTAACTGAGGCTGGCCACTTGCAAGTGCAGCTAAATCGACATCGGCAGAGAGCTGTTTCAAAAGGTTGCGGAAAGGAGTTTTGGCTTTTTGATTCCCCAGATCTGAACCCTCTCGACTTTATAGTGTGGTCCATTTTAGAGAGAAAAATGTCCTCTACGAGCTGCAATAGCGTAACTCTAAGTAGCAGGGCTCTGGAAAGAGGCTAGGTCGAAAACGCGAGGAGTGACTTGACGGCCATAGCCGAAAAAAGTCGACAATCAGGTGGAACCTTTGAATGCTTGTATATAAGGTTAAGGAGGACGTCTTGAACATCTGATGAGATAATAATCTTACCAATTTATTTCTGAGTAGATAAAAAGATATTTTGGGTTTGGTTTGATGGATGTTTCGTTGAATTTTAATTGAAGGCGGGAACTTATCGCGCAGCCTGAACTCCCTTGGAAAATCCCGTAGTCGCCACACTGATAAGTGATAAGAAGATGCTAACTGGTCAATGTGAACTGATCTTGGGGTGGTCAGTGTCTTACACTCTGCTGGCATTTCTGTCAACTTTGCCACAAGATTTAACGCAGAATCATTGTTCAGCGCCATTTGCAACCATGGCCCGCAGGCGTAGGAGAGAATATGGCCGACGAAAACCGGCAAGACAAAACCTCCTGCTGGAGCAAGACAAGTCTTGCTGCTTAAATATTTACCTTCCCCTGAATCTTCACTGGATGATGATTTCTAGCCAGGGGAGATCGATTACTCTCTCCCACTCGTCAAGTTCAACCGTAAATCCCTGAGAATGCGAGCATACAGCCACGAGTCATGACCTGAACGTGAGGGTGAGCTTTGATGAGGCTTATTGTCGTATTATCTATTACTGTAGACATGATTCAGATCATCATATCACGGACATGTCCGTAGTTGGCCTACATGTAGCTCACACTGGACCCTGACTGAAGTGAGCTCCATTTCCCTCATGTCTATGGTTAATAATCTCATCGCTTTGCGAGCACATAGTCTAAATCGAGTGAGTGCGGACAGTCTCGATTTAGAAAAACGATTCTACTTGCACTTATTGATAGCATACAATCTGGAAAAGTCGTGGTGAAACGCTCGTCCGTCGGGCTTGTGACTTGTTGCTTGTATTTCTGTATACTTGCAACGTGTTTCTACTAAACGGCTCACAGGCTCCTTGTAACCAGGCATCTCTCACGCTTGCATGTCTAACTTGTGAGTTTGTTTGTGGTGAAACGCGGATACTTGTAAAATAGTCACTTGTGGCGCTTGTAACACTTGGAAGTGCCTCGGTGAAACTGGGCCCAGGCTGGACTGCTGTCCTTCAAGCAAGTTTCCTACAATATGCCCTCATTCATATCAAGGCTAATTGTGCTGCTTGACCTGTCGCGTTGAGCAACCGTGAGAAATTACGGGGTTTCTGCTACTCACTTTCTCCCAGGCGCTCTGTAACCTTCGGAACACATTCATGGGGCAGTGTGTGCAGTATACAGGAATTTCCATAGCGGTCACAGCACATGCGTTTTTTTACCGCCGGTCTAAAAGCATGAGAAGAATAACTAATTCCTTGGTCATGGAAGTGCCGAGAAAGGAGCTATCCTGGCGCTTTATGACAGAATATCACAGAAAAACACACACGGACGACACATGTCTTCCACATGCGAGCTTCAGGTGAAATGGCGTCAGCACCAACACGGAAGCAGCCCAGGGCGAAGAAATGCCCACTCAGAACAAACAATTATTATATTTTAAAGGCTGGATCACATGTGCAGAAGAAAACTTACCCGTAAACCTACTCTTGGGTGCTCTCTTAGTCTCTGGTCCTGCAGCTTCGCTACTCGCTTGCTTCGCGGTTGGACGGTACACATATCAGGCAATGATGTTCCTGCACCTGGGTTTGCTTATCTTATTCCAGTCAACATTCGTGTTGCTCGCAAATAATGGATCCCCAGAAGCGGCCTTCAAGTTACGCGTTACTGGTACTGGATTGGATTATGCTAATCAAGTTGCCTCTGGCATTTTGAATCAGGAAATCAGAGCACTTCGCATAGAAAATATCGAAGACAATGGGACGTCTGTGCGAAACATACGAGTCACGAACTTTCGGGCTCCGGACTACTCTTGGTCATTGTCCTCGCCGTCGAGCTTGTCTTGGCGACTTAGCGAAGCCGACATCGAGCTATCAGCAACAATACGCGGGTGTAGACGAATGCTGGTCAATGTATGTAAGACCCTGGACATCGTGGCCGGTGCTAACGCGGTTAGTATTCGAGTGTCGGCTAGCTTCGGGCGCCATACAAACAATAGTGGTCAGCCAGCTATAGTATGGGCCGACTGTAAGGCCTTGATCGGAGGTCTGGACTTACGAGTCCGAGGCGGAATAGTCGGATGGATTATCAACTTATTTCGAAATCAAGCGGCTAAAAAGTTGAAGCCGAAGATTGAAAAAGCCTTGTGTCAGCAAGCAAAGAAATTTCTGTTGGATCGGGTCAATTCAAAGCTGGCGTCGTTTCCTGCAAAAACGCAAATAGGTCGTTTCTTCAATCTTGATTACGGTTTGGCTTCAGATCTTTTGGTCACGACGGAACACCTGGAGATTGGTCTAAAAGGTAAGAAACTCGTCCATTCTAGATTGCAACATAACATCAGCGATGCCTTTAAGGTCAAGTCATCCCCATAAGAGGGAATGTAACAGCGTCGCCATACGTCACGACCCCGATAGTCATGCAGGTACAAGGCGATCGGATGATGTATGCCTGGGCCAGCGAAAAGATGTTTAACGATCTTCTGTACTTCGCCCATGTCACCAACTTGACACAAATACTATTCACTGAGAAAACACCCGTTTTTGGTTCTTATCTCAAACTGGTCTGCGAGAACACAACCAAGTGCATCGGTGCCAGATTGCCCGAACTATCAGACATGTTCCCGTCGAGTGTGGACTCTGCTGAAGTCCTCGTGACCACTTCTACTCCTCCTTTCATCCAAATCAGTGATGATGGCACGGCTTGCTTGACCGTTAATGGAACGGTGGATCTGTCTGTCACGGCTCTGAACTCCTTTAACATCACCACTAAACAGTCAGTAGCTCTTTCAACCATTGACTTTGTGGCTCACGTGCGAGTCGAAGTGGAAAACATGCGTTTGGTTGGCCAAGTCAACGTCACCGATTTGAATGTGCGTGTGGTGAAGTCGAGGTTGGACTTTTTTACAGTGATGATGTTAGAGACTGGATTGTCCAGCATGATGTCACGGGCTATTGAGAAAAGCTTGAATGCCCGTTTCCGAACAGGTCTTCCCATACCTGTAACCGCGGGGATCAGTCTGGTGAGCCCGCGTATCACCTTGCTTGAGCATACTGTTCAAATGGAAAGCGACGTGGTCTATTTGAGACAGGACATGGATTAGCGAGTAGGAGAGCAGTGATGAAAATTGTGTCATGCGAAGAGGAATGTGTGCATTGTTTGGGAAGCGTGCATGTGAGCCTCTGGCCCTGTAGGAATACAATGTTGAGCGTTTTGTGCACCATTATCTCAATTCGTATATCACAGTGGCAGTGAAGATATTAGAGTGCCCAGCCGCTCTCGAGAGAGTCGCGGGATTCATGTTTTACCCCATAACCAAACGCTTATGCGCACTCGAGGGTGAAGCAACACATTTTACACGAAATGATATGCCGGACCGCGAGTCGAACCAGCAAATGGTTTATTTTGAACTTGCGTCGTCATTCATTCTATTTCAATAAGTCCCCAAAAGGCTTATAAGTTAGCCATGTACCAGGCCCTGACCTCGATGACTTAATGGAAATCTCTTCGAGAAGAACGAAACGACTTTGCTTGTGACTTTATTCAGATAAATACCAGAACTTAGCCTTAAACTGGTGTCCTGCATTGCAGTCAAACTACTATCATCTACAGTATTTGCTTTGCTGAATTGATTCACGCAAATAGAATCTTATTGACCTTAGGCACCCGTCGGGTTACAAGCAGAACCTCAACTAACGTATTTCAGTATTCGATCTTGAAACTCTGAGGTTGGGTGCATTGTTCAAAGGTGCCCAAAATATATTTGCCTGGTCCGTAAAAAGATTTGCCGAAGAGGAAGTTCGAAAAGGCCGTAGTATATAGGTCCAAGTCGAGTGGGTAGTCGCCATTCTGTAACAAAAAAAGGTTTAATTCAAAAGACTCGGATAGCGCGATAGGCCCAGCAAGCAAGGGCATGCTAATCTATGCTTACCAAAGCACCAGAAGAGTCTTTTGAGCACTTACTCCGGTCATTTCGTTATGAGCCCGATCTCGCACTGCTTCAGCCACTCCCGGTTTCAAACCCATGAAGTCCTTATAGAACTCGAGCAGATCCTTCTTTGTGATCTTTTTTTCACCTGTATTGAAAGTAGAGCTCGTCTGGGACTACGTTAGTGAAAGACAACGGCTTACCGTCCTTATCGATGAAGTTAAACAGGTTTAATGGGAGTACCTAATACAGATGTACAGTATGTAGAGCATTAGAGGCTACGGAGCATTGAGGTTTGCAGAGCAAGCATACTTGGATCCATTGAGGCAAGTGAGCTAACGTCAGTGACTTGTACAGCATGTGGTCCCAAAGTTGCATCCAAGCATTTAAACTGATTTTAGCTGAAATATAGATTTTAGCTGTGCTGCAGACTGCGCTTGTCAAAGAAGGCGATGCTGCTTACCCAACTTGTTTTCATCCAGCACCACATCCCGGTTCGCTTCAACCAAGAGGCAAGCAAACAAGTCCTTGTGACAATCAATCATGCGCACTGACTTCTCCGCTTTGCGATCCCATTTAGTGAATTTGAAGATTTTCTGTAAAATAATAATCAGGAAACGAAGTACTGTATGTTAGAAGGGGACAATGCTACCTCGTTTAGAGCCTCGATGTCATGTTCTGTCAAGAAGCCATCGCGGTCCACATCTGAAAGGTAGGCTCGTCTGCTTTGGCAACAAAGATACTGCATAATACCGGAAGGTCAGGCTTGACATCATCAGACTTACCAAAGTATTGTTCGAAGAGAGCAGTGAGCTTCTGGGCTTGACAGAATGATATATGTTTCGGAATGAACGCCTTCTCGGTGGGCGATGGGGCGTACTGTACTCTTTTTTCAATCTCCGTCTCGAAAGTACTTCTTTGATCAGCGATGGTTTGTTTTCGAGCTTCGTCGTCTTGAATTGAGTCTTTGTGCGTACGCGACATCTTTGAACCTTTTTTCTTTAGACGAAACCCAAAGCTGAGAACAGACTGGTGAAGAGAGGCATGGCGGGACACGTGGAGTATTTTATGGGCTGCGATAAAGTGCGGTGATATCCTATCAGTAAGCAGTGCTGTGGAGTAAGTGTACACGTGGTGCGCGGAGGAATTTTGTGGTATACTGCCTCGGTTGAAGTCTCTGTGCCTTGACACAGGCATACAGGCATCATTTTACAGAGGCGATGCAGTCGGCATTGATAAAACAGACGGCACGTCAATTTGCTGAGCGCATTTACGAAGCCTTTGAAATAGCCAGTCTCATAAACAATGACTACTGTGTTTATGTACTGGCAAAGAGAGCTGACAACGAGAGCACACAGCTCTTAAGTGCAATTTATGAACGTTCCAGATCCATGAATATACTGTATTGTAACATGTCCATAGTAGTGGCTAACACGTGCACCTAAAATGGGTAACATACTAATACGTAAATAATACTGACACTGATGACGACCATTCAAGCTAGCCCCCAAAGAACCAATTCTTAAAACATGCCCTATCCTCAACTTATTCCTCAGTCTTCCACCGTCGGGGGAATGATCTTGAATGGTATCCGCTCTGAACATTCTCGAAACGTGCCCAAAATGAACAAACCCGGTCCATAGAACGATCGACCAAACAAAAAGTTAGAAAACGACATAGTGTACAGTTCCAAGGTCAGCTTGAAGTCGCCGTTCTAAAATGGTGATTTTAATTACATGGGAGGCAAGAAACGATGGCCAGCTTACTCCCGTCATCTGGGTCCATGCGTTGTCAGCCACAATTTTGCCCCTCTTGTCATCAATCAGCATAAAGTCCGTGTAAAATTCAAGCAGGTGCTGCTTGGTAATGTGGCCGTCACCTAGAGAAGGAAGTGATAAGCTGAGCAAAGGTACGATCTATTCCTCTTGTGTAGAGACATGCGCTCGATCCACGTGTGCTGATCACCAAATAGGCAGGTGCCTCCTCATGTTCTGCACTCTTATGAGAGGCACAATCCTACAATTAGCGCAGCATAGCGACGACTTACAAGTCACTTACCGGTTTTGTCAATATATGAAAATAAATTATACGGCATCACTTGGACCCACTGAGGCAAATGACCAAGAGCCAGAGCTCCTTTCATTATTCGATCCCACATGCGCATCCAAGCGCCCAGAGTAATTTCACCTGGAGAACGCCTCAGTCTCAACGCTGCTGTATGCATATGTCCGACTTGTCTATTCTTACTTGTCTTCTGCTCCTCAACGTGCACATCTTTGTTGATTTCCATCAACAGGCACTTGTACAAGTCCCGATGGTACTCGAGCAAAGTTTGCAATTTCCTATCAGTTGCACTCCAGCCAGTAAAATCGACGAATTTCTAAATCAGAAGGAGCCTGCTAGAGTGAGTGAGATGGTAAAAAAGGCTATACCTCATTCAGTGACTCGATATCCTTCTCCGTAATAACACCATCCTTGTCTACATCTGAAATCAGAACTTTGCTGGTGTCTGATGTTGCTTCGTAGCTGAAAACCTGTTTCGCATCCTCATACTGCTTCTGCTGCTGTCGCTGATTGCCTTTACTCTAAAGACTGGAGTCAGCCTCCCTCAAACTTACCATAGTATTTTTCGAACAATGCCTTCAATTTATCGGCCTGATATTGGGTGACATTTTCGGCCAGAAATGGTTTCTCAGTCTTCTTTTCAACGTCCAGCGATTTGTAAACGTCGGCAATAAAGGATTCACGACGATCAGCGATTGATTCTTTCCTCAGTGCCGGATCTGTACTTGAGAGTTGGCGATCGATCGGACCTGGGGCTGCCATTGTGCAGTTTCGATTAGGGAAGGCCTAAAAATGCAAGGGTTTTGCAAAACGGAGGAACGGCGCTCTCGAAAACAGCATGAGGTGCAGCCCGGCCTGGGGATCTTTCGCAAATGCAAACCCGCCGCCAGGAAGTCGGTTGGTGTGAGGCATCACGAGACGAGAGCGAAACCTCGAGCAGCAAAGCCGGTTTGCGTGAGGCACGTTACTACTGACGGCTTGATGGATAGGATTCTGGATTCTGCACCGACGCCTGCGGGCATGAGAAGGCTTAAACACCACGTGGCTGATTCAAAGCCAATGGCTCCATCCTCATCGCAATGACGCGCTGTTTTCACAAAAGACCAATGGTAAAAAGCAAAAAGCACTGCGGCAGCTGGCTGAGCATCAGAATTGGACTAAAATTTATGGCTTCTTCTAGCAAAAGATTAGTCTAGATTGGTTCCAGAGCCAAATGCACTTGGGCGGTACAGCCCTGATTCAGTGAAAGTGATGGCGCCACTGTTGAAGTTGCGGTAAGCACCAAAAACCAAATCCGAATAATTGATCTCGCACACTCGATGCAAGTATCTTCAAGCTTTGATTCTTCAGGGATCATTTGGCCATAGAGCCCAAAAGTAGCAGAATCAAATTTTGCCAAAATAAAGGTCAACTGAACATAGCGGACCCTGCAATTGCGGGGCCAACTGAACGCAGGCAGCATAATTATTAGTAATGCCATTAACAGGTCGATTTCACGCTCAATATTGGAATGGTCGAAGTTTAACTAATTTTTTCATTCATATGTACTGGCCTTCCCATCTATCAAGTAAACGTCATGTGCACCTCTTTGACCCATCAAGTCGTATGATGTTAGTTACAAGGCACACCTCGCCACCGTCATGCTGAACGTTAGTGGGTTAGGCTTTTGCTGTGCTACGCTATTTACTCCCTGGCAACAAACCTACTTTTTAGAGCACTTAAACGGCAGAGGACATAAGAATACTGAACGGCACTAAACCCAACTTAACGTCTTGGAAATCACCTATTTCAAGTTCCACACATTATATTCCACGAAATTATCTCATCGACAGCTGTCCACAACGCTGTGATATGGTCTTCTTTCCCAACTAGTACGGGTGTAAGCCGATGACATTTTCGGTTCTATCCAATCCTCGGGTCTTTGCTGAGATAGATATGATCGTGCCAGAAGTCAATTTTGAAAATCAACAAACTTGATATGACGCTTCTATAAACTGTGTGACTTCCGCCTCACGCCAACGTCACCATGCTTAAAGTCACATCATATCCTAAATGTCACTTTTGTAGCCGCCTGTATAAACGGAAGCACTACGCACGGCTCATCAGCGGGAGCCGGAGTCGGCGACATATGGTGGCTATGGCGGGTAGCCGTACATAGTACAATAGAGGTGCAGATGGACGAAATCAAGCTCACACGTCTATCGCTCAATCTCAATGCACGGATAATGTATCGGATATGCTAGCTTGGAAATAGGATGCTTATGGTTTTTCCAGTTGTATGCTTCCATTCTAACTCCCCTGACGACGAGAGCTAGTTAGGAGTCTCCTGTCATGTTATACGCACATGTTACTCTATTCTTGACGCTCATACTAGCAGAATAAGGAGACCTTTATGAAACAAAAATATGCCGAAGGCTTGCGCAAATATGTTCAGAACGCATGCATCGGCACTTCGGGACGATATTCGTTTGAGAGCCGACAAAAACGTCCACGGTCGGGCGCCTTGCTTTGTTACTGTAGTCTATGCGAATATGGTAAGCTTTGGATCATATGACATCAGCTCTCTTAGTGAGGATATGCGAGGCAGATTAGGGCTCACTAATGGTTGGAAGGAAACATTGCTAATAAGCTCAAGCTTCCTGTCCGCTGTTCTGGTCAGGGTCAGGCTAGAGCGAACGAGTGAGGGAACTCGTATTACCCCGACTTAAGTGTGAAATCTCCGGGATCTGCATCAGTGGGGAAATGATCCTGGTGGTCGGATCATGCCGAATGTGATTGATCTCTTTGTTCTAGGAGATATGGACTCCAACAATTCTACCTCCTCTGGCCACTCACCCATAGTACTCGAAATATTTTACGTCTTCGTGGGAATGGCGGCTATCGTGCTCAACCTACTCGTATTCGTCATATTGATAAAAAAGTTTTGGCTCATTGTTGGTCGCCATTAATAACTGGTTTCACTTGCAACCATATTCTGAGTATTGACCCCCAGGAATTGTGATCAGGACCCCTCTAGCCAACGAGAATAGGCTCCACCAATAACTGTATCACATTTGTGAGCCTTCGGCATTGTCTGCTGGCGATGGCTGCTCTGTACAGTGACTGACAAGGCAAATGGTAACTTGACAACTCAAGATTCAATGTACCTTTAGGCGGTTTCGGATATCCTACTAACGACCACAAAACCGCAGAGTCGATGTCGAGTTCGGCGCACAGTCTGTGAAAGGCTTTACAAGTTTTTAGAGAGAGAGGATTGACCTACGATCAGATTTGTTTTGAAATAGAAAGCCAATGCAGAACATGAGCCCCGATCGGGTGAAAGGTTTTCATTGACCCTTAGTCATGGACCCGCAGTCAACCCGCTTACTGTATTTTTGACAGTTGAAGGCACAATTCGCCATTTTGAATCGGGAGGCGGGCAAAAACGATATTGTACATATTAGCTCCCTCATGCTCGTTTGGGATTACGGTCTGACATTCGTTCTATGCTCTGCCTCCCAGCGCTCATCGTCACCAACATCTCCTTTTACTGGACCCCATCAAACTGACCGTGATCTCCTGGCTCGCCCCGCGTGCATCCAACAGGTCACCTGTTGCAATGTATCAGTGCTGTGTTTATTTTTACTCCTTTCATTTCGCGTGAAAAAGCGCACCGAAATCACGGGGCACATGTGTGATGACCGTGGTCACTCTTAACGCATTTATTTCGTGCTGTGTCATAACATAACAGCCATCACCAGCAATACTTCTTGGTTACTTCACCAATGATCTGCTATGTGGCCGACACGTGCGCACCTTTCATATTGTGGAGAGAACCAGTCATCAAATCCGTGAAGCTGGACCAAGAGGAATGACCCCGTTTCGGCCAGTGTCCCTTTCTAGCCAGTGACCCGTTTCAGCCAGTGTCCCATTCCGGCCAAAAAAATTCCTAGTCCAGCCAGTGCCCCGATTCGGACAGGATCCTTTTTTGGGCCAGGGTCCTCTTTCGGCCAGTCCCAGTTCAGCCAGAATGCCGGTTCAGCCAGTACCGTTTCGCCCAGCTAGGTGGTTGCGAAAGAAACTATAAACTAAGAACACAGGGTCTTATTATCTCATGAGAGCATCACAGCACTCTTTAAAACAAGGGCATTCTTCATGCTCAGCGTCCTATTCACGAATTTTGCTTCGTGTCCGAGTAAATCAGTCAACTGGTCCACGTAAATTTGAATTTCTCGTACCAATAAATGGTGAGGAGCATTGATGGCGAGCACATGATCACGCATTTGAGCAAAATGAATGTCGCGTTGAGAATGTTCTGGTCAACATTGGCATCTCTTTGGTCACGTGGACGGGGAGCAGCACCGTTTTCGAGTTGCAGCACCTTTCGTACCTAAAAACAGTGTAACATGGATGCCTACATGGAATATCCCTTAATGACCAATGGAAACGACCCTGGCCTCACTTGATTGACGTGGTTACTTCTTTGCAACCAGTCCAAAAAACGTATTCAATGCTGGGTGCGGGCGGGCAAATTCGTGATCCAGTTTCGAGTGCCAGCCTAATGCATGATTCGTCGTCCTAGGTCCAGGTAGACCACGCCAGTGATCAACTGTCCGCCAAATATTATCGAAATGGTTCCAGGTTGGCGCATTGAAGCTACCAAAAAGCCAAGTGTTCTGAAGAAGGTATGCCTGGATATTCAAACACTGCGCGCCTTGCAGCCTGGCCATAAAGGGACGCTGGCCCTATCGGGACTGGCTGTAAAGGGAAACTGGCTGAATCGGGACTGGCCGTAAAAGGAAACTGGCCGAAACGAGACACTGGTCAAAAAAGGGACGCTGGCCATAAGGGGATTCTGGCCACAACGGGTCGCTGGCTACACGGAGATGAGCCCGAATGACCCATCGCCAGTGAAGCTACAATATGGCTGATGGGTGTTTGTGCGAGTTTGACCGACTTGCGTTCAATATTCGTGTAGGTAATGACTGTGTGGCTCAAAGCGCAGATGATCTCACTGTCACACTTTAGTATGAATAAAAAGGCTGTATGCTCTGGCCCACAGCAACAATTTCACAATTATTGTTAGTCTTCCACCATCACTACCCGTCCAAACATGCGACAAACTACAGAGCAAAAATAAAAATAAGTAGCGCTCGACTCAAAACTGCGGAAGAATCTCAATAATAAAACTCAACTATACAAACTGCACGTCGGTATCAGCACAAAACACTTTGGGTCCACAAGCACAAATCGTTGAACCGCTTTTCTGAGCATCTCTACACTTATGGGTATCCATGATAAGAAATAGCAGCACATGAGATACACGTCTAAGCCGAAGTTACAATTTGCGGTTGCGTAACTGGAGTCAAGTTGTAATAGGGTGGCGAACTGACCCTGGACGTTTCCAAACTGGCAATAACGGCAGGTAATCGTTGTGCTAGTGTCAAGAAATCGGGCCTATCTTCGGGCACTAGCGACCAACACGACAGCATAACTTCGTATACTTCGTCTGGACAGTGAGAAAATTTTTGTAAACGTCGCCCCGATTTTAAATGACTCAGCACTTCAAAACCATTGATTCCTGCGTAAGGAACTTTCCCGCGGGTACTCAGTTCCCATAGGACGACACCGTATGACCACTGAAAGAAGGGCTCGCGATCAGGCAGGCCATTCTAGATTGAACATAGTTTGCACTTACCACATCTGATTTCAAGGTGTACACACGATGCTCGATACTTTCAGGAGGCATCCACCTGATCGGTAAATCGGTGTCTTGAGAACTGAGATAGCACTCCGACTCGTAGACGTCTCGGCTCAAGCCAAAATCGGCGATCTTCACGTGCAGATCTTCGTCCAGCCTGAAGTGGACCAGCACAAATGACATCCGGACTAGCAGAGAAAAGACACAAGGGTGTACTTACATGCAATTTCGAGCCGCCAAATCTCGATGAATAAACTTCAGCTTATGCAAATATTGCATTCCCAGGGCGATCTCGACGCCGAATTGAAACAACTGCCCCAAAGTAGGAGACTGGAAAAATGGAAAACATGGCGGTTGTCAAGGGTGTAAATGGCTTTAAATCAACGCTTGTCATGCTGCATATTTCTAATTTGTCTCCGGGCATTGCTACATGCGTAGAAAACATGACGCGACTCACATTTTGAGGATTTCGGATAAAGGACAGCAGATCTCCCTTGGCCATGTAAGGCGTGACGATCATGGGTAAGTTGTCTTCACCGAATGCGATACCGATCAGGGACAGAACATGAGGATGATCGAACGTCTCCATAAGAATGCCTTCTTGAAGAAACTGTCTGGCATTTCGCTCTCCTAAAACAAAAATTAAAGTAAAACAATATCTGTGAGCAAGTGGAGGACGCACCTATCAAAGTCTTGATAGCGACTGAAATGGCTTGTTGATCTTGGCCTGGTGTGTAACGCGCTTTAAATACTTGACCAAAATGACCTGAAAAGGAAGGCTAGAAGATATCGAGACACGACTAGTCGTGGTTGCATATGTACCTTGTCCAACTAATCTCTCCAGTTCGATTGAATCAAGTCCGACGAGGAGTTTGGGCGGGACTAAAGATGATAAGTCCTCGAAGAGACGGCCTCCTGTTGTTGGACGAACACCCGCATTGCCCTGTCGAACTCTCCGTTGCACATATTCGTTGTTGTGACCTAAACGAAATCGATCAGTTGGTTAAGCAGAGGTTTCTTCGTGGATTAAATTGCATAGATCGGCATTGGATTGAATTTCCGTCAACATCAAAACAAGAGCTTACTTATTTCCATGGTGACAGTCATTGGAAGCGAGAATGAGTCGTCATTTCTTCGTCGTTTCTTTTCGCGACGACGACGAAAGCGTACCGAGGCGTACACAAGAACACCCAGTACGACCACGGCTGATAAAACTGCGAACACCCACCAAGCTATCTTATCACCATGACCAGTCGCCGGAATTCCATTCACTGTCGAATGAATAGGAGGACCACACGACGGACGCAACATGGATAACACGCTGCCGTCGATGGGATCGAGAACCATGATTTCAATACCACAGGTGGACTTAGGGTGACCACCTGTCAGGTGATAGGGTGGAGAGGCAGTACATGTCAGCCTGAAATAACAAGGGTGGAACAGATAGACCGAAGCAGTCGAAACGAGAACGGGCAAGTATGGAACGCCTTTCATCACTTGATCAGCCAAGGAACCACCTCATGTATTTTCTACGGAATGTGTGCATGCTCCACAGTAATAACGTTACTGCCAGGTTCCCACTGTCATTGTAGGGCATATGCCCCGAACCCAAAGTCCTGAGGGATGGCCTACTCCATCCAAGGCCATGACGACTTGTGCATTAATCGAGCACTCACAAACCAACACTTACGAGTCTTCTGGATCCTTTCCCATTCGTCTGATATCTCGGCACTCGGCTCCACAGGCGCTGATTCTGTAATCAAGTGACGTCGGAAAATTGCCGTGGATTTTCATGGTTATATTTTCATCTGAGAGCCAACTTCGCGGCTCGAACTAAAACAGAAAAAGGCGGGGTTGGGACAATGTGTCCATGTGGCCGTCCACTTCACAAGTCACTGAACTTCATCATTGATGCAGCTCTAGTCACAGCATGCTGGATCTATCACTGATATGCTTCCTTGATTACTGTTGTGAACCTGTCTTCCAGAGCATGATCTTAGTTTTTCCTCTACCCTTGCATCCCTTGCAATCAGTGCTCATGCAGTCTTTGCACTTCATTGACTCACACAATCGGCTTTGGTCGGACACGTGTCCTTGTAGAAGACCCCTTTGGCCTGAGAGCATTCCTTCTCAGTTGTACTGTTATCGCTGTCCGCTGTCGCACACCAGCCACAACCCCACAGTCGCCTGGCTTGCTCCCCGCTCGCCACGTCCATTAGTGATCGGCATTGGGTGTAGATGCTACAACCGGGCCTGAACAGGGACACAATAGAGTTTGACCCATCGATTAACTCTACGCCATCTTGGTCGGGCAGTTCGAGCAAGTGGGAAAGGCCAGAAGTGGCGGTATCAGTGGATGAGTTGAACCATGCCGGAGAATGGGGTGCGTTTTGTTCCGCTTTGGTTGCGTTGAGGAAGACCTAAAAAAATCAGGATTGGTTTTTTGATGACTCACACATCACGTTTGCTGGTACCCGTCCAGGATCGAGCCTTGGGTGATAGTCATTTCGTCAGCCTTTTTGCCCCTGATCTACACACAGTAACTTACCATAAACATGTTGCCTCTCGAATTTCTTATAAATGCTTGCCTCGTCTTCAAATCGCCCCTTCCCTTCGACACAATTATATTCAATGGCGGATAATCTGTTGCATCAATGTCTAACGCAGGCTGATGACGGAAATCGATAACTGAGACAGGTTTGCCATAAATGGGTGTATAAATTTCCAAGTGGTACATCTGATTACAATCCTGAGGATTGCAAATGTCACTTGGGCAAGGCCTGAAAGCTTCCTCCTGAAATGAAAAGAGGCGTGGTAAACATGGCATCTCTTCTCACTTACTGTGAGTCTGCTTGCCCCGGCACTCTATCTGTCAAGTGATTCAGTTACCCACCCTACACTTTTTGCCCTATCAATCTCACGACCACCTGACTTGGAGTTTACGTGTTCTAGTCGTATTTTCATCTAAAAAGTAGGTGCATAATCCTGACTAGGAGAATGCTAGTTCTTTATGCTGTAAGTCCAAAAGATCCAGCCATCTTTAATTCACGAGCCCTCCCCGACGCAGTGGGCGGAAAGCGAATTTGTGAGAGGGTATTTATTTTTCATGGAGTAAGTCAATGGCCTTGTGTCGTGTATGGTAAAGTCCTTATATGGCCCGCTACTTCAAGCATGCTAAGCGGAGCTTTGAGAAACATTGATTCGCCTTGATTTTAAAGGATAGAGAAGGGGAGTAATCTTTGCACTTATCTCTGGATTCGCCTAGCCTTTTAGCCTTCTCTGAGTCACTATGGCGCCACCACTCAAATCAAGGAAGCCTCAGAAAGACGACGTAGGACGCTTTTCTCTGACTGTATTTTCCTCTTGCCAATATGATTCCATTTAAAGCGCATAAAAAGTGTGTTTCTGATTCCCATTGACATTGACAAGCGTCAATACAAACTGGACCTTTCACCATGCCCCCAGGCACAACGTTCGCCTAATAGCGCATTCCAGTTTCCTTACATGTTTGAGAAGCATGTGTTGAGTCATTTTGAAGAAAACAGCGCGTGCATTTAGGCTAGCGAGGGTGCCGTCGACTAAACATGATATAAGATAAGAGGTGAGCAAATGATGAGCCAAAACACAGGGGAGACTTGTGAGTGGAATACGAAGAACAAAAGTCATTCGTCAAAGAGATATGCCAGTCACGCATAGGTCTAATCAGCCATATGCGTTAACCACAGAGTGCCAGGACGACAAAGAGAAACCCACTCTCTTTGACCAAGCGGTGCATTACATAATGAATGTGCAGGCCCACACGGGCAAGTGTTCTTGCTCTTCAAATTTGCAAATCAAGCACTCGAAGCCATTCACTAGAGTGCTTTGCCAGCCTACCAGAGAAATCATCGGAAGTTGGATACACAAGAGGCGTGGGAGGGCTGATTCGACGCAGCCGTAGGCTCACTCAGGATTGGAAGAATGTAACCCTTGGAATGTGAGCAGACGCTTTTGCTAATGAGATGACAACTGTAGTGTAACTCACTTGCGTTGAATGGACCTCACACCATTCGAGAGCCCCGCCAACTAGACTCATCCCTTCATCAAAACAACAATGCACAAAATCGAGAAAGCCGAAGCCTCGATGTTCAAAGCACCTGTTTCCAAAACACCTAGCACACGGGAATGAAAGAACAACTGACGTCTACTGAGCATTTGAGCATTTGCATCCGGCCACGGGTGATTAGGGCGGCACCTTTGTGAAAACATCATCCGACCAAATCCGCTGTGTCATTGCTAGGAATTTGAGCCCGAGGAGGTGTGATGGGCAAAGAAATTGGAGAAAGGGCGGAGAAGCTGGTCTGCGAGAACTGGTATTCGTTCAGACCTACTTCGCAATAAAAACAATGCTAAAGGGGCCAGCGAATCTCGGCTCGAAGTGGTACGAGGACTGTCAGGGATTCAAAAATACTGTAAACACTCAAGTAATATCCCAGGAAAATTATTATCTTAAATGGGCTGGGGCGGGGAAATAATTCGAGGGGGAAAATCTAAATGCAGAACATATTTCGGCACTCTGGCTCATAAGTCCGAACTCCCTCGCAGTACATGGAATTCACTCAATAAGCACTGTGCCCTACCTTTGCACCCTCTCATAACAGGGTGGCTGGGGCCTGTGCAGTGGCACTCCGCACTACCTGGAACTACTGTGAATGAGTATGGTATCGTGGCGCACTTACATATCGTGGCTTATAATCGTGGCAAGTCAATGTGCTGAATGTGCCCACTCCGCTGTGGGCGGCTACCAAATGCGAAAATTCCTTGTAACATCGTTTAAACATTCGATCGAATTCGTGAGCGATAAGTGCCATATCGAAGGAGCAAATTCGATGCCTGATTTCTTTCAATCGATCACGATCACGCAATAAGTGATTCGGTTGAACATACAAATACAGCTGTTCATCATCTTGATCATAGTAGGCATTGGATGGTCTCCAGTTTATTGGCTCCTCAGCACTATTGATAGAAAACGAGCAGTTAAGAGGCATGGACGCCCTCGATTGCAACTGCTTCGTCTGATCATCCAAACAAACTCGGCTCAATTTCCAGGTCCATTCGAAACCACCATCTCCGATGTAATTGTACCGATATGCATAACGAAGGAAGTAAGCGAAGCCGTGGCGTCGGAAAGCGTATACGTTCTCAGAAGCGTTGTAAGGTAGTGGCATCTTTTCCAGCCTGTGATCAAAGGCCACTCCGGTAGTGATCAGTCTCGACTGTTGATCAGTATCGATTTTTTGACGCATGATCCAACTCGGCTCGAAAGAGTCTGTCTCATTTTGAAAGGCTGTGATCAGACTGGTGCCATCTTCAGATGCCACTTGAAATGTGTTCCATATGAAGGGCTGGGTCTGGTGGTAATCGCTGGTAACCACCACCGGGTCGCCTAAGCGGGGATCGGACTGACCAGTGAGGACTGGAAGGAGTAAGCACTGAAAAGGACGGGTATTTGTTAAAGGGTGCAAATGAGATCCGATTGGGATGGAAATAGGCCTCTTAGCACGGGACCACATGTGAGAGGCAAAGGAGTCTGTTTACCAGATGAACTTGGCTCACTTGTGAAACACTAAGCACATTATCGCACAATAGCACGGACGAATTAGTGGTCACGTAGGAAACCCTTATTTCCTGTGTCTCCAATCGAAAGTCTTTGGGAAATATTCTCGATTCCAATTGATTGAATTGAGTTTGGCCATTTTTGTAGTTCTTGAATGATAATGCAGCCTCCTGATCATAAACGATCACATAATAGCCATTGAACTGGTCAGTCAACGGCACCACAGCAAGTTGAGTGTGAGTGCCTTTTATCGAGTCATTCTGCGACGAAACGAGATCAAAAATCAGAACCACCACGAGGATCAAGATCACAAATGACAACTTCATTTGAATAGAGCCTTCAATGATCGAAGTGAGTTATCACGGACAAGGTTGGGTGCCTTGATTCAATGACGATCGTTTGGCACACACACGTTGAACACGGCCAGGCAAAGTTGTGTTTGCGTTGCCAGCCGACGGATATAAGACGTGCTATTCCCCTTCAATACGTAGACGAGTTTTCCATACTTTTCTACCCGCGCGCAAGTTTTTAAAGGCAGTCGAGAACCGACGTACCCTCCTCACGACTAGAGCATACTAGTGTAGGCCTACTACCACACGTGCACAGCCACAACCGGCTGGTCGTAGTACCACGGCGGTTGGTATGGAAATGCTTACCTAACCAGAGGAATCTGTTCTATCGATTTGTGCTACCTGCCCGCCGTCAATATCATGAGTGGCGTGCGCGACGGAAACGGATGACTCATCAGTTGAGTACATACCTAGTAGGGCACGGGCTGGGGGGGGGGGGCTGAGTTTGCGGTTTGTTATTGTGGTTGTGCAAGTGGATGAGGAAACACTTGAGCGTGCGAAGAGTCAATGGGTACCTACGTTCTTTGCAGCCTCGAATAGTCCGTGTGTCTACGTCATGGGCCCCCTGTTCACTCGTCCTATCATTGTGACATGAGCCACGGCAGAGGCATGAAATGTATAATTGTCGAAAAGAATAGTGGCAGTGGATGTAGTATTATGATAGACTCGATGGGTGACTGGATGGTATCTCCAAACCGCAAGGAAAGCTGAGAAAAATACACGAATTCTCAAGTCAAAGCATAAAAGAAACCTGCGAAATGACATCACACGAAGAGGGAGACTTTACCAAATATAGCTCACGCAGCTGGATTTATAAATGGAGATCTGATTGCACAAAGCAGTCATAGTTACTTCATCAGTATGAGCGCAGAGCAGAAGGAAGATATAAAATTTGAATTTACCACTTAAGCTGTGTCCGATCCTCAGGCTTTGCTGCTTATATCAATCCCGCCCTAATTTCCTGGCGTGTGCGCAGGTAAGTTGGTACCAGCCTGTACAATCCAGTACGTAGGTACTAGGTGGTCAGATCGAGTTTACCTTGGCGGGCCTAACTTTCTTTGGCGGCTGTCACCTTTGTCGTACCTTGTCCCAGTACCCAGTCGCACTGTTGGTGTCATACAAGGATCGTCGATTATCGCCAAGATCAAATGAGTAGATTTATTGGATTTTTTTGGGATGCCGTTCGGCATTTCTTTTTGAAAGATGCCGTTTTGTCACCTCAACAACTGAAACGGCTGTCGGAGCACAAATACAGTGCTCAGGATAGATCGATTTTGGACGAATTAATTATGCACAAATTTTGGTCGTGGTTAGTTCTTAAGTATCCGTTATGGTTAGCTCCCAACGTCATCACTTTGGTCGGCTTGTTGCTAAATGTTGCAGCAACTGTAATTTTGGGATATTACTCTCCTGATGCGAAGCAAGATGTAAGTTACTATTCACCTACCACTACCACATGTTTCATTCAAGTGTAGCCATTCGTATATGTACAGTGAGTTAACCTATCTAAAGCGTGGAATGCAAGCGGTTCGCTCAAATTGGTTGTAGCAGGTTCGTGCACCTGTTTTTGTTAGTCCTACCAAAACCGGAACAAAAGCTAGAGATGGTGTAGGCCTATGGAGGGCAGCCGATGCGTAACTCGTATATCGTATCCACCGAATACCGTACCTACTTGCCGAGTGGATGATGCATCTAATCACATGACGGAAGGAATGTATGTGCTTTGGCAAATGTTATTTAAAACCTTCCAATCAACATGCAAATGAGGCTTGTAGATTTCTTGCCATATGCAGGGGTTGTTTTGTTGCCGCTTTTTGCTATGCATTATAGAACTAACTTGCAGGCACCTCGATGGACCTACTTTCTTTGTGCGGTTACTTTATTCGCTTACCAATCATTGGATGCGACTGATGGAAAGCAAGCAAGACGAACGAACAGTTCTTCACCCTTAGGCGAACTCTTCGATCACGGTTGCGATTCGTTATCACAAGGTAAAGGATAGTCTGTTTGCTTCTGTAAACTACTAACCTTTTGATACGGGTCATAGTTTTTGTCATCTTTTGCAGTCTTCGTCAGTTTACAAATATGCTTGGCTGTACGTCTGGGGGAAAGTCCCGCCGTGGTCGTCTATTGTTTCATCATGGCAGTGACCTTGTTCTACTGTGCGCATTGGCAAACGTACGTCTCTGGAACGCTGCGATTTGGAAGGTAAGCGTTTCATTTAGAAAATCGCGGAAGTTCTTGCGTACGTCTCCACGACGACAAAGAACTTGCTTCCTTTTCTTTTTGATTAATGTAATTGAGGTGGTGTGCTTTGCTGGCGGCCAGCACAAAAACGTAGATTCCCTGGTTCTGTCGGAACATGTATTGATATCTTACTGTTGTAGTTCAGTTGACAAAAGGGATTTGATAAACTGGATTTCCAAAGCTGTTTAAACAGTCTAACTTCATTGCCGATGCATTTTTCCAGATTTGACGTAACGGAGGCACAGTTCATAATAATTACAGTTTGCTTGCTTTCGACGGCATACGGGGCGCACATTTGGGCAACACCAGTAAGAAGTCAATGGTTCTGACTTTTCTTATGAAGAAGACAATTTTTTTCAGCTGTTTGGCATTCCAATAAAATACTACATCGTGGTTTTGTCATCCGTGATTGCAGCAATCAGCATGTGGTCTTACATGAAAGTTATATTTACGGGCGGAGCAGGAAAATACGGATCAACGATCGCCGTAAGTACCCACCCAATAAGATATATGTACTCTATGTCAAGGGGTTTCTGGCTCACTATCCTGGTCTTTGCCTAACCCTAGGTCGGGCTATAGGGTTTCCAGGCAAAGTACTGCGCAATCGTTCCTCGGTAACGCGCAGTCTCTCGCTTGGTAGATTGAGCTAGTTCTCTATGCGATTCATTACAAGTATAATAGCCGGTGCTGTGCTTCCTTGACTGTTTTCCTTGATCAAAATATGTTTTTTTTCAAGGGCGGGTCCGTATTTACTTCTTGAGGTGACGCGTGGGGCTTAGCCACCCGGACCTTAGATGACCGGTCGTGCACCCTTCCATGTGTCTTCTAATTAAAGACTGAAAAACCGTCGATATGCAAAACATGTGTCTTATTTCAGGATACAAGTATTATTTATCCAGTGCTACCGCTAACTACATTTCTCGGACCACCAATCGTCATTTTCTGGAAAGCAAAGACGAGCGTGTTCACCGGTCATATCGTCCTTTATTGCATAGTTTTCGGATTGGTATCGGCGAAAGTAACGAATAAGATTATTGTAAGTTACAAATTGGTCAAGGAAGAATGTGCGGAATAAAGGATAGAATTGTGCTTTTTCAGGTAGCCCACATGAGTCGAAGTGCGTTTAATGCGTGGGACACAATATTGTGGAGTCCGATCGCGTTGGCTGGAAATCAATATTTTGATACTCTTGTCCCGGAATATCCATTACTCTACGTGTGTTTGGTAAGTGTGCATTGGCCTGTCTATGCCTACAATCTGATGGTCGTATGGCCTTTGTTTTCAGGTATACGGCCTGGTGAATATGTTTTGCTATTGTTGGATGACGTGTCGACAGATTTGCGATAGTTTCCATATCGAATGTTTCCGTATCCCCTATCCTCCGCAATCATCGCAAGCACCTGTCCTCAATCAGAAAGCGGGAATCGTAGACAACGCGTTGAACCGTCCAGCTTTACCAAATCGACCCAATTGACGGAGACGGGTCAGCGTTTGCTGTAGAGATTTCAAAAATTTTCAGGTTTTGTTGAGCGGGGTGATTTTGTGTGCAAACTTGAATAGCAACTTTTGACGTTTCTAGAAGCCCTGCGTGGAACCGCTTTGTTATCGTGCATAGCAGCTGGAGACTAGGGTGATGTGCATATTGAATGGACTCGTGTTGGTTCGCCTTCTAGTCGCTGTGAGTATGGTTTACTCTATTGCTTCCACTGCGTTTTTTTTCAACTTGATCTAGACCTTATTCTTTAGAAATAATGGCTTTTATGTTTTCTATTTTGTACTCTAGCCATATATTATGTAAGTTTTAGCGTGTCCGAGTTGGAGTAGGTGATTGTTGTGGGGAGGGGTCTCTGGAGGATTCGTGTCGTGATTCATGTCGTGTGCCAAGAGAGCAGAATTTACTCGAAAGTAAAGCATGCGCTGGGTGCGGACGGGTGCGAGATGGTGCCCATGTGTCTTGGCATGAATTTCTCTTTGGTCAGGCGAGCACTCGGGGGTGATTATTTCTATTTTAGGTAATTGGACAGGACGACATGAAAGTCTTGTGCGTTGGTAAGATATGCTTGGATATAATTAACTACGTGGACGGATATCCGTGCGAGGACACGGATCAGACTATACCGGGCCAACGATGGGTGCAAGGAGGAAACGCAGCTAATAATTGCGTGGTATTCAATCAATTGAAATCGATATTTGGTGAGAAAGTGATCGATTTTGAATTTGAATTATTTGGATCGTTTGGTATGGATTTAGCATCGAATTATGTCCGAGATTTATTAAAGAATGCCCACAATGTTGAATTGGCACGATGTCCAATACGATCGATGGGTGACAGCGGAGGGTTATTATCGACATCGTGCATTGTAGTCAATCGATTGACTGGTTCTCGAACAATTGTTCATGCCAAGAATGACGTCAGCGATGTCGATTTCAAAGATTTCCGCCTTGCCAATTTCAATTTCGATCAATACGATTGGATTAATTTTGAGAATCGGAAAAGCGAAGAGACCAAGCAAATGATCGAATTTGTTCTGTCGAGAAGAAATGGACCGATGCCAATTGTGTCAGTGGAAGTGGAGAAGAACAAGACGGGTAGCGAGTGCCTGATCACATCTGGTGTGGATTATTTATTCATCAGCAAGGATTTCGCTCGCTCTCGCCAATGTACAACTATGCAACAAGCCGTCGCGCACTTGTCCACCCTCCTCGACATCAACAAGACATCGATCGTGTGTCCGTGGGGAGATGAAGGTGCGTGCCTACTTGCACGTGGTGACGATCACCCAATCACATCTCCCGCTTATCACACTGACCGAGCAGTTGATACTTTGGGCGCTGGCGATACTTTCTTCGCTTCCTTCATATTCGCAAAGGGCCAACTTAAAAAATCGGATATCCAAGCACTAGAATTCGGGTGTTTGGTAGCTGGATTGAAATGTTCAATGATCGGCTACGATCGACTGGGCCAGGCTGTGAAAGAGGTGCTCGAGGGAAAAGGAGAGTTAGACTAGGATATCGGGACAAATATTTTCACTTTCCTAGAAATCAATTGACCGCAGTTTTTAGATAATAATCAATATGCAGGGTTGTGTCATTCGTCTCATCAATACATATGGTACCCAAATGTATTTTTCAAAAGTTTACAAGAAGCATTGCAAATGATTTAACCCAAGTCGAATTAGAAAGGACGAAAAAAGCCATGCAACTAGCAATCGACAGCAAAAAACTGTACAACAGCATTTGCACAGGCCTGGGAAAGAATAGTATTACTATGCTGGTGGCAACCCGCTACTAAAAAATGTATTCAGTTTCCTCCACATCTACACAAACAAGCACCCCTACGAAGTTTTGGGTTGCAAACCAGGCCTAAGATAATATTTGTACAGCGCATCTAACCGTACCATATTGTTCATTGCCTACCATCATGATTGAGGAGGAAAAAAAGGATAACTTCTTGCCGTTTTACAATCTTCGTGATCGTTTCGAAGGCCGAGCGTGCCAATAGCTGCCAGTACCATTACCACCATTCGCTTCAGGAGATGAATCGCACGAATTATGCGAAGAATGGAAATAATATGGATGATGTTCTGGTGATAAACGACGTCGTTTCCCATTAGAGTGTCGCCGACATTCTTCCGCAAAAAAGGCCGTTAGACCGTTGGCCGAGGCGGCGTTGTGTTGTCTTGAAGTAGGGGGCATTGCCAGCGCTTCTTGAAAAATCTCTAACGGTTCATTATTATGACTGAACGAGGGCGTATCTTGATGTTGTTGAGTTTGCATGGGCGATGAATTCCCGAATTCGGACACACTCGTCGATGTATTCGTTTGACCCGCGCTGGTTTCGTTCGTGTTTGGTGTTGCCATCATGGCTCTGGTCAAAACGAAATTAATCAGTTCATCACGG
This sequence comes from Mesodorylaimus sp. YZB2_4, assembly GCA_030248295.1. NCBI lineage: Eukaryota > Metazoa > Nematoda > Enoplea > Dorylaimida > Dorylaimidae > Mesodorylaimus > Mesodorylaimus sp. YZB2_4. Next base: position 380,583 of record JASANH010000838.1, on the reverse strand, counting down.
CGAATAAACGGAGAATGAGACTGATTTGAAGTTTGTAACCAATGTAAGATTTCCTTGCACAAAATCTGACGACCAATTGTCATCCCAGCATCCGTACCACGGCGATAGGCGTCAACGCTGTCTAAAAATAGAAAAATCTAGAAAGTATACGAACATATGATCAAGAAACCTATACTTTTTGACTCACAGCATTCTCGAGCTATTTTACTCGAAAAGCGAAATTTTTACTCGCCTTGTGGGGTGAATATTCTTTTCGGTCATCCAACGATATTTTATGGAGGATGCTAGTATGTTTGAGCAAAGCTCAGAAATTATTAACCTGTGAAGATTTAGATCAATTTTTAGGTCAATGGAATCCAGCAAGATTTGAAACTCCTACGCACTCCATCTGATACAATGTTGCGTCAAACTAGCCTATCCGTGAAATTGCACAACCAGTTATACAGTAGGATCAGTCAGGCTTCCGCAGGCCCAATAGAGAAAGTGGCAAAGGGAGTGTATGCGCAAGGAACACGAAAATTCTGAGTTAAAACCTCTCAAGTAACCTTGCTTGTCAGATTTCGACGTCAATTGGCTTACCCGCCTAGCGAATACTTGCAAGGACTGTTTGTCTCCACCCACACCGCATAAGGCTAATGAAAATCTGAATTTACGGGACAGAAAGGAGGAGAAATTTTAAACTACCTATATGCCTATGTGCTATCGAACAAATCGGAGATACCGTGTCCTAACTTATGGTTTAGACGGGCTTGTTAAAAAATTCGTGGCGTGTGACGCCGCGAATTTTTTGCAGAAAACGCATGCAGAAACGATTTACGGATTTGCCGTCAGTATATCTGTCAAAGGAAAGTATATGGGAAGACAAATTAAAAGTCACACTGATTGGCACACTGCCACCTTTTTCGGAAGGACAAAGCACGACAGCGTCCGGTTTACTATTGGATTAGAGTGATTTTAGTTTCCCAAAAGATTCGATCGATCAGCCAAAGGACTTGCCTTTTGTTAAATATTCAAAAACTTAATCGAACGTACCTTTATAAAACTGTGTCGTGGCAGCGGCTGTACGTTGAAAAACGTTCCAACTCGGGTTTCGATAAAGATCAGTCACTGAACAAGCCACTGATTCGAAGTTATCCCAAAGACTCTGATCGCCGGAAAATGGACCACTGTCATTGCTAGATTCTTCGTGGACATTGGAACCTGCCCCGCTACTGGCTCCGGTCGTATGCATGGGAGAAAAACGGCCGCCACTGCCCCCGCCTCGATTGTGAGAACGTCGATACGGACTGCCGCTGTTTCCTTCGGACATCTTCTCAACACGAATCTCACTTCAACAGCAAGGAAAAACTAAAATTCCGTTTTTAATAAATAGGGAGCTCAAGAACAAATGAGTAAAACAAACTTTATAGTTCAGAGCGCAAAAACGATGCGCATGCCCAAAACCAGCAGCGGCAGCGAAGGAGAAAACACGATTGGCAGCTGATCCATGTGCGCGCAACACAGGAGATGGTGGAATCTGCGTGCAGCAGACACGCTTCTCCATAAAGGCGGGAATTTAAATTTGAAACAGTACCCGATACTGCACCCACGGGGCACTTTTTCAGGATGTTGACTTTGCGGCTCAGCTCGCAGTCGGCTGCAGATAGATTACGTATAGTCCCTACTACAGCTAGGCTCGACCTGGTGATCCAATATGGATTGGACGATCGGATATGGGCCCGATGATCGGAGGAACGGGTTGATAGCGGGTGGCAGACAGTCATCGATCTCCCCTGGCTGGGAGACGTCAGCCTCTCGGGTTGATGTTTTAGCCGTAGGTATAGTCGCAAGACTTGCCTACTCCGGTCAGAGTTTTGGTCTCGCGGACATCGGTCGGCCGCACTCTCTCGTACGCCTGCATGGCAAGGTTCCAATAGGGTATATGACGCTGTGGTGATAGTGTTTTCATAATGTTGACGATGAGATGCAGGTGTTGATCATGACAGTGGTTGAGTAGAACATGGTAGCTGCTTGAGTCTAATGATATCCTGGTTTCTTCCTGTCAGGCATTATCCTGATTAGCATGATAGTTGCCTGTGTTAGGTTGATGAACTATGCAGGTCACAGATATTGTATTTGATAGAACGTGGTCGCTTGCTTACTCGAATGGAATCATCAGTGTTCCTGGTCATGCTTCATGCTGATTAGCAGAATAGGTGCCAATGTTAGGTTGACGGGCTGCACTAGGTGAAGGGTGTTCAGGTCAAAGCATGTCATCCCTGCTTCAGTTGACGCAAGCAGGACAATCTGCAACATGCGTGTATGAGGGCGGCGAAGGACATGGATGCTGAGCACGAAGCAGATGCGTGAATTTGAGACGTGGGTCATGGTTACGTGAAGTAGGCATTCTTTATTGCCAGGGGCTCTCAATACCCAGACTGTTTCTTTGGGGTTTTGGGCTGGCCTGTGTTTTTAGGTAGGCCGAGAATGATCGGATATCGACTTGAGAATCGGATATTTAGAGAGGAATCGGATATCGGATGTAATCACTCTAATAATCAAAGTACAGTATTTCAAATTCGCTATCCTGATATTGATACGGCATCTGGTTTCTATATTTTATTAGCCCTACTGATCCAAACTCGCCGAGACGGTCATGCCAGCAGAAACATGCACTGGGGCGTCTTGCTTATTCCAAGTCTCGTAAATTAAAATGTGAAAGCCATCTGAAGGGCTTGAGCGGCTTGCTTGGTGCACCGGCTCGGCACTATAATAGGCTTTTCGGTTCATTTCTAAGGGGGGGGGGGGGAGTTTTGAAAGTTTTGAACTGGGTTTGAGTGTTTTACCCTGATGGCGCGTAACTCGGAGTTGGGTTGTGTTGCCGGAGTCTGCTCATGGTCATGTCATGATAGTGCCGACCTCTACAGTACGTGAAATGAAGCGCTCCTCGACCGATAGGTAAACACTAAAACTGAGCTGAGCGGTTCGCAAGCTCGAGCTGAGCCGCAAAGCCATCAGTGCGATTTTACCCTGTGTTCTGCTCATTGTGCGGCTTGGTCATGACATTTTTCATGTCATGTCATTTACTCTCACCGAGCATTGTGAAACGCACTCAGGGGTGGAGTACACGAAAACTACACATGTATACATACAAAACCAAACGATATCAAAATCAAGGCAGTCAGTCATGATAAAGGATTTCAAGGATTTCTTAAAAGCACACAGTCCTTTAGTCACAGTGTCCGTTGATAAAGAATTCCATACAAGCAAAGCGCTATATCCAAAGGAATGCTAAACTTTCAGTCCGGTGGTTTGGTACCACTAAAAAATGTGGCTCAATGATGGTTCGAGCGCTTCTGCGCTGACCAGTATCTGACTGATGCTGAAAATGGCGATTGGGATAGGCCGTATGGCCGTTGTAGTTGTAGAATAAAAGGTCCTTGAAGTAGCTTCGACGCTTTTGTAAAGTTTTTGTGCTTTTGTGCTTCGACGCTTTTGTGAAGCTGAAGCAGTGCTCCTTCATATGAAACGGTCCTATTGTTGAGTACTGACCGAACGGCGAATTTTTGTGCTCGCTCAATATCTTTGATTAGAGACTTCTGAATTGGCGACCAAGCCGTGCATCTATAGTCCAAGCATGGTAAAACACATTGCAAATAGGTAGCTTGAAGGATGGATGATGACAGTTTTCCAAAACGACGTCACGCACTGCCCATCATTAGTGCAACATGCAACGAAATGCACTGAAACAGATGTCCCTGCTGCTGGTAATGCAGGTAATAATCAGTTGTGCAAAATAACCAGATTGGTGTACTGTAGATATGTATGTAGATTGAGCAAGAGTAGACCACTTTTGGGGGTTTGATCCGTGATCAATTTTGGATGTCTTTGAAGTTTGGATGAGCCGCATCGCGTAGCAACGCGAACATGGCACGCTCGCTGGTCGTCGAGTGAGCACCGGCCTTTTCTAATTGGCGAAGCTCGAACATTCTGTAAAAGAGACTTGTAAGCGGTATCGAAGTAGAGGGTCACATTTTGGGGTTAGATGATCCCAAGCATAGCATGTGCCCGTCTGACACCTAGTGTACGGCCAATGGCCGCTCTTGTGTTCTGGTCCCCACTAATTTCTCCATACCGCGTTTCCAGATTTTCGCCCACCCCTCCCCGTTCTCTGATCGTGAGCTCAGGAGTAAATATGAAGGCAACATAGCGGCCGCGGTGGTGTGCAGTGGTTCGCATTTGTCTACCCACATTGCTTGGGAGCACGTTTCTGGACTCGTCCCGGGTTCAATCCCCAGTGATAGAGGTTGGTTTGCGAATCATAAACCTTCGCTGACCCTGCACGCCAGGCCGTGGGTAATTCACCCGGTACCGCCGAGTTGCTTTAAGTGGAGAGACGGAAGCCACGAGTAGGCAGTCTCCTGTCGAACACCGACAGGGCTCAAAGCCCGTGTGTGCGGGCCCGCAGAAGATATGCAGAGAAACGCTGTAGTGTGTGTGGTCCCCGCACAGCCTTGCAGGCTTGACTGCTGGCTGGCTATAGGCAAAAACGAGCTTCGGCCAAAACAATTTTTCAAAAAAATGCTCAAAGGTGCATACAGCAAGGAGTCTCACACCAATAGTAACTTTATTTGATACTGCCAGTGTCATTCACCCCAATAACTTCAGACTTATTGCTTGGTTTCCTGCGCACCTGTCACTGCGCATCATTCGGATGAAGGACTCCCACTTGGCGCCGTATTTCGTGCATGATGTCCATGATAACTTCTGAATCAGCCAGTGTCATTAGAGGACTTTTTTTCAAACCTGGAAAAGTGAGTGATCAACGCAAAAGTGTGAGGTCCTATAGCGCGCTTGGAGAAAGTTCACTCGACGCGTACATTTCGGCATAATAGTCCTTCATTATTTGATGCCAGAAGGGATCTCAGCCGCAGCACAACAGATCTTACCTTTTAGCAGACATTCACGAACGTGTTGCAGTTCACACATCAGCCCCTGGCTATCGCAATAATTGTACTCGGCATTTGGTTCAGGTAATGGGTGAGTGATTTCTTTCGAATTAATGACCAACTTTTTCGGATAGTGGAAAATTTTTTGGACCTACCATGGACAGACAAGCAAAGCATTTTAACGGAAGGTACCCACATAAACTAGAAATCTACCTCCAATGGACCCTTCGTTCCGAATACGGAGACCTGCTGGCCCATGATAAGTTCTGCAGAGAGCATCAATTGAGCAACAGAGCCGTCCTTGTATCCGAGAGTGATGCAATCCATGATGTCCACTCCTGAAACCGTGTTGGAGTAGAAGGAAATGCAGGCTTCGCACATTATACCTTCGTCGTTTAACTGTCTAATGGCTGATATGGTTTCAGGACGCTGGCCATTGAATATCATGGTGGTAATCATGACCAGATCACCCAAATCTAGCAGGCTGGCTCCACCCAACGCCTTTCGGAGGATACGAGCTAGCTGCAAACAACAGTTTATGGGATCCCCAGTTTATAGGTTTTCCGATACTGCCATCCGAAAGAGCGTGGCTGACGTCATCATGAACTGGGAATATCAAGACCAGTAGCCTTCCATGAGAAAGAGACCTTTCTCAGTTGTTAATTTGCCTATTTATCGAAGTTGCTTCGAATTCATGGTCATGGGCTTCTCGCAGAGGACAGCTTTGCCGCCGTTAAGAGCTTGTTTCGCACATTGCAAATGGACAGAATGCAATGTATTGCTGTAGACAATATCTAGAAATAAAACAGCAAATTTTGAGTTTGAGCTAAACGGAAGTTTGCGTGCTTACCAACTTCAGGGCAGTTGGCGATCTGGTCATAGCCCCCAAACGTATATTCAACTCCAAACTTGCTAGCGAATTACTCAGCTCGCTTCATGAGATAGATTCATTAGATCTGAGGCAAGCAGCATAAAATAGCACTAGTACGTTTTTTGGTTCATTTCTAGGATAGAAGAAAAGTTTTGAAAGTTTTGGAGTGTTTCACACTGACGGCACGCAACTCGGAGTTGGGTTGAGTTGCTGGAGGCTGCTCATGGTCATGTCATGAGATTGCCCACTTCTGCAGTACGTGAAATCAAGCGCTTCTGAGCCGTTAGGTAAGCACTGCGGTCCAGAGCCGCAAAGCTATCAATTCACAATATTGTGCGGCTTGGTGCGACACGAAATGTCCCTTTACACCTTCATCACACGAGTCATCGAGCTCACACGAGCATCGGCACGATCAGCATCACTTCTCGATCACAGGTCATCATCGATCACACTTCGCCACCTCCTTCGGCCGGGGGCTGATCGCCGCTGGGAGCGGGGGCGTCGAGCATTTCGGTTTGTTGCGGTCCAGCATCGGGCAGCCTGGCAGTTTGCAGCGCACCCATCACCGAGCCTGTCGACGAAGCGCCCATGACGGAGCCGGAGGCGTCGGGCAGCCTGGCCGTTTGGAGTGCGCCCATCACCGAACCGCTCGCCGGAGCGCCCATGGTGGAGCCAGAGGCGTCGGGCAGCCTGGCAGTTTGCAGCGCACCCATCACCGAGCCTGTCGACGAAGCGCCCATGACGGAGCCGGAGGCGTCGGGCAACCTGGCCGTTTGGAGAGCGCCCATCACCGAACCAGTCGACGCGCCCATGACGGAGCCGGAAGCAGCTGGAGCACTGGCGGACGGGGCTGCACTGCCGGAGTAGACGCTTTGAGCAGCCTTGGCGGGCGCGGCGGCGGCGGGAGCAGCACCACTACCGGCGTAGACGCTTTGAGCTCCTTTCGAGGGCATGTAGACGCTTCCGACCGCCGCTTTCGGTTGTTGTTGAGGGGGACCGCCACCACCCACGTACACGCTGGCCACGGCTTTCGGCTGGGCTTTCGGAGGGGAAGCCGCACCACCACCGCCGTAGACGCTCGCCGCCGCTTGCGGTTGCTGTTGTTGTTTGGCCGGTCCGGGACCGCCGACGTACATGGACGCGATGACACGCTTCTGCGACATCTTCGATTCTCGACAACGAACGACTTGATTGAACAGGACTGCACTCGATCACCACACGACGCACGAATGATGCCTTGCCAACAAGATCGGGCTTTATATAGGCTGGACTTTGGCAATGTAAAGGATGGGCCTTTTCAATATCCGTTACATTGCCGCCCAGGTAACTGACTGTCCACGTGTTGTAAACTCGCGCAAGCATATTAGATACTTCCAGCAACTGTAATCGGTATGTTTGGACTGCTGAGAAGGTATTTGCATGGACACTGACCCTGTCTGAAAAAAATTAAAAATTCTGCCGTCGTATGTCAGTCATTGTCATTCAGTCATTTTATATTGGGGGGGGGGGGGGGGGGGGATCATGCATTCAGTAGGATAATATGCAGATCACAGGATAAAGTTTTGTATTAATACTGTAATGCTGTCCGGTTTAACGGAAATGGGATCATCGGTTTACCATGTCAGGCTGATTAGCGGCATGCTGCAGGTGTCCATGGAGAATGTATAGCTGTGTATTAGGTGAAGGGCGTTCGGAGTCCGAGGTCAAAATGTCTTGTATTCGATATCATTCGGTCACTCGCACACGTGAATGGTTTCCTTGCCATGGTTCATGCTGATTAGCAGGGCAGGTGTCATTATCAGGTCGACGGGCTGGTAAGGTGGATGCCGTTGAGGTCAACGATTTACCTTGGCTTTTTGGAGCACAATTGCGGGGCGAAGTTTTATTTTTAAGCTCATCATCAGCAGAAGCAGCATGAAAAGGATATGAATGAGTGAATTTTAGCGAGCTAAGTCATGGTTACTTTGTGAAGTACGCATTTATTGGAAGGCAAGACATTGGATCCCGAAACCCAGTCTGATGCCAAACCTATTTTTTGGGATTTGGGTTGGGTTTTTAGTAAGGTTTCAGCCAAGCTCCACTTTGTTCTCAATTGTGAAAGTTGATATTTTCCCAGGCAACATACAAAACTATTGAACATCTAATAAGCCACAACCACGATGAGGCTACAGCCACTAAGCAATAGGAAAGAAAGCACTCGCGGTGATTGAAGATGATATCCTGTTGTGGCAACCCGGCATTCCACTCATACTCCGCCAGAAAAGAAACAACAAATCGGCACATGCAAAACACATGCTCGCGTGCTCCGTTGTGTTTCCTGCGATCACACCAAGCTCCAGGGAACATCCTCCAAGGCGGTGCTGTTATTCTTATTGAAATCCCAATGGGACATACAGACAGACAACATTCCACATTCCATTATAATCCTATTATGGTCATACTCAAAACCGATCATAAATTGACCCCGTGACAATTCCATAAAGACTCTATACAGACACTTTGTACAACAAAACACGTAATCCGATATCCCGTCTTACTGTTAGGCTACATTTCACTGGGCCTCTATCCTGGCCATGCACTTGGGACCGTTGGAAAGCGGTGAGAGCAACAACTTGGTGTTCTTCTTCTTGGCTGGAAGTGAGACGAATTTGGAGCACTTGTCGCTTCTTCTCTTGGTGAGCGAGGGCATCGTTGGCTTCATAAGTGCGAGCGAGTCCGAGCTTGCTGTGGTAGGATGGTAATGCCGATGACAGAACGCCCTTAGCCTTTCGCAGGCTTCTTTCATGGACTGCCGGGAATGGGTCATGACGAATCGAATAGCACCCGCGTAGTAGAAGGCTGAACCCGGAAGGCAGTAGAGGCTCTCTTCGCTGATCAAGGCTTGTACGAATTCTAGATCGTCTCCGCCGAATGTGGGGAATGATCGGCTATCGATCTTGATCATCATGTACATAGCCCCTTCAGCCTTCAACGGACTGATGCCGGGCACGTTGGCCAACTCAGAGCAGACCAAGTCGACGTTCTCGCATAGGATGTCCCGAGTGCGTTGGAAGAAGTCGGCTGGTGTATCGCGCAGGATGGACGGCAGGGCACCTTGCATTAGCGAGCATGGACCAACGATCTTTTGAGCCAATTGGCACAAAGCAGTGCGGATCTTGGCCATGGCATCATCGACGTCGTGGATGATGAGCCAGCCCAGACGCCATCCAGGGACGAGGTACCTGAAAGAGAAGAGGAAATAAGTCCTTGAGCGAGACGTCACCTGTAGTGATGTATGACGTGCGCATACGTCGGGTGCAAAGCACTGTTTAAAGGGTGGTTGCACCCTCGAAGGGCATGGGTGCGGCCAAGGCGGATGCCGTGTCGATGAGTGTGAGACAGGTTATGCTGGGGTGGCGTGATACAAGGTCTGTTAACGCGTGCAAGATGCAAAAGGCGGCTCCTGATAAGATACGGTACTGTTTTGAATGACAGGTGCAGGAAGTGTCGCTCTACTGTTGTCAGACTCAACGGCCCCAGTAGTCGCGTGAGTGAATGCAAGATTGACAGCTTACCTTTTTGATATACCATCGCAAGTCAGCATCGGCACTTTCGGTTTCAAGGTGTGCATGGGATGGAACTGGGCGCCACCAAATACCATGTCGCCATAGATCTCATCGGCGATGATCGGCACGCGATATTTTTGAGCCAATTTTAAGATATCCTCCAAGTGTTGACGGGTATAGACGGCGCCAGTGGGGTTATTCGGGTTGTTGACAATGATGGCAGCTGTGCGATCATCGATCAGAGACTCCATGTGTTCCAAATCGATTTCCCAATTGCGGTCGGCCATTAAATTATAGTGACGGGGTTGGACACCGAGAGGGTGCATGAGAGTTTCATAAAGTGGGAAACCTGAAAATTGGGAGTGATAAGGAGATAGCTGTAAAGCTTATCACTGATAAGGCTCTTACCAGGCTTGGGGACAAGGATGTTTGCTCCAGATTCGGCCAAAGCCTCGATGGCCATTTCTAAGGCATGAGAGCATCCACTGGTCAAGACGATATCGTTGGCGCTGATCTTGCTTTCGGGTGTGCTGACGAACTCTGCCAGGGCTTGGCGTACTTCCAAGAATCCGACGGCGGGTCCATATCCATTGTACCGTCCGCTCATCAGGGCATCCATGACGGCTTGGTTGACCTTGCCATGGGTTGGCAATACGCCAGTCACGCTCGGATCTCCGATGTGCAGTTGCAGGAGTGGTTTGTCCGGGTTAGGCTGCACGTTCATGGCGTCGACAATACGACGGATTGGGTTGATGGTATTGCGAGCGTGGGCCGAAGGTTCAATGACAGCCCAGGTCTCATCCGCGTCAAAGTAGTCTTGGCGATTGTTGTTGCCATCGGCCAAAGATTTGGTCACGTTTTCCTCCACGTCTTCATCGAACAGACCAGACAGTAGTGTAATTTGTTGGAAACTTCGATCAGGTATCATCGTGAGAGCTTGGAACTTTCAATTCTAAACAGAAAGCAACTATCACGTGACAGTAAAGGAGAAAGGGTCATATTTATAGAAGTTTGAAACAGGGCAGGGTGTCCGTGAGTAGATGAGTGCAATTTGGAAAAAAGACCAGTTTGGAGGCTGTCATAGTTGTTCAAAAACAATAGGCATATAAGTTTTGCACTCAACTTTATGCAGCATAGGAGGATATGTAACGGAAACTGGGCTGACCTGGGGGCAACCGTACACGCCTCATCAGTCAGACATCCGGTAATGCCTAGGGCGGATAAGAATTTGTCCAGCCAAGTGAGCTATGACGACAAGCATGCCTATTTTCTAGGATACGCATCAAGTGTGTGCTCCCCAGGCATAAAGAGTGGGTGATCCGATGATACTATTGGCCAGGAGCCAAATAGGGAGCCCACCAATGGAAGGGACCTGACCTTTACAAGTTGGCAAAGGTGCAGTACACTAGGGGTGGGTGGGTGATGCAACTGTGGCTCTGAACCGAATAAGCCATCGCTCCCATCGCACTCATGGGCGGATGTGAAAAGAGCAGGAAAGGTGAGTGTTATTAGCATAAGTGCATTTGGACCAAGGACTGATCAGTGTTCATGCTCCCTGCTTCATCAAGGACCATGTCTCAGGGTCCTCTGGTTCACCAGCTTTGCGGTAGCGCACCGTACGCGGCAGGCGAGCACCCACTCATCAGCCTGGATGATGCAATAGCATGCTTCATCCATTATGCAGAACTGATACCAGACCGTGCATATCCACTCAGAGAGACTACCTCTGATTGTGAGTTGCCCTCCTCTCCGCCCAGTTCAGCCACCTTGGCATCGCATACCACAATGACCATCCAATGACCACTGGGCAAGGCCAGTGTCTGGAGGTCTCAGTACCCTCCAGCCGTCTGTCAGAACCAAAATAAACATCGTCTAGGCCGCCAATAACCTTCGAGACAACATAGGCCATACTTGAACGTGGATGACGCAATTGCATCATCCTTCCTTGTTTACACGTCCCACCCTGGTTTTGGCGCCAGACCGTGAGAAAACGGCTGTTTGGTCACGGAAAGGCGCATGCAGGCAGGCACTGGAGAGAACCAAGAGATGGTCTCTGTCCACTCTTGTCCATCAAGTAGGCCTGCACCATGGATGGGTCCTCCTATATAGACACACACAACTTACCAAGACTTCAAATATTCTTTGCAGCGTTCAATTGACTTGGCTTGAGAGCACGCAGTCGGGTGCAGAGCGATGGTCAGTGAGCAACAAGTCCACAAAACGGACGATTCCAACGATCAAGTCGGAGAAGGCGAAGCTGGGAATTGAGAGTGATGAACGACGGAACCGTCTGCCGCCTTTTATAGACTCCACTTGGTTGTTGGCAGATGCCGCCAACGTAGGTGGCGCGACTTACGTCTTGGCAGTGAGCCAGCGTGGCTCGAATAAACGGAGAGGCGGTCCTTCAATGAACGCCGACGCGGAATTCCAGCCAAACTAGAATAGACCGGATCCAGGAGAGGATGATGAAATCGTCCGCTGTATGAAGTATATCTGCCTTCTTGGGAAAAGATATCCTTGTGGACAAAGGATACTGTTCTGTACAGGACCCTCAATCGACAGTGCTATATGGCAAAGTCTGCAGTCGATTTGATATGGAAATGATTGAACGATAAAATCAGGAGGTCGAGAAGGCCCTCTGTGAGATCAACCGAAATTGTACCCATTCATGTTTCATAACGTTATGTGCATTTGCGGGAATCCAGGAGAAAAGGCAAACCACTTGCAGACAGGGCAATAAGGCGGGTCCTTATCGGGACAAAGGAAAGAGCTGTGCCAAACCAGCTCAGAAAGGTGAAATTCCTCGTGATGCAGCATTTGAGAGCTGTGGTACTGCACAAATTATGAATCCCCTATCGGCTCAATGTTCAGTGGAATGCCATAACACTGAAAAGAATCCTGCTGGTCAGCTCTGTCTGGCGATGAAAAGGGCTGCAATGCTTGGCGATAGGGCTTTTGGCTTGAATGAAAGAGTTTATTTTGGACCGCGTCGCGTTCTGTCCTTGTTTGGCGGTATGATTGGAAGCGTGAGGGCATTGTGGGCATTGTGGTGGTGGTTTTCTTACTGCAAAAATGTTCTGGTTACACCATTCCTAGCTCAGAACTTCGTGATTTGAAAACGGATTTGCCACACGGCGGATTCAATTCCAGTCTAGGCCAGGATAGGCTTTCTGTCGAGCAAAGCAGCATGACACAAGGCTCTTCTGTTCCGCATGCAGAATGTATCCCATAACTTCAGTGCGGCCTCGAATGGTCATGCGGAGCAAAAGCAGTAACAGTACCCCTCTAATCCATTTATCACATAGGATATAGAGCTATGCATACTGTTGGCTTGTCTTGGTGATACTCGTGCTGTCATTTTCAAGTGCTTTGAAAAGAATGCAGCAGGTGTTTAGGAAAATTAATTAGCACCCTTCACGATTTCAAGCAAACTCTTTGGAAATCGTACAGTGTAACCATATTTAGCCTCCATAGTTGCTGATGCAACATTAGATTTCGTTTTGGGCTACTCAAACAGCTAGTTTAAAACAAATGATTGCCCGAATCCGTAATGTGGGGGGGGGGGAGGGGGGTCTGCTTAAAAATCAGAAGGTGATTAATTCTCACGTGAATCCCTAAATCCAGTGATTCTACAGTCCTGTATTTGCTGTCTCCAGAGTAGATGGTGCCTAGTAGTGCCCTCCCCGTATACTGCATGCTGTGGTGAATGCCCATTCGCATTCCAGTGTGTCTACCACTAAATTTCTTGGGTTACTAAAAAAGCGTCTTCCATGCATAAGTTGAGTCTCGTTGCAACACTTGCTGTACAGTCCCCACAAGCCACAGAGCCGGCCTTACTACCATGCTCCAATGTAGCCCCAACCCGAACTACTCTAGTGCACTCGGTAGCGACGCACAAATTATTTATGAAAGACCATAGAAATTTGTTCCCCATGCTTGCTTATGGTAGTTCCCCAGAAGCAGTTTAACGCCGGCAAAAGATTGGCCCGACACGGGATCGAACCGTGGACCTTGGCGTCATTAGCACCACGCTCTAACCAACTGAGCTACCGGGCCGCTGGGGAGAATTAAGTTTCTACCTTCACAAGGATGTCCACCTTGTGCAGGCTCTCAACATGTAATAAGACGTCGTTGTGATTGGTGGGGCAGGTATGTAGCTACCGTGCATATCTGCACGTTACGTATGTGCAGTGGTGTAATCTTGATACTAGAGCTAACAGCACCGTTTATTTTATTGTTAGAAAGACATGTCATACGTACTAGAAAGTCAGACGTACTGTAGGCTACTGTCAGACATCAGTTACAGTATGCACATCTTGACATTTCTGCTCACAATAGCACTCTGTCACATGGCCTAAGTGCTAAGCGTGTCCTCTGATGTCTTCAGTAGCATGCCCCGAGCATCACAGGCTCTTCCAACAGTATACACTGCCCGAGCAGAGTACTCCTTGTGCAGAGTGGCTACATCACAGCGCACGCAAGCACACTTGCCAATTCAACTGTTTGTCAGCTTCGCATCTTATCGTTAGTAGCACAAATGGAATCCAGGAGTACACCACCTTTCAGTTCTCTCGCCTAGCAGACTGTAGCGTACCCATTACTGGTGCTAACGGTGCTTCGGTGGGCAGTGTTGTGGTTTTCCGTCTACTCAGGGCACGTAGGTACCTATGTACTCACAATGCCAGATATTTTATCAACGAAGCGTTCAGAACAGCAGCCGCAATGAGCCAAGGTGAAACAAGTTAAAAAGGAGGCCACTGCAGCTGGCGCTATCAGCGTGGGTTCCAAAAGCAAAAAATCAGCAGACTTCATAATACGAATCTCAAAGCGCACACAACAGGTGCAGGTGTACGTGCGACAGTTTATGCCTCATGCTTTCATACGCCCTGTTCAGTATATACGGTATTCACTGTGTCTAGTGCGCCCCTTCTTGCGCTTTTGTGCGACACAAGCAACAGCCTCCAAGCACAGGACCGCAATCATCGCCAGGACTCTCAATGCCCTAACGACCCACCAATCTTGGACAGCTAAAACGCTCGTACAGTCATCGAAAATAAATGAATAAACTCGTTGATGATCAATGGCAATTGGTGGCTGGACAGAAGGCACCTCGGAACGGTTGTCCTAATACTCCCCGCGACCCGTCCTAGCGATATCAGAAAGGACACCATCGCTGCTTGCCTTCAAGGAAAAAGCGGCTGTGGACGACTAGATGACACGAACAACAGACCAGCACACACCACCACAACCAAGACGACTTCACATGAGAACGAAGCCATCACAGAACATGTCACAAATCACCCGTAGAAAAAGACACTGCGCTTGCCACTGCCATCGACGCATTCGGCGCAAAACATGGATCTGAAAGGGACACATTCAAGGCCTAGATCGAATACGAAGCAAAACACACACTTACCTATCGACGAAGAATGGCAGAGGGGCCACACTCAACATGTCAAACAGCTCCTCCGCTCCAACCGAACTCACTGCTTTCAGACCATGAAAATTCGCCAAGCAGCCGTGAATGCGCGGATGTTGATTCATGTCCGGAACTGCTACAGTCGTTCCTGGTGGTCCGTCTTTGATCTCCCAGGCAACGTAGGCCAGCCAGTCGGCGGGCAACCACAGGATCACAGAATCTAGAAAGCGACTCCATCAGTGGGCTTTATTCACGAGGCAGACCAGGTCGACTCACCATCTGCACCTTCAGGCTCTTCAAGAACTTCTGGACTCACTGCAGGCCTTGGTCGCAGCGCTGACTCAAGGTGGCAATTGCCAGTTGCCCCCTCGAGCGCGCTCAGAAATGTCGACGTATTTGGGCAGGGCGGATTCTTACACGTTGCGCTCCACGTCCCTCGTCTTCCCGTACCCGAACAACTACGCATCCCGCCCATCAGCATCTCGGTCTGCAAAAAGAGAGGATCGTGGAAGCCCTTCTACAGGGCATCATCTCTACAGGGTAGTTTCGCATCATCTCCTACCCCCCCCCCCCCCCCTGTCAGCGTACGGGGTGACCACTCGTCGCTGAACGTGTACCATCGGGTTTCAGTCGCCACTCGGATTCGGGCAAAGTAGTGGCCGCCTTGCACGCCGCCCGAGTGGATCAGGATGGCCGTCAGCTCGTACCGACATCCGTCTTCGCCCCACTCACGGACTTGTTCTTCGGTAAGGAAGTTGCGGAGGCTGAGGATGTTCGGGAATGCGACTAGGTGTGTCAGCTTCGTCTGCGCATTCCTCGCTCTGAACACACGAAAAGAAGCTGGAAATCAGTCAAGTTGGGAGCCAGTGGCCTCACTACCTGTCGAAGTGGTATCAGGTGCAGGTTCAGGAATCGAGTGGTGGCAAGTGCAGGTTCAGGAATCGAGGCAACGCGACTGGCCTCGCTCGCTTTTCTGCCTCCTTGCCGCCGCAGTTCTGGCACTGGTAGCCGTCGATTTGTTCGTCCTGAAAGGGCGTCCATCAAGAGAACTGATGGAACCAGGAAGAAGTGCCTCGCCGCAAGGAAGAGACTCATGCTCTGTTCGACGCCAGCTTGCATTGCGAGGTTGTAAAAGTCGCTCTCGTTCAAGGACTCCTGGCCAAGGCTTGCAGAGTGAACAACGTCTGCCTGCTGAACTGCATTCGAACGAATGGCCTGCCATTACGGCCAGTGCAGCCCCGCTGTCTGCATTTAGTCATATTATGCGACGTTTTTCTGTTCATTCACCAGAAGACACAGGCGAGAGCTCGAGAGGCCGAGAAGACACAGCCAGCGTACAACGGTCATTCATCATCCACGATCACTTGCTCATCACACGTCGGGTGGGGCTTCTTCCAGCTGCGGCGGCGGCGACGGTCCACCTTCGGGCACTTCGGCTCCACCTTTCTTGGATTTCTTGCCTTTCTTGGATTTCTTGCCCTTCTTGGACTTTTTCGATCGCTTCGATTTCTTCTTCTTCTCGCCACCGCTCTCTCCTCCCGCCTCCGATCCACCCTTGGACTTCTTGCTGCGTTTCGACTTTTTCGACTTCTTCTTCTTCCCTCCGCCACCTTCCGGCGCGCCTGGTTCCGCTCCCGCCTCGGCCTCTTTGCCCTTCTTCGACTTTTTGCTCTTCTTCTTGGACCGCTTCGACTTCTTTTTGCCCCCTTCTTCCGTCGCAGTGCCGCCCTTCTTGCTGCCTTTCTTCCCTTTTTTGGACTGAAAAGGAAGAATGCAGGATGCAGTCTGAAGTTACCGGATCAGACCCTTTCAGGACTTACCTTCTTTTTCTTCTTCGGCCCTCCTTCGTCGGCTCCCTCCTCTTCTCCCTCCTTCGGTGCCTCTTGGAGCAGTGGCGGAGCTGGCGGTAGTGGCGTTGCGTCGGCGCCAAAGGGCGGTGGCAGTTCTTGCACTGGCGGTGGTGTAGCGAGCATGGGCGGGGGAGCGAGCACGGGTGGCTGCCCGGCGTCTTGCTGCTGCGGCACGACTGGCGGCAATGGAGCAACTCGAGGTATCGGCGTCAGATTCAGACCCGAGTACTGATCGATCAGTTCGAAGGCTTGTTGGCCGAACGGCAGGCCCTCTTGTCCGCTTTCGACTCGCTGCTTGTGCACCAACAGGAACATGAGCGCGCCGCCGAACAACAGAATCAGGAACGACAGCGGGTCCATTCTCGATTTGCCACGACCACACGATCCACTGACTTCGCACACGAATGACTAAACTGTAGTGCGAAGCGACCTTATAACTGCCCCATATTGTACAGTTACACGCCTGCCAGCTCCTGCGAGTGTAAAGCTGTACAGCATGGCTTGATTGTGGGGTTGAGTTTGCAGGCCCCCAGCTGAGACGGCTTGCTGACGAGAGATGGGAACCAGTTATAGTGCAGTACCCTACTGCAGTGATCCTACATCGCACTGTACTTTCTTTCGTGTAATTTCGTTGTTTGAGCTCTGTCAAAAGTTGATAAAAATCATGCGGGGTGGAAACACAATAAAGTATGAACAGATGCTGTGTACTCGTATGCCCTCAAGGTAACAGGGATGCTGCTTCAACTTTCACGCCGATGATAATGATTCAAGACTTGTCGCAGTGCTGCTTGTCGAAGTCGCTGCCAGTGGCACACATATCGTGTAAATATCCTTAAACTACAGACGCCGCTTCCCTGCTGATGAGACGGCACTTTGACCAAAGGGAGACAGTGCCATTGCTCTCTTGGACTTGGAAAGAGCAAGTCCACAGGGTGCCCCACGACCTGATATAGTACCCTCAGGTCGTAAGGCGTGTGTCTTCTGGTGAATGAACAGAACAGCGTCGCATAACATGACTAAATGCAGACAGCGGGGCTGCACTGGCCGTAATGGCAGGCCACTCGTTCGAATGCAGTCCAGCAGGCAGACGTTGGTCACTCCGCAAGCCTTGGCCAGGAGTCGTTGAACGAGAGCGACTTCTACAACCTCGCAGTGCAAGCTAGGGGCGTCGAACAGAGCATGAGTCTCTTCTTTGCGGTGAGGCACTTCTTCCTGGTTCCATCAGTTCTCTTCATGGACGCCCTTCCAGGACGAGCGAATCGACGGCTACAAGGAGGCAGAAAAGCGAGCGAGGCCAGTCGCGTTGGCTCGGTTCCCGAACCTGGCTTCTATGCACCCATGAGTTCCCGGTTGCTGGAAGATCAAAGCAAAGGACGGAGACCAGTTACTGATTATTAGCGTCACTCGAACTTGCTAAATACTTTCAAGCAAAGGGAAAACCTTATTTGCAGGTTTCGCAGATGCTGAAGCTTCCTTTCCTTAAGAACACTTTCTTTTTGGTAGCTTCAATGCGCCAATATGGAATTTTGCAACTCGAAAATAATGCGATCCACGTCCACGTGACCAAAATTATGCCGATGTTGATGGAAACATTTTCAAGCTTGCTTGGACCACTTGATTATTTGCTCCACACTGGGCAGGAATCGGACGCTGAGCATGAAACATGCTGCTGTTTTAAAGAGTGCTTGCTATCCTCATTTAATAAAAATTAGGCATTGGGTTCTTAGTTTATAGTTTCTTTCGCAACTACCAACAGCTGGCTGAAATGGAACTGGCTAATAGGGGACTCTGGCCGAAAAAGGAACCTGGCCGAATCGGGACACTGGCTGGGCTGGGACACTGGCTGAAATGGAGCACAACCTTATGAATGCAGTGAATGACAGTAGGGCAGTATGTTAAAGCGTTGTGAATGACAGTAACACAGACGATCGACACGCCCAATCGAAGGGCGCGCCTGGCAAAAAACGTTGTCAAGAATTGTCAATGTCGATCATGCGTTCTTGCAGTCAATGATTTCTTTTCTGCACTGACTTCAGAGCCTGGTAGCCGGTGACCTTGTACGTGATTCTGCAGGACTTTCCGCTGTGTTACTTTCATTTCGATTGTGATTACCCCAATTTAAAAAAAAAAGCAGACAACCATTTTACTTTCACTCTTATGTTCTTCGTTGAAAATTGTCGTCCGAAAAGACTTCCAATTACCGCAGTTGTTATGATTCTAAGCTAAACTCGAATTACTTTTTTTAATAACTGACTTCAGTGCCGTTCGGGATAGGCATTTTCACTTCCTATTCGGTTTCCGCCCACCTCCTTGTCCTTCATGCCTCCTCACACGTATGCACTCTGCTTGTTTGTCCGGAAACTAATATGAGGTAAAAATAATGAAAATTTAGAATAATCAAGTGCTGGATACACCAAGATCCCTGGGGCCAATACTTAAATCGATGCAATTTTTGTGCTCACGTATTCGGCGCGTCTCATGACACTGCTTGGTAACAGCATTTATGGCACGCCAAACGGATCGATGGAATGAAAAGATCTAAAAAAGGTCTAAACAGGTCTTGACAGCAGAATATTGCAGGACTAGAAGATGGCTGACAGCAAATTGAATTCTACGAGGTGAGCCCAGCTATTGGATGTTCATTGGACCATTCTAAAACCATTCACACGCGCTACTTGTTGGCGTGGGCAATGACTGGATCAGGGATTCAGTAAGTATAAGCATCTTGTCATTTATTTTATCTGAGGATGTTTGCGTCTGAATGTCAATCTGCAACTAATGATCTTCTTAAAACATATTTCCTTCTGAGGCATTTCGAATGTGAGCAGTCGATACTCGTTTTATGGTGAGCACCTAGGTCAACGTCTTGATTGATGGCCCTCACGCGTGAGTTGAATTCGACACGGCTCGATGCATTTTCATTCTCGGTAATTCTTTGAAGCGAAACCAAAACCGACGGCCTTATTGGTCTCTAGCATACTCCTATGCATATCAAATCCAGTAATCTTTTCTCCTTTTTCAGAGGTAAGCCTAAAGGCCAAAAGGAGATTGATCACAGTGTGATGCAATGCTAGTGCAAATTTACAACCAGGCGTCACTGTGCAGTTTCCAGCAATTCAATCAAGACCGCCAAGCCATCGATAAAATTTATGTATTATTAAATAGAATACTTTGACTTCAAGGCGGGGTGAATTGACCTACGTCATGTGCACAGCCATATTCTCTCGAGTGCCATTTTTTCTTCAATTCTCTTTTTTTACCAGTAGATCGCACTTGGGTTCGGATTGCGGTGGTACTTCGGACTTTGCTGAACTCCAGCCGACATGGCGTTTCCTGTTCCGCTGTGTGGTTCCTGCTGGCTTGTGTGCTGCTCTCCGCGCTTCTCCCCGCGACACTGCGTATGGCCGCAACAGGCTAGAAGCAAAGTGATGAAGAGGGAGAAGATTTCGATGATGGTGCATACTGATGCTCCAATCCATAAACCCAACTGACCACCTAAAAGTAGACATCTATTTGATGATGCTTCAGGTCTCTGATTTACAATGTAAGCTAACCAAAGTCTGAAATCAGGCTCAGAAAAGTGTACGCTTCAGTTTCGGTGTAAGCAAATTTGATCAGCGATTCGAAATAGATTTGAAGTTTTAGTTCATTTTGTTGAATATACCGTGCGGGATCGGGGCAGACTGACGCTTCTGGAGGACATTTTCCCATTTGACCGGCTGGCCAAAGACTGTGCGATATGGTCAACTTGTAAGTGAGGTCTTTGCAGAGAGGTGTGCACGTGCAGTTGATCTTGGCTGCGTTCTTCTCCACGTCAATTACGCATTGCGACTGGGATCCACTGCTGCGGCACAAGGGGATCTCCGTAATGTTGTTGCTCGGTGGTGGGGGGTAGGCGAAGTACCAACAACCGCATTGGCGGATGATCTCTTTTTGCAAACAGGTGTTTTGGCATCCGAGCAAGGTGTAATCGGCCTTGTAAAAGTATGCATCGGACATATGACCTTTTCTCTTGCTTTCCTCCTCTGTCAGACATTGGCTGTAAGGTGGTCCTTTACTCTGGGTTTCCAGTACCGTAATCCCTATTGATGTGGCTGCTCCCGCTGGAACGAAGATACCTTCAATTTCTGGGAATGGCATTCTTCCTGGCTGGTCCACACTCACTCGCACGCCGCCCATGAAAGTAGTGGGCAGATACTCGGACCTGTTTACGTGAAGTTGTAAAGTCAGTCCGTAAAAAGGACCAGGCCGAACTGATTCGTATGCGCCATTCATGTTGATGGTATAGCACGCGCCATACCAATGGTTCCTCCAATCCTTGAACCACGAGTCCCCAGTGGCCTTGCATGATTCCATGTTGAATTGGCAGTCTAAGAACATATCGTCGATGGGCTGTCTGGCAGTTTCATAGAGGGTCTGATCTACTGTGCTCAGCATGCCAATGATTTGTGCAGCCCTGTTCTCTAAATCTAGCAAGCTGACTTGCGGTCTTTGGAACTGCTTCGAGAAGCGCTGTTCGGGTGGCCGAGGTGGTGGCGGGGGCGGGAGCGGTGGCAGTGGTCGTAGCGGCTGTTGTGGGAAGCCTTGTTGCGGAAATGGAGGGGGAGGAGGAGAAATTTCTGGAGGCTTTGATGAAGGAGCTGTTGTCTCGACGTTTGTTGACGATGTAGGCATGTCGTTTTGACTCGTGATGTTCTGGTCAGCGCATACGAGCTGCGCGATTGAGTCATTCCGCGTTCGACAAATAGTGGTCAGCATTGCTGGCTGCGATATAATATCCTCAACTAGGTCGACGTACTGAGAAACAGTAGAATCCTAAAACAGGGCGGCGTTAGGGCAGCTGACTGCCGTGCTGACTTGCAACCGTGCTTTTGTTGAACTGTAAGGGCTCTAGCAGGCAGAATTACCAATGGCTAGAAGCACGGATACAGAATTCAGGCGCAGCCGCACACTGTACAGTAGTGTGAGGTTGTCCACGCGGCTGTCGCAAAAGCGTGAAATAGAGTAAAGCGAATTCTTGAATGCTAGAAATAGTGTTTTCGAGGCTAGAAGCAGCGCGCTGAAGAGGTTTTAGAGCTTTGATTACGTGCACTGTTGCAGTGGAGACCTACCACAGAACGAGGGTAAGACATGGCAAATGGCACAGACATCACATCTTGGTCTGCGTGTCATTCACGATGAGAAGTAGGCTAGATTGCCTGTACTCGATTTCCATGGTATGGGCTCAGGATGTGCAAGTTAAAGCCCCGGTACTATGTCGCATTTGTCTTCTAACGAGAAGTGCGGGTTGATGCTGACAAAGCCCAGCCACCACGTAGGCGTTGGTCATTGGCCCTTATCAGCATTTGCATCTATAGTAGATCCACTTCAATGGCGGAGCAGTGTCCAGCCAGTGCAAGTGCGCGTGCATTTACCGGCCTCGTGGCCTTGGTGGGTTAGGCGTCTGCCTTTCACGCCAGGTGCGCAGTTACGGGCGAGTGTTCGACTCGCGGGCCAGTAAATCATTTCGTGTAAAATGTGTCCCTTCACCCTCGAGTGCGCATAAGCGTTTGTTGATGTGGTAAAACATAAAGATGATTTCGTTGCGGCACCCAGTTCAGCCAACTATTTCACTTACGTTTGGTAACCTACTCCTCTGATAGGGATTGATGTTGCAAATAGTTATTGCCGGGAATGTCAGCTTGTTCACCATCGTCACATTGGTATTGACATTGACTTCGAATCGATAGTAACGCTCCACCAGACATAGGGACTGATAAATAAATATGCTCGTGAATCCAATCAATACCAAGAGCCATCCCACTCGGACCCACCATTTCCTTCTTGAGTCACCAATTCGTGGAAACGCGTGGGCTGTCGTTTCTTGGCAGAACTCTTTAAAGGCAGCATGTGCATGAGTCAGCTTGCCTGAATTCGCCGCTGTTGGATTGCCAGTTGATCCAGGCGACACGACGCTCCCAAACACCATGTTTATTGCCCCAACTATCGAACTTCTCTCGAACCTGAATACTGTACCTGACTAACTAAGCCATTGGAGGCCTATGTAACTCATGTTAATTTTAAAAGCTGTGTTAGATGTTTAAAAATATTTTGACCACCTCCAAGCGACTGATAGTGGAACTTTAGTCAGGGGACAAAAGTTCTTTGTTCGTGTCCGGGAAACTGAGCAGCATACTATTACGCTGTGTAAGTGCATAGGTACCGTTTCCGAGAGACAAAACGAAGAGTGCAAGGTCTCACCACTAATTAATCAATTATTGATTTTTCTTTTCATTTGTTCGATGTTTCTGGAAAGGCTTCTGTGGAGTTCCACGCATCCGTTGACACGAATCCGTTTATCGTCACGAAGACCCTCGATCTCATTCCCGTTTGACACTCTTCCACCCCACTAAATCTTATGGCTGTATGTCGCTGCAGAAAAACACCTCTTATGCACGCACATTCCTACCATTCGAGAAAGCATTTGAAAGCAGTGAAAGCTCGGAAGACTGCCTTTCTCGTACCAACTGTCTGCGCAGCTCACATTGACGCCTAGCGAGAATAGTGCCAGTTGGTTGCACTCTAACAAATGGGCACCAAGAAACGCTTCAGACATCAGAGTTCTGACCGGAAACTTTTGACATTCTAGTGTCCCCATTGCTTAGCAAAGCAAGAATTGGAGAAGATAAACATTTTTTTAATATTGGTGCCGCAACCTAGTTCCAATCGGTTTTGCGTTATTTGAAGAGAGCAAGAACAAAGTTCGAGTAAATTCCTAATCAAATTTAATGAAAACCCCTCCAGAGCCAAGTCCGCCTCCGTATCTTCCCGACGTACCAATATCCCTCGTCCCACCACTGCAAAGCCCTCATTTTCCTGAAGTACCACGACAAAAAAAGCAAAGTACAGTGGTCAGATTCCAACCAGCTGTACCAGAATCTTTCGACGATCTCGTATTTGATATTCAATTCCTGAAAAACCGTTTGCGACTTTTGGAAAAATCGAGCACTCCAACAAAGCGAAGACAATCAGTCGCCGTTGCTGGCGATGATGAAGAAACTGCTATCGATGGTACATGTTCGGGTGAGACAGCACATTTCCTTGTGCGAGTAACCGACTGTCCAATCTTAAATTTTTAGGGCGTTGCCTCAACTATTTTGTGGATTTAGTATCAGTGACGGGCATCAAAGAAATCTCACGAGCCAAACATCCATTAGTGAAATGGATGTGGTGTCTCACATTCATGTTCTCTGTTGGCATCACCTTGTTTTACTTAATCCGGTCCGTCCAAACGTTTAGGGATGAACCGACTGCCACAAAGGTACAGTGGGAGGGTCAATATCGACGAGAGAGATTTTCATAACTCACATTCCTTTGGAAGGTGCTAAGGACTTTCGCTCCAGCATGGTAGCTGGGAGTCAAGGTGTCCAGCATTTCAAATTTGGAGTGACAAAATAAAGTGCACCATGGGCTCCCCCCCTGACAACCTGTTGCTTCTTACAATATTAGTATAATTTGGCACCCTTATCTCACAATCAGCTCATGCCCTAGGTTTTGATTTAGGTGAAAATTCATCGCAATGACAGTTACGCTTATCCCGACATGCTCCTGTGTCCGGACACTTGGCTTGATAGGCGGAAAGCATTGCAGCTAGGAGCAACCGAAGGAGCTATCCAGTACGCCCTCGGATATTTGATGAACTTTTACTTCCGTGCACCTCCGTACAAAATCGCTGACTATAATCGAGCCAAGTACGAATTCGAGACTTGGTACCGCGAGAAGAACTATTCCAGTTTAGTCGAAGTTTTCAAAGACTTTGCTATTGACAGCGAGGTATTTTTATATAAATGTCCCTTCTGCGAGTATAAAAACTTTACTAAAGTGATTATGGATGAAACTGTTTGCTACAAGATCCCAATGGATGTTATGAGTGGCAAAGGTACTGCTAGAAGTGCCATTGATATTCTCGAAGTGACGATGCCCAATCGATCGGGTGATCTTTTGCATAAGAAGAAGTATTGGCGATTCTACGTCGAGCCCGATCTCACAATTGGAATATCGACTGTACGTTTTGTACAAGTGTTTCCCGAATACTCAAACACCATCCGATTCACACCGATACGTTACCTGTCTATCAGTAAACCAGCTGATCCTTGCATGCCCGTGGAGCAGGCCCCTGTCGGGTACAGCATGGTCGAATGCGCTATGGCTTGTGCTCATGAAACAAAGAAATGCAAGAGTTTGGGTTCGATACGTCAAACATTACCAACACCGAATTTGAACGAGATATGCCACTATTATCCTCAATTCTTTTGGTTTCTTTACAATTCGATCAGACCCGAGATGAAATTAATCGACCAAATTCCCGATTATTGTTTCAAAAAATGTCCTCCCTTGTGTGAACGATGGTTGTACGAAGCTTCGGTCGAGTCGCATAAGATCTCCAGCTACAAGCCCAATGCTTCGAGTGGTAAGTATGCGTCCCCTGACATCATCCATATTTCTCACCTGTTTTGAAGCCTAAGCATTGACATAAACGCCCAATTACTCACGACTATCTTAACACCCCCTGAACACGCAACACTGCAATCACTTTCACAAAGATAGACGGGTAGCAGTTGGACGCAAATCACACTTGTCTGTTATTCCGAGCGCTATGTGTCCCTCGAAATCCAAGCAGTTTCTCAGACTGTAATGGATTAGCCGCTGACATTGGAGAAGCTACTGTCGTCATAGCGTTCAGTGATTGACTGGATGACGTCATGCAGGGCAGGTGATATTTGTGAGCGCGTTCTCTTTTTTGTCCTCCTGATCCTAGGATGCCAGTTGCTCTGTGGGATCCCTTCTTGCCCTCTTGCCCTCACTCGCCTAAATCCTCCAAAAGAATGCATGATAGGATGAGGAGGTCTATCATGTGGCCTAATAATTTGGTAAAAACGAACGGTATGCATTCACTTACCTCAAAATTCGCAAGAGCTTGTTTCGCTCATTGCAAATGGGCAGGATGCTTTTGTTTATCATGTAATACCTCCCTACATGATAAACAAAAGCGTACACCTTGAATGGATCATACTTTGTCGGTAGGATTTAGTGACAGGAGTTTTCACTTTTTCAAAAGTCGCATCGAAGTTCGAAGTTGCGTCGCGTGACGCGGGAAACATCCGCAAACAGTTCTTGAGATTGCGTCGTATGATAGATGATTCGGTGCTTTTGTGCATCTATTGGTCCCCGTGAGACTTCAACCCGTAGTCGATGTAACTCTTGGGTCCACAGACCAAACGCACCTTCCAACACAGGGCTACACTAAATCGTTTTATGTGCTTGCTTATCTCCCCAATCTCCACCTGTGCTTCTTTTTTGATTCTCTCCACACCGGTAAGCGATGCTCCTCGGTTAAAACCACTTTCGAACGAATTTACGGCAATGACTTGAGAGATAATTGTTTTTAGAAGGCTAAAACCAACTTCGTCATGGGTGTAATGAAATTTGCATGTCTTCTAGGGCTGGAGTTTGTAAAACCCGAGCCTGGTTCCCACGGGTTGACAGTCCCAGGTTTCTACGGAATCAACCTGCTCAATGTGGCCACCAGCAGTTAGTGCGCTGGCAGTGCGCTTTCAGCACATCGCCAGTGCGCGAGAAGACTGCAACGCAGTAGATATGGTTCTATCGCTTGAAACGGAGGCAACTCATGCTGGAGCAAACCTTTCATCTCATTTCTGTTCGCTTTAGTCGACACTGCAGCAGCACAACAGTGACATCACGATCGCACATCACCACGCATCACATTGACGATCTCTCGGCATCGTTCATTTCGGGGGCTTCTCTTCTTACTTTGGCGACTTTTCTCCAGCCTTCGGGGGGTCCGCCATCGCGACCTTGGCTCTCGATTTTAGTTGCTGAAAGGAGAAACTATGCAGGCGGGAAACCTTGAGAAACGATATCGCTCACAGTCACCTTAATCTTGCATTCGCCGCTCTTTTCGATCAGCAGGACACCGCCATCGTTCTCGAACTGGTTGCAGTAGTCGGGCGCCTTGAACAGCGTCATCATCCGACCATCGGCGAAGAACTCGAAGCCGTTTACCACTACCTGAAAATAGCCTGCCACGTACCAGCTGTAAAAGAACGAGAAGGCTCGTGACTATACCTGATGCGCGCGCACGATACACCGCGAGTACTTAACACGAATCCTTCTTCAAGAAAACGCGTTTAAAGTCTCCTAAAGGCCAGATGGGTGAGACTCACCTTTTGTGTCCCGGTTAGGGTCTGGGTCCGCCCACAGCAGATCGATCTCGATGCCCTTGTCTGGAAACTTTGTCAACGGCCTTTTCACCTGACGAATCTGATCCAAGCTCTTCAGGTCGGAAGAGATCCCACCGTGCATGCACAGAATGTGCCCGTCGATCAACCCCGCCAACGGCATTTGGCAGAACACTTTCTGAACCCAAGGTCGACGTCACGAAGGATTCTTTTCCACGAACGAACGAGACTTACGTTGAAGAGTTGCCACAACTGAAGGCCTGCGTCGAGCTGAGGAGTGGCTGGAAAGTGCTGCTGTAGCTCGCCCTTGAACCCGTACACGTCATTGACTGGCTTCGTCTCGTGGTTGCCGCGCAGCAAGTAGAAGTCGTCCGGATTGAGGTATTTGAGCGCAAACAGGAGGCAGATCGTGTCCACGTTGTTTGGACCGCGATCGACGTAGTCCCCTAAAGATGGGAAATTCATGTAGGATCAGAACCTTCGTATTTGTAAAAAAGGACGCGACATTTGGCC
The DNA here is from genome assembly GCA_030248295.1 of Mesodorylaimus sp. YZB2_4. Lineage (NCBI taxonomy): Eukaryota > Metazoa > Nematoda > Enoplea > Dorylaimida > Dorylaimidae > Mesodorylaimus > Mesodorylaimus sp. YZB2_4. The sequence goes on along the minus strand of JASANH010000838.1, from coordinate 353,219 downwards.
TTCTTCGCACTCGACTTACCCAAAAACAAGTAACGCATCTTGGGCGGCCAACCGTGCTGATCAAACAGGCGGACGACATCGCCGATTTGACCATGGACGTCTCCGCACACCGAAACAGGCACCGACACCTCGACGAGCATCGGCTGATCTCTGAAGATGGGCCCGACGGCGAGCAGCAGGGTCGTGATATCTTGGGTCGACAATCCGGATGTCGTATGTTTGGTCACACTCCGCTTGATGGCCATTCTTCTGTACTTTGTCGTCCCAGGTAGCTTGATCAACAGGCAACCGTCCACCAATCCATGGCTATACCCATGCACCAATCGTGCAACTGTCAGAATAACATCAGGATCATCTGCAGTCCGCGGGACCTACGAAAATAATGTAAAGTTCGTATTCAGCTAAGAAGTATGTGGTGGCATCTTGCCTCCCCCCACCCCCCCCCCCCCCCTCGGCAGCGGTCTATCATGGAAGATTTGAAGGAGATAACTCGTTCGAAGTGTCGCAGTACTGCACTGAAAATAATCCTCTCTTGTATTCCATCTCACTAATGTATAATAAAAATCAGACCCCTTTGAAATCCGTAATCTCTCTGAGGGAAAAACTGTTACGTGAAGTATGGGTACCGAAGTGCATTTTGCGCATCCACTTTTTGAGTTTCTTTTCCTAATTTTGACCTTCACTTATCATTTTTATCGCTAACAAAATTATCAGAGCGCACATTTCAGGTTGAGCCCCAGATATAGTAACATGGAAGTCGGACCCTTCGAAATCCTATAAACCCTAATTTATATTTCTTGGATCAGACCTCTTTAAAATGATAACCTCAGAATAATAGGTGATACAGTATCGCATTCGCAAATCCAGTTCGCACAATGGACACAAAAGCAGAGCACAGACAGAGGATCGTTGCGAAGCTGCGTTGCGCCTGCGCAAAAGAATCGTTTTATTCTCTTCAGGCTTACGGGTATTCGACATTGCTCTAAATCGACGTCGCTTCTAAGGAAAGTAGCATATGGCTCAATCTGACAATCAGCGCCGCAACAGTTCGAGGGTGTAGCAGTCGCACACATTTCTTTTGATTTGACGACAAAAGACCGCAGTCATAAGATTGAGAAGGATTTTCTCCTTGAAACCTTTACTCTCGTTCCTGTATGATAACACAAAAAAGCATACATTTGTTATAACTACACGATAATGATGACCCTCCACATCCATGACCGCATATCCCAAACCAAGAAAACTTTAAAAGATCCCGCCTAATCCTGTACTGTCAGCCCACCACAACCTTCCTTGTCAGTGACTACTGTTTTGCTATTCACACCCACTCTTTCAGACCCATTATCTGCACCAGAGCCAGTACAAATGACAAGGATTTACCTTTTGAATCAAGCCCCGTTACAAGGCGGTTATATATCTTTCGATGAAGTGAACACGTATTCATTCGACGTCATGCTTGGTAACATTGGAGGCGTCCTCTCGTTGTGGTACGTGATGTACTTTTCCACACCCGCCTTGCCCACCAGCTTCTATTTTAGGTTGGGAGCTTCGATTATGTCCTTTATTCAAATCTTGGTCTTCTTTATAACTTGGTGTTTCGCCAGGCAGTTGAATCGAAGGCAGGAGAAGGAGAAAGATCTATCGGCATTCGATAATGACCTCGCTTGCAGTTACTCGAGCAATGGGAGCGTCGCTAAGGTTTAGCTACGGCAGACTTGTCTGACAAATTTCGCTTCCGATAGCTTTACATTTTTGATCCTGTCGTGTAAGGCGCACGATCATGTACTTTAAGTCAAATATACAAGGGCATGTCGAAGGTCAATAAAATACATAGTATTAAAGTACATATCGTTCTGACCATTATGCGCACATATCACGAAATGATGGCTACTGAGAAGCTTATCACGACTCACGCATATCACGACTCCATATCCGAGATTCCTTTAGATGATAAATGATTTTTCATGGATTGTGGATCCAAGTGATTCCCATCCGTTTCAGCAGAGCTTTTCCTTTGCACAGTGTCATGGACGGACTTATATCGCCAGGCCAATGCAATAAAGACGAACATGACGACTGTCATCAACGAAGCGTAAACGAAGAATTCTCCAGCCGGATTATCTTTTATCATCCCGCTGCCTGATATGATCATATCGATCACATTGCCGAACGCCGTGGTCAACAGCCAGATAGCAGTGAGAACTGATTTCATGCTAGGCGAAGCCTCAGAATAACTGAATTCGAGACCAGTGATAGAGAACAGGGCTTCTCCCAATGTGATCACGATATATTGCGGAACTTGCCAGAGCATGCTGATCGTATTAGCCCGTATCAACTCGACGATAGAAATAGAGCCATTCGACCGAACGACAAGAACATCAGCTGACCCCATTTCGGCTGTGAAAGATCGTAGAAACTTCTGCGTGCATGTGCTATTTGAATTTGAAGACGATACTGGTACCTGGGAGCACGATTTTAGAAAGATGTCGTACACATTCGATCCCCATAACCGTGGTTCCAAATCTGTGTGTGACGTCACGTTGGAATAGATCTCACCCTTGACCACACCATCTTGCATGATCACTATCGATCGACGATGATCATGCGTAGACGATTGCTCATCTTCTAGAATGGCGTAGAGGCGTGTCCTGCCGCCAGGAGTTTTCTTCAAATCGTACTTGACGACGGCTGGTGGTGAGGATTCGTGGAAAAGAACTGCACAGTGACCGTGCCCGCTTACGATGGGTATGGCTGTTGATAGATGAGCCTTGGAATCGTAATCGATCTTGACGGCTTGATTTGAGTCCACTGTGAATCGAGATGAATCGTGAGCATCGATGGAAAAGTTGCTCGCGCCTCCACCGACAAAGATCTGAAAAGAGAAGAGTTGCGGTTGAATAAGCCACAATGGCGACACGGCGATCGGGCAAGTCAATGCTCAACGGGCGAAGGGGAAGGGGGGGGGGGGGGGAGGAATAATCACAAAAACCCAAGAGTACAGAAATAGAACTTCGAAGAGGCGAACGCAAACAATTTTAGATTCCATTAGATTCGCAAACAGAATTGCAAGGCTTTTGGGCACAAAAGTGAGGTATTCAATACTTGGCACATGTAAAGTAGGTACATAGCGCGCATTAGTTGCTTTGCCGTTTGACAGCACTGTACTGTAGTCGTGTGACAATGGGTAATCACGCTGGCTCTACAGTTTGTAAAAAGAATTATCCCCGGTGGGGATCGAACCCTGCACTTCTCGGTTGCTGGTTGATTAAGTGTGTGATACAGATATCATAGAACACGGTCCTTACCTGACTATCCAGATAACTGACCAACACCAATCGGCCGTATCCTGGTTCGGGCGGTGCGACCTTGGTCTTGTCCACGCTTAACTGTAGTATACCAGCCATAGCAAAACTAGTGGCAGCTAATAATCCACCCCAGCCCATTCTTCTCAATGGCCGTACCAAGAAGTTGCACTTGCTCAGGAGAGGGTACACGAAACCTTCCAGAATCGGGACGAGTATAATGATCAGAAACGGATTCAGCACTGGCATTTGATCGGGGAGTAATGTCAATTGACCAACACGACCGTTCATGGAGGCGGCTTGTAGAATCCAGGTAGAACCTAAAACAGTGAAGCAAGATCAGGAGTGATGTAACCAAGCCCGGCAGGCGTAGGAGAGACTATGTGGCCGGCCAAAGTCGGTGGGACAAAATCTCTGATAGAGCAATGCAGTCTTACGACTACACCTGCGGCTGAAACATCAGTCAGAGTGGTGGGAGCTTCCCAGCCAGGGGAGCCACCTCACTCGCAATAACCAACCAGACAAGGCGCTAGGGTTGCAATGAGAGATTCTTTGATGACTGCACTTTTCTTACCCAGCTGATCAAAAAGCGACCAGAAGAAGATGACAGGTATGTATAGTATGACCACTCGTATGATGGTCTTGATATCGTCGATCAGCTCTTGATCATATTTTGGTCGTGCGTAATCCAGCCAGTGCTCCTCTCGTTTCTGTTCAGTTTTCGTCCTCTTGGCTCGTTGTCTCAGCGCGTACGTGACACATCGGCACACCTTGACGATCACATTCTCCGTACGAGGTACGATCTTATAGAACCTGGTGCCAGCCCAAAATACTCCTGTTGCCAGGAACATGAATATGGCCGGTACACCGAATGCCAGTGGGAAGCAGTCTTCGTGGCCGAGACAATGATGCCGGCGCAAAATCGGTGTGATGATCTTCGACAGCAATGCCCCCAAGTTGATACTGAAGTAGAAAAAGGAGAAAAATTGTTTTCGTTCTTCGTACATTCGTTCGGGAAATTGATCAGCTGCAAATGCGGACACGCACGGTTTGATACCACCAGTGGATAAAGCGATGATTAATAGACCCGCGAAGTCCAACACCTTCATAGCCATCGAACCGACCGTGGCCACGGCACCAACGGTCAGCAGCAAGTGACCCAAACAATAGAGTATGGATATGTAGAGGATGACTCGATATCGGCCTAAGAAGCCGTCAGCCAATATCGAGCCAAGTACGGGAGTGAAGTAAGCCAACGAGACGAAGGCGTGGAACATGAGTTTGGCCGATGATGCTTCCATTTCGTGCACAGTGATCAGATATAGTGTCAATACAGCCCGCATGCCATAATAGGAAAAGCGTTCGGAGAATTCATTGCCCAAACAGAAGAAGACTCCTTTCGGATACCGTCCAATGGATGCTAGGCCCAAGGACTTTTTCGGAGTCTCATGATCGAGTTGACGCACTGCCTCTTCAGTCATCTTGCTCACTGCTCGGTGATCAGTCGGAGATAGGTTCGGGGACTTCTTCAATAACGCGTGATGCTCAGCCGCATTTAACCCGTCGTCCGGATCAGAGAACTCTGAAAAACAAGTCAACGTTGCTCACTCCTATCCAAAAAATGCCACGAACTGCAGGCCGGATCAACACGAAATATGGCCTAGCCGAGGGCCGTTTATTCGTCAAAACTAGCCAAAAGGGTGAAGAGTGGAGGGCAAAGGGCGAACCAAGAAAAAGTTCTCAAATCTGAACGGCGAAAAGGGCTTTTTAACATTTCTTGTTTTCTCTCACGCAACAAACCAGTCGAGCTGGTCGAGTGATTTTGATGTTTGCTGTTGTGCTCGACATCGTTTAGTCCGTTCGCTCTTGGAAACTTTAAAGTGACTACAACTTACTCAAAACACATTTTTCTCCTATTCCACAAGTCAGACGCGTGTCAGACCAGACAAAAAAGCATTTCGTTCGGGTACACATTCAAAAATTACTGTTTTGCGAAACATTGCCCGTGGTCGTGTGGTTCATATACGTAGCTCATTGGCTAACAATGTAATTCATCGTCATTCCAAAAACTGCCCTTCGAGCCTCCCTCAAAATGCCGCTGATCGTGAGTGAGGCCTGACGGCAAAAAAATGGCCTCTACTGAAGTGGCGTGGCACGCGTGAATTGTGACGCAGGCAGAGTTAGTGAAAAATTTCGAATTTGGAGTGATTCCTACTGAATTCCTTCTGACCAGATGGCCATAAAAAATATTTGGTTTGACTTCGGATAAGCGGTGAAACAAAGAGGCCCTCCAAAAGGTAGATTGACCCCTGGTGTCCTGCTGACTAGCATGGCATTCACTGCGGTCGGTCAGTCTACTACGGCTCACAACCAAGCCATGCTGACACTGATGGTGAACGCGCTCGGAACAGGAACCACCGTGCGCTCGAGGATGAAGAAATGATACGGTGGTTGACCCATGTAATGGGTCCGTATTATTGGAGGGAGTGACCAATGAAGCTTTCGCACCACGCCAAAGCCAAGTCTTCAGACCTATGTATTCCATGGCAGAAAACATCACCCTGACTTGTGATGCTCCCAGCTGGGGATCCACTGCCTCTACACCGATCTAGGTACAAGTGAGGGTCTAGGCTAATTAGGACAGATGCAGAGAGAGAAGGCTCAGATTCTAACCAGTCAGTTGTCCAACACACTATCATCTCGCAAAACCCAAACCACTTCTTAAACAGGCCTGTGATTGGCATAAATAAGAGTAGCAAAACAACGAAAAAGAACACTGAAAATGGCGCACACGATCAAAACAGAAACCTGTTCGAGCCAAAAACCGGGTTGGATGGAATAATAGAAAATGGAACCGGAACCTTGGGCCACCCTTAACGATTGGGGAACTTCGACACACAGTCGTTGCCGTTATGCGTGAACACGGAAGAATTCACACGTTACTGATAGCATTGAAATCCTATCGCCCTAGGGCTATCTAGGGTTGACCAGAGGATAAGCAACGCCATATGAACAATCCCACGCAAGCATGGATAAGACAGGGTCACTTTCAGATCCAAGTGAGGAAGACAGTGCCAATCTCACCCAACGAGTTGGGTAAACTGGAAAGTGGAGAATGTAGGAGCCAAGTGTCATGGCTTGGGAGAGGGAAATGACGAGTGGGAGAGGATTCTTGACTCGCATGACTGAGAGGTATTTCAGCCGCATGCGCAATTGAGGTTTCTTGTATCAGCCACTTGGCTCGCTTACATCCTCTCCCACCCCCGCACAATGAAAGACTGGACACCAGGAAATTGTTTCGCTCATTTAGCAGTCTGCCAGTCTGCTAACATGCACCCATAAATTGAGACCGCAATACCGAAGTGAGTCCAGGCGCCTAACACTGACAGGAAAAATCCCAAGAAGGAGTGACATGTGTAGTGATGTCACGGGGGCTCATGCATTTCGCAGAAGACTCACGATATAAGCAGGAGTCTCTGACTTGCAGTGGCCAAAGCCTAAAGGTTAAGTTTCTCTTTCGCTCATTTATGGGCACGCTGCCGACTCGCCAGCACAGGTTACACATCTCTGCTAATGCGCAGATGGGGGTTGGTCTAGGCGACCATACAGAAGAGCCAGCGGTACAACCACAGTAAGCATCGATAACCGTGTCATACTCTCCCCTTGCTGAACATCTTCCAAGTCAACTAAACCCACCTCATCCCCCGACAGTAAGAAGACCTCTCACTCCCGCAGTCAATCCATAGCACTCTCCCTTCTGCTCAGGTGTGCCTACACTGCAGTCTATACACTTGCTCTTTCCACTCTACTTGGCCAGCGGTATGGCATACACGCAATGTTACCTGTTTCCATCTTGTCGCCCATTCCTTTCCCAGCCATCACCGTCTCTCAGTGTTCGAAACCGACACCAATTCAATATGATAAACTAGGCCAGTCCAGAACACGCCCAGTGCCAAGTCGGCGTAAAATTTGCAATCAACTCAACAAAATGTATTCTAGGAAAACGACTGTTGGCAATAATAGCTTTAGCCGAAGCGTATGCCCCGTTCATCCATTCGCACCAGCCTTAATCCAAATTCACAATTACATATCTCCAGCCAATGGGACTCTACGATTCCGTGTCAGACCCGCTATTAGGTCAGGCCTATGTATATTTATTCAAATGCTTTCCGATCATACAATGCTTATTCCAAATATTTGTCCACACACAATTGGCTACCTGCAGGATACAATATCTAAATTGTACCCTGCCCTATCCATCCACACCGACCACCCCAAATGTTCCACCTCGCCAAACCTGTCTTCAATCCAATCGTGTTCTGGACCTGGTCGATGTAATTTCAATAGTTCTTACTCGATTGGCAAGAATGCACTCTGAGAAACATCGCCTCTTCATCGAGAACTGGCTCCAGAGTGGATAAACCCGTAAAAAAGTAACTTGAGAATAAGTTCAAGCATTTCTACAAACTCTTTGAAAGACTGGCTGATCTTTCCGAGTGCAAGGAATATAAGCACGTGGTTCAAGGCATGGCTACGAGCCAACCCAGTAACAGGTTTGTATGGAAGCCCTCAACGCCTTCAATAATTAGAGTCAATCTTTTACATCAAAAACAAATTTTATCGTCACAATTCCTCCAAGTACTTAAACCCAGACAAGAAAGAACAAAATTGCCATCACGCAACCTAGTCGGGATGGAAATCAAAAATTACTTTAGAAGCGCTCCTGTTACATAAATGGCTATCTAACGTTAGCTGACATGACGGAACCAGTTTTTATTACCTATTCTAACGAAAACTATAGGAAAACCCAAAAACTTGTTTCCGTACTCATGAGCGCTTCCATTGACACAGTCCAGATTACTTTTTGCTACCAAACATTCGTTTGTAGGGCTCCCTAAAAAGAAAGATTTATGTTGAAAAATTCATTAAAATGCAGCAACAATTACGACGCCACTTACGGATTGAACACCATCGAGTAGATTGCGAAGGGTATCACCACGAACATTTGAACTGTTATCAGGCCCAAGAAAATGTTGTGAGACAAACGATCGCGGGCGCCTTTCTTCAAAAAGACTGGCAGTTCCGGGTTTTTCTAAAAAGCAAATTAGATGTTTAATTGACACGAGTCTACTAACGAGCCTACAAACTCTCTACTGTTGGAAGTCGCAAAATTGTACATATTGAAGATAAAGTGTAAAAGCAAAAGTATTACAATTATGCTTTTTCTATTGTGTTCTCATTTCTCTCATTCGCTCATCTCATTTCTAGACTGCACTCAAATCGAGGAATTGCTTGGGGTTAAATTGCTGGGCAGCAGTCAAACCGTAGAAGCAAGGTTAAGCAATAAACCAACACAACAGCAGCCTCTCTGTGTCTGTTGGAAGCAGTTCATCAGGAAGATATCCCCTAAGAAAGCCAGCAGTGGCTAGGCTCCCTATGTGATAGTCGGAAGCTCATAACTCCGCAGGTGGCACTCAAGCCAAGACTACCAGCCTGATGTCCACGAGTAACATTCTAGAATAATAAGTTCACTCATTCATTCATTTGCTACGGACCTTGCTGTCATGCACTTCGGAGATTCTATTCCCTGATATTGACAGTTGCAACCATCTAGGCTTATGGAGCGAGTGCTATCAGCGGACTTATGTACGTGTGCTCCCATCCATAAACTGCGTCTCACCTGAAACAGTTCTTGCATGGCACGAATCTTCGGGCTGTACGGTCCATATTCGCCCATCACCAAATCTTTTCCGATTTTCGTACCACGCGGAAATTTCGGAAAACCAGTAGCTGTAAATTCAGTTGGCAGGGACGAACTGCTAGCGCCACGAGTCTGAACGGCCGATTTTGCCGCTTTAGCGAACGTCGAACGCAAAAAGAACATTTCGGGAAAATTAGTTCGAATTTCAGGAGTTGGTTTCAATTTATTTGCCGGTGTCAATCCCTGCAAAATAAAATGTCAGATATGAGTGAAGAGCCGCAGCAAGAAACTAGGACAGTCCTACAGGTCAAAAGCGATACATTTTGAAATTCGTCTTACGTAAAAGCTGCTGTAGGTCTACAGAACGTCCACGCGGTGAACAGATACAGCCGCGATGGAAATGGGCGGGTGTATTCACCGGCGCACAGTCGACTCCCAGTTTGTGATTTCTCGAGAAAGGTTAGCTAATCAGACAACACAATGCGACCAAATGCCTCACCTATTCAATCATACCTAGCCTACTGCGCGAGCTGGAATGAAAAATCAGTTTCGTAGCTCTCTTTCTCGGTTCGACATCCGGCACTTTCGCTGTTGGGTCCCCAACATGGGTTAGCTTAGGCTGGTAGCCTATTAGGCTTAGGCTTAGGCTTAGGATGACATATGACTTGGGCTTAGACTGATACTAGGCTTAGGCTTAGTCTGGTATAAGAATTAAGCTTAGGCTGATATTAGGCTCCAGCCAGCCTTATACCAGCATTCGCCAGGGGACCAAACGGCAAAAGCGCCCGACATCCACCTAGCGACAGTCTTACTTCGCCCTAATACAACACAAGCACAAATCCTACCTGTGGTGCGACAGCCCTAAATTGTTCTGAAGGACTTAATCTACCGGAAACTTGATTGAATCGGTAAAACGACATCGATCGATCAAATCGCCCGAAAAACCGACTGCACCAACTAATCGATTGTATCTCTCGTCTGAAACCGAAAAGCTACACTAAACTTGCAATGCCACTACCACATGACATTTGCTTTATCGATCACGTTATTAATCAAAATTTAGAATTCTAACGCTGATTATCTGATAAAAATCAAAATCAAAATCCAAATCCAACGAAGTTTAGCGCACACATTCAATCTCCTACCGCATATTTGACATGGCCCGTCCTGGTGCTCAGGTAAACGAGCGCTAAATTTAAAATACCTGCACTGGATTCCTCCAGAAATCCATTTCGCACGCACCAGTTCGACAAGACAACCAGCTGCCTCACCTTCTACTACCACAATCAGGAGCACGAAGAGTATGGCACACAAAACAGCTATGTAATCTGACAGAAGCATTCTCATTTCTATGCAATGCATCACTGCGTAGACTCCTTGTACATAACAGCCCACAAATATGGAAATTGTCGTCACTAAAACCAGTCCATTACGAAAGTACAAATAGCACACACAATATAAGTCCATTGTCAACTGCGTAAATACTATGGCAAACATGTGAGACAGGACCAAAGACAAAACAGTGCCTACAATAAACACGAGCACGCCACACTCCATAGCCACAATTGAAACCTATGATCGTACAAAATTACTAAAATCCGTCGTCAGCTTTATGGTTGGTTGCTGCGAAGAGGCTCCAGCAGAACCCTGTTTTCCACGGCCACCCGCTGCACCCGCCGAGGCAGCAGCAGCCGCCGCGGTCATACTTTGCTGATGTTGAGATCTGACCGCCCTTTCCAATCGTGCCTTGACATCGGGCAGTTGCGATAGGATGCTTCTGAAGTCACTTGGATAATGAGGACCCAGCACGTTGAGTCGTTGCAACGCGTAGTCGTGCAACTGCTTGGACGTGACACGCGACTCGCTCGACTGGGGATCGCGAATGAATGACATCAAAATATGCACGACCAGTGCCAACAGTGGCAGTCCTAAAACAACGTAATTACAATGAATGACCACCAGCCAATCGATCACGTCACAAGTCAACTTACGTTTGTCCTCCCGCGCGACACTGACCAACATTTCCAATGCTCGTTCAGCTTCGATCAAAACCGGCAGGTCAGCCGGATCGACAGCAACGGTCTGCGTCGAGTGTGAGTGAACACCATTCTTCTCTCGAGTCGCATTGTCGAGGTCCTTTTTGACAACAATCTCAGACGACGTCTCGTCTTCATTTAAAGCGTACTTTCGCAACAAAGCCACCACGGACGGCGTCAGCGAATGGATATATGGAACAGAAATGTTTAAATCTTTGTGACCAAAGACGGACTGCAATGTTTGCAAACACTTGACTCGTACCTAAACCCATGAGAAAAGCCATATCATATTTGTCCATGCATCATCCATAGCCCACCGAACTCACCAATGGCGTAGGATCAGATAAACACTCTTCGAACAAATGAATGCAAGCAGTTTCAATTTCTTTCAAAGCTACCACTTGACGCGGAGCAGCAACCAGGAACACAGCCACGGCCAGCATAACTGCTGTTTTGTCAACCACCGAATCTCCACCTGAAACAATCAAGCAACTGTCACGTATGTGCATCCTTTCCCGGCTAATTAGGCCCATCCAACTAAGCTGACTATCACCCCAACTTACCATTTTCCACCTTCTCCAACGACAAAATCGTCCACATAGCTGCCTGCATTGTCTTCACCCATCCCGAGTCCAGGCGATTATCATTAGACTCGACCGTCAAAGGTTTCGAAATCAAAGATCGTAACGCTTGCAAGGCGGCAGCTGCTGGAACAGTGATTTGGCCAACTCCCAAACCGTTCGACGTGGACGATGTTCCTGTCCCCGTCGATGACGAAGCCGCAATGAAAGGTGACCGCTCGATTTTGGAACACTCTCGCAATGCTCCAATCAGTAGGAACAGGATAGTTGGCAGAACAACGACCGTAGCACGGGCACCGCATAAGCCGGGGAGGCGCACCAAGCACTGGATAGCGGCGGCGATCAGCTGCTGTGATTCGATCGATGGCGGCCGATGATAATACTTCTTGTGCGCTAACAAAGCGCTCTTACTCTTCGTCACCGCCGGATTGACTTGAGGCACCTGGTACGATTCAAAGAATTTACATAAAAGCCCCCTAAAATGCACCACTCACACTCACCTGTCGGACGAGTAGACAAAGACAAACTTCCAAGGCGGCGTAGACGATCGAATGACCAATCTCTAATTTACCCGTTTCGCCTCCTTCTCGACCTCGATATTGAGCAGGAGGAAATTTCTCTTTCGAATCAGCTTCCACTAAAATATAAAATCCATTCCGCAAATACAATGAAAACTCATATTTTTACCTCCTTCATCATCTTCGGCTTCCACAACCAATGACGCGCTTCGTTCCGCGGCAGTCAACACTTCTTTCACGATTTCGATGCACAACGCTTGCGTTTGTAAGCTTTCTCGAGTCAAAATCAGCCTAAAAACTATGCTCGGCTCAAAAACCTTTCACGGCATAAAAGACTCATCAAAATTACCTGTGCATGACATTCAATGTTTCCACAGCCAATTGCGGATCAGATGTGAGTTGTAGTTGAGCCCATTCCGATTCGAGTACCGTTTTTAACGTCTCCAAGCACATTTGTATCGTCTCCGCATTTTCAGAACTCCGCGGGCTGCACAGAGCTTCCATGCAAATACCTAAAAGGAACCATTGCCCTTATCAATTCAAAGAACAAACAACAAACTTACCCAAAATCAATGAAAACCGATCTTCTCTCGTCTCCGCTTTCGCATCTTTCAAATGCAGTGCCTTCGGCGGCTTATTTGCTCCATCGCTGGGCGACTCAGTTTCTCCACTTTCGCTGATTATCATTGCAGAAGTGGGTGGTAATTCGAAATCGTTATGTTTCAACCACGTCGCCGCTGCCAATAAAATCGGTGGCCAAGACTGCTTATAATACGGCCGGACTATATCCGACGTCTCAGGAGTGTAATACGATCCACCATCGGGCGGCAACTGCGGCCCGAATTCTGTTGGCAGCGAAAGCAACGCGTGATCGCGCAAAGCCGCCAACCAATGACCGATTAGGGCACTTAACTCGGGCGTGACCAATTGCAACAGGCTCTCGGACGGGTACAAGTCGGTTGACTCCTGAAGCTCCTCGCTATATACGCTTTCGTGCTGGCCACTTCGTTGCAACAAGAGTTGTTGCTGGTGCTGGCGATGACGTTCCTTGATCTCATCCTCCTGTTTCATAGCAACGATGTAGACCTGCAAAGTAAAACATGTAATTACTGGACGAGTCATGACGAAGAAAAAAAGGGCTTACTTCAGCCCAGGCTTTCAATATGGCCAATTTCTCCAACGTAGCAGCGCTTTCGTTATATAGTTGAGAACTAATAGATCCCTTCTTCAACTTGGCCAACGACGACACAAGCAACTGATGAACCCTCCGCAAATCATTTAGGTCCCGTGCCACACCGCTACCAATCCAAGCGCTGCAAGCTTGGCAAGCGGCAGCCGTAACATGGCTGGGCGTCTCGGGAGCGAATGCTGGCCTCAATGCAGCTCCAACCTTAAATAAGTGATACCCGCTTTTAAATTCCATGAAATCAGAAAAATTGATTCCTCTTTTACCTGAGCTTGAAACTGTTCCAAAATCACGTGCCCAGGGAATTCTGGTTCGGGTACTTTCGCGAACTTTGCAATTACGTCCTAAAACAAACATGATCACCTAACCATCATGGACGCATAAGTTTTACACGCATCCTTACCTGCAAGCAAGCCAAGCCAGCCATTCTCAATTCGCTGCTATCCGATGTCGCAGCCATAAAGCTCATACGAATTAAGTCCGATAAATGTAAAACCAAATAATCACCTAAAAATAAACTTTACTCGTCAAAGCCCTCACAAAGCAATCCACTTCTTACTTCTTCCACCACTCAGCTGTAATTCCTTGGCCAAAGCCAAATCAAAATGCGCTCGTTCATTTTCGCAAATACCAATAATTTTTCGGACTATGTCGCTTGCAAAAACTCGTGTCGGCCACCGAGGCAAGATCTTTCCGCTCGGTTCCATTTCCGGCACTCCCGTCCTCAACCCTTCTTCCTCCAATTCATCCTGACCATCTACATCGGAAGCCGCCGCTGCAGTAGCTGCGTTCGATCGACCAGCGCGATCATCCGCTTGTGGACTTAATAAATCTGAAAATTATCTCCATTAAACTTTAAACTCCGTCAATACAACGTACGCAATAAACCTCACCAGAGCTCGTCGAAGCCAGAATATCTTTACACAAATACAACCAATGAGCCAAGTTCTCGCCAGCCAGACATTGAACCAAACTAGTTATCGTTTCCCGAAGGTTGGAAATAATTGTTGGATCAGTTTCCACGTCCATCAAACCAAACAAAGCACCTTCCAATCCGGTTTCAGGAAGAACGCTGGCCTAAAAAAATCGAAAAGTCATTCAAAAATAGCTTGAACTGAGGAGAACCCTTCCGTACCTTCTTATCAGTCATTCCCTGTGGCGCAAGTGTCTGCGCATGCTCCCGAACTTCTTTGGCTTCGCGTTGCACCAACTGTCTGAGACAAGCCAGGGTGGCTTTGCGTAAAATCAAATGCGGCTGATTTAAACGGAGCTGAAACAAGCACAATGTGCACAAATATTATTTCCACTCAAAAAGCAAACAGACCAAACTTACGCAAAGTTGTGGCACCAAACTTGATAAGTTGACATGTCTGGGAGCGAACAAATGAAGTTGTTGTGCCGAACTGACAGCTTGCGCCTGTACTAATGGATCCGGATGATCGATCATTAAAGCTACGGCCGCCAGGAAATTGCTTCGTGTTGAAACAATATTTCCAATGTTGTCTGAAATACGAGTAGTGGCCCATTAGGAAAAAATAAACTTGCAACCAGCACACCAAACATACTTTGCAACTCTGGTCCAACCGTCGTTATCAATGCGCTGACCAATTTTCCAACACACTGCGTCACATCGACGACAGTCGGCGGAGTACTGAGGAGCAATTTTAAGCATAGAGCCAGTGTCGGTTCCACGTAAGATCGAAACATAGGGCCACCAGAATCCGCAATCAGTCCAAGAGCGTGCAACGCCCAAACCTAAAAATAGAATACGATCTTCCTTTATCCAACACAAAAAATGACCACAAATCGCACCCTTACCTGCACAACAGGCGAAGATTGATCCTGCGACAATGCCAACAAAATACCAACGCTCGTATTCAAATGTTGCCCACTACCCAAGCCGCCGACGTAACGATGTACGCAACCCAAAGCCAACGAATGACCAGTCCGACTAACCACATCCCGACATGTTTTCAACTTATCGAAGATAAACTGCGCCATGTCAGCCACGAATTTTGGATCACTGACAACTTGAGCTGCTCTTCCCAGCGCTTCGGCGCCAGCGCAACGAAGAATGGCGCTATTACTCGACAACGGAGCCAATATCAAGTTAAGAATAGATTTTAGCACACCTTCGTTGTCCAACATCGCCTTCTGGTCCGCCATGCTCTAAAACCATAAAATGCGACTACCAATCTTATACCCTACATTCACTTTGCATACCTTCAACGAACACAACAACGCCGTCAAGACGTTCACTTGAATAGCTTGTTGCCGCGGACCTTTGGCTTGCTTGATGCATTCGTTGAAATGCTCCAACATTTGCAAACGGTGTTTGGTGGGTACCCAGGGAAATAGCGCGCCGTACAGTTGAATCGACGAATCCACCACCGCTGTTGTATTCGGCAAGCATGCTGGCGAGTCAAAACTCTGAGAAAATAATCACCTACGTAACCTTCCGACGAACTCAAGCCTTCTGCATACCTCTGTACGTTGACAAACAGCCATCGGGTCGTGTTCTAGAGCGCCAGCGCCCGCCTGATGTGCTGGTGTCAGCTAAAACATTGAACCACTTAATAAATCATCTAAGGCAAAGTCTTCAAACAAAAAGAGCGCAACATCGACAACAATCACCACATGACAATCCTACGTACAACTAACTTACAAAAACGGCATCAGAGCGCCGATTTGTTTCCGTTTGCAAAATTTCAAACTGAAAACGGGTTCTAACTTATAGAAATCGCCCAACACCACAGCTAAATGCCTCCTTCGAAAACAAAAAATCTCCGCTACTTACTTGCTCTTCGATCGCTCTATGGTCGGTTTCTTGCAACCACGAACCCATAATAATACTATCATCTTGGTGGCAAAGCTGACCCAAAATCGACGTCGGTACCACGTTCATATTATCCGTCAATGTGAATTCGGCCACAACTTCTCTCAACAGTTGCGCAAAACAGCCTGAAACAAAAACAACACGTGGCAAGATGCTCAGCAAGAAGAGTAGATTACATACTCCCATGCCAATATAGACCCTAAGCAAAATTAATGGGACAATCTCTTCATCCATAAGTTGTTGGCCCTTAATTTAATCTCATATCTCATCTCCCCTTTCGCCTCCCATCAACAGTTTCAATCACTCACTTTCATATTGCCTTGGATTATTCAACTGCAATAACGCATTGTACATTCGATACCGCACAATGGCAGATGCCGATTTCACTTGGCTGCCATACTGTTTGACAACTTGCGGTAACCTAAACAACACATCCAAATTACTTTTCTCCACTCGATACACCGAAAATCACTTACACTCCCAACATCGTCAGAGCAGTATCGAGTGGAATCAAAATACGACGAATCACCTCGTCATTCACCAATTCTTTGCAATACACGAAGAATGTCTGCATCGCTAAAATAAGCCCGCCAGCTAGTCTTTCTAATCCATCTTTTCTTTCTCAGTCTTCCGACCTTACCTCCGAAAGCGCCAGCTCTAGATTCTAAAGTTACCGACCACGTAAAAGCGTCACCACGTTGCTTTTCAGCCTCGGCTTCTTTACTCGATCGCGGGAAAGCGTTCTTCCACAACATGATCATTCGGGGTAAATGGTGTTTTACTACCGCTGAGCCTAAATAAAAGACCTAGTCGTTCTTTAAACCAAACTTTAAAAAACCAAGCCGGCTCTTACCCAGTGTCATCACGCCACTCAATAAAACCCATCCAGCTTGGGTTTTCGCCAGAGTCAGACGTCCAGTCTGCGGCGCGCTTCGCAATAATTCTTCGGCCAAGGCAAAAATTTGCTAAAAAATGCGAAACACGAAAAATATACTTGAAATTCATGATCACAGTCAATTGTGTGTTACTTTTCCTTTGTTCTGAGGAATACCCAATGGACATCGATGGACAGCCGACAATAATGCAGCCAATGCGAATGCGTAACCACTAATCCCATCCGCCGATGTCTTCTGATGTTCAAGTCTAACAAAATTTGACAACTGCTTTACTCCCTCTGTATACTTAAAAACAGCACGAACCATACCTGCTTATGCACCGATCGATCAACGGAGTTAATAACGAAGGTACTGCCGTAGCAACGCAACGTAAACACCATGCAGCCGTTAAGCGACATTGTAGAGCCGGGTGCACGAGAACAGCAAAAACTGGTTCCATAATGCCTGCAATTAAGAACCATAATTAGGGCTCTTCAACCCAGCCACTACAAGAACACCATTCCAACTGGGACAAGCACGAGATAATCAATTTTTAAAGCTATACGTACCAGAAGCTTCCGTGAAAAGAGGAGCAACGGCAGTGCCGACTTGACCCACCAAGCAAGAGAGCTCTTGCAAGGCGCACGCGATCGAATGTTGAAACGCTGACGCATCAACCGATAACGGTCGATCCAATCCCGCCTCCATATTTAAATCCAACTGATTCATTTGTTCCGCCATGAACCGTCCCAATTCCTTGGCCACATTGCACTCGGCTTTCTCGTTCAACCAACGCCCAACAGTTGAACGTAAGATAAAACAAACGCATCGCCGTATGTACACAATCTCGACCGGACTAACGCTAGCGCCAGTTTTGCCCGCACTGGCTGCCATATCCAAAATATGACCAATAAACGCTGGCACATTTCGTTCCAACCATATTTGACCACCCGACGCCGAGACGAATTCAACATAAGCCTACAAAATTATCAATACAGCTTTCAATTTTTCACCGCAACATGGTCCATACCATGGTCACACCAATTCGAATCTCTTTCGGAATCGAAGCCGCTGACGCAGAGCCGCCTTTCATATAACCAACACCTCCTCGTAAGAAACCCGAGCCTAAAATGTTCCAACAATCCTCCAACGAAAGCGTTTTCGTACCAGTTGAGCCAGCGATATTTTGTGATGACGCCGATGATGGAATACTTTGAGGTTTGGCTATAGCGAAGAAAAAACAGGCCATCTCATTCCTCCCACATGCACATAACTTTTTCAGCTAGGTCGTACACTTACCTCCCGGTGGTTGCAATATCTTCGGATTGTGGCCAACCGCCAACAGGAGGCCGAGCAATTTTGCCACCGAACACCGTGCATCGTAATTGGAACCTTCTAACGCCTTGAAACAAGCCGCCGCTACCGTGTCTAGCTCTTGCGTCCATACGAATGACGCTTCTCGAACCAAAGCTTCCATGCACTAAAACCACTTACAACACTTGAACCGCTCTAATATCCTCCCCTTACGCTTATCACATACCGAACACGCCGCGCATCGAACGGCCATTACTCGATCGCATAGCATGAGTTTCGTGGCCTTATAAATCTCCTTATGCACAGAATTGCCACCCGATCCCAAACCGTTGACCATTTTCTCCAACGTCAACGCGATCTCCACACGACCTTGAGACTGAAACATAAACATTCCCATCCACCACCAAACAAAAAACCACAACTAGCATACCTCAGCATTCTTTAGACTTCGAACAAGAATCTGCGCCGTCTCTTCGAATGTTCTACCAACCATTCGACCCAGCTTTTCGTACATCGCTCCGAGTACACAAACGGCAGACCTGTCAAACCAAACGCATATTCTTCATAACTTCAAAAAACCTCAACTTTTCCTTACAATTTTGAGGGTAGAAAACTTGGTGAATCATCCTTGTTCCGTAGAATATCGTTGCACGTATTGATCGTTTGAAACAAACTGAACGTATCCCCAACACTAAACAAGGTAGCCAGACACTGCGCTAATAACTTCCTCGTCGGCGGCCCCGTCCCCGTCACGATCTGGTGGGTCAATTGCTCGACTAACTTCGGCTGACACCCTTTTATGTCCGACTAAAACCAAAAACAATTTGCATACATCATTACCCACCCACCTTCCCTCCCCACTTACCTTCTGAGCAACCGGAAGAACCCTGTCCAAGAATCGCAACCACTCGTGTACGAACAAAGGTTTCTTTTGTTCCGGAATCTGAGCAAGGGCTTGTTCGTTCAATAATAGACTATGCGATAATTCCATCATCCTGCCGCCTCTGACTGTTTGAATTAACGAATCGTAAATCCCGATAATGCCTTCGATCCAGTGTTCTGGCTGCTGTTTCTAGAATACCACAGCGCCCTGAAAAACACACACATTTCTAGTATTATGCCATCCCTACACCCTATCGTAAATTCTCATAGCTAAAGCACCCATTTTCTATCCGCGTGTACACGTCCTAGACACGTTCACCCAAGCGTTCGCATAAAGTTCTCCCACCCGCACCACATAGTCGCGCATGTTTTGGTCATTGTTCCACTAAGCCAAATAGAGAACTAATTATTAAAATTTCATCTGGCCCCCTATTCCAACTACAAGTACATCCATAAGACCCCCATCCAAGTACAATGCCAGTCCATACGACGATGAGCCAACTCGAGCTAGCGTCCGAGGCGCATTCAACCTCCTCCAATGAATACAACCGACCAAGGGTGCCGAGTTTTATCGCTCCTATTATCCTTTAACACATGGACGACACTGGCCACTACTATTCCAAACGTAATCGACGACTGACGACGAGGCCAGTCGATTTTCAACCACCGACGTAAACATGTTGGTCTTTTCGGAAGCTCAGCCGATCAATTTAGCCTTTGCTTGCACTCATTCTCGTTGACCTTTGTCGGCAAACAACCTCGTCTCTAACTTTTCAAGCCATCCAATCTCACTCTAGCTAACACACTGCATTACTCCCCGACGACCGGCGCCAGTCAGCCTACGTAAAGACTAAGATGATAAATTGAGTAGGGGGTCCACCACCCACCCAGCTTAATCGCCCAATGCTTCGGCCTGAAATCAGCACCCGACCACTCATGATAGCGTAGACGAGTAGGCGATGCCAGCCTCATACTATCGACTAACTAGCCCGTTAGCCATTGTTTACTAAAAGTTTCGAAAGCTTTAAAAAAGAACCAGTTTTTACCACCGTCTTCACTCCAGACCAACGAAAACTTGACGAAGGGCCTAGCGGTGAGATCGATTACATAAACTTCCTAAACTAATGCGCACGAACTTGCACCAAACTACAAAAAACCCACCATCCAGCACCCAGCATTCCTCATTCTGAACAACGCAATAAAACATCCTTTCACCTCACAACACAAAACACAACTTCTGAAAAAAGTGCCTCAAATTCCAGCATTTGGTCACGGAAAGCCCGCCGACATCCGTGCAACAGAAGAAACAATGGCTTTTTCATTTCCATTCGCCTCGAATAAGTAGCCGTGCGGCACAAAAGCCCGTGAAACTCATCCTCTACCTCCGCCAAGCACAATGAACCAAGACCCCGCCGACGGATCGCCAATACTGCGCTTCTAGCGAGTCTTTGTGGGATTAGAAAAAGCTCCGTCTATTGCGTGAGGTTTATTAACGAGAAATCAATCTGTTGCGTTCGTTTTTCACCCATTTTCAGCTCCCCCCCCCCCCCCGTTACACCACACACGAACCACCCCGCGACGACCCACCGAGACAGCCTCATTTGACCAGAAAAAGAAGGAAAACTTCGCCGGCTTTTCCCGTCGCCGTCGATGTAAGCACACGTCACACTGGCCAAACGGCTGGGGTGACGTTTTTGCAACGCCTCTCTGCTCCCAGCTTCGACCGCACGCCACGCCGGCAATGGATCGGATCGGACTCGAGCATGGTTATGTAAGCTAAGCTCGGTCGCCGGTTATAAACGGCTGATGAGTCACAAGCATGGCCGTCGTGCGTTGTTAGCCTCGTCCCCTCTTCGATTCGCCTGCTGCCAGCCGCACAGAGAAGAAAGACCCTTTTGCTTTCCTTCCTATTGACGCGCAATGAGGTCTAGCTTCAAGGCATGTCCAAAATGAAAAACGATAGACAAACTGGGAACTCCAAGAAAGGCGAAACATCACCGGATCGAATCGAACCAAGTGCACGCAACCATTTTTTTTGACCCCCTCCATCTAAGACGGATAACTCACATCGCAAGTTCTCCAAAAAAGGACATTGCGTATTTGGAGAAGGAAGCCATATTCTTTTCCTCAAACGCACATATATCACTCCAATAAAGTGCGACTATAGTGCGAGCAAGGAAAACAAGAGAAATAAAAGGACGTCGTTATCTTATTCTTTTTCTCTCAATCACAAAATCCCTATTAGCCACGTAGAAATTTTTGACACGAACACGAAGTTAGAAGGGTTCGTTAAGGATTTCTCGACCTCGCCAAATAAGCGAGTTGCTCACACACAGAGAAAAACGAAACGTCCGACACGGTCGCAGAAGAAACCCGAGGGATTTCTCTTCTCTATCATCAACGCCTATATTGTGTCCGATAGACAAATGACGAGATGCGCACGTTCATCTTTCAGCTATGCAGTAAAAGACGAAGATGGAACGCTGTGTCAAGTTAAGCAGAAGACCTCTGCCTATCACAACTCCATTCCCTCTTGGCCGCATACGCACATTCCAAACGTATTGACGTAGAAAACACCTGTTGGCAAGCTAATATAGTCCGAGGGAGATTCTCCATCTACTCTCACCTCCCCCCCCTCAACATAACCTCTGCCTCTCGTTCCGCATCGGCCACACCAAGCACACGCAACAAAGCTCGTCGGCCGAACGAGGCTCGCCTGAAACACCACCAGCTAATCAACTTGCAAGAGAATAGTCTAAAAGAAAGCTGCCTTCTACTTCAATGTCTTACGAAACAAATTTTAGTCGCATGAACGAATGGGTCGTAGACAGACGTTATTGAAACAGAAAAATCTTCTCAGACTAGCGATAGCTTGTTTCACGTGCGAGTACGACTATATGTAAACGAAAGCCAAGTACTAAAGCACTCATCAGCACAAAAATAGCTCACAGAATCAACAAAATGTCAACGAGGATTGCAAGCTTAAAAGTCCAACTTCTCCTCATTTCTACGTTTTATTTGAAAAGTCCACAACAGGAAATAACGACTGACCCCTCTCGTGCAGATTCGAGCCCTTTCGAGGAACGTCCTTCACTTTGTAACGCGATCACACATCAAAAGTGATCGTAACTGGCGCCGCCACGAGGCGGACATAAAAGTGAAAGTTGTGCCCAGAGAAGAAAAATTACTGCCTTCACCAACATATCTAAACCACGTCTGTTATTCAGATAATGATCGGCCGTCTAGAAGACAAGACATGCCATCGCACGAATCGTCAACGTGCCCCATTGGAACGAAAAAACAGCCAATGACGATGCCATTGATCACAAAGATTCTTCGTGCTAGACGCACAAAAAAAATTGGCGGCGGCTAATAACGATAGAGGATTAGTTAAAAAAATAAATCAAATATTTTCACATATCCGAGAAGAATCGTAAAATGTAGCAAAGGTCAACAACTGAACAGTCCTTCACACAATTTATTCTCTACGTAAGGGCAATCTAAAGTTCACAACTGAGGATACATCAAAAAAAGGTCAATTCCTTTCAACTTTTTCCTGACCCATATACCTACCACTCACAAAAGAAAGACCCAACTGCGCACCTATCCGTCTACATAGTTAGGCTGCCAAACACATTTAACGCCAGGCCTTTTTTAAGGCTGGTGTGAATTTTCCATCAACTAAAGCCATAAAAGGAAAAAGTGTTTCCAAAAATCTGGGACACTGGGACCGAATGGCCAGCAAAAGCTCTCACCCTCTGCAACGATTTATCGCTGTTTGAGCGGCAGCCATGCAACGAATGGTAAATGTATGAAGGTACGATGACACCTTTCTACCAATCGTATCATGCACAATCAAGAGAAATCATTTGCATGGCACTAAAAATACCGGTTGCCGGCAAAGTTGACACCGACCGCGTTATATATTCATGCGAATGAAAGACGGGTTATCGCAGCACGAACCCGTTGCTAAATTCGTAATTTACAAAAACCCACCGACTAGGAAAACATCCATATAAGGGTGCAATACAGCCAGCCTGGTTCGAAAGTGTCAAAACCCGTCGCATACATCGAGCCGACGATAAACACGCGAACTAAAAAAGTTTTATCAAAAGGAGATTAATATGTGGCGAACTAGGTGACGCCGATGAGGAGACTGAAAAAAGCGATAATTGATTGTGATCTATTTCACATTGATGTAATAAGCGACGACCGAGTCGGTTACGTAACAAAGCAAAACACGCCAGCCCGTACCAACTTTGGTGCGGAGAATCGTTTTTAAGGTCACAACCAACATGACGTTCGTGGCAACACCAACGTGGCGATTTCTGGAATCCATCAGATTCATCTCAAAGTGGCTGCAATTGTGCACGATCGACCCCGCCTTGCCATGAAACTTACCCAGTTACTGTTAGTAGAAGTAGGCCTATTTTGATTACCAGCTTACCATGCAGTCTATACCTAACCAATATGTAAAATGCTACGTTAAAATGCTAACCTTGGATGAGACAACGTCCGTGCCAGTCGATCTCGCCCGTCTGATTTTCGTCTTCTGGTGCTGAACACAAATCCGGAACTGCGGAAACGTCAAATCAGACCTTCAACAGCACCATGTCCAACAAAGAACGAAAATAATTACTGTTTCGACAGTCGGCGGCCGAGTTTTCTCAAGTTCCCCAAAAAAACTTTTCCAGGAATTCTTTCATTTTCCGTATTTGGCGTGCTGCCTACTTTCTGTCGTTCGATGCGCACAATTGCGTACTCTTGTTTCTTATAACAAAAAGCGGTAATTCAAATTTTCATAGTGTGGATCGCTTCCATTGTGCGTTTTTCTTGATCTATCCGTTCCCAGTCAGTAAATTTTGACGCAAGAACTCTGTACCACTTGTTTATTAGAACAAAGTAAAGCTTCACCAGATCGGTATGAGAATAATACACTACAGACAGGTCGAGGTCAATGAGGAAACACAAAGTCAATGCCTATAGATTTGACGGCCTCTGCTTATTGACCGTCGAGATGGTCCAAACTCACATCTCGGCGCTTTCGACCCCAGAAGGCCACGTACGGGTTATTGTATACACGGTATCCATAGAATGGCAGGACTGGCCGAGCTACTGGCACCACGTGATGTCCGTAGACGGGAAGTGGAACTGGACCTCGGTACAAGCTGCCGATCACAAATGCCTGAAAAATTGGCCTCGTTAGTAAGTGGAGGATAAAATTATTGTTTCTTGTGAGTGTCGTATCCCAAGATCTCTTGACTTAAAGTCGCTGTCACTCCTGAGAATGCACCCCGACCTCGATAGAATGCATGTACCACCCTCCTATCCGACCCATACTGACGACTGGACATATGCAGATACCCATAAGCTTTTCCATACTTGGCATTCAGGCACATCTGCACATCTTTTCAGCACTCACCTCAGATCCCATGGCAGCCACAGCCACGAGCACGACCAGAATCGCAAGCTTCTTCATTGTAGCAGAGTACTCACAATCAGCGCGCTATCTCTTCGTCCACCGTCCTCGTTCACAACTGTCCCTGGGAAACGTCTCCTCTAATTTATAGGCTGCTTATAGCGCGCTAATCTATTTTCAAACTAGCACTTTGCCAAAAATACATGAGAGTTGATTGAGAAAATGCACACTCCGGCGAGGTTTACACTCGGCACGACTTTTTTGTTGACATTCGAGCCTAGTCCACTTTTGAATTCGAGTAGCCTTTGCTAAATCGTATTGTAAAAGTGAGTAAATCCGTTTTAATTTTTACTCTTCTGTTCGACCACGCGTGCCTAATTAGAGTTTGTAAACACATGCTCTATTCACTGTCAAGAGTACCTCGTACATTTGCGAGGGACTTTCAGTTTTTGTGAGGTCCTTGCGCTGACGGCATTGCGTCAGACTATGAAAGAGTGACATATTTTAATGGGAAAAGGGCTAAATTTGGTAGCCAGATCGTGATTTACTGCCTTAGTCATCCTAGAAACAACTGCGCAGAGAGTCGACATATGACTGCTTGGTGTTTGATATGGCGAGTAGTGGTTGCTTGCTGGTAGTTAGTTAGGAAGAGTCCACTGACGATGAGTGCGAGTGCTCGGCTCCTCTCACAATTATTCAAGGCTAAACCAGCCAGGAATTCGAGCCGCTCATCACGGTTCATTCAGCTAATAGTAACTGTTCGATCTTTGCTAAGGCTATTACTTTTTAGTACCAAATGCAGACTGCAAACCGACGTCACCGCAAGTACAAGAAAATCATCAATGCTGCAGCCCTGAGCCACGGGTATGCTATTCATCAACCAAAATATCTACTGATGACTGAAGGTAAAAGTGCTGTCCAGCCCAACCAGACCAAATGATCACGGCATTAGCTGATATAGGAACTCTCGATCTGTGTCTGATCACCGCCATGTAAAAGTTGATCTGAACTGTGAAACATGAAATCACTGTTGATACCCAGAAACTGTGTGTACTGTACTTCTCCCATCACTCATTATAATCTATTGGTAGAGCCAAGAAATTAATCCTGTCGTCGAGGTCTGTCGGTAGGTGAGTTCGTGTTGGTCGAGAGTCGACACGGGAACGAAGAAGGTGCAAGACGAGAAGAAGTTCATCGCCGTGGGCGAGGTGTTGGACGGTCGATGGGAGAACGTGCGCGTGTTGGGCGAAGGCGGGTTCGGCGCAGTCTACGAAGTCAAAGGCATCGTCGAGGGACAACACCTGAACCAGCACTGCGCCTTGAAGGTAAGCTGTCTCGACCACCCTTTCTGCGGAACGAATGGTACAAGCCTTGCGGGTATGTCCGCTCCCAGATCTCATTCGTGTACAACGCTCCTGACTGTGCCGCTTCGGCTTATGTCGAAGCCAAGGACATCCCCGACTACATGTAGCTGCTGGTCATGGAACGAGACGTGCTGCGGGCTCTGCGAGACATCAACGCCAAGCACTTCTGCCGCTACATCACGGTCGGGCAGACGGATCGGTTTCGGTTTCGGTTCCTGATCATGTCGCTGATCGGCAAATCGTTGGACGACCTGAAAAAAGCCGTCGGTCACGGTCAAGGACGCTCGAAACAATTCAGTCTGTGCACGTCCCTCTTCGTCGACATCGAGACGTTGGATTCCATTCAAGAGTTGCACAAGATCGGGTAAGTTGATCCTCTTTCTCAAGTACAACTTCCTCTAACAGACCTGTTCTGCTTTAGGTATCTGCACCAGGACCTGAAGCCGGCCAACTTCGCCGTGGGTCGCGAACCGGACACGCATCGCATCTACATGCTCGACTTCGGGATGTGCCGCAAGTACACCAGGCCCGACGACAAGGCAAGGCATGGCATCCACGACCGCGTGATCGACTGGGCTTCCGAGGGACAATGCGCTTCGCACCGCCCGCCTGCCGCAAGGAGGAAGAGTTATCTCGTCGCGACGACCTGTGGTCCTGGCTGTTCATGATCGTCGACGTCTCGGTCGGCAAGCTTCCCTGGGACAGTCTGTAGTTCTTCGTAAGTCTATCTCCGTAGATTCCCTCCTAGTTACATCTTCTCCTTCATTTCAGCGGGGCACGTCGCAGCAAGAAATGATAGCCGAGATCGGCGAGTCGAAGGAGGCGTCGTTGGCGCAGCGAGGAAAGATCCTGCTGGAAGGCTGCCCGCGCGAGTACCAAGAGGCCTACGACCACACCATAACGCTGCAATACGCCGACGAGCCCAACTACGACCGCATCAAACGCGCTTGGCAGACGTGCCAGCAACGCAAAGGCTTCACGTCAGAGAGCCCGCTCGACTGGGAACCGAAGGGCGAGCACTTCCAAGCGACGCAAGCCGTGCCCATGGCCACCATGATGGTCGACGATCGCGAGCGTGAGGCCATGCTGAAAAACTCGCTCGACGACAACAAGAAGAAATAAGGCCGATGCTGTGATGTGTTACGAGTGATGATCGTGTGATGCCTGTGGTGAACTATGCTATGCGTATGATCGTGATCGAAGTCCGCCTTTAGCGACCGAAATAGTATTAACAATCGCGAGAGTATTATCAATAGTGTATCTACAGGCCATTTGAGCGTAAGCACCGCAGTCAGCACATACATGGGTCGCACACGCCTCTATGTAGTGTTGATCGCTACGCACGTATTTATATGCCCACCAACGAGAACCTTTCCCGAGAAATTTAGGGCATGGCTTAGCTGAATGTAAAACCAGCCCCTGGTCAACACCTCAGAATACATAAGTTTTAGGACTTTACGCAAAGCGACACGTAAAAATGGCATGTGACATTGTCTCCATTGGATCCATTTCTCGCACCTACTGTACTATTTTTCTTCTCAATTTTGCCTTCTCGTGATTTTTATTGTCGCCTCTAACACAAATGTCTATTATTAGGACCTCCATATCATGGTGGCATAATTATACTGTAGATAGTTTTGCACCAGAATATATACACAGGACCTGTTCGAAATCCTCCTCAGCGCTCTTCGATTGTGTCCCCTCCTCAGTTGCTGTACCCCTGGGTCAGACCCCTTTGAAAGTCTATGGCTCCGAGGTAACAAGCGAGGATTAGGTACGTCAACTTCAGTTCAAGTCTTAGAAAACTCAATTTCGCTCTGCCGTCTCGAAAATTGTGCATATCGATCGAAAGGTGCAGTCGAAGGGGACACCTGCTGAGGACTATAAACACTGCAAAGTGCTTTGCTCGTTTCTCCCAATGAATGTGTCCTCGTTGCATCGCAGGAGCCGCCATTACTCATTGGTTGAGGAAGGAGGGAGAAGGACGGCACCAACGGTGCAGCTGATTGGCACCAGGCACTGGCCGACCTTGGACGCAGTTGGAGCGGTTGCCTTGTCGGCAGCTGTTTATACGAGTGCGAGGCCCAGCCTTCCTTATTTCCTGTTTTCATTCGCCTCTTCCCCGTTTGATCTCGTTGACCCTCAATTTGAGAAAACTGAATTTGACAGTGCTTTCTACAAAGTGTATAAGGAAGGGCAGCAGATCCTGTCAGTACTACCTGTTTCATTGGACCATGATTTCCGCAACGAAACATGCCCACTTCACACCACCCAAAAAGGAGGAAAGTGAACGGAAGCGCGTATTGACGATGAAATATGGAAAACAGCAAATCGAGTTGATTCGAAAGCGGCTTCGTGTCGAAGCGTGGCTGGTGGAGGCTTTGGAGGAGTTGTATTCGAACAGTGTGAGTCCCTTATTCATTTTTGTGACTCACTGCTCTTGGAATTCACGCACTGCTCTGACTTGGCCTTTTCCAGGCGGCTGAGCCCCTGATCGACATTGACATTGACGAAGTGCTCGATATTGAAAGCGAAGGAGAACGAAGAAAGTGGCTGCAGGTAAAGAACTTCTCTGGGGTCAGGCAAAGTGACGTCAAGTAGGCTGTACTGTACAGTAAGGCTGCGCGAAAATTGAGTATGCTGCTCGCAGGCTTTTGGTGGGACTTCTCGGCCCATAAGGGGGGGGGGGGGACTTTGGTCAAAAGAATTGTTTCTGTGTGATTTGCTTGGGTCCGTATTACTGGAGTTAGTGACCAATGCATTTTTTGACCACATCAGAAAACGCAGTAGTTAATCAATCCGATCTCTCGTCCATCGCTGAAACATCATCTGACAGCGACGCCCCCAGCTAATGGCTCGGTGCGTGAGTCGGCTGCCAGACGAGCCTCCCCATAGTACGAGTATCAGCTCATATTGGGGGTGTCTGGTACCTTTGGGTGCCTGGATTTCTAGGAGGAGTATAGGGCCTGTTCAGCGATCCTTGCCCCCATCTCCACGATTCGCCTGCATTCGTTCCATGTTGATCATCGCAACAATCGGTACCACATCCCGTAATAACCCTTACCATTTTAGGATCAGCTGAAAAACTGTTCAGCGAGTCGGGAGAACGTGCAGGTGAGTGCGAAGCGAGTGCCATTATAACCACCCTCATTATGCCCTTTCTTCAATGGTCCTCAAGGAGTCCTTGAATTCACAAAGACCGTCTTTTTGCCCGCAAAAGACAACTCGCGGCCTTGCAGAGGTCATCGATTGTGTTCATTCTATATTCAGCAAAATTTTGTCGCATTAAAACCCTGCTCTTTTACAACATAGCCCCCATAATGGCAACTAAAGGCCCAAGAAAGTACTGCGACCTTGGCCCTTACACATTTTTCTCACCATGGTTGTAACGGGCAGCCAATTCTCGATGTTTATGTAGGCTTTTTTTCAGAAATTTATCACCGAGATTTTGGAACGTTTGAAGACTCTGTGAAAAATAACTGAATGGCGACGACGTCGAAGTAATGCAACGTCTTGTTATCGAGACCAGCCTGTACCGAGATATCTTGTGTGCTGTTGTATCTATTGTAATCCAACATTAAATGACCATATTGATGCGTTATGTAGTAGGCGTGTTTGGCCTGTGGAGAAGGTAGTGTATCTGGTTGCCTTAACTGGCCGCCTTATACACGGAGCAGTATGCGGTTGCATTGACTGGCCGCCGCATACAGCGTATCAGTTGCCTTCGTTGGCCGCTCGATACGCTGCTCCAAGCGAGGCTGAAACCCGTCACGTTGATGTCTCGGGCACCTACGACTAGGTGACCTGCCTGGAGGGTTTTAGAGTCCATCCGCTCCCCGCGGTATCTTCTCCAATGTAGGGCTATTCCGCCTATTACATTTCGTCGAAGTAATGCAACGTCTTGTACCAGTCTGTACCGAGATATCTTGTGGGCTGTTGTATCTATTGTAATCCAACATTAAATGACCATATTGATGCGTTACAAGGCATGAGTATTGCTGCGGTTCAGTAATCTGCAGTATAGCAGCTGCCGGAATGACGCAAACAGAGACCCAACAAAAAATATCACTTGCTCGAGGCAAACTATTGTGCGCATGTAGTTCTTAGTCGATTTTCCACGACTTCACATTATCGAGCTTTCGCTCGCGCTCTTGTGGACTTGGGGCAAGTGCATTTTTATTCCTCGAAGTCGAAGACAGTACATACACCCATGTAGGTACTTCGTGTTATGGCGCATACTGTACAAATTTTCTTATGGCAAAGTAAAAACACTGGCACCGCATCGCTGAACTGCATCATCTCGCAATCACCCTTCCCTGAAATCTCGTCGTTTCTTCACACGTTCACAGTGACCGACTGCACCGAACGCATTTCAGGCTTGCTGCTGCCGACGCCGACGGTCATTGACTGGACACTGACATCGGTCGCACTGACACGCGCCGTCTCGCTTTTGTTCACTGTCACCGAACTGGTCCACTGGTCGAGACTGGCATCCACACCAGTCGATGCGTACGAACGCGGCCCGCACACATGGATGACGCCCATCTGGAAAGAAGAGCATGGTTTGTTTCAGGAAGACGGAACTTAGTGAAGCTCACGAGCACCATTCGGGAAAAATACGGCAGAGACCCAGACTCCTTCACCCAAACTTACCTGGTCGATCGAGCGCGGGGAACCAGCTTCGTCTGCAGTCGATCCTTCGAACAGGCTCGCCGTTTTGGCTGACTGAGGTCCTACCGATTTCGTCTCGTTTGTGAGCTCGATCGGCGCCGAAGCCTCGATCTGTTGCGGTTGTTCGGCAGGCGGCAACGGCTGGTGTTGCTCGAGCGCACTTTGCGCGTCCGGCTTGTGTTTCTTTCCACACGCGCACATCAAAGCCACCATCACCAGACCGGCCAAAACGGCGACGGCGATCACCACCATCAGCACCATCATTCCGATCGGCGATCCCACGTCCATCAAAGAATCGTGCAGGGGCGCCATTTACAATTCCTCGGTCAATGTTTCGACGACAACGCAACTCACGAAGCGGCTGTCCACCAAGACGAACAGATGCGCACTGATGGATCTGATCGATGCACCTGAAGCCGACTTTACAGTGCCGAGTGGGTAAGCTATAGTTCATTCAAAAATGCAAGGTGTACTGGACATTGAACCTGGTGACCGCCGTAGGCGGGTGAGGGGTTAGAGCGTCGTGATGCGGCTCCGTCCACCATTTATGTTTTTTCTTATCAAAGGTGAGCCCTCAGCGTCACTCTTTCCGAGGGATCATAAGCACCGCTGACTTTTTTATTCCAGGCTTATTCCATGCTCTGCCGATGTCTCCGCATTTCAATCGGCTTGTCGAAACGAGGGTGAAAGAGAATACGACCGACTTCACCGAATTCTCCCGCACTGACTTTGCGCAGTCGACTGTTTCACATCGAAGAGATTGGATAAATTCATCAAGCTCGAGCTCGGGTAAAATTTAGTCATTTTTGATTCCCTAAATAAAAAACATCGTTTGTTTAGATCCGAATGATGCAGTGCAGGCACAGGAAGGAAGGGAGGCCGGTCATTTGCTGGGGTCATCGAAGGAACCCAAAGCTTCTGGTAAGCTTGACCTTTTATGAACCGTAAGGAGGTACAGGTCGGTTTCACCAGGGGGAGGTGGCATGGAATGGATTCCCTGGGTCATAGCGGTTGCCATCGTTGTCCTCGGCCTGCTCATCCTGGGTCTGCTCTTGATCTGCATTCGGCGAGAAAGGAGCAAGAAAGATGCAAAACCGGAAAAGCGGACTAAAAAGAAAGCTACTCCCGCTGAACAAAGTAAGTACTCCACTTAAGGCGGCCTTTAAGGCGACTGCAAATACGGCACTCTGCGCGGCTCGTTTTTAGAGAAACCTATATCTCCGGACTACAAAGAGGCCAGTCCCAATCGAAGCATAGTGTGCGAGTCATGGAGTGGCCGAAGCGTTGGGGAAGACTACAGCACGAACATGACCTCGTACCGAGACAACCAATGGCCTAGTGTCAGGCCAGGCCTTTGGGCCCACGATACGATCGTGGATGCAGGGTCACCATCTCCTCTCGCGCATTCTTCGACCGTCGATGCAGGTGTCCCTGCAGCATCGGTTTTCGTGGTCAGACGAGCTGGTGCATCGCCAAGTGCCCACAAAGGGCGTAGAATTATGATCGAAGCCGATGATAGCCCTTCGAGCAAAACGGCAAAAAGGATGGAAGTCTCAATCGTTCGTGAGGACTTGGAAAAAACTGATCGAAACGACCCTCGTCACCACCAGACATTGTCTTCAGTTTCGGTGTCTGAGGAGGATCAGCAAGCACCAAGAAATTAGAAGAAGCTTCCCATCGGACGACAATGAAACGATATACCTATTGACTAGTCAGTGATTATTGCTAGCGTGCTTTGTCCTTTTCGAAGTCATCATTGTTCCTGCGCCCAGATGCTGTTCCGTTTCAAGTTCCGATGATCGTTCACAGTTGACAACTTGCTTGCACCATTCAACAGGCTCGTAGCGCTATATCACTAGCACAGTTCCTGCTTGCATCTGCACATACAGTACTGAGGTCCCACCGTACACTGAGGTCCCACTGTACTGAGGTCCCACTGAGGTCCCACATACAGAACTGAAGTCCCACTGTACGTACGGTACCCATGTTTATTGTAGATTTTTGCACGCTGGATGCAATGCCTACGCGCAGGTTACATTATTTTGCTTCCTGTCGAGTAGCTGCATATGACTGATGTGTTCCTAGCAGAGAGCGGTCGTGAGGCGGTATTCCTGCGTACCCTGTTTGAAATGATTCTGATCATCTGGGTTATCTCCCTCTTGGCTCTCGGTGAGGCTTAGAACTCCTAGGTTTTAAAGATCATGCTTTCTTAATTTTAGCACGCTACCAATAGTTTTGTCAGCGCCGTCGCAGTTCGGTCGAGCCAACGATGAGAAGAAAACTGAAGCTTCCTATTTTGACGGCCTCCATCACAACTGGTTTGGCCAAACACCTCACTGGCCGAATGAGGAAGATTTGAGTGTTGCAAATTACATAAGAGGAGGTAAGCTAGCCCTCACTCATAACTAATATTGAAATGGACTTCCGATAATTTCAGGCCGCGCTGTGACAATGGAGTCGACAACGGTAACCAGCCATGGAAAAATCGTGGAAGGATCCACGGGAAAGAAACCTGGGAAGCCTAGTAAAATGCCGTGGATAAAATAATTGAGTCTATCAATGTTTCTTGCAGGTGAGATGACCTGGATCCCGTGGGTTGCAGCGACAGGGATCTTAATTCTCGGTGGAATAATAGCGGTGGCGTTAGTTTTTTGGATTCGACGGGAACGACGCAAAAAGCAAGAAAAACGAAAAGCAAAGCAAGAAGCCAAGGCGGCTGCGGGAGGTAAGCTGACGTTGCTCTCATTCGTTCCAGTTTCAACCAGAAAAGTTTCAGCAGTAAGTATTTTTGCCATTGACGATAATAGTTTGACCTTCCAGCTGAGCAACCAGCCGTTAGTTCAAACAGCTATACTGGGGGTGATTTTACGATGGGCAGCGGGGATGAATCTAACGATCCAGACCAGCGGTTGCCCAGCCTAAAGCCAGGCCTATGGACGCAGAAGACCCAAATCACTGATCGAACTGCTGTTGAAGCGCCAGAGTCTGCGGCCGTTCTTTCGACGCCATCGAAATTGACCAACGCGGCTCCTTCTACACCTAATGGCCTAATGGCGGCAAAATGCCCTACGGAGCCAACGATCCAAGAAAAGCAAAGCAAACAAGTCACGCCATCAATCGCCCTTAAGACGGTTGTCGAGCCGCCAGAGCTTGTCAAGATGGCCAAGCCTGTCATTGCTGGGGAATCGAGAGCGGCAAACAAATCAGTCGGTCCTCTCGAGCATGCAGGACAGACAAAGAAATCGTCTGTCCCCGACAAGGAGCCGCCGAAACTGGGAAATGTCATGGACGATCTTCGGCATCAGCCGCCGTCAATCGCATCGGGATCGGGAAGTAATTCGGCGTGAACAGTACCATGAAACGATCGTGCACATTCAGCTATGGCACATGCTATGGGTACTGACGTAGCTTGCTGCCAGCGTTCAGTTGTGTTCGATCTTGCTCAATTTGGGATGCTTGCTTTTCCTGACGGCTAACGTGTAAAAATGTGCAAAAATGGGCAAAGTTCTGGTCCTGTCTTCTGGCATCTGCCTTCTCTATCACATTTGCAAACACCGGCGCCATAGGCCTACTAGCACTTCAGTCAGATTGCAGTTGCACTCAAAACGTTTATTTCCTTTATTGTTGCGAATGCGTCGACGCCAACAATCGAGCCATGCAGTAACATATGGATAACACCTTGCCTAGTCACTAAAGACCAACTTATTACCCTGACTTTATCGCACTGCCAGCAAACGAGAGAACTTGTCGTTCTTTCTAACTTTTTTGAAGGAAAAGTGCCGCTCTCTTTGATAAGAGGAGCAATGAGGCGCTAAAACAGCGGACGAGCGGAGTATTGATCAATGTTTTCTCATTCCCAGCTAACTTTGTGTTCGTCGAAGCACATTCACTGGCTCTATTAAAAACAAAGACCGCGGTAAACGGGGACCAAGGCGGCACTTGCCTTTCCCCAAAACGACCAGATCTACAATAAATGACTTTAGAGAATGGCCTAAAAAGCTCGGCTTCCGGTTTCAATCTACGCTTGCAAATGTAACCCTCTTTCACCGGGGCCAGCTTAGCATTGATGCCAGGCCTAGACGAGCCTTGTTTCCGTGATGGAATTTAGCTTTTTTAGAATGTCGATAGCGGTACAGCTGACTCGTCATTAGTGCAGCTTGGAGCGGCCAAGAGCGGCCTGCATCTGATAGTGACGAACAATAAGAGAAAATGTCAAGTGTCTATCGGACAAACCCATCTGTGCCGTGGGCATGCACCTCTGGACTGTATGTTGTACGGGCTAGTCAGCTATCCATGACTGAGCCATGTGTTGGGTGCGACTTCTGCTGATACTTGCACATCCTATTCCACAGATTGCGCGAGGTACATTGTTCAGCGGAGTTTGTAGTCGAAATTTCCTTTAGCTTTTTATACGGCCCCAGATGTAGGGTGTTGAATACAGCCCCTGACTTCCTGCATCTCGCTTATCCATTCGCTGGGCGTGAAGGCGAAAAAAGACCCCGATGCATCAGCATCATGCGAGATATAATATTTTTCATTGCTTTAGGGAAGCGTCAAAATCAAATTAAACAACTCGGCTACTGTTTAGTTTGGTTGGACTCGGGTTTCCAGCTCGCGTCGAATCAGTCGCTGCGACCAATTTCATCGTCTTACGTTCGCCTTGGAAAGCAAACAAGCGCACCTGGCGAATACCAAGAGAGACACAGAAAAACCTGACATTTTCCATTGCATAGTCGGGGAGGCCATGTATTGTATGCGTTGTCGACAGCCCTAGTCGTGTACACAGGTAGGCGGCGCAGGCACTATTCATCTTGCACCACCCCGGCAGCCAGTCCCGCACATATGAAACGCCAAGCACGTCTTCCATACCAACGTAGTCGGGCGAAATACAGTCCAATGGAACGAGTCGTCGCCATTGCTGTAGTCGACGAGAGCCAAGGCGGCCACGATTTCAATTCCGCCGTTCATCCTACCGCTGCTGGCAATGGGAAAAGTAATCCCCGTCGCGTAGCAGATGCTACTGGTTGCAGCGACCAGGGGCATTCGCAGACTGGATTAGTCGACGCCAATCTAACAAACGCGACGACTAGGAACGACCAAGGGGCCCCAACTAAGACAATAAAAAAAGTACCTCGGATTGCCAGCGAAGAAAAATTTACTGATTCCAGCGAAATCGATTTGCTAACCATCGAAGACTCGTATCCTTCATATCGAGCCACATTCGGTGACAGCGGCTCGTCCTTTAGAGCCTCTGCGGACAGAGGAAGTATATCGTCGACTCGTGACTCACTCGCTGACTCGGTCACTTCGATCGGTGAGTCAGTGCCATTGTCACTATCCATACAAGACTCAATTGGAGAATCAATTTCCTCCTTTCAACAGTCAACACCAGTCCAAGGTAGTTACAAGAATTCGTGGGACGTACCCGAACCGCCGTACACGAACGAGGAGGGGAGAATGGACACGACGGACAAGGCCGATTATCGATTGAGTATATACATCGGTGACGATGCTCCCGGGAACAGCAATCGAGAAGATAGCGAGACTATCGCAGTCAATCAACACAAAAAATCAATACCCGATTCCGTTCCACTCCAGCGTCAGGATTCGTCCACAGTGGTGCATGTTTCAACTTTCGACAACGCGCCAACGATCAAAGTATCAACGAGCGAGACACACGTGGCTCAAACGCAGAACTTGTCCCTACAGTTGGATAGTCATAAAACTAATCCATATTTGAACGACGGTCAAGCGACTGGACTGGCTCCCACGATCCGCACATCATCAAGTAGCAGTTCGTTAGGCCGTAGAGCAGATAACGGGTCTTCAACTCCGAGATTAAGAATTTCAACACCCAGAACATCGCCGGCCACAAGTCCCGATGGTAATGCGCATACAGTGAATGGAGCGGGGACAAGTTCGGCTACTAGTGCGAAAGGACAAGAAGCATCGGAGAAGAAGTCCGGGACTGAGGTATGTGCGTATGGGTGCTGTATGGCTTGGCAAGAGTACTCCTCCATGGGCGAGGGATGCTGTTTTGTTGTATCAGGGATGGACAGCAGTGAAGCAAACAGGGACAAAGGCTGGATTCTACTGTAGAGTCGTAGGAGGCTTGTTTTTACGTCATATTTATAGTACGTAGTGCGACCTACTACGGCTAGCACGCCATGGCGGGCATTCCTAGAACCCGGTAAGACGACAGTAGTTTTGGCAATAGCTGATCAGTTGCCAGAGAGGGCAGGGCGCGAGGAAATGATTCACGTGCTGTGAAGCAAGGCGTAGGGGGTAACGCTGACACGAAGAGGTGAGAGTTGCACTCCTCTCACCGCCAATAGGAAGCTGGCACGCATTTTGTGTTTGTCTTGCGGTGGTTGTCCATTCCCATTCCATGGAGATTGGCTTACCCTTGCATGTTGCACCTCTGGTAACTTAACCGGTATCACAGGCTTGCTCCTAATGGAGATAAAGCCGGCTGACAATAAATAGTCTTTCTCAATGTCGCTGGTACTGTGCGAATCATACCGGCTGCCATATTTTGGGGGGGGCAGTGTCTTGTCGAAACTCAGACAGAAGAAGTAAAGGTTCCGGTTTCTGGCACATACCATGCTTTAAGAATAAGCGCTTTTATCCCTGAACGACTGCTGTATGATATAATTAGTTGTGGTTGGCGTGGTGAGCCTGCGAATGCATTAATTGAGATGAGTCCAAAAGCGAGACCAAAAATCTTGGGAAGTCGTCTTGTCCGCCTAGGCAGGCTTGACCGTTGCCTTTCTCTCCCCCCCCCCCCCCCCCACCCCAACCTAAGGCTGTGGGCGACATGTGAGCCTGGTGGGACAGGCTTGGCTTGCCCAAAGTGGTCCAAAACTGTTTGTGCGTCATAGGGTGTCCTTTACAGTCCATTGACCTAGCATTTTATGAGCTGAATATTTGGTCCTGCGTCGGTTTTGCTATGATTTGGCTCAGGTTTAGTGATTAGCATAGGGGTTTAGTAGATAGGCTATGGAAGAGCCAGCACCCATATCCTACGCTGGAACAGACTCATTTTTAGCTAGTCCTCCGTACTTATCCGACAAATGGGAAAAGAAACGATTTCGGTCGTCCCTTTCAGATTTTTCAAAAAGCATTCTTAACTTTTGTTCATTTCAGCTCCGCAGTGGTCCTTCAAGTCGCCGAACGGTGGTCATCATAGCTGGTCTGTTTGTAGTCGGTCTGATCCTTATTCTGTCCGGTATCATCGTATTGTCCGTCGAGGAGCGCATGGAATTTCAGATTGCCGGTGGTTTATTTCTCGGTTGCGGTATTCTCTTTTTCATAATTTGCCTTATCTTGCAAAAGAAGAACGTGAAGAAGTTAGTGAATGAGTTGGAGAAAGACTTATTTTTCCTTAATGTCACTGACAATAAGATTTGGAAATTCATTTTTCATTTCGATGAACAGATGGCTTGGTCGTAAGGGTGAGCTATGTATGTATCTTCTTTCAGTAATGTATACCGGATGTTTAGTTGCACGCGTAGTCCATGTAGTTTCTAGTTTTGCACCATTGGCCATGGGGTCCTACACTTGTTGCTTTCATTTTGTGCTTGCCTATTCTCGCCGTTGCCTTCATTCCGAATGGTGTATTTTGCATTTATGATGGTGTCGAAATTGAGAACAGAGCAGCAAAATCTAAAGATTTCAATAAACTTTGGGAAAAGTATGTTCGTGATTGTTAGACAAACCTGGCATTGAACACATGTCGTATGACTGATGTGAGTAGTGACCACAGACACAGATAACATTCGACTCCGCAAAAATATTGATTTTTACCAGCTAGTACATCAACGTGTAGCATACCAATAAGGCTATACTGCTCAGTAACTCTAGGCTCAGAACGTGCATCAAACTCGCCCGACATTTTCTACCTGTATTGTTGGTATATTACAACAACCGCAGATTCCGCAACATCCCATACTTTCGGATACTTGTGTCACACTGTCTTATCTTGGTGAATGACGGGCTTATTATCAGCCTTACGGCGACGACGCTTCGGACGTGTGTCATCGTATTGCAGAAGGTGCAAGTCTAGCAATTAGAAATTATGCGAGTTGATCACCGAAGCGTACTCACATTGTTCCTACCAGGTGCATTGATGGGAACCCCATCATCGTACAGTCGCTGCTGAGAGTCGACGGGCAGCCAACAAGTGAAGCCGTTCCCATAGAATCTACATTATAACAGTGAAGGAACGTCACAAGGGAGGAGGGGTCACTGGAAATTCAGAATATCAGGCTTACGGTGACTGGCAACTGCAGTTATACCCTCCATCGGGAATGTTTGTGCAAAGCGCCCTCGAATCGCAAAGGGCCTTGTGTAATTTGCATTCATCTACAAGTGCTGGCTGCTCGTCATCGCCATTTGGACAGTCCCTTAAAAAAGATGCATTTGCTCATAATAATTATACTTACACGAAGCAATGCCAGCGTTTTTTCGTAAAGATGCATTTGGTGGTTCAACCATAGCGTCCATGTTACCTTATGTGATCCATGACCCAAGCCACCGGCACACAAGTTCCGTCACTCGGACATTGGAACTGGTTCTCACCACAAGCTGGTACTGGATTACTGCTCATCTGGCACGTCTTGCCATTACCCGTGTACGGCAACATACAATGGCACTTATAGAATGAAGAAAGAATGGTCGCATTGCCGGCATCACACCAGGCGTGGGGGTCACACGGAGGTGGTTTGCTACTATCAAAGCACGGATCTGAAGAGGAAAAACTTAAATATCGAGGAGCGAGGATCACAATTGCGCACTTACGCAAGACACACTGCCCATCAGATTGATAATAGTTGGAATCGCAGACGCAGTAGTAAGTGCCGTCATGGTTTGGCACACAACTCGAGCGAGCTGGGCATTTCACTTGAGTGCTTTTGCATGGATCTAAACCGAACTTCTCTGCATGGTTTAACTGCAAGAAGTAAGCTATCTTATCGTTAACGTTACCGGGACCAGGAGTATGGGCGGCGACTGGGGGAGGTGTGACGCCAGCGCAACTGGATACGGCTGCTGGCGATTCGTCTTCTTTGGATGGACAGTCACCAATTCCATCGTTAACCCACGCGCAAGGGATGCATTGGCTGTTTGAAGGGCACATGAAGTATGTTGTGCCGCATGAAGAGCGTGTTGTGAGGGCTGGAAACGAGAAGATTGGTACGGTGTACAGCTGACTTCAATATGAACTCGATACGGGTCTTACTGTACCTGCTGGTGCAGGAGTCGGTTTATGAGTAACCAATCCACTAGCCGCATATTGTGGCACTGGTTCTGGCGGAGGTATAATGCATCCCGACTGCACACCCGATCCAAACACCTCGTCCTCCCCGTTATCACAGTCTTTCACTGCATCTTCCACCCAAGCGCATGGTATGCATTTCCGATGCCCAGTGTGGCACAAGAACTCATCATGCTTGCACACAACTGGTTCGGCTTCGGGTGGTTGCGAAGCTAAAACAGATTGCGTAGAACGCTAGCGTTCGCTAACGGAATCGAAAAGAATCAGAGATATTGTACATACTTTTTCCACATCCGATACTCTGATCGCATACGCATCGAAACGATGTCCTGAACTCGCATTTCTCGCTCTTGTACCAATAACCTTCGCAGATCTCATTCCAAGCGCAACTCATCGAGTGACATTGATCTGGAAGCAGGCACATTGCTACACACTCCTCATATTCTGCCCCCTCTATCTCACCAGGAACACAGTCGATTCCATCGCCGATGAAACCATCTGGGCATGTGCAGTTGACTCCGTGACACACCACGCAATCGTCTTTTGGCGGCCGATATGTAGGCCGTGTTCGCCGAACTGGAGCAGGAGTTAATACGGGCACAGTTGGCGGTGCTAGAATCCAACACGGTTCAATTCGACGAAAATGAACCGACATTAGTCGACTGCTTAAAATTTACCTCCGCAGCCTAGTGATTGGTCACAGACGCACGTGAAGCTAGTCGAAAACTGACAATCTGCTGTCTTGTACCAGAAGGCTCGACAATATTCGTTCCATTTGCAGATCATGTCTAGGCATTGATCTGAGGGGCAAGCAGCAGCATGATGCCACATGGAGACGCTAATTTCTCTTCGGACTTACCAACTGCGCAGTCAATGCCGTCTCCGATTTGGCCACTTGGGCATTGGCAGGCGGGTCCGTGACAAACTGTGCAGTTCTTGGATGGAACGGCGGTCGGTCGGACAGCAGTTACTGGAGGTGGAGGAGCAGGAGTCTGTGGTCGTTGTGGTGGGGGAGCAGGATTGCTGCACGAGTTAGTAACGATATCTAAAACGAAGTCAATCTGAATGTTTTTTACAATGTTTTCATCTTGTTTCTACTTACTAGAAGTGTCAGAGCAAGAAAACTTGACCTCTTCTGGGTCAACGCATGTGCATCCTTAAAAGATTGGAATATAGAAACGACTAAACCAATGTAAGAGTGCGCTCGTTATTACCATCGCACTTGACGTAGCCTGGTGCGCACTGCTCATCGATACCATCAGAGCAGTCTTTCCTGCAATCCATGTAGGCCGTGTCGTACAATACGCATGTGCCATCGCCGCACTGGATGCGTGTCACATTGTCGTTATTGCCACAACCACCGACCACAATAGCATCCAGTATTGCTGTGAGGAAAAAAGATGTGATGCATCCGTCTTTCGTGATCAGAGCCCCATCTTACTTCTGCATGGTGGGGTAGTTGCTGGCGGAACTGCAGTCGTGGCTGCCCTCCCAGTTGTGATAGGTATTGCTCGCAGAGTCGTCAGCAACTAAAATGAGAAAGATCTAGCTAAGTAGATTTTAAACAGAAACCCAAAATATACAGTAACTTACAGGGGTCACTCTCGATGTCGGAGGTGCCGTGGTGGTCATGGGTCCCACTGTTGTTACGCTCTCTGTTCAAAAAAGTGTGTTTATACGGATAGATTTTAAAAGCATGTTGTCGTCAACTCACGCCTTCTGCTCACATATCCACTGATTAGACCGAGAGGACTATTCGGGCTGGGAGGTGGTGGTGGTGGAGCAGTCGAAGCAGCCCCTGTCGTTGTAGACCTGGCGGTTGACATCGACAAAGTTGTGCTAGAAGGCGGCTGTGTTTTTGCCGCCGGTACTGCAGTGGAGACTGATTCTGCGCAAAAAAGTGACCAGTGTACAAAAATTTGTATCACACCAGATAGTTTCAATAATCAGATCATTTTTGAGCCAACCATGCAGCCATGTGAAACTTTTCCAAGTGGCTGCTAAAGTCACTCTGCACTGCCCCGCATCAGCTAAGAAGCACTTACGTCTTTTGCTGACATATCCTGTGAGATGCCCCAGCGGAGGATCTAAAAACAAGCGCATCATTCTCTTTCCTTATTAGTGCCACTTTCTCTTCACCCGTATCGCATCCAATGTCAGGATCGCACAAGCAAGTGAACGAAGTCGTAAATTCGCATGTTGAACTCTTATACCAATATCCTTGACAGATTTCATTCCAAGCGCAATTCATTGTCGTGTCGCATTGATCTTATTCGAGAAATTCCAGATCATATCATACGTCAGGCCAACTAAGAGCTCAACTTACCGACAGCGCAATCGATTCCGTCTCCCAAAAATCCTGGTGGACAGTTGCAATTAGGACCGCGGCAAACCGTGCAATTCTTAGCTGGTACTGGTGGCGTACATAAAATAATTTTTGTGGCAGCTGAAAGACTAGTAATGACCGCTTGAGTCTTCACAGTAAGAGCAGGGGTCATTACTTGATAAATCCTTGCAATTTCGGTGGACTTCTTCCAGAGAACTGCAGATGCAACCTGTAATATACAAACTATGAATCTGAGCCACAAGACATCAGGCATATCACAGACTACCGTCACACTGCACGAATCCAGGAGGGCACTGCTCATCGATGCCATCTGAGCCTGAAAACCAACCGCATTTTAGTCCGACTTCACGGTCTAGCGAGCAGGCATCTCACAGTCTTTCTTGCAATTAATATAGGCGGTATCAAATGGGACGCACGTGCCATCCGAACACTGAATTCTGGTTACGTTGTCGTTGTTTCCGCACCCACCAGTCACAACAGAATCCACAACGTCTATAGAATGAAGCAGCTTGTGAGATTACCCAAAGTCAGTGTCGTGACCATCCATCAGGCACTTACTTTTGTATACGCATTTTTCTTCGA
Organism: Mesodorylaimus sp. YZB2_4; assembly: GCA_030248295.1. Classification (NCBI taxonomy): domain Eukaryota; kingdom Metazoa; phylum Nematoda; class Enoplea; order Dorylaimida; family Dorylaimidae; genus Mesodorylaimus; species Mesodorylaimus sp. YZB2_4. The sequence goes on along the minus strand of JASANH010000838.1, from coordinate 310,331 downwards.
TCGCTATGGCTGGAAAAGTTCAGAACTCACTTACGTCTTCTGATACTGTATAGAGAACTAAAAACAAGTCGCTTACGCTTGTTGGTCGTGACTGCAGGTTTCGGTGGGGCTCCCGTCGGCTCATCTGAGTTGATAAGTGTTTTAGGTAGTGCCAATCAGGACACAAGGAACGTCTTACCACATCCGATATCAGGATCGCACAGACAAACAAAGGAAGTCGTGAATTCACAAGTGGCGCTCTTGTACCAGCTCGCTTGACAATACTCGTTCCAGGCGCAGTTCATAGCGTGGCATTTATCTGGAAGTCAGAGGTTTGATTCACTGTACTTCTTAATAAAAGAGCTTCTTTATGAGATAGAGCCTTCCAATAGGATGGACGACATGATACCACCGGAAGCAAGACATGACGCCTTACCAGGGACGCAAGTGATGCCATCACCCAAATAGCCGAATGGACAAGTGCAGTTTGGACCGTGGCACACGACACAGGCTACTGGCAGAGTTGGCCGAGGCCATGTGTTTCTTGTCACTGGTATTGCCGTCGACGTAGTTGTCGTACTTGAGAAGCAGGGACTGGTCATGTAGACAGCTGCAACATGAATCTCTGAGTCTCTTGCGGCGCTGACGATAGTATCGCTTACAACTCAGATCCTTGCACTCGATGCTAACTTCCGATGGTAAAACACACTTGCATCCTGTAACAACCAAAGTGCCTTGTTAGTAGTTACTGTACCTGATCATTACTTACCATCGCAGGTAGCGTATCCAGGGGGACACAATTCGTCTATTCCATCAGAACATTCTGCTCTGCAGTTCATGTAAGCCGTTTCAAACAAGATGCACGTGCCGTCACCGCATTTGATTCGTGTTTGGTTATCATTCTGGGCGCACCCATCATTTAGAACGGCGTCGATTATGGCTGCAATTTAAAAGGCAGCTTGTGTTTCAGGTCACGAACGGTCCCCGATCCCCTTACTTCTGTTGTAACATGGTGGTGCTGTCATTGGCGGCTTCAAAGTTGAGGTTGTCTGTTGAGTGGTGATCGTGTCTGCAACAAACTAGTGTGAGGACCACGGCAATAAACAACGGGCTCATTACCCTACTTCGCTTGCTCACGTAACCAGTTACGATATCACCTGGAGCTGGGCTCGGTGCAGGCGGTGCAAGTGTCGACGCCGTCGTTGGCAAAGGGGGCGAAGATGCAGTAGAGGAACCAGGGGCTGACGCGATCGCTGGCGGAGTTGCTGTGCTGACTGTGAGTCGAGAGGTTGACGCCATCATCGGAACAGATGCCATAGATGCCGTACTATGTTGAGAGGTCGATGTTGTCGCCACCGTAGGTGCCATAGTTGCTGTGGATGCGGTAGATGGGGGTGGTGTTGTTACTTTGGTAGTCATGGTCGCTGGTATCATAGTTGTGGTTGGAGTCAAAGTATCTAGGAAATGGCTTGCTCGCAACTGGTTTTTTAAGCACCATAAGTTCGCTTACTTCGTTTGCTGACATAACCAGTTAGGACATCATCCGGTAAAATCGAGGGCTCTGTAGCTGTTAATGATGTGATTGTGTCTGTAGCAGAACTATAGTAGCATGATGTAACTATAGAAACCTTCCAACTGTCTTACATCTCTTGCTCACGTATCCAGTGATGACTTCGTCATCAGGCTCGAGAGTGGGCAAAGTTGTGCTGCCAGAAGCAACTATAGTGGGTCTAGTGGGTATAACTAGAGAGGAAACAATCAGCCATTGCATGCATGATGCGAAAATATTCATTCAGGACTTACTTGGAGTCGTCTTGGTCGTACTCGTACTTGTACTCGTGCTAGCACTAGCTGACGGGGTCAAGGTGGCTAAAGCAAGCATGTCTTCGTCTGGTGCAATGTATGGTCGTGGTCACTGCCACCACTTACTTCGCGTCGATCCACCCGTGCTTGCAGATGTAACCACGGTGGCTAAATAAATTGTTACCAGGTGAGAATGTCACCGCCCATCAAGCCTGTTACTTACGTGTGCGAGTCGTAAAAGGCAACACAGTAGATGCTGAAGAGCAGCCTAAAATTATTCCGCCAGTGATAACTTATTGTACCCTGGAACCCTAAGGAGCCTTACCAGTATCGCATCCAACATTCGGATCGCATTTGCACACGAAAGAAACAGAAAACTGGCAGTTGCTTTTGAACCACGATGATTGACAAAAGTGATTCTGTGGGCAGGTCATAGTTGCACATTGATCTGATGTAAAGTTTGACATAGGCTCAGTTATCATCACAACAGACTGGCCAAATCAAGGCATACCGGTAACGCAATCATTACCATCGCCAATGGTCCCTGCTGGGCACGAGCAGCCCGGGCAGATTGCGCAATTCTTGGCCGGTTGAACTGTACTCGACATCGAACTAGCCGTGACTCCTACCAAAAAATCGAGCAGTTATTTACTCACAGTCAGCTTTCCTACCGTAAGAAACAGCAAGCAGAAACGTGTTCTTACCTCCGCAAACAGTGGGGACAGCCTTTGGTGTGGTTGTAGTAGTTGGTGTGCCAGTATGGCTAACCGATCCTACGCCAAAATACGCTGAGTAGTGTAGCAATGTCAATGAATCATGAGTATATAGGAACCCATATCAGGTGCGAATATAACCCGCATCGAACAAATGGCAAAGATCTCACGTACCTGTGGTCACCTTTGTGCTTGAAGTGCTCGTGCTAGAAGTGAGCATGCTAGGAGTGCTGCCAGTTGTGGGCTTGGCAGAGGTCGTAGTGCTGCCTGTTGTGACAGTGGTCGGCCCTACAGTAGAACGCGAAGTGCTTGTGCTGCTCGTAGTTGAGGATGTGGATGTGGTCGAGGGAGTCGTCATAGTCGTGGATGATGTGGAAGGGGTCGTTGTAGTTGTGGATGTGGTCGAGGGCGTCGTTGTTGTCGTGGAAGTGGCTGAGGATGTCGTTGTTGTTGGTGTTGTGGATGTGGTCGAGGGCGTCGTTGTTGTCGTGGAAGTGGCTGAGGATGTCGTTGTTGTTGGTGTTGTGGATGTGGTCGCGGGCGTCGTTGTTGTCGTGGATGTGGTTGAGGATGTCGTTGTTGTTGGTGTTGTAGGTGTGGTCGAGGGTGTCGTTGTAGTCGAGGATGTCGTTGTTGGTGTCGTGGATGTGGTCGAGGGCGTCGTTGTTGTCGTGGATGTGGTTGAGGATGTCGTTGTTGTTGGTGTTGTGGATGTGGTCGAGGTTGTCGTTGTAGTCGAGGATGTCGTTGTTGGTGTCGTGGATGTGGTCGAGGATGTCGTTGTTGCAGATGTTGTCGAGGGTGTCATTGTAGTCGAGGATGTCGTCGTTGGTGTCGTGGATGTGGTCGAGGGTGTCATTGTTGATGATGGTGTGGATGTGGGCGTGGATGTCGTTGTAGTTGAAGTCATCGTTGTTGCAGTTGATGTGGATGTTGTAGAGGAGCTAGTGCTTGTCGAGGATGATGTGCTTGTGCTCGTGGAGGTTGTTAAAGATGAAGTGCAACCGGCACTAATGGACTGTGGTGAAGAGGCCAAGGTAGTCAGCATGCTGGTTACTACAGGGGTAGTGGAAGTAGTGGATGTTCCTACCGAGGTACTTGTCATACTTGGAGTGGTAGTCGTTGGAGTTGAAGTGGTGCTGGAGCTGGATGTTGTTGGCGTGGCGGAGGTTGAAGTTGAAGTCATAAAAGTTGTAGAAGTGGTGGAGGAGCTCACAGTAGAAGTCGTAATGGTGGTCGTGCTGGCCGTGGAGGTGCTTGTGGTCGTTGTGCCGCAGTAATAGGTTGTGATGGCTATAATCGGGCAAGTCATTTCTCACCTCCTCAATAAGCATGCCACGAGATACATACGCGGAGGTGGGTTACATCCGCTGGGGGACGAGGCAGTCGAGCAATCTGATGAACACACGTACGAGCTTGATCCGGATGCTACATGGAAAATCATATCAACATCATCTTATCATCAGGCGTCAAATTATATCAGATACTCACGGCCCGTGCTAGTGCCGGCGGCGCATCCATTACTACAACTACTCAGTGACCAGTTGTAGGCTTGGCATGATCCGGTTTCGCATTGGATCCGAAGTACGTTATCGGTTACATTGCACGAACCACTGCTTGTTTGACTGTTCTGTGAAGCGCTGATCTGATCTGTAACAAGAAGCAAAATAAAGACAATTAGTTTCCTCTTTACAAAATAGCTTACTTATTGAACTACATCCGGGTGACACGGTTGTTGTTTGAGCCACTAGGAAAATAAAGGAGTAATATAGGAGTCTGTAAACTCTTTTCGTAATTAGCAAAAAATACCTGCAAGGCGCTCCGAATACGTGAAAACAGACAGAGCCCAAATCAAGAACATTCTTGAATTCTGAAAATCCCATATATGGTACTTCATTTCGTACAATAGAAGTCATCTAGCAGTTGGATACACTCGTACCAAGACTAACAGCCATTAGCTGTTCGAAGATGGAAAATAGAGCCAGTATCCGTCCTGATCAAGATAGGTTGATGGTCGTTGCCATACATACATACCCTAGCGACGCGTCTCGGGAGAATGATCGCCGAGGCAATGGTAACGGTCGGCTCACTTGTCCTCTGGCTATCATCTCCCGTTATGGCTATAATAGACGAGTAATTGATGGGATGGGTAAGGAATACTCTGTAGTGGCTCCTCGCATAGAGAAGGTGACACGATTCTAAGAGTAAAGCGCAGAGAGCGTATGTGCACTTAAAATTTTACTCAAGATAAAGCACGGTTAGCGAATCGAAATGATTGACCGGGGGGGGCGATCTCGTCATGGTAGTAGTGGATTGTGCAGCCTTGAAATATCTCCGCACAACTCTCACTTAAGTCTCGCAGACCGATGGGAGAATAGAAGAGGGAAAAGGTCTGTGTAGGGAAAGAACTCCTTGCGCATTCAAGTTTATTAGCATCGAGTACACGATACGAGCAGTGGGTGATAGCAAATCACGAAGCCATCACTGATCACGTTCATTCACTTCATTCGTTCTTTTCGCTCGGTCTTACCACTTGGCTGGCATCGCATTGTTCGGGATGTTCGAGACCAACCTGGCATTAGCGCCCGGGTGTCCGCGTTTCGACACGTCAGCAGCTTTGCACAGGCAGGCGCAGAACATCAGCAGAGCCAGAGAAGTGACCATAGCGCACAGGAAGCCAGCCTGGAAGTAGACGATCTTGAAGCGACGGATCACCGACTCGCTGCATCCATCCTTCCTCGGACATTGGACCACGATGCGGAAGGGCTTCTTGCGCCTAGAACCGCTCTCGCAGCTTTCGCATTTTTCCTTGCTGCTGGACACTTTCAGCGATTGGTCCTTGCGAACGATGAAACTGTAACTTGGAAAAAATGTAGAGCAGGCTCTCCTCCATCAAACATTAACACACCTCAAGGTGTCGATGAAACCAGTCGGGGAAGATTTCATCAGACGGGTCAGATCGCATCCCCAGGTGTCGTCGTTGTTGTGACAGCTGAGGATCAACCACCGCCCAAAGTTCAACGGCAGTGGTGGCTTCGAGGAAGTTTCCGTCGTTTGGATTTCGCCGATGGTCGTCGTGTTATCAGATTCATCGACCTCGGTCTCGTTCATCCCAGTCGTTCCCATGTTTCCGCTTGGGAACAAGATCTCGTTGATTTCTTGGCGATTTCCAGCATCTTCCACATCCAAAGCGCCGGCAATGATCATTGTCATCGATGAGATGGCCAAAAACGAGAGCAAGCGCTTCAACGCCATTCTTTCCACCCGATCAAGGCGATCCAATCCAGACGCAACGCAGACACCACTGCACACCAGCTTCGAACACCACGTTCTCATCTAACTATCAACAGAAGTGTTCACGGAGAGTCAAGACTGTAAAGTTGTATGCTATCCAGTAGTTCTGGCTGCGTCATGTACCCACAGTATCGACGGCAGAGATTGAGGTAGAGCGACGAAAGATGAGCAAGGACTCGAAAATTGAGCAGTTACCACAAACGAGTGCCCTGCATATGCCTCGAACGGCTTCTATTACTGAGGGCAGCGAGGACCGGTTGATTCGATGGGCGGATGATCAGAAAGTGACTCCGTTGGCTCCTCTTTTACCCGAATGGATTGCTCGCTCTAAAACGATCCGGGATCAAGCCTCGAAGATGATGGAACGAATTCGCTGCAGCGCTCAGCCAAATCGAGCTTTCCGACGAGCTCGATTAGTAAGCAAACCTTAATTAAATTTGATAATTGATCGTACGTACTCAGCTGTTTTTTTAATTTTGACAGGTGCCATCAGACGTGGACGCTCTGAGCGAGAGGACGAAGTTTGCCAAGTCACTTGAGGAATTCGGGTCCGCATGCTTCGACACCTTACCTCAATTGCAAGCATATACCAAAGGGCTGACGGAAATTGAGAACGAATTCGATCGTTGTCATGAAACGTTTTTGCGGCAAGTCATGGTGTTCAGGTGGGCATATTGCTTATTTCTTGCATCCACTTTCCAAAATCTGTTCGCCTTTCAGCGTGAAACCCATGTCGGAATGCATCCACAAAACGTATCCGGCCGTCCTGCAAGCCTACTCAAACTTCATGACTAGTCGCGATCGATATGATGCTGCTCGCCGCAAATCCAAAACTGACGAGAAAGCGATCACTTATCGCAAAGAGTTCGCTGAAAATGGTCGTGTCCTGCTCTCGTATCTAATGGATGTACCGCATCAACAACTGGCTATGGCTAAAGCCATCGACAGCTACCTTCGCGCTGAACTCGGACTCGCTCAAAACATGCTCAAGATCGCTGAAACTTTCAAACCCCCCGATCACATCTCTTGGTGGTACAGTGAACGAGCGGGAGAGAAACAGCAAGAAGAAAAATAAGGCATGTCTGAAATGATCTGGAGATGCCTGATATGTGACTTCCTTGGCTTAGTGTTCTGCAGGAAACTTTCACGGGTAGATCCGATCGCGTTATACATGCTATTGAGCTCTGATGTCTGAATGGACCTATTGAAGAAATGGACCCCGACAGCGTGGGTGGGTTTTTAAGATAGGGCAAAAGAGAATAGGTCAAAATACTCGAAACAATGTCAAGGAAAGAATGGACGCTTTGAAAACTAAAACAGGCTGCTTATTAGCCATAGTGGCGAGTGGCCACAATCAGTGGTGATGCGGCAGCCTGCCAATGGGAAGTCCTGGGTTCTGGCTGATCATGATTCGTGCGCACTAGCCTCCATGTCAACCTAACAAATCGAAAGTTTGGAAAAGCAAGTATATGACTAAGGGCTACTTTGTTGCGGAGCTGGCAAAGCGTCTGCCTTGACCCCGTTTGGGTGTCAGGATAGGAACTAGGGCAAGTGCAAAAGCATTCGCTGTAGTTTTACAGCTATTTCACCACGAATCTATTTTTCAAAACTGATGATAAGCTTGTAAAATAGGCGCAGTCTCTTTTGAACGACTACAGTACATTCATATTGTACGTATTCATAAACATTTGACTTCGGAGCAGCTCGAAAATGCATAGAGCGTCTACTTCTACACGAATTGCCTTGCTCTTTTCCGGCACAGTTATGAGTATTTTATCCAATGATTTACGAGGCTAATTCTGCTGTCAATTTGAACCCTTTAGCCAGTTCTGTTTCATCGCTGAAAAATTTCACGACCATGTTGTTATCGTCGGAATACAGTACTGACTGTCGGCTTCCAATAGGAGCTAAAGAGTCGCCGCAAAACCTGGAATGGAAGAGGTCCAAAGCAAATATTAACGTGATTCCTTAAGCTGAGCTGATTGTAACTGTATTGCGCACCTCATTTGTTCAACCGGTTCAATAGCAGCTGCACAAATACTTGGCCGCACTTCCAAGTAGTCATAACATCCGTTTGGATCTGCGATTTCTATTTGGAAGTCATGAATAGTGATTTTCACCCTGGTGTTGTTAGGAGCCTGAAAAACGGCCGCAAAATATATAACTCAGTCTGGCAGGATATCGTTGACCAGAATTTACTTGAAACCACCATAAACAGGCTTTGTTCAAGGGATATTGAGATGGATAATTGGGAGAAGTAATTGTGACTTTTTGACCTGGTCTCAATTCGGTTTTCCCTCCGCATTCAAGGGCACCTGTCGAGGAAAAAGTCTTCTTACGTAAACGAACGCACTCATTCAGAGACACCTACTGTGTAAGGCCTGCTTGTTCACCGTCTCGCAGTAAGGTCCACTTGCGTGCTTCGGGCATATGCAGGCGCATGTCTGCGGGTTATGGTACCCTCCATTATAGCACCAGCCTTGACATTTGGGACGATTCGTTGCAGCTGGAATGATAAGCTACCGTTTTTGGTTAGGGCATTCTTATTTATGGCCTTACGCTCACCTAGATCCTCGCAGGGTGAAAAGCACGGTTCCAGTCGAACCTGTGGGTCGGTAGTATAACACCAAGGACCGCCTTCCCAGTTGTCGGGATTACGGCAACTGCTATGATTGCCTACGCTAGTGAACCTACAACTCGATGAGTTTTTGGTTCCATAAAAGAAAGTGTGCATGGCGGGAACCCATACCTGTGTCGCGTGGGAGTCTGCGATGACCAATTTTGGCAAGTTCGACCGCTAATAGTCTGCGATTTGTTGCCATAAAATTGCATTCCTTTCAGTTGAGCGCGTGAAAAGCAGCTTTCTAAAAATAAGGGAAGACTACTAAATGCCCTGCACCAACCTCGGGAGCGTAGGCCTTACCTTGGCAGTAAATGCGATTCATAAGGGAAATATCGCCAAAGGCAGGCTCTTCTCTTTGACCCATAACCAGCTCCATTAACGGATCCAATGGGCAGATTGTCATAAGGCCATTCCTGGAGGCAGACTGCAGCACCACCAATATTGATCATTCAGCAGTACAGTCATAAACTCAACGACTACTTACGTATGGAAAGTAATGCATTATAGAATCATAGTAGTACGGCACACCCCAGTCGTCAAAGTACTGCGCTGGATCGCGTTCAAATTGAGAGGCCCAAGAGGTAGCAATATTTTGGAAGTAGAGTCGAACTGACTCGTCTCGATCAACCCGTTTTTGACTGTGTGCTAGACCCATTGCATGCCCGATTTCATGAGCGATGCTGCCAGTCTGAAACATAACGAGTGTGAGTCGTGCATACAAATGATGAACTCTACCCTCCAAATGATTAGCCTACCAGATTCTCGCACGTTCCAATATCGATTATGGTCGAATAAGGTGCGCTCGGATTTGGTCCCAATCGATTGGTCGAACATCCGCTTAACATACGGGCTGTCACTGATGGAGACAGACCGAGCATGCAGCTTGACTTACTTGGCACCACGCGTAAATAGAATAAAGGGTTCAAATATGCCAGTAGAACTCGATTTTTCCAGAAAGCGAAGACACGTATTGCTTTGCCAAAAGTTAATTGCATCCTTGACATTTTGGCGATACTGAATCGGGACTGAAAAGTGAAAGCCGTCAAAAGCTATTTCTAGGTCCCCGCAAAGCCTTGCTGCTATAAATTTTGTCTGCTGGCCGGCTACAGGCAAAAACGGGCTTCGGCTCACAGAAATTAAGAAGAAAAGTCTTTGAGCAAACTCCGTGATGACTTACAGCCGCGATCAAACGTGTACGGGACTCCCTTGGACGGATCCTTCCATAGGAGGGCTAGGATAGTGAATGATTCGGATCGTTTTTTCCGTCTTTGGCTTTCCTCAGCTTGTCTCGTATAATCTGATCGGATCGCTGCTTCATTGTACCCCCGAGCGATAGACGGCGAGTCGCTCTGAGCTGAGGCTTCTCGTGCGTCTTGCTTTTGACCGCGTCGACGTTCGAGGCATGGTTTGAAATCGCTTACAGTAAAGCCTTCTGAACTTGGGCCGCCACTAACATTGTTCGCTGACAATGAGAGGGGGCGATACTGCTTCCCTTGGAGACACGGGCGACCGTGTCTGGGTAAACTCTACAGTATACATAAGTCGGAATCCTAGTCACTCATACTGTCTATGACAAGCTGCAGATACAAATTTACTTGAATGTCGTCGGGCAGTTTGGCCTGCTCTGGAGGATCATCAGCAGTCAATCCCCGCACCACTTTGGCCTAAAAGGAAGCACTGAATTATGAAAAAGATGTTTTTTGCTTCAATACTAAAATGTTTTTACTACTCCGTTCCACATAATTAGTTTCGGATTTTGATGCTTATTCTTTTTTCCAGTCTTATTCGTGGCATGTTGACTATTTCCCTAAAAGTTTTAGTTTTTGTTCCGAACCTTGCTTAGGAAGATCTTTGCATAAGGAGGACTCTGCGTACCCGTGGATTAAACTTTCCAACAAATCGATTGGGAAGTCGACCCAAGCGTTCACGTTCGGAAATTATGCTTTCGTGCACGTCATCAGCCCTACCTCGTCCACCACCACGCCCTCCCTGACCGACACCTCGGCCAGGTCCTTGCTCTTCTTCGCCCTCTTCTGGTCTTCCATGACCGACTCCGTGACCACCATCTTGCCCTGCTCCCCTGCCTTGAGCACGACCACCATGGCCAACTTTGTCAGGAGGGTTTGGATATGCTAACGAAATGGCAATTACCTCAACATATGAAGTAAATTGTGTAAATCGGGTTAGGGGGTCCGGTCACCATAATCTTACTGCCGAGCTTACCCCAATTAGCACCAGAATACAAATCGACCGCGGAACTAGCATTTTCCTGTATCCGATAGTCAGAAAGCTTTCTCAACGCGGTTTCAAGCAGCCCAGACATCTTATATATACCTGTGTATTTTAGCAGTCGCGCTCATTTATTATCACACTAGTACCAGCTAACGATGCCTGGGCGGAGAAGTTTATTATTGGCACAAGTTAGGCTTGCTCATCCCGCGCACTCATCTGTTTTACTGCCAGACTGATAACGGCCTTTGTTTTGTCACATATTCTCTCGAAAACACCGCTACAGAGTTAAGTGGACCAATGCACTCTGGCAAAGTGGCAGTTTGATGCAGCGTCTGGGAGAGGACTTTCGAGTCCACTCTGGCAAAAGCCATTGTACGCTGATAATCTATCGATTAAAATCTATTTAGGCATGAGCATAAATATGCGCTTGATGAGCACTACTTATGATCTCTTGAGAATTCATTCACAAGCTCGCATCGGATTCGACCCTACCTTCTAGCGAGCTAACCATCGAGCCAACAACGGGATCTCACGGAGTGCCAGGATGCATATATCACATCGTAACATTCCTCGTGCTTATAAACCTAACCATTTCTGGGGATCATCCCACTGGGACGAGACTGGCCAGTGTGGATAACCAGTTAATCAGAAGTTATGGTATATCAGAATGATATGAATAGACCTCACTCTTAAGCGATAAGAGAGTGGTAATAAAAATGACCATTGCACCATACTGTCGTCAACGATACTACAGTATGCTTATGTGATATACAGCCTCTCGAAATGACGATGAGAGGCGTTCGATTTATTCACCAAAAAATGCTTGTCACCTTGAACGTAAACCTATGCAGCAATTGTATCTCATATGATTGCGGTCATTAATCTCGATGCTTTTAGCAGACCATGGTTACATACAGGACAGGGCTTTCGACAACCTTGCAAACATGCCAATTACATAACGGAAATCCCTTCTTATTTCCACGCTTTTCTGATCATAATGGCTCTTTTTTGTTAATATATGCCTAGTTTCGAAAAGCCAAGCATGATCCCTGGAGACTTGGTGCCTGGCAACGCTTCGGAAGTCATCTGGGAATTTTTATCGTTAGACGAGGGATGATACGTGGTCTCTTTATTGGGAGTCACCAAGCGATAGAATAAGCAGAGATGGTGGTTTTATGAGCATCGGCTGCATACTGGAAAGTTTTTTCTAGAATATAGCAGCTATGTTCTGTAAGAAGAACTTTAGTCCGTTAAAAAGCGCTCGTTTTTGTTTGTCAACTTTGGTGTTCCTGATTGTTCTGATTCGGCATGCGTCTGGTAAGTTGTTAATCATGAGTTAAATTACGCAGTTAAAACTCCACTATTATTCTCCCTTTCAGAAGCACAGCTACCGTTCCTGGGCGTGGACGATTCAGAGAAGATTAATAATTTTTCTTTGAGTTTTTCCGGCCAAATCAACTCCTCCATAATAGTCACCACATCAGCTGTGCCGCCTGTTTCTAGTCCACCTTTGATAACTCTGCTGGAAAGCAATACGACAAATCCCGTGCCCCTCACTTTGTTACCAATCATACCAACTACAAATCCCCCGTTAAACTTCGAGTTGACCATGACTCCCGCTTCGTCTACCATCGCCAACTCAAGTGCAGCTGTGATTTCACCTTCGATTGTTGCACCATCTGCTCCTATTACAAGTAGTGCCGAGACCAGTACTGACTCAGTCACTGATCATTCACCAGCTTATACTACGTCCACTGTTTTAACATCGCCGATGTCGGCAGCGACTCTTCCAAGTATGTCCGCTGATTTATCAAGCATGCCTGTTTTCTTAACACCAACGATAGGAAGTACAACAGTGCAGCCGACTTTGGAGCCCAGAGTAAGCAGCAACGCGCACACAGCAAGTCCCTTGTTGCCAAAACTGGACCAAGTTGCCACCATTATCCCAGGTTTCGCTACACTGACTGCTATGGCAACCGACTTTTCACAAACCACAAAGGGCACAGGAGAGGCAGAAACCACTGATTTCACAGCATCCCGTACTATCACGGCACTGCGCTCTATCGTAAAATCAGTTTCGAGTGTAGTTGACTTCTCTCCTTTCCACTTTTCAAGCACGAGCATCGATCCATCTTTATCCACTGGCCCCACCACAGCAACGTGGTCTCAGATAAACGCTAGAACTAAAACTGTGAACGCCCCATCTACCTTAGAAAGAATTCTTTATGCCACAGTCAATCCAACCATCGCATCAAGCATATTGGAGGAGACAGTACTGAAGTCGACAATAGATAGCACCAATACGAATATCATGTCAAGAAGTTTTGCAGTAGGAAGTCCTAGTTCTACCAATATTGCGATCAGTACCAGTTCCCTAACTTTAGCTGGCTCTCAGATTGCGATTCCAGAGGCCACTAGCATGACCACCACAGAAGAAGCAATCACAGACTCCGGCACATATGACTTCATGCCGACTGACTTGACAACCCCAAGCATATTTGGCACAGCCCCTTCTGCAGCAACTGCGTTTGGCGATGGTTCGAGCACTTTGGTCGCTGCATCCGTTGGTTTCAGCTCTGTTGTTGTTACCACGGGCCCCCATATGTCGGTCCCCACAAGCTCCTTTACTCCTGAGACATACGGTAGCACACCACATATGGGAGCTTCTACAGCTGCATCTCCTAGTTCTGCTCTGAGCAGCCTGACCACGTACAGCACTGGTTCAAGTGCAGTTATGTTGAACATGGTGTCTTCAGCGGCTCCGACTACTGAGGTAACTTCTGCTTCCCAACTCACCATCGGCCCGGGAGCTTCTCCATCCGCAACTTCAGACACTCAAAGCACATCTGGCACTGGTTCTGACACGTTTACCACGAAATCCCGCATGTCTTCAGCAGCTGAAACTACTGGTATCACAGCAGACATTCACCAATCATTCTTAGCGACGACTGTCGGAACTATCCCGCCACCACCATCACCAAGTACTGACACGAGATCGATAACATCACCCACAACAGGAAACGCCACTTTGACACCTGTAACAAATAGCCCTGGCACTCATTCAGAATTTAGCACCACTGTCTCTAAATCCCTGATTTCTTCAGCATCTACAAGTGTTCGAACAGAGTCTGTCACATCAAGTATAGTGGAAATGGGCATTGCAGGTACTGCAACCCTTTCAAGCACCCTGAACGCTGGCTCTTTCACAAATATGAACACTGGCGCAAGTACGAAGATGCCGAAAGGAGACAGCTCAGTTTTCTCAACTGTAATCACCGGAGAAACAACGTTCACTTATCCAATGCCAGCCACAATCACTGTGACTTGTGAGAAACTAGAAACTGATGCTGTTTCAAGCACTTCTGTCAACACCAGCACTGATTCTACCAGTGGCACAAGTCTGAATATTTCCACTGCGGTCACCCCAGCTACAAATGGTGAATTCAGCTCCGTCACCTCCACATCGGTCACAATGACAGCTGGCTCTGCTTTGAGCACACTAATCAACAATGCCACCAGCCTCAGCGCCACCGCAGACACTGGTACACGTTCGGCAATGGTGACCCCAGTCACAACAATGATACCAACAAGTGTTCCTCAAGGAAAAAATTTACTCGATCCTTGCGTGACCGTACTCGGGGAAACTTTGGCGGCACCTACTCGTGGCACTGTTTTCAGGGCATCGATCATCATGGGAACGGATATCTGCACAAATACTACAACCACCCTATCGCAACCTACTATCAGCACGGTTTCTATGTCTACCACTATCGGCATTGACCAAACTACTCCGATTGTAGGGTCTTCGGCATTAGCGTCAACCAGAGTGGCAAGCACTGCTGGATCAGCATCTCCTACCAAAGCTGCAGAAACAGCGAGCTCCTCAAGACCTACGACCAGTACCATTTCGAAGACAGCAGCAGGTAAGTAGGAAAGACAAGGATTGTTATGTGAAGCAAAGCGAACCACTTACAATATGGTTCTCGTGTTGTCTGGAGGAAACTAGGGAGATAGAACAATTAAAACAACTACACTATATTATTTGACGTCAATTTCCCCTGAACCTACTGTATGACCACAATAGTCCACCATCCCTATCTACCAAAACTGACCCGCTGTCTGCACAACTTCTGGGGCTCTCTACTAGCCACATAAACAGCGCCCCCACAATTGGGCAGCGTATCTGGCACAGCATTGGCACATCGAGCTAGAAAATCAGACTATAAAACAATTTCTCCTTTTAACAGGGATTAGTGGCACTCAAATAAGCAGCACCTCGGTAACGGCAACAACCAGCACAATGGCTCGTGGAACTACCAACAGTACAGTGATGACAGTGAATAGCACGGGAAGCACAACGATGAGCAATTTGTCAAATAACGGCACCAGCGGAAACCCAACGAGCTCTGGATATACAACTACTGGTACAAAGAGTGGCGCAACCATGTCTGCTGCTGCAGTGAGCACCAGGAATATGACACTATCGTCTGGATCCACACCAACGCCTGCATCGGCCTCTAAGCCAAATTCATCGATAAGTACATCAGGAACGACCACCACCACCACCAGCAGCGTGCCCGCGTTACGATTTCAAACTGCAGCGAGCTCCCAGACATATATCGGATCGAGCTCAACTGGGAAACCAGTGTCGAATACGAGCACAGCCTCCATATTTACGATTAGTACCACCCGATCGATAGGGACGCCCAGCGGCAAGCCAAATGAAACTACTAGCCCAGGTAACTGCACATAGTGTGATATCGTGATATGCCGCATTGGAGCCTTTGAAATAATCGCTGAATAATGTGAGCGACCTTTTCGCTTGCTGTTTATGCCCCATTACTAAAGCCTGGACACTCAGACTTTAATCTTAGGCATGGGTTCGATGCCTGTATCCCCATTCGGACCAATTTTTTGTATCTGACATCACTGTAATTCATTTCAGGCATCATCTCCACTTCAGCTTCTTTTGGGGGCAGCAGCTATTCAAGTAAGCTGACAACCATTACATCGAATCCTAGTTCTAGTAGTATACCAAATACAAGCCCAAGCCCAAGTACTCGGACATCCAAGAGCGCCAATTCAACGGGGTCCACCACTCAAAAGATCAGCGGCGGAAGCAGTGCTGGAAATCATACAACTGCAACAAGCACATCTAGAGTCCGCATTGCCCCGACTATGCATCCAACAACGAATTGCACCATTTGCCGAGGTCCGAATTGCACATGCCCTCCTGGATTTATCGGGGATGGTTTCGACTGTGCTCGTGGTACGTGAACACCCCATAACGTTAGAACACTATTGTGGTACCTTCCCCGGTTATGGATCGGGATACCTACACGCGTACGTAGGTTCGATCTACCCTGCGCGGTCCCTACTGAAACGGACACTAATATAGATAACCCTTTACTAGATGGAACCCCCGTCAAGAGATTGGGGTTGCACTATGAAGCCGATCGATAAAAGCTCAGAGCTTCAAGGAAAGTGGTTTTTGGTGAATCGCCCATTCCGTGTCCTTTGGAATCGCCCATTATTAGGGGATGTATACCGACATGCGGTCCGTGAATCGCCGTGTGAATAGGCGATTCACGGACCGCATGTCGGTATCCATCTCCTAATCGCCCAGGAATGCTGGTTACAGGCATGACGGGGTTCCATAAGCATCTTGCATTGAGCAATGGTCCAGTCTGAGCAGCGTTTCTTTTAGACCAATGCATCGATTTGATAGATCAATGCGCATGGAACGAGTACTGCTACGGCTACTGGTGGAAGGGCGATTGCAAGTTCATAACTTCGTTCCTTTGCATATGTGACCCTAATGTGGGCTGCGAAACAGGTGTATCTTAATTTTGTCGCATCCAAATACCTCAGGTTTCACTCTTCGCGGTTTTAGGGCAGCTTACGCACCCGCCTCCGCTTCATGGAGGTAAGCGGACAAGCATTAGTTCAGGTTTATCTAGCCTCGATCATTGTGTTCATTTAGGAAACACAACTACGGGCCCAACGAACAACACTGATCTGGAGTCAGCTACTGGAACTTTCATAAGAAAGCGTAAAACTAACTGGCCAGTACAGGTTTCAGATTATGTCATTGTTTGTCATTACAGATACCCTAACTACATTACAAGAACCTTCACCCTGCGTCATATGCCGCGGGCCTTTATGTGTTTGCCCAACTGGCTATATTGGAGATGGAATCTCGTGTGCGCCAGGTAAAGCCTTCTTCCTTACTTCCGCAAAATTGTAACACAAGGACTTCATTTGAAAGATAAATGCATGAACATGTCGTGCGCCTGGAACGAGTATTGCAAAGGATACTGGCATAAGTCGGAGACTTGCCAGTTGACTACGAAGTTCAGTTGCATCTGTGATCCAGATTCTGGCGATTGCAGTGGGGGTACGCACAAGAGGTTTTCTCCCTGCATGGCAAATAAACAGAAGTCTTTATGCACAGCAACTCCCATTCCCGACCCGGTGTGTGAAGAAGGCAAATTCAAATGTCCTACTGGAGATAGGCGATGCATACCATGTACCTGGGTGCAAGACACAATTGTCGACTGCGATCATGGAGAAGATGAACAAGAAGCAGCGACTGCACTGTCAAACTGCATGGGTTCAATGACAAGTCAACGCCCAGCAAGTGGAACAGTCGTGCACAAGAAACCGACACCAGTTCCGCAAGAACCTGGAAGTGGGAGCGTTACTCATAAGAAGAAACCAACTTCGAAAATGCCCTACGGAGTTAGCGGTACCGTTATGCACAGGCCAACTTCAACATCAGTGCCACCGAAATCAGCTTCTGGAGTTATCACGCATAAGCCAATGTTGACCCCAGTTCCACGAAATTCGGTATCAGACGTATTTATCCACCGGCGAACTTCAACACCATTGCCAGCAACTCCCAAAATGTCAAGTTCGACCAATTTTCTCGTCACTTACAAGCCTACACCAAGTTCGAAACCTGAAACTACTGGTAGCAATCTGGGATTGCGCCATTAATGTCATGAGAATGTTTTTCTTTTAGGAACACCTATGCACTCGTCTTGTCCTGCTGGGAAGTACACCTGCCAGAAGGACAGTCAGTGCTTGCCTTGCGTCTGGGTGCAAGATGGCGTTCGTGACTGCGATGGCGGAGATGATGAAAGTGATGCAGCGAAGGCTGCCTGCACCACACTTTCAACATCGGGTAGGTTGTTTAATGTCATTGAGAATGCGATGTCAACAGAAAAGGAGTCAGGAATAATTTTAGCACCAGCCTGTAGCACAGGATCTTACACTTGCAAATCCGGAACGTGCGTTCCATGTGCTCGGGTAAATGACAGCGTGAATGACTGTCCGAATGGAGATGACGAAACAAAAGAGGCTCTGCAATCGTGCAAGCCAGTAGAATCCATTTCCAGACCACTTGGTAAGCGATATTTTCTTTTGCTCTCTTGTATTTCATACTCTGATATCCTACCGAACAGAAGCAGGGGCTGAAATTTAGTATAGGTGGGTAGGTAGGTGTATTAGTAGGCATTATCCGCGCCGCTAACGATAAGCCAAGCCAGGTCAGGTGGTCGGAAACCCCGCCGCCTTTAAAGAAACAAGGTACAGAAAAGGTGAAGCTACAAGATTGTGTTTGGCCAAAAATCCTTGCTCTTACGCGTAGCATATCTTTCAAATCTTTGACTTGCAAGAGCTGAAAAATCTGCTCTAAAAATTTTTCTCTGCCTGACTCCGCAGCGCATAGCAAGCCAGTTTATAAGCGTCACGCCATCATGCGGTCTTTTCTACTGCAGACACATGCCGTGAAACCAAAGTCTCCTGTCCCCAGAATTCGCGATGCGTCAACACGATGGACAATGGTTATTCTTGCGTTTGCGATCCGAATTATTACAGTTCTAACGGCCAGTGTCTTCTGCGTAAGACCTCTAACCCTGCCATTAGTCTGTTCATCAGACCATTTCTGATTTCACCCTTTCTTCATAGATCCATGTTTCGATACGACTAAAACGATCTGTGATGAAAACGCGTGGTGTGATTCTGGCAATGCCAATGGAAAAGCTTTAACGGCCGACTACACATGCCACTGTATTTTACCGTATGTTGGTGACGGGAAAACCTGTCGCAAAGTCGTGACGCAGACGGAGACACCACCCTGCAATAAGACATTCTTCCGTTGCCCAAGTGATGGTTCGTGTGTGCCCAATGCGTGGGTATGTGAGCTACAGTACGAATATGTTCCCAATGTTATATGTCAGGAAAACCTGCAGAAATACTTCATTGATGCCAGGAAGACCACGCACTTATTCTTTTACAGGTTTTGGATTCAGTGAGAGATTGCCCGAACGGCGATGATGAACAACCTGGTTTGGTCAACGAGTGCGAATTGAAGAGGGCAGCCTGCGATCCACACGCCGTGTGCACAAACATTCCAAAGGGGGGCTACAATTGCACTTGCCAGCTCCCGTAAGCAGGTCTTTTTGCCTTTTCCACCAAATAATATTGGGGACACTCATGCAGGTACTATGGTAATGGATTCACATGCTGGTTACCAACAAACAACGCCACGCGCAACCGTCGTCACGCTCCCGAAAATGGTAATCTTAAAGACGAATACCAGACGAGAGCTATCAATGTCAGCCCTGGATTTTCAGGCTGTCAAAAAGACCAGTATGCTTGTCCCATCACAGGCAAATGCATTCACAAATATCAAATTCTTGATGGCAAGTACGATTGCGAAAACGGGGAAGATGAAAGTAGGGGCAAGCTTATTCTTCCCTCACCTCACCTGTCATACGATTCGGCTAAACTTTTAGATCACAGCTTACACGATGAATGTGCGCTGAACCGGCACTCATGCCACAAGCTGTATGGCATTTGTCGCAATATCGTAGACGGGACCTATCAATGCTGGTGTGCAGACGGGTATCAAGGAGATGGGTTCAACTGTGAAAAATGTTATTCCAAAGGTTGTTCTCAGAGAGTCGTTACTACATTCACACCGAAGCTTGCGATTAGCCAGCGTCACAGAGGACGGAAACGTATTCGTCCAGGAGTATAAGAAATCGATTTAGGCGTGACTGGCATGAGCTCTAATCTACGCCTTTGTGCGAAGTGAATCACCCGAATAGTTTCTGCTCCACTATCGAATGGCACCGAATATGCAATTATCCTATAATAATGTCATATAGCTTCTCCTTGTATATCTTCAGTATGTAAGTAATTTATGGGCATATCGGCAATAATTCAAGTACTGAAAATAAGCATTGAAAGAAGCGCCGTGAAGTGTGGCGGCTGCTAATTTCAGAACAGTGTGAGTGCACCCTCTTGAACCCTGGCTAGTGATATCGATTAACACCTATAGTTCGCACGTCATACAGTATACCCAGCGTGTGACTAGTGTAAACTATCCTTACCGCGTCACGAGCTGCAATGGTTATAACAAAGGATATTCACAGTCGCCTGACAACATATGTCTTGTAATTGATTTTGCCGTTTCGGAAGAGTGTCTTCCAAGTCCATTAGGTTATTGGCCACCAGTCTCTTCGATGGCACCATGGAGATTGGCTCTGGCTTGGTAACAAACCCTGAGGTAGCCTACGCGTCCTTGCCAATGACGGCCCTGACGCAACGAAAACTGTTTTAGAAAGACATAGCCAGCGTTAGGATCTCATTGTTCTCACCTCGACTCGAACATAGAGACGCGAGTATTCACCTTTACGCCTACACGAAGTATACTTTTCTAGAATTTTTAGTAAGTGAAGGGCAGTGATCAGGAGTCCGGTAATGATTTCGGAGTATATTATAATAAGTTTTTTCATTATATTAGGGTCTTTATGGTCGAAGAAGAGCAAAGAAAAGAATGTCTGGTGATATCGGTCTAGCGTGCCGAGCGGGTTCTTTGAAATTAATCACCGCCGTGGTATTGTGGCTGTCACTCAACATCTCCGCAATTGGTAATGTGGCACATTTTGGAACAGTCGCAAAAGGTTCCAAAAGAATTCTGTTTAGACTCACAGGCCACGACTTCAATGCCCACTTCGGGATGCAATTCAATCAGTAATGAGAATCGATTATTAAACGACTTGCGCTTACAAGTTCTTGTTTAGACCAAGTAAACAACGCTCAAACTAATGGCGGCTGCAATGTTTCTGACAGCACGCTCAGAGTACAATGCTCAGGCGGCTATTGTGAAACATACAGCTGGTCATTAAACGCCTGCACAAAATCGTGCGCCAGTGGCGGATCTGGACGTAAGCAGTCATAATGATAGACCTCTACTTTTGAAAAACGGAATTTTTTGCAGCAAGCAATTCTAGTCAGTACGTTTGTCCATCAGACTGCAAAACCGTGTCAAGCGCATCGATGTGCACCCCTGCACCAAGTAATATACTGTTTGCACCAAAACAGAAAGGAGTAACAAAATAATCATTGTAGGCATAACACCATATTATTGTGGGACAACGACGACAAGCACAACAAGTACGACGAGCACAACAACAAGCACATCCACCACATCCACCTCAACCACAACCAGTAGCACATCTACCACGACCACGACCCCAACAACAAGCACATCTACCACGACCACGACCCCAACCACAAGCACATCCACCACGACTACTACCCCAACCACAAGCACATCAACCACGACTATAACCCCAACCACGAGCACATCTACCACGACCACGACCCCAACAACAAGCTCATCCACCACGACTACTACCCCAACCACCAGCACATCAACCACGACTACTACCCCAACCACAAGCACATCAACCACGACTATAACCCCAACCACGAGCACATCTACCACGACCACGACCCCAACAACAAGCTCATCCACCACGACTACTACCCCAACCACCAGCACATCAACCACGACTACTACCCCAACCACAAGCACATCAACCACGACTATAACCCCAACCACGACCACGACCCCAACAACAAGCTCATCCACCACGACTACTACCCCAACCACAAGCACATCCACCACGACCACGACCCCAACCACAAGCACATCCACCACGACTACTACCCCAACCACAAGCACATCAACCACGACTACTACCCCAACCACCAGCACATCAACCACGACTACTACCCCAACCACAAGCACATCAACCACGACTATAACCCCAACCACGAGCACATCTACCACGACCACGACCCCAACAACAAGCTCATCCACCACGACTACTACCCCAACCACAAGCACATCCACCACGACCACGACCCCAACCACAAGCACATCCACCACGACTACTACCCCAACCACAAGCACATCAACCACGACTACTACCCCAACCACGAGCACATCTACCACGACCACGACCCCAACAACAAGCACATCCACCACGACCACAACCCCAACCACAAGCACATTCACCACGACTACAAGCCCAACCACAAGCACATCCACCACATCTTCCACATCTACCACGACCACAACCCCAACCACAAGCACATTCACCACGACTACAACCCCAACCACGAGCACATCTACCACGACCACGACCCCAACCACAAGCACATCCACCACGACTACTACCCCAACCACAAGCACATCAACCACGACTATAACCCCAACCACGAACACACCTACCACGACTACAAGCCCAACAACCAGCACATCTAACACATATTCCACACCTGCCACATCTGTAGCAACCACAACTGACCCTAGTGCAAGTACCACAACAGCAACCACCAGCTCCACTGGAAGCACCGCAGCAGCCACCACTGTCTTTACTGGAAGCACCACAACAGCAACCACTGTCTCTACTGGAAGCACCACAACTGTTACAACTGACCCTAGTGCAAGCACCACAACAGCCACTACTGGCCCAGTTGGAAGCACCACAACATCAGCCACTGATACTAGTGCCAGCACAACAATAGCTGCCACTGGCTCCACTGGAAGCACCACAGCAGCCACAACTGGCTCCGCTGGAATCACCACAGCAGCCGCCACCAGCTCCACTGGAGGCACCACAACAGCCACCACTGATCCGAGGGCCAGCACCATAACAGCAACCACTGATCCTAGTGCTAGCACCGCAACAACCACTGGCTCTACTGGAAGCACCACAACTGTCACAACTGACCCTAGTGCAAGTACCGCAACACCAGCCATTGTCTCCACTGGGAGCACCACAACACAAGCCACCGGAAGCACCTCAACTTTCACAACTGACCCTAGTGCAAGCACCACAGCACCAGCAATTGTCTCCACTAAAAGCAACACAACATCCACAACCAATCATAGTGCCAGCACTACAATAGCAACCACTATCTCCTCTGGAAGCAACTTAACTGTCACAACTGAACCTAGCGCAGGCACCTCAAGTACCACTGGCTCCACTATAACATCAACTACCTCTACTGCAAGCGCCACTCTGATAACAACTGTTATAATTTCTAGCATGTACCCTTCCATTCCAATTACAGCAGCCCCTTTTTCATCAGCAGCGCTCACCCCAATTAGCACCACGACTTCCCCAACTGACATCACCTACACCACAATGACGCCGAATGTCAACCCCACAACTGGTACTTTGCTTACAACCTTATCCTCCACAACTCCACCTCCGCTTTTATCAAGCATGGGTTCATCTTCAATGTCTACAGTGATGCCTAGCGCCACTGCTGCTACGCTTTTTGGAACAACAACGCCAAAAACAGTGACACTCAGCACCGCTCCAAGCACTATCATTTCTGATTGCACTACAACTAGCACGTCCACCATATCTACCACGACCATGACCACCAGCACACCTTTCACCTTTACCACGACCACGACCCCAGCTACCATTACATCCACCACCACAACGGGTGCAATTGGTTCGACTAAAAAGTCAACTGACTCTTCTGCAAGCACTATTTTGATCACAGCTGATATGATTTCTAGCGCTATCCCTTCCACTCTGAATACAGCATCGTATTTTTCAACATTACTCACTCCGCTTAGCGCTATGACTCCTTCAAGCATCTTCTCGACGACGATGTCGACAATCACTCCTGCAACTGGTACTTCGTATACAACCCTACCCTCCACAACCACAATGCCGCTTTCATCTGGCATTACTTTAGCTTCACTGTCTACTTTGATGTCTATCGCCGCTGCTGCTAGCACATCCTTCTCCAGCACTCCATCTCTAGCTTCACTCACAACAGCTGGTGTCACAACTTCGCCACTTACCTCAAGCATGATGCCAATGTTTGCTGATTCAACCGCGTCAGCTACTAATAATCCTTTCTCAACCGCCACATCCATAAGCACCGAATCTACCACGAACATCGCACCAATGTCCAACACAGCCTTTTCAGTCACCCCTATTCCCATTCCCACATCCACTTTCATTACCTTCTATCCCCCTTCCACATTGTCTGCTCCTGTTACAGCTCCTATTTCCACAGCTGCTGCTAATACAATGCCAAGCATTATTATATCGAGCTGTTCCACAAGCACTACCTCCACCTCTTCGACAAATGATGTCACACCACCAAGCACATCCACTCTCTCACATACCACTACCTCCCCTCTAACAATAGTGTCAGCGTCCACTGTTACTTCGGCTACTAATGCACCAAACGCAAGCACAACCGCAACGGATCCAAGTTCCTCTGTTCTACCCGCCTCTGCTACCACTCCAACATCCAGGCCAATAGAAATCACTCCCACAGTTGGGCTCCCCTCCGTCCTTTCCACAACATGCGCATCCACCACATCTGCTACGCCTACTACTTCAACGTTTATGAACCCTCTGTCCTCTTCAACTAACACCAGTTTCACAGCCACAGGCGCCAGCATTCCCAGCGCACCCACATCCACACAAAGCCCTTCGATACCAAGCTTTTCAACTATAACCAGTGCCACCTCAGCCACTAGTTCCACGAGCACATCTGCGACTGCAGCAACAAATATCGGCACTCCTTTATCCACACTGCCTCCGGGAGCAGTGGTAACTACGGCGGATACAGGTACAAGATGGTCATCCGTATTTCGATCTTTCATTGTCCTCGTTTTTAGCTATCTTTCAACTCTTATTGAAGTCGCCGAGTCCGCCTGCACCTTGCATGTGCAACCTGGCACCTGTCTTCCCTTGCTAAGCACTGACGCCTTCGTATGAGCATTCACTTTAGCTTCCAAGTCGTCCTCTGTGTTAACGCACAAGTCGTCACATGCATTCGCATTTGTGCTTTTCCACTGAAGTTCTATTTCAGAGACCACAACAGTAAGTAAAACTCTGACGCCTTCTTTGTTTACTTGAAATAGGAAAGCCAACTTATGGTCCAACTCCGACGACCACAAAATGCCCCACTACTCGCGGAACGTTGCTCTGTAAGTTATCTTTGGTTTTTGTGATACATCATGCTTTTCGAAAGCCACTCTTTCACTCAGCTGTCACACTATATCCGAACTGTTCGACAAGTACATCGACCAACCCAACAACCACAATAACAAAAACGACTCCAAAATGTCCAACTACAGGTGGTGGATTGCTGAGTAAGGCAAGAGGCTTGCTTTATCTCCCTGTGAAACGGACTTGCGATCTTGTATAGCGGCATCACTGTATCCGAACTGTACGACCTCAACCACCGGAGTCACGTCGAAGTCAACGAGTGCAACTGTGGCCACATCTAAATTGATCAACCCGACAACGGCAACGACTCGAACGACCCCTAAATGTCCAACAGTGAGTGGCGGACCGCTCTGTAAGCTGATTTTCTTGTTCTTCCAGATTTTTTAAACCTGGTACATTATTTAGCCGTTGCTCTTTATCCCAACTGTACTTCGACCAATCTTACGACCGGGCCAACTTCGAAACCTACTAATGCTACGACGGGCCCGACTTCCAAACCTACCAATGCTACGACACCCAAGCCAGGTATACGCGGAAAGGTGTGGGTGTATGCTTGGCCTACGATTTAGCTCTTTCCATATCATACCAGGAACGGCAGCAGTGACTGTGACTACAGTGGCGCCTACCGTACGGCCGGCCAATAACTGTTCAGTGTGTAGAGGGGCAGGGTGCGCGTGCCCAGAGGGAACGATTGGAGATGGATACGACTGCGTGGTTGGTAAGCGACTCGCTTATTATGTCGGATATTCCTTAGCAACGTGTGAGCACCTTCGTATAGACCAATGCGAATCGAAAGTCTGCGCTTGGAACGAGATGTGCTCGGGTTCGTGGAGGAAAGTCAATTGTACCTTCCAAAGCTCGTTCGTATGCGTCTGTGATCCTGATATTGGCTGTACCCCACGTAAGCAACCTAGCTTGACCTAAACTGCGTCAGCACCTAGTGAAAGGGCTTTTTTTAGAAACGGCTCCACCAACAGCCGGCAATACGGCTGCTAATAAACGTAAGTGCTTCGGACAATAAATCCATCGTAGCTATTGTCACCCACTATAGGCTTTTTAAATCCACTTAGCTAAAAGCTGATCTCTGGTGAGTAGGTTCCCTCTTAAGGTAGCATGTGAGCTTATGAAGAGCGTGGGCGTGGAATCGATAGAGAATAAAAATCCCACCAACTGATCACCATTACCTACACGGCCTATCGAGACCACGTTTTTCAGCATCCACAACTACCACAACACCGCCAAAACCGACCAGTCCTACGTCTCGTCCTCCTACGTCTCGTCCACCTCCACCTCTTCCTCCTTCATCTTCAAGCACGACGCCTCCTAAACTAGGTACCCACCCGCCAAGGGCAGTAAGCTATGCGATCTCGCATCATGGCTTAAACACTTTTATCCTCGATGCAGTGACCACACCAACGACAAAGGCTCCAACAATGTCAACCATAGCGGCGACGGCACAGCCTGCGAAAAATTGTTCTGTGTGCAGAGGAGCAGGCTGCGGCTGTCCTGAAGGATTTCTCGGGGATGGCTACGATTGTGTGGAAGGTGAGAATTGGTTTCGTGGTCTGTATTCGTTAGCACTGACCAACTCTCTTTAGACCAATGCTACACTGAATCAAAGAAGTGTGCTTGGAATGAAATGTGCCAAGGGTCATGGGCGAAGAGCAGCTGCATGTTCCGCAGTTCCTTCATTTGCGTATGCGATCCGGATATTGGGTGTGACCCGCGTAAGCTTCTGGTCTTAACTTTTCTCATTTTGCGCACACTGATACGAAGCCAGTTTAGAAACTGCGCCTCCAAGTAGCCCTCCTATTGCTGGCACCGTATCGAGAAAACGTAAGTAACGCAACAAAGTCTGATATAGCTAAGTGGAATTTTGAAAGGCAACTTTGTTTTAGCGACAGCCACATCATCGACGTCCAAGTCCACTTCAACATCCACGCCAACTTCCACGTCCATGTCCAAGTCCACTTCAACATCTACATCAACGCCTAGATCCAGCACTAAGCCAGTTTCAACCGTTTCCATAATTCAAACCCCCTCTCCAACTGTTATGCCAGCCAAGAACTGCACTGTGTGCCAGACCTGTTCCTGTCCAGAGAATTATATAGGAGATGGATTGGATTGCGTGCCTGGTAGGAGTATCTCAAAACTTCTTGACTATAGCTTTTCTCATCCATATATGTCGACTTTATAGACCAATGCGCCACTAAACAATGCGCCTGGAACGAGTACTGTCAAGGCTTTTGGTCGAAGAAGAAATGCCAATTTACTGTGACATTTGTCTGCATTTGTGATCCGGATATTGGATGCGAAACGGGTACGCTTTTTTCATGATGATCTGCGCAAATGCAACCTATATGACCCCTTATTTAGGCACTCCGCCGCCACCAATAGATGATGAAATATCTGGGGTTGTCACCCTGAAACGTAAGTAATCGCTATCTTCGACTGGAATCTCGCATACAAGCAAGCTGTGCCGTTATAGCTTCCAGTACAACGACTACAAGGGCGCCCACAACCAAGCCTGGTAAGAGCTTACGTGTTTCAACGGGCAGAAGAAGTTTGTTGACTTTGCTAACTTCTTTCAGGCTCAAATCCTTCAACCACAACCTTCCTTCCAACAGTGCAACCAGCAAAGAATTGTACCGTTTGCAAACAAGGTCCGGGCTGTACCTGCCCAGATGGATATATCGGAGATGGATTGGACTGCACTCCTGGTTTGTCATCTCGCAACCGAATCGATAGTCCAATACATTTTTGTTATTTTCAGATCAATGCGATGCCATGTTGTGTGCGTGGAATGAGTACTGTGAAGGGCTATGGTGGAAGAGCAACTGCCAGTTCAAGTACTCCTTCCGTTGTACATGTGATCCCGAAATTGGATGCTCGACTGGTACCATCTTTAGACCTCTGACATGCAGGACAGCAAATGATTCGTCTTTGGTGCTTTTAGAACCGCCGATTCCGCCAGACGAAATAGCCATAAGTGGATATGTCACCCGCAGACGTAAGTATATTTTGCGGCTCTTTTCCCTTGTTGTACTGCATGAAGGAAAATGTCTGATCCGTAGCAACGAAAACAACGAGGACATCGACCACCAGTTCAAGCACCAGTACGTCCACCTCAACTTCAACTACCACGACTAGATCAACGACAAAAGTATGAATGACCTCACCATGAGCTCACAGGTCAGAAAACTCAATTTTTTCTCCTTCCAGACGAGCACCACGACCACATCACGACCAGCTTCGAGTCAATGTGTCAACAGAAGTAAACTTTTTTCTCGAAACATACCGACTTGCACAACGGTTTTTGCTTGCAGCCATTTTGGACGCTGTGGTGCAGGGTGGATGCGGTCATCAGGATAAAGTAAATCGCATCGTGTGCGGAGACGGCACTTGTGTTCCATTCGATACGTCGTACATGAACTGCAAGAGAGACTGTAAGACGGCTGTGCGATACAGTGTATTGTAAGATACAAATCCGTGTAACATTTCCTGTTTAGGCAACGATGGCATTGACGAACAATGCATGCCCGGATATGTCCTGTGCGATGGTAAGAACTATCATGGCCGGCTTCCATGTTAGAAGGCTAGTGCTCATTTTCCTTTTGTAGGTTGTACATGTGTGCCACCAGATGAAGTCGAGACAGCATGCCATGACATGTCAAGTAAGCATAGACCAGGAAAGGCTCCAGTCTAGAGTTCGAACGTCCTCTCTTTTTAGGCCTCTCAACGATCGTACCTTGCGAGCGTGCTACTGCGCCACCGCAACAGCCAGCCCAAGGGACCGTTACTCTCAAACGTAGGCCATGCTTTTCTTCTGCTTTTCTGTACTGTTCAGTGTCTAATTTTGTTACCCTTTATTTCTAAATCCAGCTGTATTTTATCTTATTTAACTGTAGGTCCTCGAACCACCACCACCGAGCGTCCAGCCACTGGCGGCGGCATGGTCATTCGCACATTCACACCACCAAAGCCCAAGTCAAACTGCACAGTGTGTCAGGGTCCTTCATGCCAGTGTCCTGAAGGCATGATAGGCGATGGTATCACTTGTGTCGTTGGTAATTTATGGCTTTTCTTAGCATTCTTCCATTTGCTTAGTATTTTCGATTTTCAGATCAATGCTTCAACTTGACTTGTGCATGGAACGAATACTGTGAAGGAACATGGTACAAGAGCCCGACTTGCCAATTTTCGACTGTTTTCAAATGCGTTTGTGACACGGAAGTTTCAGACTGTGGAGGTAACCCTAATGTCTTGCTGCCTTGGATTGTGAGAGAAGTATATCGTGCATTCTTTCAGTTGGTGGAGTGGCAACTAAGAAACGTAAGTTTGATTCGACGCTGATGTGATGGTCACTTGCTTTTCTTGTGCATGTATCCGGCTTGCCCCATTTCTTACACACTTTTGCATGTAGCTACTGTCAAACCGACAAGCCGTCCAACATTGCCGCCAGACAACTGCACCCTTTGCCGTTCAGCCGATTGCGTGTGCCCGCCAGGATACATCGGAGATGGCATCGACTGCGTACTTGGTAAGACCTTAGAAGGCAATGATGGCTTTGAAGGGCAAGCTTTTCTATTTGTTTAGACCAATGCGAAACAATGACTTGCGCCTGGAACGAGTTGTGCGAGGGGTATTGGTACAAAACGGAGAAGTGCAACTTCACGTCAATGTTCCATTGCATTTGTGATCCAGAGATTGGATGCGACATTTGTATGCACTTTGTGCCCGTGATACATACATGCATGTTATTCTAAGCATCTTTACTTTAGCCACACCCGAGCCCCAGCCCATCATCTGCGGCACAAATGAATTCTTGTGCCGAAGTGGACACAGGAGATGCATTCCTTGCGCTTGGGTCGAAGATCAAATTAATGACTGTGACAATGGAGAAGATGAAGTCAGTGGAGCTGCTTTCCTATCCAAATGCAGAGCGGGAACACAGGCCCCAGCGAGTGGTGTGGTCACCCACAAGCCCAAGGCAACATCTGCTCCAGCAGGTAGCGCAGAATTTGTGTCTTTCTGACGGTTGCAACTAAAGTTGATTTTATTTCAGGTGTCTCGACTGTTCGAGCGGCGTGTGGCTCAAATTTTTACACATGCCAGGGCGATGGCGATTGTGTTCCTTGCGCCTGGATCAATGATAAGGTTGGTATTTGTGTTACGTTATCAGCGGACAGTGCCCATACGCTGTAACCATACCCTTTAGGTCAGAGACTGCAAAAACGGTGATGATGAAACGGAGGCAGCAGTAGTTGTTTGTTCTGGAAATAAGCCGACGACTGGTAAGAGGTCCAGCAACATTCCGATATGTGCCTGTGGATTAAATCTGCTGTTTCAGCGCCTCAAGTTGCCACATGCGGAAGCAATTATTTCCAGTGCCCCAACAACCCATCTCAATGCGTTCCGTGTTCGTGGGTAGGATATAAGTGAGCTCTTTCCTAAAGCCGTTATGGAGATATTAGTTATTTCATAGGTCAACGACCACATCAATGATTGCCCAGATGGAGCGGATGAAACAGCAACTGCAATGCAATTCTGTCAAGGAACCTCTGGTAGCGCTGCGGCCGCACCTCAGCCGACGATTGGTATGCTAAGCCTGATCAAAGTGCCCACTGTCCATGCCAATCTTGTAAGAATATGTTGCTAGTTTTAGATACCTGCCGTGATGGTAAGACCAAATGCCCTGCTAATTCCGAATGTGTCAACAAGGTGGACGGAACGTACTACTGCGTCTGCGATCCAAATTACTATGACTCGAATGGTCAATGCTTATTGCGTGAGTACCCTGACATACAGACTAGTGGATTCTTGCATACAGCTTTGGTCTCCGCTGCAGATCCATGCTTCGATACGACGAAAACACCTTGCGATAAGAATGCTTGGTGTGACACAGGCAACGGCACCGTATTGACAGCATCGTACACGTGCCACTGCATCTTACCATATACAGGCGACGGCAAGACGTGCCCGACCCAGACGCAGACCCAGACGCCACCTTGCGCCACTGATCAGTTCCGCTGCCCTAGTGATGGCACATGTGTGCCTATAGCTTGGGTAACTACGATTTGACTCCTAGGCAGCATCCTATACTCTAACTGAATCTGCATTCCAGGTACTTGACCACGTCCGGGACTGTCCAAACGGCGATGATGAGCAGCCTGGTCTAATCGATGAGTGCCAATTGCGCAAGGCACTATGCGACCCCCATGCCACCTGCACTAACATTCCCTATGGCGGATACAACTGTACTTGCCAGCTGCCGTAAGTCGCACTCGGCTACCTTTGTATGATGATGCCAATCAATCTAAAGTTACAGGTACTACGGCAATGGGTATACTTGCTGGCAACCATCTGTCGATGGAAATATTATCCAACGTAATCCGCGTGGTCTGACCAAAAAGCGAATTGAGGACTGACTTTTTTAAAGTCCGGAAAAGATAGGTTCATTGATCGATACGACCCGATTTACCGTTACCACTTGGCGTCTACAGTCTGTTAATAAGTATTTTTATGTTATAAGTATGCTTATGCTATCCAAGCTGTCTTCATCAGTGCGGGTAAAGCGGGTCCTATCAGCTCTCCTATTTGTATCCCATTACGGCAACGGGAAGAGGGGTTATCTGGTGATTCATACGAGTACGAAGCACCATTTATTGGCTATTGTCTAATCCTGTGGTGTAGTGCTGTAATTGTGACTGTTCAATAGGAATACATATGCAAGAATATTCGTATCGTTAGACTGAGACAACCAGCAATGATTTTTCGTTGGCACTGTTTGATTGCTGGCCAACGAGGTATGATGAGGCGAAACACCGGGTAATGTGAGGCTTTTACTTGGTTTTTTTGGACCTATCCTGGTCAGTCCAGGGGAGGGCCGATTTTTGGCTTTTTTACCCGCGGGCTAGGAGGCTTGTTAATTGACCCTATCTTGCCATCGACTAGGGTCCATCCGGGATGCATGCCGGGCAAGGGCCTCTTACACCTTTTGATTCGTCTGGGATGTGTCCTAGGGGCAAACCCCGCATCAGAATCAATGGGCAGCATGTGGACATACTGTAGAATATTCGACCTCACGCATACAAAGGAGTTCCACTTGTTCACCTGCTTCTTGTAGTCGTCGAAATTTCTTCAATGTTCAGCACCGCCCTAAGAGTTCAAATCTGGATTTGTCAACCAAATCTCCTTTGTACTCGTCCTTAAATCGGATACAGCATACGGTGTTTCGTTGATCCGCTTAATCCCTAAGCCAGCACCGCCTCGCCATGTTGCCGTGATCAATGGGCCGTGCCAAAGCCGAAAGGCTGACAACGACCCCATCGGACGATTCGTTTGTGGCCTGGGTGAATACGTAATTCAAGCATCTGCCGCCTCCGACTGGACTAAATGTTGCGTAAAAGGCAATGTCGTACAGGGACTGAGATGGCAGATGCCGAAGGAGCCGACCCGTAACAGGCTTGTTGATTTTCTTAGTGGCCTTAATTAAGTCCCATTCTCCCCTCGCTGGCCCTGCCCATCTGGCTTCGCGCCCTCTAATCGATTGTGTACGCTAACGATTTTGAACAGTGCAAAAGTACAGTAGGCCGGGGGCAGGCCCGCGGGGACACTCCATGTGTTGCGGCCATATGGTGTTGGTCGGAGCCGATTAGAATCGGAAAAACACAACGAGTTTGCCCAATACGGTACCGTTCGACGAGGCCTTGTTGAGAACAATTAACACAAAAACCCGCACTGTAATTCGCTATTGTTTTCATGGCTCGCCGGATGACGGCGCCTCTTGTCTGCTCTTCCTCTTTCGTCCCTGACTGCGCAGTCGCCATCAGGCACCTGTTGACATTGAACGTGCATGCATAGGAATCCCGGCTGTTGCAGTCCAAAGGGACAAAATTTCAAGTACAGTATAACACGCATCTCGTCTGGCATTGCGACCTAGGCCTACCTGTTGTCTTTGTACGGTGCATGAACGCCGGATGCGTGCTCGCCATATGGTACACTTGACGGGCATCGAGACCAGGGTTTTTGCCCATAGGAATGATGGCTCCTCGATTTCATAACCATACTGTAGCCTGTTGACACAGTCTGCCTCCTATGAACTACTGTTTGGTTTGTGAACTCATCATCCCATGTTTTGGCAGCACCTCATGGCCAATGATTTACAGTACAAGGTTAGATGCATCTGTTGGCTTCTTCGACCTTTTATCGACAAATGCACACGAGAACCGAAAACCAGCAAATACCAAAAACAGCATATATTATTCATAAACTGCACAAAAGCCGGAGCAAAATCTTCTCACGGTGTCATTCTTTCAATTGACCAGATCTGCACAAACAAGGCAACCTACTAAGGACGCGCGTGCATTGTTGACCAAAGTGCATCAAATGGAATAATCGCTTTTATTAACCATATTCCCGCCTTACCAATAATTACCGATTTTGCGCTATCCTGCATCCTTTTGGCCGCTCGTGCGACGTCCTTCGGTCCAAAGTCAATGCAGACCAGCGCTCGATACACTCGAGGCGGAAACACAACCCTTTCACTGCTGAAACACTCCCGCCTGGGCACTTGCCATCTACAGTCCGTCTACCTCACCTGCCCTAAATCAAGATCTCGAAAATGTAGTGACCATAA
This sequence comes from Mesodorylaimus sp. YZB2_4, assembly GCA_030248295.1. Lineage (NCBI taxonomy): Eukaryota > Metazoa > Nematoda > Enoplea > Dorylaimida > Dorylaimidae > Mesodorylaimus > Mesodorylaimus sp. YZB2_4. Next base: position 276,695 of record JASANH010000838.1, on the reverse strand, counting down.
ATCAAAAAATGGCAGGTATAGAGCACGGTTTTTTGTGGTGGTTGGAGAAGGGCAACTGGTCATCAATGTCCGGCTGCGATTTCCTGGACGAGTGGTGTATGTTTTTGTTTCCTCTTCAGAATGCATTATGCGACACCTGCCCTCATTCAAGGGTTGACATATAGGGCAGAAATCAACAAGCTATTACCAATCATCACAATGGGGGCACCAGGAAGGGAAGAGGGCGGCGTCCATCAGGTGCATACAGTATATGGACCAAGCCACGCGTAATTGTATTGGATTTTTTGTGTCCAATTGGCGGACGCTGGAGACATTGGGCTTTTCCGGCACGGCCCTTGAGTAAAAACTGCGCGCTTTGCATGCGTCATTTTCTCCTTATGCCCTAGCACGCCTCGAAATTGGGCGTCTATTTTTAAGGTATAATTTACACGCGTTTCCTCCAGGCCGATTGTGCTCGATAATGGAGGAGGAAAAGTGGGCTCTATTTTTCCATTCACATAAACAAGATCAAGGCGCATGGGCAGCTGTGGCGCAAGAGGAAATTGCAATATCATTATAATGACCATCATGAGAGAGCACGTCCGTGACCCTGATTTGGATCTGAATAACAATCAAATCTCAGTTTCAAATTTGACGACTGTAGGATGACAATCTTCAATTGTATGCTCCCTATCTGATTACGCCAGAAATTTTCGCTTTCGCCATCGCTGCCCAAGGCGTGCACTTCGAGACAGAGACGACAGCTGTTTCGAATTTTCTACCTTTAGATAGGCGCAGACTGCAGTGGGTCGTGGGCGGGCAGTTACGAGTATTCATAAAAGGCGTGAGGAGGTACTGCGAATCGTCTTATTGTATTCCATGTACACAGCCTACAGTGTAGTGTCTTCGGAAACAAAAGCAGCAGGTGTCGTGTGAATCCGGGCCAGCAGGGCCTACGCTTGAAAATCGAACTTTTCATTGCCGTAGAGATTGAAAAATGACCGCCGGTCCCCTGGATCATCGAGAATGACCCCATAATCGTTATTGATATTGCACTCTCCCTCCCCCTTCCCCAAATGCGTACGGCGCAGAGACTTGTCCTCCGTCTTATCGCTCACCACTCATCCGGATTTGTAGTTTTCATGCCCTACATGGAAAAACAAACGCATCTCGTCGTGTCTGCTGCGTTAGTGGTGATATGAAAACTTGCACGCATTAGTGCAATGACAGGTGGCGCGCGACTTAGCCGGTCCCTCGGGCCTCCTTTATCGTCACCCATCTGACGGCAAGTCACAAACTTTTCCTTCCCAAAAACTTGACTTGTCGTTTTGGTTTGACAGCAGGCGTACGACCAGGCTAACGAAAATCAACTCATTCTAATCGGCTTGTTTCTCTTCACGCAAAACAATGTTACGCGTACTGTAAGTATAAAACACGAACTCGTGTACAATTATGTGCAAATATCTCAAAACAAAAAAAGAGTAAACTTAGTTAACTGAAAATTAAAATCAAAGTGCCAACAATCAAGTGAAGGAAGTTCGGAGTTAAAAACAATCGAGTTATCAACAAAAATGTGCGTTAGTAAAGGCACAGGAACTAGAAGCACTCAGATGAAAAGATAGACAATGCTTGCTTGTAAGTACGCGTCAGCTGGGCCTAATAAGAAATGTAATTAGCGAAAATCATTTTATAAAGCTTTCCGTACCGAAAAACAGAAAAATACATATTTGGTCTAAAAACTGGAGGCCGCCGGGACAAAATCGAATGGGCCTAAATACAATAAGATATACAGGCCGATATCCACCGCAGGGACGGCCATGGATATATGCAGAGGGATAAACCAAAATACGCGCATATTGCCGCTGTCATGTTCGTGAAACGCCAGCCACCATGCGAATACCCAAAACGCATTCATCATAAGGTCGGTGTCCGGCCGAGGCGCCTTTACCAGTTTTGGCCATGAATCGCACCTGTCCAGTTTTCCCACGCCGAAAGTGATTCCGTCAAACGTGGCTAACGGGCGCTCCGGCCGTGCGTTCCTCCATTACCAGCATCGTGTCGCCCGTAAAACTGTGCATACTGTTATTATTATCCGACGATCGATTATGAGGCCTTTGATGGTTTTGACCAAAGTGATGGTGATGGTGATGCCTGTGCATCTGCTGCCTCCTCGCACCACCAATGGACGACAACGTTGATTTGAAATTGGCTACTTGAATGTCCCCGATGGAAGACTGACGAGCTTGTTGCTGTTGACATTCGTCCACTCCCACCACAACTTCCCGTTCGGACACCGGACTTCCGACGGCTAGACCGGAATCGAAACTGGTGCTCTCCCGCACAGCTGAGTACTTGGAATGAGTCTCGTCTTCCCGTCGCTCCTCACCATTGCACGAAATCGGAGTGCACATACCAGAGTCAGAGCACTGCGCAATGGCACTGTCTTCCATGAAGGACAGTGGTCGCTCCATTTTGCCACTCTTCCTTTCCTCGTGATTGCTAAAGTCTAATTTATCCACAGACACTATTTTATAGTAATTGGGCTGCACCGAATTCAAATTTTTGTCGTGATCCATTGATTTATAGTCACTACTTTGACCATAGTTTTTGGGTGAATGCAATGGCGAACTGCACGGGTCTAATCGTTTAGCTTTCGAATAAGTCTCGTTGCTGGTTTCCACTGATCGGTTGTCCATCTTGGCCGCATAGTTCGGATTGAAGTTGTTGTTATTGCGCATTTGATGAGCACGTCGTTCATTCCATTCGTTCTGCCTTTTGCACGCTTCCAAATCCAGCGATCTTGAAACATCTGTAGTCGAATTGGACGCTGATGCTTGCCGTTTAGTTTTTCGATATAAGCAGGTCACGATCACAATCAGTACGATCATGATCACGGTAAACACGACAAGAATGGGAACTCCGATAGCCAATACCGATTGAGACGTTTGAGTGTCTGCACTCGTTTCAGTACGCCCACTCGCTGATCCGACGTGGAAGAGGGACGGAGCTGGGACACCACTGACGTTGTATGGAACGAAGAAATCGGGTTTTGGCCAGGAGTCAGAATCGGAGATGCAATCGTCATTGCGCTGTTCGCAGTTGACACCAGCGAAGCATGGAGGGCAACGGCACTGATAGGCGTCGATCGAGTCAGTGCATGTTCCACCGTTCCGACACGGATTTGACTCGCATTCGTTGATATCGATCGAGCAATCCTTTCCTCGGAATCCTGGTCGGCACATGCACCGAAAATCGTTGATTCCATCGAAGCACGTGCCACCATTGGCGCACGGTCGCTTCAAACAGTCGTCGATGTTGTTCTGACATAACATGCCAGCAAATCCTGGAGCGCATTCGCATTTGAATGATCCAATCAGATCCCTGCACGTGCCACCGTTTAGACAAGGCTGCAGTGTGCAATCGTTGATGTTCGTTTCGCATCTCGGACCAGTAAATCCAGTTGGACACGCGCATTGGTAAAAGTTCGGTGACGCAATGGAGCTCACAGAAGTCGATGCGCGGCGACTGATGCACGTACCGCCTACAAGATAAAGACCAGTGTCAATTACCATCATTGAATCTATTCATTGAAGACACTTAAATAGGGCCTCATTAGATGCAAGGCCATAATGGGATGTTTGCCGATAAGCCACGCGTGGCTCATGCTGAGATCATTTACATGCTTTTCATGAAGGCCGCTCCTAACGGCAAGACCCCGCTTTTCATATGACATATTGGGAGAACAGATGGGCTGGTAGTTTATCTAGCCGCGGCTTGGTTGGTCTGGCATCGAATTAATGCTCTTTGACACCCCATCGAGCAACTGTTGCTTGCCGATGTCCTACGGTAGCCTCATCCCAATACCCCCAAAATGGAAGACGAAAGACGAAAGAGTGCATTACCATTCAGACAAGGATTGCCCTCGGCGCACTCGTCTCGTTCAACATCGCAGTTAGCGCCTTCGTAACCTGGTGCACACACGCATCGGTAGCCACCCGGTGCCTCCAAGCACGAGCCTCCATTTTCACACGGGCTATCCTCGCAAGTGCGTGCATTCGATTGACAATGGCGACCACTGTATCCCGCTGGGCAATGACAAGTATAGTTGAATGTCGATTCCGAGCACGTGCCGCCGTTCAGACACGGACTTTGGGCGCATGTCTCGATCCGATTCTCGCAATTCACACCCGTGAATCCTGGCCGACACTGGCACGTATAATGACCAGATCCTGTGTTCGTGCACGTGGCCCCGTTCAAGCACGGTTTGTGATGCGTGCAGAAGTTCAAGTCTAAAAAAGACAATTCAAATCAGTCTCATGATAAGACAGGTGATGAATAAGACTGGCATACCTTGATTGCAGAACAGACCACCCCATCCTTCGTCGCATTGGCATTCGAAGGATTTCTTACACGTGCCGTGTACGCAACCCGGGTATCGCACGCACTCCTCGCACAGTTGTCCCTGATAACCCAGATAGCACTCGCACTCGCCAGGAGCAGTACAAAAGCCGTTTTCCGGATGACAGCCCGGTGCGCAAATGGCTAAAAGCAAAAGAAAACAATAATGAGCAACAAATAATAGACAGGACCTGAGTGGGTCGGCTCCTCCCACGTAAGCATTCCCCAATACAGGAGGCCTATTTTCTCAGCCTACAGCTGGCTTGGGCAGATGCACGGAGCCAAGAACAATAGGAGGCCTTTCCGTACGACCGCCACCGTGACTGCTTGGCCGAAATAACCTTTTAGAAAAGTGGCCAGGCCGGCTGTTGCGCGGAGGAACCTCTTTTCTTTTTTTACGATACCGTGTATGTTTGTCCAAGCAACAATTACCGCCCGCCGCCGCGAGCTACCGATCCGACCCGTGGTCAGCTGCTCTTGGGTACTTATCCATGCTCGCAAGATCGTTCCGGTGCGCACAAGCAGACGGCTCCGGGGTACTTTAGAGAGGATCGAGTAGCAGAGGTGATGGTTTGGAAAATGGTTTTACAGGAGGCCGTGGGCATGAAAACGGTGAAAATAAAGGAGGCGCAAGGTGCCTCGCCCTCTCAAGTATTTCCCAATTCACCCCTATAAGGGTGCGTCGTTGACCGTTACTGCCTCCGAGCAAATATTTAACCCCGTCCCATGCCAACGCCGCGTCCCAAGCTCAAATTTACAATTGAAATTTAGCTGACAAACTGGCCGAAAGGCGGCACAGTTCAAACACAGCTTCCGATTCAGCTCGACCATTCTCAAAACTAAGCTCAAAAAGCACCGCCTAATTTGCATATGCCATAAAAGCCTGCTTACCTCGATTGCACATGGACCCCGTCCAGCCATTCATGCACACCCGGGTGCCGTTAGCCGTGCACAAGTAATGACCATATTGATCATCCCGAGGGCGACAAAAATGAGAGCAATCTTCGCCGTAATAATGCTGCTCGCATACAACACGATACTGCACCTCCAAACGACTGTAATTGTTGGTGTGCGATTCTTGAGTCCATTCAAAACCGACTTTCAATTGACGTAGTTCGGCAATGCGAATAAGCAATTGCTTCCCTAAAAGACGATTATACTTATACAATAATCTTCTTTCCTGACACACTTTCATCCTCTAGTCGTTTTTCTCCAACCAGCCATCCTTATTGATTTCACATTACAGAACCCGTCCTAAAGACTCATGTCTGGTTTGGTAAGGTGAAATGCAATATTTCAAAAGCCAAATCAACAACCACCCTTGAAAATACTAGAGACGCCATCTGCTCGCTATCGATTGCATTGCGCAGTGATATTTTTGGTAATCGAATTGGACTAGCCAAACACTCGGCCCCTAGCTCTAACAACACACTTTCAATTGGCGTGACACTATCGCATTAGGAACATGTTCTTGTTGTGGGTAAGGACGAGGGTTCTATTTCATGGAGCCTAAATAAATTTGATGCCTGGAAATAAGAACAGGAAACATAAATCCCAGACTACCATTCAAGAGGTCTCCGTTGATCACCGTGATCAAAATTATGACACACTCACGGCGGCCAAGGATGAAAAGTGTATCCTGAGATCGTGCCTATGTGAAACTATTCGCCGCCCGTGGCATTCAAGACATTGTCCGCCTACTCGGTATACAATTACGACGCGCTAATGATCCGACTCGATGCGCTACTTACACGCCTATCTCTTGTATGCACAACTACTACCATGATGGCACACTGAGATAGGACAGGACTGGTTTCCTAGCCCAAAAAAGGGAATCGTTCGGCCACTTTCTCTCATATTCACTATCTATGGATGACGTTTTTTGACTGACGGCAAATACGAAAAAACCAGACCGAGACGAAAAAAAGGCAATAAGCGTGGGAAATTGGTTTTCCTTACCTGTTGATGGCTGAGTATCGCCTCCGTTGGATGTAGCCGCAACAGACTGACTACCATTCGTATTGCCGTGCCAGGCTTCCACAATTAGCGACAGCGTACCCTAAACAAAAATCAGCTAACCGTTAGATCCGAGGAGAAAATAAGATTTACTGTAGAATAACGTATTTTAGAATGAATACAAAATGTAAGCTATAACTTACGGTCCAACTGAAAGTGAAAGGAAATTTGATCGGATCTTGATAAATCCCCAAACGAGCCAAATCCAGTCGCAACACTGAATCAGTTGATATCTGGTTGGGGACAGTGTTCTGAGAAGTGAACACTTCGGTCACTCGACTTCCGTAGTAACAGGGACCTTCGGGCTGGATCGGGTTCTGCCACTGTTTGAGACAAATACGGAAATAGGGCGTGCATAGAGTAGTGCATGTCGAATCGCCGTTAGAAGAGTGTGAATTATCGCCGCAGCAACTTCCCTGAACGTCTCGCCAACCTTCGTTGACGAAAGATATCAGTTTCACTTCGAGAATACCGGCTCCGTGAGAGAAGGCGATGAGCTGAAAGGGAAGGGAGATGAAGGGTATGTCACGGATTAAGGTGCTAATGATTGACTTACCTGAGCCACGATGAGAACATAAACTCCGCAAGTCATCTTCGTTTCCACTTGGAACATTGCAACTCGATCAAGGCAATAGTAAAGCTTCCGCCCAACGGCGTCAAGGAATCGTCGTCGTTCGCTAATCACGGAACGATAATCGATCGGGTGATTAAGTGTAAGCTAGAAGAGCAGACAGGACATATTTTATGAGTCTGCTAATAGCTGACGGAAATGGAAAGGCGACCGCGCAGAACCAGACGCAAATGCACACTGATCGCGGTGTCCAACTGGACTGGACGAGCGGAAAGAGAGCGGATGAAGGTGGGCTCTCGATGGCCAGGGTCGGCGACGGGAAGATGAAAATGGGGAGACAGCTGTTGCTGTCAAAATCGCGTCCGTCGTGTGCAAATGGGATCGAAAACACGCATAGGCCAACGATTTACTTCCTAATAAGGACCAGCATGGCCATACTCAGAGTCCAGTCTTAACCCCGCCCACGGCTCGCTCTCATTGGTCACGAAGCGAACAGACAGACGTCGGGGACGGGACGAGCGCGGCAGATGCTCGATGCGATGAATCGGAAACAATGGCGTCGCGGTTTTGTGCCCGTCCGCAAGCCCGTAATGCCGCTGCAGTGGACTGGCCAAAATGAAAAGCCACAAGGCCGGACGTGCCACGGCCACGAAAAACACTTGTTACACGCGTATCCCCGAATATGGACAGCAGTAACTCGAAGACCACCTTGCGCCCGTCGGGACTGCCCTACCCAATCATTGACCGACAATCGACCCATGAAAGTTCACTGCACACACGCGCCTGGCGGGTCATAAAAATGTCCCTACATGAGCACTCACTTATTACGGTTCATCTATTTTACTAGTGCCTCCGAGTGTCGCAGGTAGAACAGAGACAACAGACGGCGACCAGAAAAGGCGTGTCAAGTGCAGAATGACAACTGTCGCACCAGCATGCTTACCTGGCCATGCACTGGCTCAATGCCAAGGACGAAAGGGTGTACGTACTTATCATACAAGGTTCACTCCCAATGGGGCTCACTGTTAGCTGTTCCTAGGCACACACGCATACGCACAGTCTAAATCCGATCACGAACTGCGCCTAAAATCTGGTATACCTACACTTTAACTGGGCCCAAATCTCAGGCAATGACGGCCGTTCAGACACTAACACTTTCGCCTAATTTTTCATCGAAAATGAGGTCGACGACAGCTTGAGAGTTCGAATTCCCTCAAGACCCTGCTGAGTCGAAGTGTAGATCCGTCTTTCATGCGCCAAAACCAAAGAAAATAGCATCACCGCCCGCGGCTAGAACTGTCGTGTGGCACGCGTCGGTGCGTGACAAATTGACGACAGTCGATGCGATGCGACAACAACCAAAGATGGTGGCGCGACCAAAAACTCGCGACAGTAGGTTGATAAGTGTTCATTTCGCCTCCTGTCGATTCCATTTCCATTCAACCACCCATGAGACCACGAACATGACAGCTCGGCGGATACAAGTCGGAGAGGAGAATAACAAGATTACCTAGCACCGACACAATGTTGCTATCACTGATAAGAACAAGATGGTAATAGTGGCGTAGATGGAACAGTCTGCCTTTTCTAAATCTGTGTGTTCTCACCCTCGCAAACAAGGTCAAAGTGAAAATGGCATCAGGTGTTTGATCGTTGGTGTCTGGTTCAAGCCCCAAAAGAACTCTTCTCGCCCCATCTCCTCGTTTTGGCCACCATCTGCGTCGTCGATAAAAAATCACCGGGCGGGCAAGGAAAAGAAAAAATTGCGCCTCCTACTGTGTGCAAAACAAGCCACTTGCAAGACGCCGGAGCAGCTGCAAATGGAGGTAAAGAAATTGGGTTGCGCCTTGGCCCTCATACACACTAAAGTCCTCCTTGCCATGACCGTGAATAGAACAATAGGAAAACAGGTAAGTAAATGACAGAAGGCGTGTGTTCTACCCCGACCGCACTTTAGGCTCATAAAAAGATGAATTGCAGGAAAAACTCGTTTCCACGTCTACTTTTCCTTTGACCAAGAAAAATCATTAATCCACTTGTCCTACCAACTGTACTCCCACCATCCACTCGACTTCGACTCGGTCATACTCGACGACAAGCCCGTAGGCCAACGATACACTGGACTGATAAGGGACGAAGGTAAGCTGTCCCTGCAGCTTGTTGGCACTAATCGGACTCACTTGTCAGAAGGGCAAACTTGGTCGACGAGATGGCGCAACCCCCAACGAAACCAGTTTCCACCAAAAACTCAGAAAATGCAAAACCTTGTGACCAGTAAGTGCCGACAAAAGAACGACTGGAAATGCATGTTATAACGCAGGCCAGTGCAAGAAAACGAATGTTTCTTTAAAATAAAAAATGAGTTTAAGACCAGTTAGAAGCAGTTGTTCGTTAGCGAGGGGCCAGTCGGTGTCCTCAGTCGGCAACAACAACAAGGAGCATCCGCCATTCGGCGTCTGCGAAAGAGCTGAAATTGAGGATTAATGAATTCGACGCCTGTTAGCTAACGAGAAAATAATCATCCTCCTCTGACCAGTCCACAGCTGCCAGCTTCGATAGAACCATTTGTTCGGCTTTTACGACGCCAGCAGTTTTTTCTTTTTGACACCCTTCTTCCCGCCGAAGCCAGCCATGCCCGCTGTAGACCAATTACGCGGGTAGTATCAAAGACTCGAACCACTAACTTTTGATTTTATGAGTGAAAGTGAAAAAAGAGGTTGAGCAAGCGAGAGCCCTAGTTTCTTTCAACTTGTGCAATCTGACACCTTGCACGAAATCTGACTCCATGGCGAGCCGACCCAGAGACAAAAGCCATACTGTACTAACACTCTGAATCATCAGTCGCTGTGGAGATAAGACAGAAACAAGCTAAGTCATCGTATAGCTTCTGATTTTTGCGTAAGACCTTTGAAAATAAGACTATGCAAAGGTGACCTGATGGGGGGGGCATTGGCACAGGGTTCTATCACACTTACCTCAGCTCAGTCTCAGCTTCCCCACACCAGGACCAAGAGACCTAGCTATCTGACTTGCCTAAATCGACCGTCTTGTCGAAAATGCTTCCAGACCCGAGCACTTGGCAGGCCATGACCTGTCTGGCTCGTCTGTCTGAAATATTAGCAAACATTGCTCAACACACTGCCCGCCTAAAACTTTCTCAACAAGTGGCGCTTTTTTATCAAACTTTCCAATCCTCAGCCTCAGCATGGACGTATTGGATGAAGAGACCCCAGAAACGTGTTTACATCTTCCTCACACCTTTTCAGCGCGCCAAAGCCACCAGCAGTCCATCGAAACTAAAAAGTTACATTTGCAGAGACTAAAATTTCTGCAAAGCAACAAATAGAAGGGGCTCTAATTTAACTACTCATTAGACGTTATTTTTGAAATTCTGATTGCAATTGTCGCATTTCCAGCAATAAAAAAGTTGATTGGATTTAGTCAGCACATGGTCCCATAAGTGATGTCGGTAGTGGAAGTAGCAAATATGACAAGCTAATCATGGTCAAAATGGCATCGTACAAGGAATGGGCTGGTGCCGAGTTTGGGCTTATTACTGCACAAACGTCATGAATGCTGCGAGTAGTACTCGTATACAATTTGATTAAATTTTTGGTATCATCGGGCGCCTTGCAATTTCCGAGATTAGTCAAATATAATTCAATGAGACAATCCTTGGCTGATACTATTTTTATGGGGAACCATCGTAAACCCCGTCCTTGGATTGGCTATTTGATAGAGGGGAGTGTGAAACTGCAGTGAGCGAGTGGGTGGCATCGTTTAGCTTCTCTAACTTTCCCACCCATGGCTTAGCCGGCCTTCATTCAGCAGAGTCGCTTTGGTAGAAAAACGAATATCCCTAGCTCGATGGGCATAGCAAAAACGCAACCTGTTTTCACCTTCGAGTACTAGTAAACGGGAAAATAGTGAAAAGATGCAATAGCAGACGTTCCCACAGAAGAAAAAGTAGACGCCTGACTGGACTCAGCTTCTTGACTTGCCAGCCGCCAAGACCATGGGAAACCCGAAGCTGACAGGACCCATGAATCCTAAGCGAGAAAATCGAGCCGACCCACAAACAGAAACAGCTGTTTTGGTGATCGCATCAGACAGGCCCCTTATAAGGCCAGGCAATGGCACGCGTGCTTTCGAGCATTCCACGAGATTTCAATTGGCATCGTGTTTCACTCCCACTGACTCATCGTTAGCCAAGGACGGCGACCGTGGTCATTCTATTCTGGCAACAGGTCTTCCGGTCCAGATCTTGCGTAAGGCACCAGTCCATCAGACCATGCCCATAATCAAATCATACGCGGCACCGCTCATTTCATAGTTCACCCGTGCACACGTCTTGTCGCCGCAGGTACAATGCTGGGAACACAGACTCCACGTGCAACAACAGGATGCACGCGTTACTTGCGCCCGGATAAACGTCAAATGACCGTCTAGTCCACCTCGGCCACACCGTACAAGGATAAGCAATGAATAAAGTCCGCCTTGACTGTTCATAGTGTATCGATTAAAACAGATTTCACAGTCTGATGCCATAATTAGCCTAATGGAAAGGACAAACACGCAGAACTGACTCAGCACATCGATATCCCAAGGCCCATATTTCAAAAATTTTGACAGTAACGTCCAAATTGGTTAGAAATGAAAAGTCCTTCACGCACTATTTCAATGCCATTAGTTAAACAACCCAGCGTAGGTCATGAATAAAAAAGTTACGCCATTCTTCAACAACGTCGCTCTCATCGTGGCTCTCTGACCAGTTATAAACGATGATCGTTCCCACAAAGCACCCAAGCTTTTATCATATTATCAGTCCAGGCAGTTTAATCGCGAAAGTCGCCCTCAGCAAATCCACTTCCCGCGGATCCTGTGCCAAACATCTACGCCTCGACTTAGACACGATCAGTTTTCTTGGCCGAGGCGGTTCGAGAAAGGCGCGATTAGCTCAAGGCAATTCGTGACGGAGATGCTAATCGAACTAACATAAAAGAGCTTAGACCTTTCCTGCCTAAGCTCTTCGCAGAGGCGAGTTATATCACCCCATAAACACTTACCGCAGACTTGACTACGACGACAGTAAGCAAGAATAGAAAGACAGATGGAATTCGTGGCCAGGTGGCCAATGACTGTTTGTACAAGCCGACAATAAAACTTCTATTTATTGACGCCTCTACGCAAAGCGGCCTATCTAAAAATGTGGCAGAGGAGAGAATGAGGATATAATGGGGATCATAAACATAAGCTCGTTAGTAAATTAAACACCCCGCCCCGCATATGCTACCTGGTGTCAAGGCTAGCTTAGCTGGATCGTATGGCGACGAGATATAGGCGACACGGAGGGAAAGAGACGACGCCTATGTCAACGCAGGGAGTGATCCACGTATTTATAGCTCAATGAACAACTGACTCGCTTCGACCAAAAATCATCAATCATGGAATAAATGCGATTGGCACAGCGCGTAACAATAGAGCCGCCTAGTACGTCTGAACAAGTTCGACAAAGGACAAAAAATATTAACCGACAACAACCTGGTCACAATCCAAAAGATTAGAAATATCCAAATAGGATATTGTACACGAGCAATCACCTTGAACGGTCCCGTTCAAAATCAGCAAGGAGAACTAAATTAACACTTTCACAAACTGGCCTCAACAGCGAAGCAATGGCCCACTTTGAACAAGCCCGCAAAACTCGGACACCTAAGTGCGAAAACACAAACTACTCGCTATCCTTCACTGATCGCGTCGAAAAGAGGGAGTTGTCTTTTGAATGAAGCCCCCCGAGTCGGTCTGATGGACAGTGAGGAGGGTTACAAAAACATCAGAGAGTGCACGGGCGAGGTCCGACAATAGGAAGTAGCGAGCAAGGACGTAAAAGGCAGGCAGCTGGCGACCAGGTTCACAAGATTGATTTCTCCTACAGGTATACATAAGAAAAGAGGTAGTCAGAATCAAGGTGTATTGTCTGTCCGTGTCCTTCCTGCATGACGACGGATGGTCGACGGTGCGTCCTCCTCAGCGCCAGCCTTTCAAAGACTGACATTAACGATCACCTAAGATGAAACATAGTCCAACATAAACTACACGCGTCCCTGAACATCCGGTCCGCCTAAGAAAGACCTTTAATCATATCCCAAACATCTTGCACTCCTCGAAAAAATCATCTTGAACCCTTGCATCAAAAAGATGTACTCGCCTCATTTCCGCTTCAATAATCACAAACGAGAAACTCGATTCCAAACAAGGCGTGAGAAGCCGCCTGCCAAAAGCTTTGATGTGGCTGCGACGAGACGAAAAGCAATCTTTGTTTTATTGCATCCCGAGTCCAGTCGATGAGGGATGGTCGTCAAAGAGACCACACAAAGTATGATATCAACACGCTTAGGATATGCCCGGCTGGAGACTACCACGGCTCGTCCGTTGCCAATAAATAAAGGTTGCAATGCGGATTCTGGCCACCGATCGGTTACTAATAGCTATTTAAAACGGGCGGCATTTTTCACTTTCGTTTACACACCCCCCGACTTGACTTTGGTCCGCCCCTGTGTCGAGGCCAACCTCGACGGACCGTAACCAATTCGTCAGCTATACCCCCTCGACTGTACGCATTGCACTGGCTAGCCGATCTTCGTGCCTACTTCTCACCATTCACCGAGTTCTGGTATTCAAAATGTTGGAAACGGAGCCAGCAAACCGTGTCAAGAGGCTTTACTTTCTCAGAAAAGAACTACCGTCCTTTGTACAAGCACCTAGGTAAATCTCTTTAGCCCACGGTGTTTTTGTTGACAAATACTATCGATGACGGATCGTTGGCTCGATGGCCACTTTGCACTTGGCTCACTCAATATGGCACAATTCAAAGAGACAAGGCTAAAAAACAAACATCATACCGGTCCAGGCATAATGCGAAAAACGCCTCGGAGTTTTCCAAAGCTTCCGAATAGGTTTCTGCTTCGACGACTTTATCAAACACTGATTCAAAGTCCCTTATTTCCGAGTGACAATGCACATACCGAAGATTGTGCAAGACGACGTGGGAAAGAAGATCGCCCAAGACTGTGACGGAAGCTTCACCAGTAAAACTTACTCAGAAGATCACTCTGGTCCGGAACAATGGGATGACTCATAGAATCAAACCCCACACCCTTTCCTTCAATGCCAGACATCCAATCCTAAATTTGTCCTCTGAAGTTTTCCAACACCTCACAAAGTTTGCGATTGGCCTGAATCGGTGTCAATTAGCTTGTGAATAGGCCACGGCCGCCGCCAGGATCGAATTATAACCCAAACTAGTTTTCTTTAATCCTATCAACACTGTTCTCGAAGGAAGTTTGCGAAGAAAAAAGGCAAAGGCTCCTGTCACACGCCTCTCTCTTTGGCAGCGCTGCACGACTGTTACCTGTCTGCACCCAGCTCGGCCACCTTTTATGGTCCCACCCAGACAAAACATAACCAAACCCGTTCATTTTTCACAATTCTAGTCGACAAAATATTTCTCACCTTTGTGATCAGCCCGAAAATGATCAGAGTGCTATAGAAAAAGGCCAACGGCCCGGGGCGGGGTCAAAAGGAAGAAGACTAAACCAGAACAACGACATCAATTCTCCCCAGTCTACATGCAAAAAAACCTTGTTCAAGTGTGTATATTATCGCCGATATGGTTGTAAAAATGAGTCTCATTTCCCCCCACATCATGGCCCTACAGTACATGGCTCGACACATAAACCGGAATTCACTGCACTGCCAGACCTAACGCTATCATGTTGGATATACAGCCGACATTAGATAGGTACTGAGAACCATGTATTTTTCAAGACTAATATGCTCGTACATCTCAATTTTCTGGGCCGCCGTTTTACAAGCTTTCTTTTCGTTTGCGAGGAATGGAGAAAAATAAGCCAAAACATGACTCCGAATTAGAAAACAAGATTTGTTGATCAAAAACCACTATAAGCCTGTCAAAAAGTTACTTTTCAAAGTCCCATCATACCACCCGCAGTGCCTACTTTTGATGGCTCTACAATGGTAGCCATTTTTTCCGAAACTAGATGAGGCCATACGTCAGTAAAGTAAGATAAGTTACCTGAAAGAGCTGACAGTCATCCAACCGTCCACCAGACGACCACCCAAACCAGAGTGTGTTACTGCTCTCCTGTACTCAGCTCGTCAATACGCAATCAAAGCCCTTTTTTTAAATGCACAAAAAGACAACCAGGTTCGGCTCCTCAACGACGCCGGCTGGGCCTGGATATGATTTGGATAACTAAGCGAATAACAAGCCTCGAATTCAAGGCGTCGCATCAAGATGACAAAAGGCATTCCGGACCAGCTGCACTCACTAAAGAATGCATCATTTTTTGAACAAAGTATAGGACAACAAGGAATGACGGCGTCACCAAAAAACTGAAAACACGAAAGGATCAAGATATTCGCTCTAGCATACTGGCCGAGGTATTTGAAAGAAGAGCTTCCTGCATATCAGACTTGGATGAGGGCAGCGAGACGCCAAAGAGGAAAACCAGACCAAAAAGGGTGCAGTGGGACGACAGGCACCGTCGCTTTGATTAGACAAGAAAAACCAATCAATGTATGACGAAGGGGAATGGGAGAACACGCACTCTGCTGGTCCGTTTTGTAACTGGTAGAGGACGAATTCGTTGTTGCCTGCACGAATAATCATGGAATATGGGATTGGATGATGGAAATACAATTGTCAACACAATCGATGCCCTTGAGGCGGCCGGACGAGTCAGTGCCAATACTATTGGCACCCACTCGACTATTTGCGCCTTGGCGCCACAAAGTGCGCATCGAAACGCAATGAAACTCATTCACTACTGGCCATCGGACGCCAGCCCAGTGTATTACGAGTCCACTCGCCGAGGACTCTTTCCTCGCCAACGGGGACTCTTCATTGAAACTTGCACTATTGCGCCATTAATCACTAAATCACACACAAAGGATCCACACCAACAACTTGTCACAGGCGCGTGTGTGTGAGTGTATCAAAATACATTGAGTGCTTATTGAAGCCGACAATAGAAGTGATTTGGGACAGCAATAGAAGCTAATGCGGAAACGCGATTTAAATGTGGGAAAGGGTGTGCATAAAAAGTGCTTTGTGCTGTAACTGCGAAATTCTTTAAAATTCGCGGTGATAAAAAGCTAACAATACAGTATATGAACTGTTGAATGAAATGGCTGTTTTCGTTATCATAAGAGCACTATGTACATATCTGCGTCCAGGAGTTGCGAAGATGTGGATACGATTAATTCATAACTTTTTGTCTTTAAGAGGTAATCGGAAAGGGCTTGGAGATGGTTGGTGAAGAAGTGCCCCAAACGGGGCAGTATGCTCATCTTCCCAGCCAGCCTGCCAGGGTCGACCGTACCGAATTTTTTGACCGTACCCGTCCCGTACTAATAAAAAACTCCATAATGGTAGCCAAAAAAATTTGTAAAGGTTTTTCAAAAGATTTTATAGATTTTAAAAGTAAAGGCTTTCTAACTCTGGTGTGCATCTCGAAAATTGTCATGCCTAATATTCATCTACGCCTTCGCTGTGAACATTTTGATCATCGTCGGGTTTTAAGATATGTACAGTAGTTATTGTAACCAATAACAGCAATGAAGTTTGGATAAGAGCCCAAAGTCCTTGACTTCAAAGAGGTCTCCACTCCTTTGATACCGCAGATTACCAGAAATCCTTTGGCTCTACCATGCTGCTGTACCTATAGGCTCAAAGATCCTTCGGGGTCTTTGAACTCATGATCTATGTACAACTCCAATGATATGAGACCGTGGTATAAATCTGTGCGACCAGCTCATTCTGTAGTAGATCTAGAAGCCTTCTGTTCGATGTCTTGCACAAAGATGCCGACAAAATTTTTGAATAGGATGGATGAGAGAACATTGCAGAAAACATCTGCTGAAATTTGATCGACATTGGGCTCCCTAACCAGCGCTTCAAAAAATTGCAGGCAAGGAATTTAGTCTTTCATGTACGAAACCAGCATGACGGGCGCCTTCAGTTCAAGAAAGCAGCATTTTTAGCAGCACTCGGTACAATTCACAAGGAGTTCATGAGAGCTCAGCCCCAAAGTCAGCCTACTAGCATCAGGATTATAAGATAAGATGCTCTGCGATTATATGCTTGAAATTTTGGTCTCTTTTTTAGGTCGGTTATTTCACAATAGTTTGGGATTATATATGTTTATGTATAACCAACAGCTGCTAGATATAACCAACAGCTGTATAAGCCAACAGCTGCTAGATTCATTTTCTCTTCATTTTCTCACACATTGGCCGCTTTGAAGCGGCTGAATGTACGCGAGCGTTTAAGTACACGCAAAATATTATAAAACTCGGTACGACCGTACCGGTCTATTTTCAGTGCCGTACCGTACCGTACCACCTCCTGGTTCGGCGGTACGGTGGTACGGTCGACCCTGGCCAGCCTGAGGCATGATCATATGGGTTGGCTTGCTATAATCTAAACTTTTTCAAGCCGAAATTCAGGTGAATGCACCTCACAGGACCATGGCCTTGCACGCCACTTTTCTCTTCAGCTCCTACGAGTACAGTACATTGCGATACGTACGCGTATATGTTATGTTGATCTGCAATCGGCTTGGTGGGCCATGTTGTTGTTATGTTGTATATGTTATGTTAAGCTGCAATCGGCTCAGTGCAATCCACACTGATTAAGTGTTTGTTGATCAGTGTGGATTGCATTGTGCATTGATTGCTTTTATGCGACATTGGAAACTGATTAGGGTGGCTCCATAAAAAATACGCCGCCTCTTATTCTTGCAACCGCACATTGTCGCAGCCCATCGTATTGTCACATTAGCAAGTCGTCGGAAACGGCAATCTGCTTTAAAAATTGATGATCGCCGGCTAATGCGCCAGACGCTAGTAACTTCTTTGAGTTACAGTGCCGCCACTAATTGTGCAATGTGTTGCGTTAAAGAAAACCGGATGCACTCAATGATCGCTGAATGACTCATTGCTCGGCAAAGCAGCACTCACGCTCATCTTCCCAGCCAGCCTGATAATGATCATATGGACTTACGCATGCAGATTATGCAAACTCACGGTCAACATCTAAGGACTGCTGCTTACTATTCGAAGAGTGCAGTGTCAGCGAAACCAGCTGATTCAGGGCTGATATTGGTGATTTCGCTGGTTAAGGAATTGGCGCATGGATGGCAATGAAGAAAGAAAAATACCAGGGCGTTTTACTTCCACTAGCATACATACAAATGACAGCTCGAAGTGCAACTAGATCACAACCTGACTCACCGTAATCGAATGACGAATACATGACTGAACAGTTCCGACGCATTTCGCATTTCTCACCATCAGACGCATGACCACGCCTGTGGGTCTTTCTGTTCTGTGTTCTTCGAGTGCCGAAACCCCTTCCCCAAAGCTACGATGAGTTTCAGGTGACGGTAATAAGTATTCTAATTAGACAGTAGATGACACACATCTGGAAAGAAGATCGTTGCCCTGGCCTCCTGTGGTGAGCATAGCGAGAGAGCGAGCGTGCACCCTGCCAAGGATCAAATCCATCACCTAAGGCAAGGATATATTTGAAAGCGGAAGGATTTCGCCGCCGAGAAGGAGAAGCTGCGTAAGAACTCCGATCCGCGCTGAAGGAGTACTCTGAGATCCACAAGATGTGATAGCTAGGCTTGTCTTCTGAATTAGCCAGTTACCTCCGCTTATCGCTGAAGAACGAGTCAGCCGTGTTATTTGCTGAACTAGTCCTTTTGCTAACGCTATTCGCAAAGCAAAATCACCATATCATTTAATCAATTTCATCTCTAGTCCGAATTTCACGGGCAAGTCTAGGTGTGCCGAAGTCAGGGTGCAACCATCATGCTGTAAAACTTCCGATAATTCCTCTCAAACTACTGGGCTATCAGTAATCGCACCTCTTCTTCAAGCTATAGAGCATTTGGAAATGGACCTACAATCTTACATATCCTTGGCTGAGAACATCGTCGATATGCCTGATAATCCACCTGGATATGTCAAAACATCTCGCCACCTTCACAAGATCCTGAAATTTATCCAAAACATGCGAGCCAAAGCTCCCAAAGGTAAAACAAACCAGTAGACACCAGTCTGTCAAGATGAGGTATCATATTCTTTGCGGCGACCACGCCCAATCTGCAGGCGCAGGATGGAGGGTGCATGCCGTGTGCGAGTGAATAGCCTGCTGTTACGAATAGTGCATTCCCGCTGTCTGCATTTCGTCATATTACGCGACCATTTTCTCCTCATTCATGAGAACACAAGACACAGACGATAACTCGAGACAGACGAGACAAGGTCAGTCATCACCCACGATCATTCGCTCATCACACGTCAGCAGGAACTTCTTCCAGCTGTGGCGGCGGCGACGGACCACCTTCGGGCACTTCGGCTCCACCTTTCTTGGACTTCTTGCCCTTCTTGGACTTCTTCTTCCCCCCGCCACCTTCCGGCGCCCATGGTTCCGCTCCCGCCTCGGCCTCTTTGACCTTCTTCGACTTTTTGCTCTTCTTCTTGGACCGCTTCGACTTCTTTTTGCCCCCCTCTTCCGTCGTCCATGCGGTACATATGAGTCCCTAAAACAAACTATTACCATGCAATCGAGTGCTACTCTTCGAAACCAAAATCTTATTTGAAACGTTCGACCTTTGCCCAAGAAGACTCGAAATCGTAATCGGCCGAAATCCGAGTCATGTAGTTAGAGTCAAGTAAACACCAGATGTGATAGGCCCAACTAAAAAATGAAATGGGAATGAAAATGCAAGAGCCGACACATAAGCATGGCCGAATTTACATTCCAGCTGCCTAAGCTTCAGATGGGAGCTACCACACAAACTGGGTAAAAGTGTCTGACGGTAAAAGACAAACATACTGGAAGGCAGCACAGCTTATGAACTGTGGTTGGTGATGTAGCCCTCGCGCCTGGTGGGCCATGGCGAGTGGGAGAGAGTAATCGATACTCTCCCCTGGCTGGGAGACGTCAACCCCTCGGATTGATGTTTCAGCCCTAGGTATAGTCGCAAGACTTGCCTGTTCCTGTCGGAGTTTATTGTCCCGTCGACTTCGGCTGGCCAAATCCCTCCTACGCCTGCTAGGCTTGGTTATAGCAAGAGGCCTCCCCATTCTACTCGGTGCACCAGTCCATGCCATAAGGTACTGTATGTCACCCAACGTATATGGTAAGCCTTCAGGACTCACCTGGCAGATGTAAAGCATGCAGCACACTTCCAGTTATGTGCGCTGCGATCTCCGACATGGGGCAACGCTAAAGCACTGGAAACGCCGTATTGTGACTTGTACTAATCGTAAGTCTTTGCCAATGAGCTGCGTTGTCCCCTTTCAGAGCTGCGCTGCGTCAGAGGCGCTATTTATCGCTGAGGCTATACATGGAAGCGCACGCGACGGCAAAAAACCTGCACCACGCGAGGCTGACTACTTGGATCAGGCACCGTGATCGCGAATCGGCTCCAAGTGATAGTCCATGACGTGTCTGGTCTCTCTGTAACTAGCTCTCTGCTTTCCTCTTATTGTCAGGTGCAGATGCCGAGCTAGGCCAAGTCTACTCGGCGCGAAACGTGTGGATACACATAGTGAACGGGTCCTGATCAACATATTCACGAAAACGAGACCAGGGCTTGGGCCCCATGGTTGCTTTTTACTTCAGCCATAATCCTATGCCTTCAGGAAGCAGTATGGAGTTGATTTAAATTGACACGTTAAAGGGTACGACTTACGCTAAAGTTACTGTAGATTATCTTACAGTGGGCTGAAATTTAAAGAGTTTAAAAAGCAATTGATCACAGGGCTTAGATGTACAGTGCATGCGACCGTATGTTGGATACTGCTGTGCACTGTACGTGGCACGAATGAAACAAAATTAGCCAAGTGGTGGCACCACTTGATGGAAAGTTCCCAGCTAAAGTATGTTCATATTTGAGCCGAGTCATTCTTCAAAGAGCAAGAGAACCAAACTTTGGAATCTAAGTTAGAAGCGAGTACTGTAATTATTCGAAAGAGATTAGCGAGAACTCCTGCAGTACAAACACATTAGTTGACTTAAATATTAAAAGTCGAAATGTGAACAACTGAACAAGGGACGAAAGCCGGAGGCACGGGCGCATTGCGGCAACCAAAATATGGGAAGCGAAGTGTCCACAAACTAAAAATTATGGCTGGAATCTGCAATAGGCACATTACTATGCGATGTTAGCTGAGAAAGATCCATCATCAAATAGGCCCCTCTGATCATGAGCGACCCCGCGACAGGGCCATGGGGGAAGCCACTGCGTCGAAAAAAATTTAATTATTGGTTACAATCGGCATTTTCTAGCTCCAAATAGGAGTTTGCTTACTGGGCACTTATCACTTACTGTACTGTTGATCTCCTCGACATCTCGAAAGCCACTCTTGTCTCCGTTGGCTCCTCTCCTGCAACCTATCCTAATCAGACCAGAAAGGAGACAACAGCAATTCATCAGCGACTCCATCAGTGATCACTTGAGGCAAGTAAGACGGCAGTGAGAAGAGACACAAGAGCAATAGAATACTAAGAAAAGTCTTTATTGCCATCGACGCACTCGGCGCAGGGGGGGGAAGGGGGAGAAGGGGGGGGAAGAAAAAAAAAAGGGGGAGGGGGGGGGGGGGGGGGGGGAGGGGGTGAAAAGTCGCCAAGAAATTGAGGAGAGCGGGGGGGGGTGGGGGGGGGGGGGGTTGGGGGTCGTGGGGGGCGGTCTTTGTTCTCCCAGGCAGGGTAGGCAGGCCAGTCGGCGGGCAACCACAGGATCACAGAATCTAGAAAGCGACTCCATCAGTAAGCTTTATTCACGAGGCAGACCAGGTCGGCTCACCATCTGCACCTTCAGGCTCTTCAAGAACTTCTGGACTCCTTGCAGGCCTTGGTCGCAGCGCTGACTCAAGGTGGCAATTGCCAGTTGCCCGCTCGAGCGCGCTCAGAAATGTCGACGTATTTGGGCAGGGCGGATTCTTACACGTTGCGCTCCACGTCCCTCGTCTTCCCGTACACGAACAAGTACGCATCCCGCCCATCAGCATCTCGGTATGCAAAAAGAGAGGATCGTGGAAGCCCTTCTACAGGGCATCATCTCTACAGGGTAGTTTCGCATCATCTCCTACAGTACCCCCCCCCCCCCAACTCGTCGGCGTACGGGGTGACCCACTCGTCGCTGAACGTGTACCATCGGGTATCAGTCGCCACTCGGATTCGGGCAAAGTAGTGGCCGCCTTGCACGCCGCCCGAGTGGATCAGGATGGCAGTCAGCTCGTACCGACATCCGTCTTCGCCCCACTCACGGACTTGTTCTTCGGAAACGAAGTTGCGGAGGCTGAGGATGTTCGGGAATGCGACTAGGTGTGTCAGCTTCGTCTGCGCATTCCTCGCTCTGAACACACGAAAAGAAGCTGGAAATCAGTCAAGTTGGGAGCCAGTGGCCTCACTACCTGTCGAAGTGGTATCGAAGCAAGTGCAGGTTCAGGAATCGAGGCAACGCGACTGGCCTCGCTCGCTTTTCTGCCTCCTTGCCGCCGCAGTTCTGGCACTGGTAGCCGTTGATTTGTTCGTCCTGAAAGGCCGTCCATGAAGAGAACTGATGGAACCAGGAAGAAGTGCTTCGCCGCAAAGAAGAGACTCATACTCTGTTCGACGCCCCTAGCTTGCATTGCGAGGTTGTAAAAGTCGCTCTCGTTCAACGACTCCTGGCCAAGGCTTGCAGAGTGAACAACGTCTGCCTGCTGAACTGCATTCGAACGAATGGCCTGCCATTACGGCCAGTGCAGCCCCGCTGTCTGCATTTAGTCATATTATGCGACGTTGTTCTGTTCATTTACCAGAAGACACAGGCGAGAACTCGAGAGGCAGAGAAGACACAGCCAGCGTACAACGGTCAGTCATCACCCACGATCACTTGCTCATCACACGTCGGGTGGGGCTTCTTCCAGCTGCGGCGGCGGCGACGGTCCACCTTCGGGCACTTCGGCTCCACCTTTCTTGGATTTCTTGCCTTTCTTGGATTTCTTGCCCTTCTTGGACTTCTTCGATCGCTTCGATTTCTTCTTCTTCTCGCCACCGCTCTCTCCTCCCGCCTCCGATCCGCCCTTGGACTTCTTGCTGCGTTTCGACTTTTTCGACTTCTTCTTCTTCCCTCCGCCACCTTCCGGCGCCCCTGGTTCCGCTCCCGCCTCGGCCTCTTTGCCCTTCTTCGACTTTTTGCTCTTCTTCTTGGACCGCTTCGACTTCTTTTTGCCCCCTTCTTCCGTCGCAGCGCCGCCCTTCTTGCTGCCTTTCTTCCCTTTTTTGGACTGAAAAGGAAGAATGCAGGATGCAGTCTGAAGTTACCGGATCAGACCCTTTCAGGACTTACCTTCTTTTTCTTCTTCGGCCCTCCTTCGTCGGCGCCCTCCTCTTCTCCCTCCTTCGGTGCCTCTTGGGGCAGTGGCGGAGCTGGCGGTAGTGGCGTTGCGTCGGCGCCAAAGGGCGGTGGCAGTTCTTGCACTGGCGGTGGTGTAGCGAGCATGGGCGGGGGAGCGAGCACGGGTGGCTGCCCGGCGTCTTGCTGCTGCGGCACGACTGGCGGCGGTGGAGCAACTCGAGGTATCGGCGTCAGATTCAGACCCGAGTACTGATCGATCAGTTCGAAGGCTTGTTGGCCGAACGGCAGGCCCTCTTGTCCGCTTTCGACTCGCTGCTTGTGCACCAACAGGAACATGAGCGCGCCGCCGAACAACAGAATCAGGAACGACAGCGGGTCCATTCTCGACTTGCCACGACCACACGATCCACTGACTTCGCACACGAATGACTAAACTGTAGTGGGAAGCGACCTTATAACTGCCAGATATTGTACAGGTACACGCCTGCCAGCTCCTGCGAGTGTAAAGCTGTACAGCATGGCTTTCAGCTGATTGTGGGGTTGAGTTTGCAGGCCCTCAGCTGAGACGGCTTGCTGACGAGAGATGGGAACCAATTATAGTGCAGTACCCTACTGCAGTGATCCTACATCGCACTGTTCTTTCTTTCGTGTCCTTTCGTTGTTTGAGCTCTGTCAAAAGTTGATCAAAATCATGCGGGGTGGAAACACAATAAAGTATGAACAGATGCTGTGTACTCGTATGCCCTCAAGGTAACAGGGACGCTGCTTCAACTTTCACGCCGATGAAAAGGATTCAAGACTTGTCGCAGTGCTGCTTGTCGAAGTCGCTGCCAGTGGCACACATATCATGTAAATTTCCTTAAACTACAGACGGCGCTCTCCTGCTGATGGAACGGCACTTTGACCAAAGGGAGACAGTGCACATGGCTTTCTTGGACTTAGAGAGAGCATTCCACAAGGTGCCGCACGACCGATATAGTATCCTCAGGTCGTAAGGTGTGCCTGAGATTCAAGTGCGATGGTGCAACTGCTCTGCTGTACAATCGTGCAACAAGCTATTCGATGCGCAGCTGGAGTGTCTGATGCATTCAGTATCAACGTGGGTGTTCGTCCACGAAGGCTCAGCGCAACAAGACAACACTGTTCAAATGCTTAGGATCCCACGTGGCGGCCGACACAGATACCTTCGCCGATGTAAGACTGAGAATCCGCAGTGCTTGGCAGAAGTGACGGCAGGTGACAGGTGGTATGCTGCGCGATTGCAGAATGCCAACGCACCTCAAATCAGAGGTGGCATGCCAGTTGCTCGGAATGGTCAGTTTTACGGATCAGAATGGTGACCCACAACTAGGCGCTGCACACTGTTGAAATGAGAATGCTACGATGGACACTCGGCTTCATAAGATCTGTCATCAGAGGTATTTATAATATCTGTCAACGTGGGGAACGCACGCTTTGGCCAAATGCATCTGCTGACGGAAGAACTGTTGTTTTCGTTGCTCGATGGACGTACGAAATTCAGTGCAACGCGATCTGGCACCGATTCTTGATTCTCCACATAAGGGCCGCTGAGCTGGCTCCATTCATCGTCGTGCCATTCGGTTCTGCGAGTTGGACACCTCACATGTTCGGCTTACGTTTGGTGACACTGGCCGACGGTCCGTGCGTGGGGGTAAGTTGTGGGGCGCTGATGTTCCAAGTCTCGTCGTGGCCCGCGCCTATCATCCATCTTCGAAACGACCGCACGTGAGGCAAGGTGGAGTTAGTGTCTGCGTGTTAGTATACCATAGTCTGCGCACTGTACACTGCCTAGCACAATCTTAGACTCCTATCCAGGGTCGCGCTTGACACCCCTCAGGAATAAGCATGCGGCTACTTGTTGGTTGTCGAAATTTACAAGGGGCGTCACTTGGTGCGAGGTGTCGCAGATGGCATTGGAGAGTTGCTAGACAAGCCGGCCCAAACAACGTGCGTTTAAAGTCATAGCCCGCCTACCAACATACGACAAGAGAAACCAGCAACTCGGAATCGGCGTTAGCTCAAATCATTTTGTCGATCATCAGGTCCCGCGATCAGTGACCGAAAAAGTTTCTGTGCGAATTTCTAGATTAAAGCAGGTTGGGCTGCTTCGTTCGCACTGCGCATATCATTAGGGTTAGGATGTGCTGGAAGTGGCCATTGCCTTGCATTGGATTGAACTTGCCTGTCCGCTTTGTTTCGACGTACTGTAGCTCCATGATGGACCCACGCGTGAAAGTGTGTGTATGCGACCTTTACCGTGATCGTCTTGCCGGTCAGGCTATACGCAAAACTTGTTGGAGGCCCTGCGCGTAACTGGGACCCAATCCACAAGTAGTTTGTGCGAATTTCTAGATCTGGGATTCCTGCTACATCGTCGGCGCCAGAAATCCTGGACTCTTTAGACATAGCTATTCATGGAAGCATAATTGGTTCCCTTGTAGCCAATGATCATTTAGCCACGCCTGTGATGTCATGTCTGTTCCGCGCGAGCACCGTGCAATTCATATTAGAAGTGGATTGGCCACGCCTATGGAGGACTACGTGAACTTCTTAATGTAAGCACTTGTATGGGCTAGGTTCTTTTGGCTAGCTTAACTCGCAAAGTAAGGAGTCCAGTAGTTGCACACGTCAGGCGACGATGCAATAGTGTGAAAGATGCTGTATTTGCTACCGAATTGCAAAGTGCAGGGCAGAAAACTCCTGAATGCTGAGAACGCGCCTGAACATTTGTATAGTTACATATTATTGGACCTCGGTGATCAGCCCTCGAGTGTGGTTTGGTAGGACACTCACAATCAGCTGATAACAAAAAGCCGCGGGGTCAGTCTTCAGAGGGACACTCTTTACAGGTGGTATGCAATCGTCTTATGACCAGAATGATACTTTGAGACGAGCTAGCATAAAACACAGTGCACAAATGCGGAATCTCAAGAAGAGGCTTTTTTTGTTCGTGAGGGATTGCAGCCGAACATTTGTACTGGAAAGGTCCTTGAGACTTTTGAAAATTGGAGGAAAAATCTGTTAAGTTTTCACATGCGCGCTCGCAAAGTATCAGATGGTCTGGCACTCCACCTCCTTCTACTGTGGCCATCAGATGCCCTTTTGTAATAATTATCAAGGAGCACATGCCTTCTATCGCATTGCGGCCAATTTGTGACAACTCCCACAACCTTCCTTCACGTCCTTCTCGACCTACTCGTTCAATGACTTGCGCGCACAATATCCCCAACATAGGTACCCATGCGCAGACCGATTCTTTTCGCTCCAACGCCATTACGTGACGTAAAGACGACTTGTTCTCGCAGAGTGTAGTCGTTCCATCAGTATTGTGAGTACATTTGCGCACATTCGTTCACCTTACCCTTATTATAAGTATTCGCTGTTGATCCGCTAAATCTTCAATAAGCATGGGGTACTCGCTGGCTGAAATCGTTGGTCCTTATGGACTGCAATTAAGGAAGATGTTCTACTTGGTGACCCCATGGGAGACTACTTATCGAACTCTGGAAGATGTGCCTTTATTCCTTGATGAAGTAGAATCTTGTTATTTGCTTATTCCCTCTGCCATTAATAAGTTTATGTTTCCTGATAGGCTATTCCTTGGTTTCTTCTACTGATCGGTCTCGATATATTTATGTGTCGGGTAAAAGGAATGAAAGACGAATACAACTTCCATGATTTTCTCATATCGGGCACATCAGGGTTTTTTCAAACTGTATTAAACAAGTAAGTGGTACTGCATGTTATAAAGCTGATAGGTGATAACTCTGGGGGCCACTGGGACATCTTGTCTAGCGAACTAATCGAATCGAAGAATTAGCTACTCCTCCTTTATGAGGCATACACACCAGGCTTGGATTTGGTGGGCTGGAGAACAGGCAAAAACGCGTCCTACTTCAGGGTAGTCATGCGGACAATAGAAATGTCAATGTACGTGTGGGTGTTCGAGCATTGGTGCATTTATCCACTTCCACCAGAATCGGCATGGACATGGATCATTACATTCTTTACTGTCGATTTCTTTTATTATTGGCTTCATAGAGCAGCACACGGTAAGAGGCAGTGATGAGCCAATGTTATGAGCAAGAGTGCCCGTGTTCTGTTCGTAGAAATCAATATATTATGGGCGATACATCAATCCCATCACAACTCCGAATATTTTACCTTGGCCACTGCACTCAGGTATGACCTACCTGTCGTCCCTATACCCCCTTTTATAAACCTGTCTTTCAGGATGGGGTTCTTCCAGCAAGTATTCGCCCGCATTTTCTACTTGCCGCAAGCGCTTTTCATCCCGCCCGCCATGCACATGGCCCACGAGGCACTGAATCGGCTTTACCAATTCTGGACGCACACACCAGTCATTGGTCGACTAGGGCCGTTGGAATGGATTCTTAATACTCCCTCGCACCATCGGGTACATCATGGACGAAACCGGTACTGCATCGACAGGAATTATGCTGGTACTTTGATCATATGGGATCGACTATTTGGGACGTTTCAACCCGAACTAGATTCGGAACCCGTCGTTTATGGTCTCACGCACAATATCATGTGCTACGACCCAATTAAACTTGAGGTATACTGACGTAGTGGGGGTCTGGCGTAGCTGGTTGTGTCGCCATGGTCAGCTAAGCTCAGCTGGAACCCAGTCGGTCTTGGTTCGGCTCTCACGATCAACTGACAGGGAATGCTATCAAGTTATCTCTGCTCTGTTACCCTTGCTCTGACGGTGGGTGACTCGTCCTTCACCCCAGGCAAACGATGTGACCCACGTAGGGAAGGATGATCCCAGACTAGGCCTAAGGAGATCTCCCCCCACTGGTCTCTGCTTCGCTCTACTACCCTCACTCCCTAGAATGGACTCGTCTTCTGAACTCCAGTGTGTTTTCTTGTCGTATCACTCACGTCTCAAGATACTCTTCTGGTAGGATCTCGGCGGGCACTTTTGCTAAGGTCTAGTATCTTGGCGATCACGTGATGCGTGATAGACACCTGTGTTTGTGCTCCTTCTCGACTAGAGACGGAGAGTTCCACGAGACCCTTTACAGGCACACGGGCTGAAGATGGCTCCTCTCACCCCCCCCCCCCCCTGAAGGTCGTTATATCGATATTACATGGTTGCAGCCTGTATCCATCCTAAGTGGACTATAGGTTATGGCAAGGGTTTAAGCCTCATAGTACACAATCGGATCATTATGAGAAACTGATCTACTGATGTGACCTCTCTTTCAGTTCGGCCACCTCGTTCACATACTTTTCGAAAAGGTGCCCTCCATGAACGGACTAACCAATAAGCTTAAAGCTATCTTCTATGGCCCTGGTTGGGCCCCAGGAAAACCTCGACTAGGTGATCTGGCTGACATTCCTGAAGTAAGCCCCTCTCTTCGCACACCTTACAATGATTCACCCAGCCTATTTCAGATCGAGTACCCAGTGGTCAAATACCAATCAGGGGTAGCCAATTGGGTCTCCGTCTACGCCCTTTATCACTGCATAGCCATCCTGATGAATTACAAATCATTTATACCCAGAATGAAGGTAAGTTCCAACCTCGTCTCCTACCACTTTAACCTACCCTCCATCTCCAGATCTTTCCATGGAGCGTCCACTTGGAATACGCGTTTTCGATTGCGCTCGCTTACTTCACCTTAGGCAATGCTTTGGACAGAGTGTGAGTACCACCCTGCACATCCCTCCCATCCCCTCTACCACTCTACCCATTGCAGATGGTGGATAGGCTACGTTGAAGTAGCCCGGTCTCTTATCAATTACTATCGCATCAACCCATACGCGTGGCCACCGGGAACCATGCTGACCATTGTGCAAGTGGGAAGCTTTCTGTCGGCAGCACTGTGGTTCGTGCTCATGATGATGTTCAGGAAGAACGTGTTCCAAGTTGATTTCACACTGCGCGCGAAGACAGCAGATAAAAAAGTGAAGTGATAAGCTGATATCTGTGACACTATATCTCTGGACGGACTGTAATACATATGGCCCGTATCACTGAAGGAAGTGACCAGTGGTTTTGCGCCACACCACGCAAAAACCCGGGAGCAGCCAATCTAGTCTTCCGATCTGCTTCATGGCTGAAACATCACCCTGACGAGTAACGCTCCCAGTTGCTGGCTCTTTGCAGAGGATCGATAGCCAGACCAGCCTCTACAAGACGTCACGTTTTATCATATCCGTATTAGGTACATACTTCGCCACTATGCCCGCAACACGTACAACATAGAGTCGTTATAACTTTAGTGTTCCCTAGACAAACTGCAGAATCCGAGCACGAAGTTTCCGCAAAACTAGTTCCGTTGCCTCCTCTATCTTATCTTCAGCGCAAGATGCTCCACTAAAAATGTCCCACCTAAAAAAATATGCAAATCATTTATGCCATTACAATTTCAGAAGCCACTGCCTTCCATCAACTATAAATACATCAAAAGCATTCCCAACCACCAAGATCAATTATGCAGTGAAAAGAACGAAATAACTGACACTGAAAATCAACCCACAGAAAAATGCTGACCAAAAATAAATCTGGAGAACAATCAAACAAAAGTTTTGTTATTATCAAGTTCTATATATACAGAGATTCGCAGTCAAGCAACACGCAAATACAATGTCGAGTTATTCTTCAACGCATCTACGCAAGAGCAAGGCGCTCACCACTTCTAATTGCCGCAGAAGAATAGGATCTCTGGGATTTGTCCTCCTTGCACGACCGTCCCATTCGTACTTTCCGTTGAGCACTGGAACTGGAAGGTGACATTGTCCACGGTGACTTCGGACTGACCGTCTTGACCGAAGTAACACAACTCGCATCCTTCCAACACAGCGCTAGCCGTATACGAAACGTCTGGTTCCACTTGAACAGGTTCCACAAAGTAGACGGGGAAGATGTTGGAACTACCATCGCAGAACAGTTTCGTATTTACTATGGCTAGCGATTGCCCAGCTTTCTTCAATTCGATGCAAACCTTGAATTCTGCTGATCCACTGGACGATCCATACAGCCCGAACCCGGTGACGAAGACGCGACGATCGGTTGAGAACTGAATCGAATCGCAACGTCCACGATGGCGCCATTGATTGGACGCGTGAGCGCACGACTGAAAACGATGGCACCGACGCAAAGTCAACCCAATGCGGGGTCGAGTGATGAAGCGTAACGATGGCTTATTTCGAGCAAAGAAATATAAAAAGATATCGGCCACTTCGCGTGAGTCTAATAAGCCCGACTGAGCCGGTCCATTAGCGAATTCTTCAACCGGCACAGTTGGAAGTCGAATGTTTTCGATAATTGGCTCCAAAATAATTCGTCGATTTTCAATTGTTGGCATTAGCTGACGCCTAGCACATTCCGCATCCGTCCATCGCAATGCTGCTTCGAATACTGAGACGTCTGATCGTACGTTCAACGTATCTCGCTCAATGATTAGCTTTACCGATTCGATATCCAAGTCAACAAATCCATCCGAGCGTAGAGCCATTTCCGCTTGCGCGTCCACCATCTCCCAGCATCTGAAAGAACTTATCGTTCGAAACTACAAGGAGGCAACCAAACCAACACAACACGTACCTGCACATCAATTCTTCCTCTTCGAACAGTTGTCGCTGTGACAGCAGTAAGCACACGTTCCGGGCGGTCAATGTGGCTTCTAGGAAGTCGATGCAAGCGCGAATCAGATGAGTGACCAAGTATTTCTTGGCAGCGTACAGCGTTGCGAGGACTGTATCGAAACTCAAGTCGATCTCATCCGTGTATAAGTATCTGAAAAACAAGCAAATCTTAGAAAAGACCCCGGAAAGTTTGCGTGCTTAAATGCCTGCGTATACACACCCCCACTAACGCCATGGGGCTCTTTCTAAGGAGGTACACGACTGCTAAAAGACCCCACTACGTGCTTAAGTACCGCAGCAGAACCAAGTATGGGCAAGGTCGGCTGGGTTAAAGGGGGTTTGGGGGGGGGGGGGGGGGAGGGGAGGGGGAGGGGATAGTGATTGCGTGTGAGACAGGTCAGGTTTTTGGTCGAGTCGAGTGAGTGAGTTGTATGACTGTTTACATACAGTACTGTACTGTAGGCTGGCAGGACTGGAGGCCAGGGCTTGGTCAGTCAGGTTAGGTCTTGGTCCTGCCCACATACAATTTGATCGCTTTTGCTTGCTTTCTTTTCCCTAAGGGGGGGTTTCGAGAGGAAGGGTTCAATGTCCTAACCAGCCCAGCTGGGGGGGGAGGGGGTACCCCCGTTACCACCCCCCTTTCCCATACTTGGGCAGAACCCATCCAGTCCATTGCGCATGCTTCTCGGTCAATCAGTTATGTCCTACCGCAATATCCCTCTTACTTTAACAGAATACGAAAGGACTTTGATTCAACATCGGGCACATCGATATCGGCTTTCTTCGAGAATCCGCCAAAGAACATCGCGTAGAAAACACTCGAACCAGTGGCCAATACGTATGAATGAGCCGGAATGCGTTCAGGAGATTCCTGTCGATCTGCACCTACCAAAAACCACACATCAGCCATGAGCTCATTGAATAACATGGCAGCATTTCGTTGTCGAACGGTCGCTTTCGCATCTTCGTTGCCCACTCCATCGTCGCTGGTTCCGCTTCGTTGCCGATTCCGAATTTGCTGATCATGGCGGTTATAATCTGGATTAGTATTGAGAAGCAGCATCGACGATGATAGGCTTGACTAAAAAGAGAACTTATGAAACATCTGATTTCGATGGAACATGAAGACATTCTATTGTGGACTAATCATGATCGTGAATGCTAAGAAAATCGGTCGCCGTGGGATAATGCAATCATTTGCTCACTATGCAAGTTGTGAGTCATGCTTGTACCAAGGCCTACTTTATTTCCAAGTCAAAAAACACTTTACCGCGCATACACGGTAGCCTACCCTATTTTCTAAAAAAGACTTACTTTGCTGGTTGAATTTGGGAATCGTAGTGGTCGTGAGGGGACTGGTGGCGTCGCTTGAACTCGACTACCCACTCCGATATTCGGGGCATTCTCCGAATGGCTGCTGCTGGAAGCCGCATCAGGAGACACTGCTTCACCATTCGCATCCGGTGCAAACGGGGCCACGACAGCAGCGTTGACGTTATTGCACTTGGCCAATGACGGACTTGTCTTTAAATTGGGATTGTTTTCAGGAGGACCACCGCCGCCACCACCTCGAGATGTACTCATTCTCGCTCGGTAAATATGCAATCTTTCCTACAACCAACAGGACAGACGGACGATTTCAATGACCAGAAAGTAAAAATATCCGACGATTTCGATTTCGATTTTTGCCGATTTGACTCATGCTTACTGTAAGACGCACATCAGTGATGCGCAGGTGTCAAGTCGTCTACTGCTTTTTGAGGTAAGCTTAAGAACCTCACTGGTTATCCCCGTGTTTTAAAAACGTCATTCAGAAAATATGTTTTCATGAAAAATATTCCTTCATCTATCGGATTCTTAGGACCTATATGCCACAATGGGCAGCGGCATACCTTTCTGTATGCAACAAGTACTTTTTTCTGGCGGTAGGTATGGCAGGCCCCGCGATTCTGTGGCTGGGAGCGGTCTTCGAGACACCACGACGACAACTGACAAGTGAGCAGCGGTGATTACTTGCATGACTTGGCTGGGCTCACGATCAGCGAAAGATTGACACTTCCAAGGTACCTGATAAACACTTACCAGCGAATGAAAGCCTTACGTTAAAATTAGACCAGATTGGAATCTCGATAATGTACATACCTTGATTTTTTTGGCACGGCGGATCAATATTCACTAACACAAATTCTGCTGAAAGAGCGAGCAGTAACCTGCTTTTGAAAGTTTAGTGCAGCGATCTTCAATTGTTGCCAGCTTTTGTCACTGGCGCTAGCAACTTGGTCCTGCTGTATCACACCCAGTTTACTTGAAGCGCACCCGGCAAAGATATGCGCAGCACTGGCCCGCAGACAAGGAAGACGGCACCTTATATGTACGCACCCAGAACAGGACACTTTGTATGGAGTACTGGTCATCATATCACCTTGCATGGTCACTGGTGATATCGCTGGTCATCATGTATCAGTGGTTCTCACTGGTTCTTCTAGAATATTCTCGATGGCTGGACTACGCAGATTCCATCGATGCTGATTGCAATCGACTGGTTGTTATCGAAAATGTTGCTGACGACCAGGAGCTGGTTGAGTGTAGGCCTAAAGGTGACCCAAGACCCCTGACAGTACTACCTCACCGATTCAGCAGGGCTACCACTGCCCACACCAGCAAATCCTCACATCGAAGAATGCACTCGCAAAGGATCAGTAACCAAACTATGCGTCCTACCACCGTCTGACTATGAGGCGAAAAGTAAAAGCAAAAAGGTTGAAACCAAAATATCGTCAGATAGCGAATATCTTTCACTACTCCACATTACAAAATTGATCAGGTACGAAAAGCAAAGCCCATAAAGGGTTGAAACCATATACTCATACTCATATTTTACTCACCGCCCAAGCAAATACACGCACTCAAGGAGCGAGAGACACAGGAAAAACATACTATGCACAGATTAAAAGCGCAATTTAGAAATGCCAGAATGAAAACGTGAAAACCCCATAAAAATAGTCTCAGCAAGCACAGCATTCCATAAAACAGTCGACGAATATATAAAGCTTTGTTTATATGACTCAGTAAAATGCCTGGGGACAACCAGATGATGGGCTTCGCACGTACGAGCACTAGCACGAAAATCAGATTTGTGAATAAAACGGGCGTTTCCAAAATCATGAATACCATGATAAAATTTATAAAACTGAGACAGTTTCGAACGTTTCCTTCTCTCGAAAAGCGTGGACCAACCAGCTTTACCCAAGGCATCAGAATAACAAGTGGTAAAGTCGTTCAATGCTAGCCTAATTGCGTGCTATTAGCACGTTCAAATTGATCAATATCAGTCTGTAAAACAGGATCCCATGCTACGCAACCATATTCTAAAATTGATCTTACACATGAATCATGAACTTTCATAAAAACAGGTGGCGGTGCATGTCTCCCCAGTTTCCTCCAAAGTGCACCTATCACAGAACTGCATCGACGAAGTATCCATCGCTTGCGATTAGTGTTCGCGACCGTTATCTGATATAAAAACGTGTTTCCTGTTTCCAAAAAAAAACGGATAGTTGGCACCTTGGTTCCACCCCGTACCTGTGGGATTATTCTTCGTTCTCGTTCACGTGGTTCACACGAAGCCGTTTTTCTAAATGTGGTCAGATACGACATTGTTTTCAGAACTGGCGAAAGTAAGTTGACAAGGAAAATGAGTGGCAGTATTACTGTGAGTTCTTGGTTTTTCAGCATATGTTTTGCGGTTACATTAAAGGATGCGATAGTGAATATGGCAAGCGCGCGGTGGGATTCATGCACTTTAAAAAAGGCTGACGAAGAGGGACGCTTGGATCAAACACATCAGTCGAACAACGCCGCCTTCAGGTCACTGGAACAATGTGAGAATATGTTCTCGTCACTTTGTCGATGGCCGACTGACCAACGATAATCGGTATCCAGTCCTACACACGGGGCAAAGTGATGTCAGGCACAGCCAGATTCGTGATGCACGCCAAGTGGACGAAGTAGGGGAAGTGATCCATGGAAAAAGAAATAGTGGAGAAGTTATAAATGACAAAAACGTCGTTGCTAGTGCCCTTCTGGATTTGACTGCCAGTCCAGTACAACGATTGGAAGCTACAATCTATTGTCCATGTCCTGGGTGAGATGAAGATGGGCAAGAAGTAACCGAAGGTAAGACTGGGTGAACTGTTGGCCGTGAATTGTGAAGGTGCATGGGATGAGGGTTGTAGGAACTACTGCATGCACCGTAGGAGAAGTGAAAGGCTATTAAAAAAACCATGGACAGTCTTGTCAAGTTTCATGGGGTTTTGCCCCCCCCCCTCGTCAGTACATCGGCACTGCATAGGCACTATGGCGCAAGCAAAGGAATAGAAACCTTTCCATAACCCATAACTTGTGTATCTTTTCAGTTTCCGCCCGTTTAAAGCTAGTAGCCACTGACGACAGTCTCGCACCAAAAACAGCAGTACCGTCCAAGATCAAATGGCCGAACCATCCGTCGTTACCACTCAAACGGGTCAAGAAAGACGAATTTTTATTGGCTTTGGGACTGGATACAGCAGCAGTTCAAGACCAGTTCATAGCGCTAGAACAAGATGATGCGCTTGCTTGTCAGAGTTTGGCCCATTTCCACACATCGTCGTCTCCAACCGCATGTTGCATCTGATGGATGATGTTAGCGCAATTTTCTTAGCTATTACCTCACCTAGTGTGGAAATGTGACTGGACTGGATGTTTTTGCAGGTCTTATCACTTTTTCTGCGTTCAAATATCTCAAATCGAATTCTGTGATGTACGACAAGTCAACGATTACTGTACCTACTCCTCATCATCTGCTATCGAAATTAAATACAAGCAACCATACAGGCATAAAAGTAAGTCAATTGCGCGCTAGAACATAGAACGAAGGTCTTGAGGCTCCCCGACGCGGTCACCCAACGGCGACCACAGAAAAAGCTAAGCGCGATGCAATTTCCAAATACTGCACCCATTTGCATTTTTATCTGAGTGTGATAGGTGCAGTCCTGTTTCAGCTTGACTTTTCCAAGTGCATCGCGTTTTAAGTATGGGAGAGAGTCCGTGGCGGCGGTGTCGGTGAGTGACTTTGCGCGCATTTAATTTCGAGGATATTTCCTCCTCCAGAGCAGCACGAACAGGTAAAAATACGATCAACTGATGCACCAATATGACCCTCGCCTGGTGATATTTTCAGACCCGCTTTTTGCACGACGATATTTTGATGCCAGCCGTTTTCTGTCGTCAATCTGATGTGAACTTTAACAGCCTTCGCTTCGTATTCCTCCCCCCATTAAATCGCGGTCAGAGAATCCATACATTTCTGAGACTGGGGTGATGGGCATTGATGATACATTGATTGCCATATCTGATTCGATCGCCAGGTGAGCGTCCTTTTTGCACTGCTTCAACCGTTGATCTTGGTTCGCTGGTCCCGCCAATGCCTGCATCCGCTTCGACTCGAAATATTTTGGCCAAGCGATGGTCGTATACCGTGACTGGGCCCCTTCCGTTTCTGTTGTTCTCGAGACAATGTGCTCGCTGGACTTCAATCTGGTCGAGCAGGGTTCCCGTCGGCACTTCCTACTTGCAAACTTGACCAACATTTGTATCTTTGACTCGACTACCCTCTGCTGGTTTCTAAAAAAATTATTGAAGTATTTTAAAAGAGCCATCTAGCAGCATTGCAACTTACTGTCGTTGTTGCATTTAGTCACCAGCAGCTCACTTCAGTTGGCGACAGCTTCGTTAGTCCCTGCTGGTCCGGAATCCTCGCTCGCAGCGGCAGGCTCGTATTTTCCGCTAGAAATCAAATGTTGACCATACTGCTGACACATAAGGCGTGTATATACACATTCGCACAACATAATATACTCATGCAGGACATTTATGCCGTTCAGAGGGCCTATTCCTGAAGCTACACTGCGTCTGAGGCCATACAGCAGGCACTGGTGCTTACCGTTTCCTTGTTCACCAAACACCAAACTCGATACCGGTACCAGGTCATGCTTCGTTGCGAGGCGCGCTTTTTGACCAGCTCCTCTAGCTAGCCCTTTAGAAGATTCAGACATCCTCACCTCTGGCAACATTCGAAGCCATTTCCACATTTCCGACCGTGTAACAACTGATTTTTCTCAAATTTCCTTTTATAACTCACAAAAAAGAGGCTCAGTAAAACTCGTGAACGAGAACGAAGATATCCCACAGGTACGTGGTGGAACCAAAGTGCCGACAATCCGTTTTTATTTACTTAGCACACCCTTACATTTTTTGTCCATTACGGAATGAGACACGAAACAAGTTTTCATATCAGAAAACGGGCGCGAACACTAACCGCAAGCGACCCAGACCTCAGATCGCCAGGTTAAAGCTTGCCCGCGCAATTGCAAATCAGGCAGCAGATCGATTGTCGAATGACTATATCGAAATAAACTCACTCGCGATTTGGCAGCGTTGAAAGTATTGCCCGTCAGAATCGACCCAGTCCGAGATGAAGTTGTACCAGATGCTGAACTTCCATAATCGACTTCACAGGTACGAATAGACCAGTATCATATATCAATATATAGGATTGAAGTAGTACCTTGCCAGACCATTGTGTCAATTGTCTATCCCATAAGATCTCACTCCCAAACACCACACCCCTGACAGTACGTGCTGCGCATATCTTTGCCTGGTGCGGTTTAAGTAAACTGGGTGTGATACACTGCGATTGGCGGTGGCTCTCAGGCATCCAATCTGACTATGCAATAACTACGTACAGCCATCCCCTGACACCATGTTCATGTTTTACCACATCACCAAACGCTTATGCGAACTCGAGGGTGAAGGGACACATTTTATACGAAATAATTTACCGGCCCGCGAGTCGAACCCTCGCCCGTACGCGCGCACCTGGCGTGAGAGGCAGACGCCTCCCTTCAGGCCACGACACCAAAACGAAGCAGCATTCTGAACGTGGAAAATTTGTTAAACAAGATCGCTGATTTCGGAGTGGCCGGTTCTGTTAGTGGCGTTCAATTTGATTCAGGCTGCTTTGGCCAGCGTTGCCGTGGAAGAGCGATTTAGCGGTGGAGGCGAGAAGTCACCCCTAGCTGGACAGGACTAAAACGAAAGGCACCTCCCATTATTTGAAAATGCACCCAGCAAAGACCATCCACCTCGATACCAGACACGCATGTGCACGACAAGGAATTTTCATTGATGGAAGACCCGCTCACGGAAGGCGTCGTAAAATTTGCCACACTTGTCTTGAACATCGATCATCGATCATCGAATTTTGGCTTGGCTGCAGTTTGGCCCATAGCCGGCCATTACGTTAGTCAAATCATAGTATTAGACAGGACGTGTGCGCCGACCACACGGAAGCTTCCCGCTGCTCTCTACTAAAAGTGCCTCCACATTAGGGAACCCTGAATTGGACATCGACTTCCTCGGACGATAGCGGATGGGAAGCACGTCTGAGCGTCTGCACTCCATAGCCCCACCCGTTCTCACAAGGACTTTGAAACTCTCACACTTTTCTGATCGAAATTTCTATGTCTAAACCCCACCATAACGATTAATCAGCATCTGTTTGACACGATGGAGCTAGTACAGCAGCTTCCATAAACTCCGTCACTAATCGATTCGCAAACTGGTCCAAAGTAGATGACTCCATGTTGAAGAAGATCGCTTCACCCGGGCCGTACATCTCAGGACCAAATGCCAGACTCTGTTCGTTCTCCGGCGTGGTCTTGAGTAAGTTCAGACCCATGGATAAAGCCACCAACACGCATGACATGAGGAAACATTGAGAATCAGGCACACGTCTCGCTTTGCCCACAGGAAGCGCTGAAATTCGAAGGTCCAAGTTGGTTACATAAACCCAGGCTGTGATAAAACAGATTTGTTCACTTTCTGTAACAAGGCACCCAACTGAAGAATTTTTAGGCTGAGACCGCGTGCCTTCTCTGACGGCTTTCTTTCTACTTTTACATCTTCAAACAAGCATTGATCACTAAATGACATTTCTAGCTTGAATTCTGGCTTTTGGTAGAATCTATTCTTACCAAAGTCGATTGAGCTTCCAACTGGATTTTAAGCCAGACCTTCGTTGCCCCGGACCAGCTTGGTTCCTGAGTGCCCCTCGTCAGCTCCTCGAGTCAATTGGTTGTGGGATGAATGAGTAAGACAAGCATTAAGTCAATACGTCGATCAATAATGTGGACAAACACTTGCCTCTTCCAAACTTCCACAATGGGGACTGTAATGCTCAAAACGCAACGCTGACTTGACGCTGTCCAAACGGCGTAAGAATCGTTCCAACATAGAGTTACGTGTGTTCACGTCCAACTCATCGCTTCTATTCGACCAGTATATCTTCGCCACCCGTAGTCGGCCGTGAGTTGAGCTTCGGGCAAGCAGTCCTTCACCAGAGTCATCAGCGCCGACGTGGTTGACGAAACAACACCTCGTTCATTGATCGATTTCCTTGCCGATAAGATTCGAGAGGCTAAACGTAATAAATAGCTACATTCTTGTAGTATCACAAATTTTGCTCTGTGAAGAATGGTCTTCGTAAACATGGTCACATCAACAGTGAATAACTAAATGCATGCTCTGCTAGTTTTTAACTGGTGCTGTCATGTTTCGCAAGACCTCGGACAGCTTTACAATGCGTAAGTAGTGCCAGACGCAAAGGGATCGGATACACGACATTGTTGTGCGCGGTCACGGTCGTGCGCGGTCGGATTGACATCAGTCTGTGTTCGCGAAGATGGCTCCGATGCGGCTCGGCAGGTCGGTGGACGGTGAGCAGTCGTGGCCGTGGGTCTGGTTGATCGTGTTGGTCGTGTGCTTGGTGGCGACAGTACCGTTTATCGTTCACCTCTGCGCCAAGAAAGAGAAGGAAAAGAAAGGCAAGAAGAGCGAGGAAGCCGAGAACCAGGAAGAAGGTGAGGGCGAGGGTGGCGGTGAAGGCGAGGGCGAAGAAGGCGAAGGCGAAGGCGGAGACGCATCGGCAGTGGCGACTGAAGCCAGCACGGCAGCCGGCAAGAAAACCTCTGGCAAGAAGAAAGGCAAGGGCAAAGGTAAGCGGTGATGCCTTAGTTAGGGCTTGGTCTCGGTTCCACCTTCCTCGTCAACCAAGGCACTTTTTAGGTCCCAAAGGGAAGAAGAAATCCTCACCGAAGAAGGCAGCCGAAGAGGAGGAGGGCGAAGGACCGGGAGAGTCGTCGGCCGTCGCCAAGAGTGCGGTTTCGGGAAAAGCAAGCGCCAAGGTAAGACCAGGATCTGAACATTGTTTTCTTCGCAGCCACCCTCGTTTTAGTCGGGAAAGGCAGGATCTGAGAAACAAGAGTCGGAGAAGCAGGTGTCGGAGAAACAGGTGTCTGA
The DNA here is from genome assembly GCA_030248295.1 of Mesodorylaimus sp. YZB2_4. Taxonomy (NCBI): domain Eukaryota; kingdom Metazoa; phylum Nematoda; class Enoplea; order Dorylaimida; family Dorylaimidae; genus Mesodorylaimus; species Mesodorylaimus sp. YZB2_4. The sequence continues at coordinate 236,252 of JASANH010000838.1, read as the reverse complement.
GAAACAGGCGACAGAAAAGCAAGGGACGAAGAAGACGGGCAAAGCGTCGCCCAAAGGAAAAGGAAAGAAAGCAGCAGCCGCCGATCCGGCCCCTCAAGAAACGATGGCCATGGCTCAGTCGAATGTGTTCGACAAATCGACCGCCAAGGTATGAGCTTCATATACCGTACTAAAAACGCGCTATCTGACGGGTCTCCCTTTTAGGGATCGGGGGAAGATAAGGGCGAAGGCGCCTATCTTTCTCTCATGCCAGCGTCGTCCCCAAAGAACAAGGTAAGCTCCCTCTGACTGAGAGTCGACGGCTGTTCTCATTCTTACTGCTATTCTAGAAAGGCGGGAAGAAGGCCGCGGCACCTGCAATGTCGGAAGCTCCGCAAGCAACGTTGGCGGCGGCACAATCGAACGTGTTCGATAAGCCAGGCGGCGGACAAACCAAGAAGCCATCCCCGAAAGGAAAGAAAGGCAGGAAATGATCATCCGTGCGATAGAGCCGCTGTTCAAATGCTCGTTTTGCGTGCCTCTGTGCTTTGTACCAGTGATCTCTGTGCCTTTGCGATGACGACTCATGTGGCTTGGCTTGCAGCTGGCATCATAGCACAGATCTGACATGAATGCAGCGATTTTCCTCAGTCCATCACCTTCGCAGTCTCGCAACATACTTTTGATCAAATATCAGCCAGTCGGCAAAATCTTGTCGCAATGAGCGCACGGACACAACGTAGCAGACGACCCTAACAATCAAAAGAGTTAGCCGCATTTCTCGTCACCTCTCGCATTTGCTATCGATAATGGCTAGACGTCAATCCGACGAGACCACCGCCCAGGGCGTATTGTGGGAACACCAAAAATACAGTCTTGATCTTGACTTTTCGGCAGAATGTGATGACTCCTGAAAAAAGGGACCAGTGGGCATGCTCCACTACTCAAGCACTAATTACTTCTCCCTTCGACATAATAGTCAGCAAGGCCGTACACCCCATTGCGTTGTTAAGGACAAAGTAGACTATGGAAAGAGCACCAAATTCCATCGTGCTGTCGAGGAAGAATCGCTGCAGGTGATAAATGGTCACCAGGTTTGATAATCCGTACAACAACAGCAAGGCGGCAGTGCCGCACAAGCTCTAATCAAAAGTATAACGCTTGCAGTCCGAACGCGGCAATCATCAGGCACGCAACAACAACGGCCAGCGTTTTTGTAGACTCCAAAGCCCCACACCAGTGTGCTCGTCCCGATAACACTTGGCAGGATCTGACGGGATGCCGTATTTTCAGCGTGGCATGGTCGTACCCAACAAACGGCTATATTGAGCTGGGTGGTACTGCATGGAAACTGCGCCAGTATTGTCATAGCCATGTCACAGTATGGTAGTGCTCTCAAATGCCTCATACAGTACAGACTAGGCTAGTCTGCACTGCACATAGTCCCGCGCCTATCCCGTATTTTTTGCTCTATGTAAGGTAGAGATTGGCAGTCTTTTCCAGGCTTCGTGTGTCTGCTTTTGGTGCATGTAATTGCAGCATCGGCAGCTGAGGACCAGACTGCACTGCATAGTCGAGTCATGGGTAATGCGGGCCCTTGATTTCTATTGCAATTGCTGATCGCGAGCCAGTCCCTGATCTGTTTCTCATCCCCAACAGGCACACCATTCAAAGCGGCAACCTAAATTCTATCCCCGACCCCCTGCAGTGTCATATCCCCAAGGCAGCAACCACACGTCGATCAGACACCGGGAGGCCCTCCACGTCCCGAGTCCTCTTGGCCATCAAGGACACACAAAGTCTCGCGGAACTGCACTCCATTTCTTTCACCACACGTTCAAACAGAAAAGCATCCACGCATTAGCATGACAATAAATCCACACGAGCTGTTCAGCATCTGAATCATCAACACCGAAACACGCCTCTTATCACTGCCCAATAATCTCATCGTAAACTAGACCATCAGCGTCACACGCCATTAAGGTGCTCCGGAAAAGACAAAGTGGTCAGGATAAATTCAATCAAATTACTACTTTTCATCAAAAAAATAAGAACCGTTGAACAAGTACAATGAGCAAAGCCCACAAAAGCTGACCTTAAATACTCTAAAATCAGAACAAAAGTACTGGTAAATGATCAAACCAAAACGCAGACATACGCCACGCCTGCAAGCGAAATTTAAAATCCATTTTTCTCTTTTACAATTCCCACCTTATTCCTTCTTCTCTTGCGTTTTTTGCTTCTTAAAAAACGGCACTTTGTCCAATTGCTCGCGGGCGATATCGCTAGCTTGTTTCACTTTCGATTCCACGATGCCGTAGTACTGATCAATCTGAGGTTGATACAATTCGTATACCTTTGGCAACGTAAATAACCCGACGAATGCTAGAAAGAAACACAGCCTTACCAAACCATATTCAAGATAACAAAGCCTCCTCCTTACCCAAAATGATCAAAGCCGTGCCCGAAAAATAAGCACCGACGTACGTCAACGCCCACAGCAGCAACGCAAATTTTAGCGTATCGCATAAATCCTCCACGAAAAATAGACGCCTTAGTTGATGGACTAAATCTTTCGTATACTTCAAAAATACGTCGACTTGCTCGTGCACATAATCCTGAGGCAGATCCAGATTTTGCTCCAAAAAAGGTCTAAAAATTCAACCATGTATCAGCCATTACCACACCCGATCAAATCTGACTTACTGGAACGGATTCTTATTCTCCGTTTTCTGCACCTTTCCCATAACGCCGGCATACGTTCGATAACCCAGCGCCGCGATCAACACCAACAAACCCAAATACGAACCGACTGTAATTATATTGAACACGGCCAAGCATATCAGTAAGGCCAATGTCACGCCGAAGACCAATCCCGATTTCTTCACATCTCGCCAATAAATCAAGTCCAGCACTGAAAAGAAAAACACACAGTCACTCCTCAAACCCTGTTGCCTCTTCCTGCCAACCTGCACTCAATCGCAGATCGAACTGACTTAAAGCCTTATTCAGATTTGCTTGGCCTCAGCAGTTAGAATAACACCATCAGTCGTCGTCAACAAGATTAGCTCATCGCCTAATTGAATACAGCCCTAATCAATAACGCCATCAACCGTCCATAAACCCTTTTCCTCCAACAGCATAAACACAGCCAGCCAGTGCGTTTCCGACAAGCTGAGTACACTGACTGACAAGACGAGTGCGCAAAAACAAGAAAATGCATTCAAGAGTCGTCGTTCGTTCCAACTGAGAACCCTTCTATCAACTATTCTTCAACATTCCCTCTACCGACATCCCCCCTCTTCCAGAAAAAGTTGCATTCAACCAATCTACAGCCCCATCAAAGTCTGTGTCAACAAATAAAAACTAACCACTCTCTCTCGTCACCAGGCTAGGCCAGGCCGGGGGAGACTCTTATCGTAGTTTCGAACGTTTCAAGCAGCTCGTCAAAAACCACTCACACCCCATTCAACTTACCAGCAGGACGTGTGCTCACTGCTCGTCGTAAGATATCAACGATCAAATAAACGTAAAGGCTCAAAACCACAATCAAACTCAAACGCCAACAAAGACGTAAAAGGAAGTCGATCAGGTAGTAAATACCAGTATACAATGCCCTGAATACGTTTGCCATAGTGTTAGATAGTCCGAGTCGAAGCGGCTAAAATGTTAGGACACACTCCACAACAAGTCAACTACCCAACCTTGTTTTCTTATCCGTAACTATCAAAACAACGCCAGTGTCCGATTCCGCCATAATTATTCCCCCAACCATTCGATTCCCCCGCACAAACAGGCAAACTCTAACTTGATATTTGACCTCTAAATTCATATTCCCAATTAAAATCCGAGTCCAGTCAAGGTCGTCGTAAACAAAGCTATTATTCTCATTAACTCCTACAGCGTCCAGCCTGACTGCGGTCACCCCCCCAGTTCTGGCTACCCGGGCAACAACAGCTCCGCAAAGAGCATTCTACTCCTTATATGTGCATTATCCAACCAAGCCCAAAACCTCCATCGTTGTCCGTGCCTCCCAATTCGCCCAGTTCCATTCCCTCCTTCCCACTTGGTCCAATGCCAAAATGCTACCCGAGCGTGTAGTAAGAAAGGCAAGAAAGCCTTAGAAGACTCGCCGCATTCAAAACGATTCTTACAAATCAATACAGGAAAAGTAGCCCCAACAACCTTCCACCGACCGCAACCGTCCATCCATCCACCGAGGACGCGTTTTATACGTTCTAGATTAGTGCGGGACTACCAATCGGCACCGCGATTCAATTCAGACCGCCATGACCAAGACGCAAACGGGCGACAACAGACCCAAACCCCACAGCACATCTGCTCGACAATTCTGCCGCTTTATCCGCACGAGACCAAACCCGCCTTGCCCGCCTCCTTTATAATTATGAGCCCGACGTCCCCAATCGACATCGGCGAGGACGCAAAAGGAAGCGAGAAGATACTAGGGCAAGCAAACACCACACACATGGACTTTGTGCTCTCATCAATTCGAATCGAATGCCGCCTTATTTGGTCATGCGCTCCTATCATAAACCACCCATTCCTAACCAACTGTCCAAAAAATGGTGATAACACCTACTCAAACAACCCCTACTACACAGCCACCATACACGATAAGATACACACTAAACCATGCCATGCTCACTTTACCTGGCCCTTTCGATGGCAAAGGCTTAGCAACAATTTTTGGTCTTCTGTAACCCATCACTGAATTGTTTCAGCAAGCAATATCAACCCAATCCTCTTCAAAAGGCAGCCACTCTTCAACGATGCCCTCGTCTAATACGAAGGTGAACGCAACGTCTCTCCTCTCCTTTTAGACCAATTTCGCCAGTCTGACCTTCGCATTCCAAGTCAGGGCACGGCACAAAACGTCCTGTCCTGACTTTGCCGCCATATCGATGAACTCCGCTCGAACTTGGGAAAGGTGAAATAAAAACTTACGGTGATAAAGGAAGACGAATAACGATCGTTTGAAACAGCCAGGAGGATCGAAAGGTAGTCCAGGCTCCTACCCTATCCTATCCGCCTGGTCCTGATAAGAGCCTTGGATACCTGTACAACAGGTAACGACCAACTAGCCTACTTACCGTTCTTATCCCAATACCGCCAATCGAACAAACAAGGCCCCTTGCCACCACTGGGAGCATCGAACTGGATAACCCCCGTCGAAGTCAGTCCCAGTGTGCCGGGTGTCATCTTCAACGACGGCTTACGTTGGTAGGGTGGATACACGTGCGGATGAGCCGGTCCTCCCAGGTCCAATACTGGAGGTGTTTCAGGTGCGTCCGGTGCTCGTGGTCTCGGCGGAGTTGGTGGTCGAGCTGGAGGCAAAATAATCGGCGTTTCCGGCTGTTCAATACTGTAACTACGGGGCGGAGATCCTTCCGCTTCGCCCTCCGTAGTTTCCTCGAAACCGAATAAATCTCCAACCGTATCCTTGGCTCGTGTCGCTCCTTCTTCGAACGCTACTTTCCCTTTAAAAGCTCCGTGCTCCATAATTTCCTTCGCCTTGAAAGCGCCTTCTTGAGCGTCTTGCGTGATTTTCGACGCGAATTCGCCTACCAATGCCGCCGCGTCTCCACCAGCAGCCTCGTACTGTTCAGTCAAATTCGGCGATTCCGCTTCGTCCAACAATCCACGATCCGTTTCGCGATGCAATGGTTTTATTTCGACTGCCTGAAAAGAGAATAACGCAGTTGACAATTGTTTTCTCACCCAACACAAGGATTAATGTTTTGTTTCAGTTTATCAACTGGTCTTATCACACCACTCTCGCTCGCCTCCCCCACTGAAGCAAAACCTGTTCCAACGAGATGAGTCGCGAAATAGGACCAGCCCGAAAACATTCTCGTTTTAGTCTCGATGATTTGAGCCAATAAAACTTCGCGCAATCCATTTATCATATATACGAGCTGCCTACACAATTTACCAGTGCTCAGGAAACAAGCAGCACAACCCCACAATACTTTTGCTGATGCACACAAGGCAGCATATATCACTTCCATTTCGTCTACCCTAAGAAAACCATCTCACTGACCTTTTCCACCAATTTGAGCAAACATAGAGAACCTTCCATTGGTGCACTTCGAATTCCTTTCCTAGCACAGTATACCCCTCATCTCAAGACAGGTATCAAGCCCGTTAGCAAATCGTCTTCCTTACCCCTACGCAAACTATCCACGCGCACATCTATTGTATACTTACTGGATGGCCGAGGGTTAGTGGGCCCTGTCGGCGAAATGTCTCTTCATCGTCGTCGTCAAAGGCGACGCGATGCGCCGTTTCTCCTCCGCGATGCATGAATGAAGCTTCGGCTTTTCCACCAGCCGCTTCCCCAGACGAAGCTAAAAATTGCTCGAGAGTTTGATGAGCTCGATCAGCTAAATCGTGAGCGGCGTCCTGCGGCGATGGAGCAAAGTCGCTACAAACAGATAAAAAGATTCGTTAACGTTCTCCATTATCAACCATCGCGCGCAACCAGTAAAGGAAAGAAGTGTTTGCATAGGCAACTCATGGACTAAAACCCGACCCCAATAAAAACTTCTCCCCTCCTAATTGATTTTTGAACTCCATCGGCTTGTTGCACAAGTCTTGACAAGGAGACTAGACTCCGTTCGTGCGACTGGCTTGAATCGCACGCATGCAATATGGCAGAACGAGGCACCCGGGCGCACCCGCGAATGCAGGTTCACCCAATGCGCATAACTTCGTCGCGCTATTTAAAAACCATTCTAAAGAGGGTCGGGCCGCCTGGCTGCTTGCTCGCTTCAATCAGGAGCACCGCCATTCGTACTAACCTTAGATCGTCTCCGATAGGAGGAGCCACATCGTCGCTAGGCGTTATTTCCTCTTCTCTGTTGATCAAATGAACTTCGACTTCGGGTTGCGTCGGTGCATTAAACAGATCGTGAGGTTTCTCGAGCTTGACAAAATCGTTTGAATCCATGGAATCTGGTGGCGAGGCCGGTGGAGGATGGTGATGGTGTGGCGACGCAGCGGAAACTGGCTTCGACTGCTCTTCTTGATTGCGTTGTTGAGCCGCCAACAATCGTTGTTCAAAAGCTCGCTCTTCTTCTTCTTCGTCAACCTCCTCTTCTTCTTCTTCCCTTTCGTAATCTTCGGCTTTCGATGAAAATGCCGCTTGTTCGCGACGATGTTGCTCGGGCGGACTGTGAAAGCTGACATGTTGCTCTTGGTGATGATGGTCCGTCGATGCCGCGTCTTGACGCTTTTCGTCCACCGCCGTCAACGGCCTTCCCGATTGATCCATCAATAAACGGTTAGCGTACCTACTCGCCAACGAACCAACCTCGCACAAATTCGATATAGCACAAACGGAAATTAAAGCCGCAGTTGGCCTGTTCTAAAAACAAATAGCTAGCTTTTAATACATGGCAAAACTAGGCCAACCTCATTCACCACAAAAAATTTAAGCGCTATAACCTAGTGCTCACAAAAAAAACAGCTTTCAAGGGAAAAAAGCTAGCGAGAAAGCTAACGAAACGTGATACCAACGTGGGCATCGCACTATTGATTGCCCGCTGCCACCTAGCATGAAGAGGAAACTACTAGCTTACGCCGAGAGAGAAAGACCTAGGAGATAATAGAAACAACACTAGCTACGACAAAAAGCTCAGCGCTTCTAGAATGCTAGCTAATGCACTCCGACCCCGACTTTTTCTTAAACATATGCAAAGACCACAAAAAACCACGACAACGATCAGTCTAGCCCAAGCTTTCCTTGATCGATGAGCAAGAATATAAGTCTGGAGGAAAATCCTAACTCTGTCAAATTGAGACCGGGAACCCGCACGCATGCGGGTCACGAACTAGAAACACAGTCTCGCCTCTCTGGAATTTTAAGCGCCAATGAAAGCCAAGGACCCGTACCTTATTCAATAGTGACTAAACTGATGCCATGGCTAGGCTAGCTATGAAGCCATGCGCGCACAGTCCCACGGACTATGGATGGACGGACAGAAAAACCGATATGCCACCCAATTCCAAATATATGACGGCTAGAAGACCGGAATAAATGTTACCATGGTGCAAAATTATCTAGATGAGGATTCATGCGAAAAATGTCCATACTATATGCTCAGACACCTTCGAGAAAAGAGCGCAATCATGTCACCATAAATAGTATCTCTAACTACGTATGTACGTTCACGCACGCAATAATTTTTTCATGTCCTCTATGGGCGTTTCTTCAATAATTTCACCTTTCCCAATTAACGATTTGATAAAATAACCATTCCGACACGTCAAATTCATATCAGTTCAGTCAGCTCATAATCCCCGACTCAAAGTATAGACCAGCATCTATCGGTCCAATTTCACACTGAATGCTACTATGACAGCATTGATATTTTTCAGGCAAAATCCCTCCCAAGCTAGCATCCCACCACCCATACGTAGATCCCTAGTGCCCGAGCCCATCTCAGCTTTTCTATCTCTTTATTATCACCAAGCGCAAAAATTACGGTTATTCTCTCACAGTTGATGAGAATGCCTTCTGTTGCTAACTCGTCATCACACGCGGGTGTAAATCCTGAGTGAATAGGTGGCCAAGACGGTTTAGCGATCAGAAAATTGCATCATAAGACACGCAAACAAGCCAAGCCAAGCCGGCCAGCCAGCCCGCACCCTCCACACTTCACAACAATGAATAAGCAATTCACTTCGCTAATGCTAGTGAACGTCTAAATTCCAAAATAGATTATGAAAAGCGAAAGCGACTAGTTCCTCGCAACAAGAACACTACAACCAAATACCCTCAACGTACTCAAATAAAGGCCATTGTCGTTTTTGAACAATGTAACAGCAAGATGAGTGTTCAAGCGATAAATCCGGTTCCTTTTTTAGTAACTTTTTGACCCCCGTCTTGAAGACAAGGCGTCAACAAAACAGAGTGTCCTCGCACAGACCTGTCTAAAAAAATTACACGCACAAATGCATCAACGTCACGGACAGAATTTGTTCAAATATGAACGTTCTCTTGCGCCAATGGCTACAGAGTCAAAACGAGGATGCCTGTGCCGACGACTAAACATAGAAAAGCCTTTTTTGTTGAGATGAATTCATGCATGATCTCAAATACCATCATCGAAACGATAATCGGGTATGACTAATCATGGCCGAATTGATCAACGTGAACCGTTTTATCGAGGACTTTCCAGAAAAAATATCGCCAGTTTCAGCAAGAAGGTCCCAGTTTCTTCTGACTGAGAAAAACGGCGGCTCAAATCATCCAAAACTACGCTAAGCTAAGTTTACTCAGCCAAACTTTCGAAAAGCGAGATAACTGAAACTAAGATAGAAGGAAACGAAAACCAAATTCTCGAAATTCCATCTCCCTGGTCACGCATATAACACCGTTTAGTATAGAGACGAAATAAAACACACGGGAATGAGGCGGATTACGAAAATGGCGATATATGACCGAAGAAGACCTCGCCGCTCGAGGGACTATATTTCCAAGTCAGCTCGCTTCATCAAAAATGGACTAGAATAAAAAACCGGTCTCTCTACCTCGATCAGACCCTTAGGAACCCTTATTCTCGCAAGATATTTGATCAGTCGACAGAAAATAGAGTCTATGGCCAGACTGAAAGCACACAAAAATGAACGACAGCTAAAAGCAAATGCCCTTTATGGCCAGTAATGGCTACGTGCCGCACCTGTTTGCGTCACGAGTCTGCGAATCGTACGTGGCGTTCAAACAGGACATCAAACCCAATGACTAATCAGCACCCAACATTCATGACGAAATGCTCGGTCATCACTACGTTGCCCAAGCAAAATGTGTGCTCAACATGCACTCGTATGTTGAAATGAAACATCGAATGAGTAAGCAAAGGAGCACGATGGAATGCAGAGTCCGTGAAAGCACTTGCCACCTGCAAACTTCAGTTCAAGAAGTCTAGACTAATCGTAAGACGCGTCGGCCAATTTTTAAACTAACAGACAGCGATGCAGTCACATTATCTTCCTCCGTTTGACGATGAGCCAGTATTACCAACCCGGCAAAGATTTTTGATTAATCGCCCCAAGCAAGCATCGAGCAAACAACTCAGAGCTGCTTCACATAAAAACGAGAGCCAAGAACAGGTTAGCTAGCAGAAGCCTCCACAAATGTAAATCAACAAGAAAAGCTCGGGGAAAATTTCAGACAAAGCCTTAGAGGAACTTGGCTCGAACTGCTTGTTCTCTTAATCAGAGAGCCTGAACCTAGCTCAAGAGACTTACCAAATTGAATTTCTTTCGATCGCTCTTCCGATCCCAATTTGTTCTGTGATAAGACAACTAATTTTTTCGAGAAATGAAAACGTTAAGATAGAAGACAGACAACTAAAATGAGGACCAAATCGCCGGATGTGTCGTCCGCAGCGTTGCCAGATGCAAAAATGAAAACTCGCTGCCAGGGACCTGAAAATCCGCTAAATTTCCGCTGTCATACCTAATGAATCCGCCGAAAAATCCGCTAAAATTTTTTCGCTAAAAAGCGATATTTTAGCGACTAGTTTTGGATAAATCGCGAGGTAGAACAAATAGCGTTTACTCACACATCGCCCACACTGTGCACGTCAATTTCAAGAGACACACGCTGGGGCGAGAGACACCGTAAGGGGAACGGGAGGGGATTGAACAACAAAAAAGGACGCCCTGAAGCCACCGACCACCCTGCTCTGTCTAAATCTTATGCAAAGTGTGCAACTTAGAGCATACAATACTGAAGAATGAGGAGCCAAGGACGAGCGGAGCAAGGACTCTGACTTTATTTAGTACCGACTAAACTGAGGTACTATGTGAACCTGAGGTGAATTTGTCGCCAAATACATTAGATAGGCCTGGGGATGTTCTAAAAATTAAATTCCCCATTTCTTTCCCCACTCGTATAATCGACCCTTCAGATCACAAACACGCGGACAAAACTGCCTCAGCAAGTCTTGGAAAAAGGGCATGTTGCTTCAAAAATGGTCGCACATAGGCTGCTATATCCAGATTTACACAGATCCGCCAGAATCCGCCAAAAAACCTGAAATCCGCTGCGAATTCCGCTAAAACAGTCAATACGCTGTTTATCCCGCTGTCGGGCAAAAAATCCACCAGATCTAGCGGATTCTAGCTGCATCTGGCAACGCTCGCTGGTCGTCCGTCGTCGACTGATCCCGTGATTTTTTGAGCGATTTGTTATTTCGCGCGCTGTAGCAGACAGTCAAATATTTTGTCTGCTTTAACGCGGGAAGCTGATGGACACGAGAATCTTCTGGGAAGAGAGATCAACACAAACATAAACATCGATCAGCACATGTGATCAGATTGCACATTTTTTACGTGCATTGTTAAAAATATGGTTGTATTTCATGTGACACGCTTTGCTTTGATCGCCCAGCAGGTAGGGTGTGCAATGTTTTGCAGTTGGTCATCTTTCTGTGGGCCGGGCCAATTGCACCTACAGTAGCCTTTCAAAAAATGATACTGAAATTCGTCCACACATTTTAGGTGCGACGATCTTCGTTACATCGCCGTCTCGCCAGCTCGGCTTCTGTCGTAAGTTATTTGCATTTGTTGTCCCCCCTCCTGCCTCACTTCGCCACGAAATGAGTGCTGCACATACTAGGTCTAGTGTCCATCTCGCGTATAATTCTGCAGTATACCTATTTCATGCGACCGACACGCTTGGCATATCTTGGCAGAGAATGTCAGGGCATATCTTGCCGATTGGCATTATCTCAGCTGGCAGAGCCTGTGCTTTCTGAAACCGCATCCGTACATTTTTAGTCCAGAATTTTCTACTTTCAGCACACTACCAAACTATGGCTCGACGGAAAACCAGTGGAATCGAAGACAAAGGAATGGATCGATTTACACAATCCGGTAAATTGGTATTTTGCAAAGCTAGTTTTATCCGGTCCTTTTTATTCTAGGCTACCAATGAGCTGATTACTCGGGTGCCGAAAGCCACAAGAGAAGAAATGGAAGCGGCTGTCGAGTCGTGCAAGAAGGCATTCAAATCATGGAGCAGCACATCCATTATGACCCGTCAGCAATGCATGTTCAAGCTGGCCGAACTAATTCGACGAGATAAAGTACTGCATTCTGCAGTACTATGGTCAGGAAACATGTGTGATGTCTGTTGCGCTCTCTGTTTTTTAGAGTCGTCTAGCTGAATCGATTACGCGGGAACAGGTATGCGTATGGAATTCACTCGTCTCGGTCAGAAATGACTTGCATTTATCCTGTTCAGGGAAAGACTCTGGCCGATGCAGATGGCGATGTCATGCGTGGTTTGCGTAAGTACTGGGAAACCTGGTGCAAGGGGCCTGGTGTTGTCATAATAGCCTGTTTTAAGAAGTGGTCGAACACGCGTGCAGTGTTACCAGCTTACAGCTCGGAGAAACATTACCGAACATATCGAAGGACATGGACACGGTTAGTTTCAGAGTCCCGTTGGGAGTCACGGCCGGAATCACCCCGTTTAATTTCCCTGCTATGATTCCGCTTTGGGTAAGAAATTTTGTTTGTGTAAAATCTTTTTTTCTAGCCTTCATGTTTTTGTTGCAGATGTTTCCCATGTCTCTGGTTTGCGGCAACACTATGATCATGAAACCATCGGAACGTGATCCCGGTGCTTGCATGCTTCTGATGGAGCTTGCCAAGGAGGCTGGTATTCCCGATGGATGCGTCAATGTTATACACGGCGCCCACGAATCTGTCAAGTTCATTTGCGAGCACCCTGATATCAGGGCTATCTCATTTGTGGGATCAGATCAAGCCGTAAGCAATGTGCTCTGTTCTGACGTGAAGATTTTGTGCCCATATGTCTAGTTTCTTAGGGTAAATACATCTACGAAACGGGATCGAAGAATGGCAAACGTGTCCAGTCGAATATGGGGGCCAAGAATCACGGGGTCATTATGCCAGATGCCAGCAAGGATTCTACGATCAATCAGGTTGGTTGGTATTTGTTTGGCTGAAATGTTAGACACGGCATATGGTGCGATTCTTAATTTTAGCTTGTGGCTGCTGCTTTCGGAGCAGCGGGTCAAAGATGCATGGCTCTATCGACAGCAGTGTTTGTGGGAAAAGCGAAGGAGTGGGTGCCCGAATTGACTGAAAAAGCGAAGAAACTTCACGTCAGTGCTGGTGAGAGTGTTTGGCTTAGTGTTTTGGCATTTTTACTCGAAGAATTTTCTTCAGGATGGGAGAAAGGCACTGATCTCGGGCCAGTTATTTCCCCTCAAGCTAAGAAGCGTATTTGCGAATTAGTAGAAAGTGGGAAAAAGGAAGGCGCTAAGTTGGCCTTGGACGGTCGGGACATCGTTGTGAAAGGATACGAGAAAGGAAATTTTGTTGGGCCAACTATTCTGACTGATGTCAAAGTAAGGTTTTGTTTCTCATTTTTGTAGAATATATGAGCTGACTTTTTCGTTTAAGCCATCGATGCGGTGTTATAAGGAAGAAATTTTCGGTCCTGTTCTCTGTGTTTTGACCACGGAGACGTTGGACGAAGCTGTGGATATAATAAACAAGAATCCATACGGGAATGGCACAGCTATCTTCACAACTAATGGCGCCACGGCTCGAAAGTTTACTCAGTTGGTTGACGTGGGTAATATTGGAGTCAATGTACCGATTCCTGTGCCCTTGCCCATGTTCTCTTTCACTGGTAACCGCGGATCATTTTTGGGCGATATGAACTTTTATGGGAAAGCGGTTAGTGGTTCTTGTTTTACGGTTTGCTGGCATCCGGAAAGGCCAGTTTCATTTCAGGGTGTCAATTTCTACACGCAGCTGAAAACTGTGACACAGCTGTGGAGAGAAGATGATGCCAGCACTGAAGCGAGACCACAGTTGCACTTTCCTCAAATCCGTTGATCATGTTTTGTGTGGTGAATTGTGGCGAGTGGTCGGTGGTACAAGGTCTGTGATATATTTACACTTTCTTATTGCCTTTGTTGACTGATATGATATCAGAACGAGTCTGGAGGCTGGGCAGCGTGAATTATGTACCCGTCTGGGTGCTGTGTTCTCTTATGGTAGTGGGCTGTGATGGAGTCAGGATCATAAAAGACTCATTCGTTTAGGGCCCAGCTCTGGACAATGAGTGAGTGTGACATGTACTCGCACAGTCTGTACAGCCAAGAACACTTACGATTAGCAGTGTTTGAGAGTGAAGCTCCTACTATCTAGCAAATGCTGCAGTGTAGTACGAGATGTTTTGGGGCATCTCATTGCCAGAGGAGTCATAGCGGTAATCACTTGTACATGTTGTTCGCTTTTTCTGCTGCTACGACGGCGATCCCGAATATCACGAGCCTGGAACTATCTATGAGTAACCCAGATGCACACTCATGACATGATGCTGCGCTGCCACGGTTCCGCAACAATCTAGCAGGAGTACAAGATTCAAGAACTGTACGCAGACAAGTGTGTAGTTTCTCCCCTCCATTCTTTAACAGCTGTGAAATTCTTGAATGAGAGCCGCCGTGGCTCACTTGGTTGAGGCGTTGGTCCCGCATTGCTTGGGCCAGTAACCCCGACTGGGAGGTCGCAGTTCTATTCCAGCTGGGGATGGCAGTTTAGTAAGCCCGTTCTCAGAGGGAGAACAACTCTTCGACGGCAATTTAGCAGGTCCGTCGCTGGCCTTGCACCCCTGGCTGTGGGCGAATCACTCGGTACCGTCAAGGGGCGGACGCCGAACGAGTAAAGAATCTGGAAACTGTTGCTCGAACACCAGTCGGGAAGGTCCCTCACTTCTCGCCCAGTATCATCGTGGGACGCTGGTGCTGGCACAGGATGCCCTCGTGTGGAGGTGCTCCTAGTAGAGAGGCACAGAGGGAAGCTTCTGCGAGATCTGGTCACCTCACGGCCTCGCTTATCATATCAGGACTGCTGGCCGGCCATAGGCAAAACGGGTTGGAAGTCCCGTGCAGGACGGGGCCCGAACCACAGAAATTTTTAAAAAATTCCTGACTTTCCTGGGGGGCCTGTGCGAGGCAGTGGCTGATTCTAAATCACCAATGACTTCCACAAGCACCACCACGCCCTTCGTTTAGTGGCCAGTTGCCCCCCCCCCCCCTGGAATGTCGCCATGTTCGGGAAGGGTGGGCTTTTGAAGCTTGCCATGTGAGAATTGCCAGTCGAGCAGATCTCATGAGCACAGCACAGCATTGCTGTCGTCTGTGGATCTTGCTCATGCAGGTTTTATTTCAAGGCTGTGGTGTTCGTGTTCCGGGCTTACTTCGTGCTCCTCCTTCGCTCGTGGCCGACCCATTAAGGACGACCATGCTGCTACTCTTTTTACATTTCGAGATTGTTGGAAGTCGGCTTGGCCATGTCGCATGCATCGCACACGAACACGAGCGAAAAGTCAGACGCGACGGTGAGTACCTGATAAAGCTTCGACAATTTTCTGTGCTATTTCTATGCTTCCAGCTCGACATCGACAAGATCTTCTACCAAGACCTGCAGCGACAATTCGTGGTCGATCTGCTGAAGAGAGGGCGACTTCTTGCTGCGTCGCGGATCGGACGGGGGAACTGTGCTCAGCGTGAACCACAATCAAGAAATCGTGCACTTGAAGTTCGGCTAGCGACAGCGGGTAAGTGACTTGCACTGATGCTGAGGGTCAGATGGATTAAAGCCTTTCGAAGGCTGCCCTAACGGCAGTGCCGACTTGTATGTTGGCCTTTCAGGAGTACAAGTTCGATGGCCCCGTGTTCAACACCCTGCAAGGACTGCTGGCCCACTACTACCACACGCAGGATCCCGTGACGAAAGGGGGCCATTGCAAGTTGCTGACTCCGGCCATGGTCGAGTTCGAGTTGATCGATCCGAAGCGCGTGAAACTGGAGAAGCAGCTGGGCGCGGTGAGGTCTCGTGTTGGACAAGAGCAGGCCCAAATAAGCTAATGCGCTCATCGTTTCAGGGAAACTTTGGCCAAGTGTGGCGTGCGAAGCTGCTGCCGGCCGGTCGGAAGGGAAAAGAGGAGACGGTGGCCGTGAAGATCCTGACGGGGGACAGCTCGGAGAAAGATCGCAAGGAGTGCCTGGCCGAGGCGAAGATCATGAGCCTGCTCGACCACGAGAACGTCGTCACCATCCGCGGAGTGTCGTTCGGTGCCGGACCGTCGGGAGCGCCGCAGCTGCAGCTGATCCTCGAGTACTGCAATGGTAAGCGGACTGGCCCTGGGCTTCCTCGAATATCATTTTTGCCCCCTTCTTCAGCCGGATCGCTGGATAAGCTGTTGGAACAGGACAAGCTGACGGAAGAGGGCAAAGCGCGCGGTTTGCTTGGCATGCAATACCTCCACGAGCGCGACATCATCCACAGGCAAGCCGAGGCTACGGTTCGCCATCGTTTGCAAAGACGGTATTTTTAGGGACATCGTTTCTCTTAACTGCCTGGCGCACAAGGTGGGCAACCGGACAGTCGTGAAGATCGCCGACTTTGGCCTGTCGAGGATGGCCCCGGACCACTTCGAACTCGCCACCAAGCGGAAGCTGCCCGTCTTCTCCATGCCGCCGGAGTCGTTGCAGACGCGCGAGTGAACGAAATCGAGCGACGTGTGGAGCCTCGGCATCCTGATCCTCGAGGTGAGTGCTTCTGTTGGACGTGCTGGCCTGAAATGCACACCCTGTCCTTCAGATGTACAACAACAACCGCAATCCGTACGAGCAGTACTTCAACAGCCACAAGATGGACGTGCGCGCCGTGATGAAGTACCTGCACGAGGGAAAGAGGGTCGACCCGCCGCGTGGAATGCCGCCCGAGCTGGCGGAGATCGCCAACGCGAGCATGTCGAAGAACGCCAACCGACCGACCATGGAACAAGTCGTCGACATGCTCAAGAATTACGTCTCCAAGCACCACGGCCGTTAGTGATCGAGTGATGTACCTTGTCGTATGCTGTGCCTGAGCGTGGTCCGATGACGGATGTGCTGAAGACGAAATGAGCTGAACAATTTGAACACAGAAACACTCAAAAGTGCCTTAGAGCGGCGGCGGCTCGCGATCAGTTGGTCTAGGCGTTTGCCCCTCATTGCTTGGGTCAGCAACCCCGACTGGGAGGCAGCAGTTCTGTTCCGGCTGAGGACGGCAGTTTACTAAAGAGGGAACCTATTTGACCGTCCAGGGTCAGTATCGGGGTTCGGGCAGTTGGTAAAGTAGGCTCTCTCGTAAGCCCGTTCTCAGAGTGGGAACTCTAAGACGACGGCGGCGATTTAGCAGGTCCGTCGCTGACCTTGCACACCTGGCTTTGGACGACGCACTCGATACAAGCAAGTGGCGGACGCCGAACGAGTAGAGGTCTGGAAACTGGTTCCCGAACACGAGTCGGGAAGGTCCATCCCTTCTGTGAGATCTGGTCGCCTCGGGGCCTCGCTTATCATAATCTGACTGCTGGCTGGCTATACGTAGGCAAAACGGGTTGGTGTCCCGTAGGGAACTGGGGCGTCACGGGACCCGATAAAAATTCTAAAAAGTACTTTAATGACAGTTTGCGCTACCCTGGACTAGAATGAGCATGCTGCGAGCCTTCCATTTGCTCATGAAACCGCTAGACCAAGAGTCCGAAGACTATATCTGATGAAAATTGGGCCATCTAATTATACAGCATTACGTACCTACTCGCCCAGTGCGGGTCGGGTTCGCTCTGCAGAATTTGGCTGCTCTCATGAACCGCTCAGGTTTTAGGACTAGTGGGCGGAGACACGTGGCTCTTTCCTTGAATCCAGTTTCGTATGTTCGTGTACCTCACTTGCTCACCAGTCTGTATCCATATGCCTGCTTGGAGTAGGTGGTGGTGACTTGCGGTTCTCTTGGGTCTCTCCTTTGGTGACCTGTGGTTCCCCGTCTTCGAAGGCCCGAGCGCTCGATTTGCAGCCATGCATTGTCAATGTAGCGTTTGTTTGAAAGCAATCGATTTGCGGAGTATCGCCGTCTTGAAGTGCGGGCACACTTTTTGTCTCGATTGCATTATCAGGTGGTTGGAACGCCATGGCCGATGCATAGTTTGCAGAGGAAATGCCACGCGAGCCGATGTCGTCGAAAAAGTATTCTTCAATTGGGTCGAGGAAAACCAAGGCTCGTCATCAGTTCCGATCGTTCACGAAAATCAAGTGCTGAAAGAACAGGTATGGTCTTGCTTGGCTTCCAGAAGGTGGGCTAGCTGGGCCCTTGCCCATGAGAAAGCTGTAGGAGCGATACAGTCCTGATATTGAAATGCGAGGGGATAGGATTTAGCAAATCAGTTTTTCAGCCTGCCGGCCCCGCCACGCCATCAGGGCAGACCCAGCACAAAAAGAAAACTGGTCAGGATTAGGCAATTTCTTACAAAGAGACTGACGACTGACGACTGAGACTGTCGTGAGACTGAAGCCTTCGCTCAGGCCAGGAGCACCGTTCTACTGGCTAGCTACTCGCATGCCAAGATGACCCTTTTGTATGGACAGCTGTCAATACTTTTTACTCTGCTCTAGGTCTCCTCGTTATCGAATCAATTAAAGGAAGCCCAAGGAGCGGTTACTTCGGCTCTAGACAAATCCATCAAGGCAGAAAAACAGCGGAATGACTACGCGGACGAAAATAAAATTTTGCGCTTCAAAATCAAAAAGCTCCAAGAGTGAGGTGGGTGTGGTTTGTGTGCATTGGGCGTACTGTAGCTCAGCAAGCTCTCCTTTTAGGTCTTTGACTCGGATCGAAACGGAGAAGGCGGCGTACCAGAGAAGCAGCGACGAGCATTTAAGAAAGGTATGCTGAAAGTTAGATTTAGGCCCATGTTTTACTCCGACCTCTCCTTTACTCTCCTTTCAGTACGAAGACGCTAAGCACGAATTGCACCATCTGAAATCGGCGAGAGGGAAGAAGCAGCCCTCTGAAAAACTGTAAGCAGCTCGCTATCTCATCTTCGACTGATCGTTAGTACTTTTTTAAATGAATTTTTAGTTCGTCTCATCAAGCTGCGACGTCACTATGTCCGCCGATGCATCATCGGAATCGTGCTTCCGCCTTTGCATCATCGGCATCGTGCTTCCGCCTTTGCAGCTCCGTCGGCGGCGAGAAACTTGCAGTCTGCCGCAGCCTGCGCCAGCCGCAGAAATATAGAGGGAAATCCCATTTTGTACGTCCCGTCTCATAGACCGTTGACGGATTCCGAGAATCACAATGCTTCGAGTGCGACGTCGTCAACAGGAGCAGCCATGTGGATTACGTTTTAGGGGCGCTGTCGCTTCTGCTTTTAGTAGTATGAATTCAGTGTTTTGATTTCGATTTCTTAGGTTTTTGTGATTGCATTGAATTGTGTTCGCAGTCAATTTTAAGAATATTCTGGCAATGAAGGGGCAATTTCGGATTGGTTTTCCCTAATGCATCTGGTTAGATCCCCATATCACAAAACCTTCTAATTTTTTCTGGCAAAATGGATGCATACACGCATTGGGTCGCACTAGTAGCTCTTAATAAGCAACAGAATTCTCGTGGGAGACAAAAATTTCAGCAAAAGGTGCCCGCCATTTCCTGAATCGCGGCAGGAGCCATTACCTAGTTCTTCTTCCTAGGACTGGTTTTTCCTGGTTTTGATGGCGGCGGTCATAGTTGCAGAGTACCTTCTGCAGTAAAGTATGCCCGTCTCTCGTCAGGAAACAGTATCAGTTAAGGTATGCAAGCCCAAACCCCACGAAAGCAGTGCAACACAGCTTTGCACCGCAGGACTCGGCACCAGATATAGCTGACGTCTTACTGCAATGTTTGGTAGTTGGGTATGTGGCCTCAGACTAGTTTTGTCATTCCAGTGCGAAGACAGTGGTCGTGGCAAGTCGAGAATGGACTCCCTCTCGCTGCTCCCTCGGCTGTTCGAGACTGTACTGATCGTAACAGTGGGTGTAACCAGCGCACCCAGAGGCCGTATTCATGAACGCTCGCTGTAATTACGGTGAGGTGACCAGAGAGTTTAGTGTGAGGTGACTATAAATACAGTGAACTTAAATGCAAAAAACCCAGTGAGCTCACCATAGTTTCTCGTGAGGTGACTCGAGCAAGGCCTAAAATTTTACTCCCATTCATGAAAGTCATGAAGTTCATGAAAGTGGCGGAAGAAGTGGCTCACCGCAAAGAAGAGACTCATGCTCTGTTCGAGATTTTCGACGCCCCTGGCTTGCAATGCGAGGTTGTATAAGTCGCTCTCGTTCACCGACTCCTGGCCAAGGCATGCAGAGTGACCAACGTCTGCCTGCTGAACTGCATTCGGACGAATGGCCTGCCATTACGGCCAGTGCAGCCCCGCTGTCTGCATTTAGCCATGTTATGCGACGTTGTTCTGTTCATTCACCAGAAGACACAGGCGAGAACTCGAGAGGCAGAGAAGACACAGCCAGCGTACAACGGTCAGTCATCACCCACGATCACTTGCTCATCACACGTCGGCAGGGGCTTCTTCTAGCTGCGGCGGCGGCGGCGACGCTCCACCTTCGGGCACTTCGGCTCCACCTTTCTTGGATTTCTTGCCTTTCTTGGATTTCTTGCCCTTCTTGGACTTCTTCGATCGCTTCGATTTCTTCTTCTTCTCGCCACCGCTCTCTCCTCCCGCCTCCGATCCGCCTTTGGACTTCTTGCTGCGTTTCGACTTTTTCGACTTCTTCTTCTTCCCTCCGCCACCTTCCGGCGCGCCTGGTTCCGCTCCCGCCTCGGCCTCTTTGCCCTTCTTCGACTTTTTGCTCTTCTTCTTGGACCGCTTCGACTTCTTTTTGCCCCCTTCTTCCGTCGCAGTGCCGCCCTTCTTGCTGCCTTTCTTCCCTTTTTTGGACTGAAAAGGAAGAATGCAGGGTGCAGTCTGAAGTTACCGGATCAGACCCTTCCAGGACTTACCTTCTTTTTCTTCTTCGGCCCTCCTTCGTCGGCGCCCTCCTCTTCTCCCTCCTTCGGTGCCTCTTGGGGCAGCGGCGCAGCTGGCGGTAGCGGCGTTGCGTCGGCGCCAAAGGGCGGTGGCAGTTCTTGCACTGGCGGTGGTGTAGCGAGCATGGGCGGGGGAGCGAGCACGGGTGGCTGCCCGGCGTCTTGCTGCTGCGGCACGACTGGCGGCGGTGGAGCAACTCGAGGTATCGGCGTCAGATTCAGTCCCGAGTACTGATCGATCAGTTCGAAGGCTTGTTGGCCGAACGGCAGGCCCTCTTGTCCGCTTTCGACTCGCTGCTTGTGCACCAACAGGAACATGAGCGCGCCGCCGAACAACAGAATCAGGAACGACAGCGGGTCCATTCTCGATTTGCGACGACCACACGATCCACTGACTTCGCACACGAATGACTAAACTGTAGTGCGAAGCGACCTTATAAGTGCCAGATATTGTACAGTTACACGCCTGCCAGCTCCTGCGAGTGTAAAGCTGTACAGCATGGCTTGATTGTGGGGTTGAGTTTGCAGGCCCCCAGCTGAGACGTCTTGCTGACGAGAGATGGGAACCGGTTATAGCGCAGTACCCTACTGCATTGATCCTGCATCTCACTGTACTTTCTTTCGTGTCCTTTCGTTGTTTGAGCTCTGTCAAAAGTTGATCAAAATCATAACTAAGTCGCAAACGACATGCACACTTCGTACCATGAACAACCTGAGGCCGTATTCATGAACGCTCGCTGTAATTACGGTGAGGTGACCAGAGAGTTTAGTGTGAGGTGACTATAAATACAGTGAACTTAAATGCAAAAAACCCAGTGAGCTCACCATAGTTTCTCGTGAGGTGACTCGAGCAAGGCCTAAAATTTTACTCCCATTCATGAAAGTCACCGCAATAAAATAAGGTCACTAGAATTTAAGGTGACTGCAACGAGCTTCAACAGCGCGCAAACCGTGGTCTAATGCCCTCAAACTCATAAGATTTATTTTGGAAAATCCTTTCTTATTTTGGAAAATGGGTAATTTCACTGATGAGGAAGAAAATGAAATCGCTGATTTTTTTTGCGTCAAAAATATATCTTTCCTCATGGGACCATGAACCCAAGAGGAAAACCAAGCCTAAGCGCGTGAATTTAACAATGAAAAAATCGAGCTTATTAGATAGCAGCATCGAAATTCGTCAACTACAACAGCAAGTATTACAGGCCCAGTTAGAAGCCGCGAACTCAACCATTGATGCCAATGCTAAATTCCAGGTACTCCTGGACCGGGTGGGTACTGTTTTCGATTTGATGGAAGAGCATTACCGACGTGAGCCAACGATCGTCATTCAAGCTTTACCCGTACTAAGTGCTCCTGACCGCGCCGTGGACGAAACTAATCAGGTTGCTGGTGATCATCAAGGATAACATTGAGCTGTATGGGATCTGAGGATAACTGAGCTGGGGAGTGGGCTGATAAGTGTCAGTGGCAATATGCCTTTATTCGGTACGGATTCTCGCATATGCAGTTGATTCAATAGTGAACTTGTGAAGGTGACATTGTATGCACATTGAAACAGCTAGAAATTGAAATTAGCATAGGCAATAACACGCCTACGCCGTTTGCCAGCGTCGTCTGTGTTTTCATTGGCTGCGTGAGGGGGATTCATATCATCATCATTTTCCTCATCATCCTCGCCTTCAAATTCAGGCATGCTCCATTCCTTCGCTAAATTGTGCAAAACAGCACAGGCCTTTGTGTCCAGCAAGACATTCTTCAGTGCTCGACGTGATTGAACATGAAGTAGCCCAAACCTTCGTTTCCAATGTCCGATTGCATTCTCAACCTTGGCTCGAGTACGTTTGTGGGCTCTGTTGAAACTTTGTTCCTGTGGAGCAGCAGGCCTATCGATAGGTGTCATCAACCAATATCGGCAAGGATAAGCACTGTCGCCTAAGATGATGCCCTGGCGTCGATTGACATTTTCGAAGCTATTCCAAAAGGCACTTTGTCGCAAAATGAAAGAGTCGTGTGTTGATCCAGGCCACTTTGCCACGATATTCGTGAATTTTAGTCGATAATCGCACACAACTTGAACATTGATCGAGTAAAAATTCTTCCTGTTCAAATATTGCTCAGGATGTTCGAATGGTGGCAAAACTGCAATATGCGTACCGTCAATACATCCAAGCACTCCAGGAAATTTCGCAATATTGTAGAACTGGCGTACGCATTCTTGTGCATGGTCCCCTTCAGGAATTTTGACATAATCATTCAATCGTCGACATAACGCTGTTGACACCGAAGTGAGGACACGAGAAACGCTTGGTTGAGACAGTCCCAAGCTATCACCGTCCAACAACTGATATGGCCCGCCACTGCCATAAAAACGGAGAGCCGCTAAAACTTGATGTTGAACACTTAAGGAATGTCGACGATGTGTGTTTCTTCTCAAATCGGCTCGCAAAAGCGTGCACAGATCATTTACACCATCTTTAGTGAAGCGGTATCGTTGTAAAAAGTCCTTGTCGTCATATTCGTTGAATGCATCGAAGCGAGGTCGAAATATACTTGGGCGTCGTTGCTCAATTAGCCCCAAATCTCCGTCGAGGTCCAGAAAATCCATTTTCGCTTGTTCGCAGCTTATTTAATCACAACTTAAAAGAAACAGTTCGACGATAAAATTTTTGAGGTGGTCTAGACCACCTCAGGATTTTTTCTTGTCACCTTATAGAGTTGGCTTTATTTTCTTACGACTGAAGTTTCATGAATGCCGTTTTTAAGTCAAGCTTGATTTTTCTGAGCAGTGACATCAACTTGGTCACCTTAAAAGTTTCATGAATGACAAGGTTTTGTCACCTCACTGTAAGATGGTCACCTCATCAAAAAGCTCACGAGGAAACGCTTCATGAATACGGCCTCTGCACGCAGCTTTCTAATGTTAGAAACTTACTCGCGCATGTATGTACTTCAAAATTGTAACTCTAACTCGGAATTCGGATGTACTGGTAGCCTAATTTTGCCTCTTTAGAGTCCTTTCAGAAGTCAACATGCCTCCGAGAAGACTGAGGACACTGGAACGATGGGGTTCATAAAATAACAGAGTTGTGATTAATGAACAAAGATGTCAAACAGGACGAAATGCGAATGCTACGATAACTGAGCAAGATGTAGGTCACCGAACATCCCCAAATGGGACGCCACGCCAATTCTCGTAGAATTGAACCAGATGCAAGCACGATTGGTTATAGCATCGTCGCGAGTACCAAAGACCCAGCAGACGCAGACACAAGAGATTTTGTTATTACTGAGCACAGATACAGCATTTCACAGTACTGACAGAGTTATCACATCTGTCTTCGTCATTCCTAACTTCTTCGAGGACGCCACTCGTCGAATAGTTTCTTTAACCTCTTTGGGGTTGCTGATCCTTCTCACGGTCAGACACCGAAACTGAAGACAATGTGTGGTGAGGAGAGTCGTTTTGGTCAGCTTTCTCCAAGTCCTCACGGACGATTGAGACTTCCGTCCTTTTCGCCGGTCTAATCGAAGGGCTATCATCGGCTTCGATCATAATTCTACGCCCTTTGCGGGCACTTGGCGATGAACCAGCTCGTCTGACCGCGAAAATCAATCCGGCAGGGACACCTGTATCGACGGTCGAAGAATGCGCGAGAGGAGATGGTGACCCTGCATCCACGATCGTATCTTGGGCCTAAAGGCCTGGCGCGACACTGGGCCATTGGTTGTCTCGGTGCGAGGTCATGTTCGTGCTGTAGTCTTCCTCAACGCTTCGGCCGCTCCATGACTCGCACACCATGCTTCGATTGGGACTGGCCTCTTTGTAGTCCGGAGAGATCGGTTTCTCTGAAAACGAGCCGCGCAGAGTGCCGTATTTGCAGTCGCCTAAGGCCGCCCCAAGTGGAGTCGCTTACTTTGTTCAGCGGGAGTAGCTTTCTTTTCAGTCCGCTTTTCCCGTTTTGCATCTTTCTTGCTCCTTTCTCGTCGAATGCAGATGAAGAGAAGACCCAGGATGAGCAGGCCAAGGACAACGATGGCAACCGCTATGACCCAGGGAATCCATTCCATGCCACCTCCCCCTGGTGAAACCGACCTGTACCTCCTTACGGTTCATAAAAGGTCAAGCTTACCAGAAGCTTTGGGTTCCTTCGATGACCCCAGCAAATGACCGGCCTCCCCTCCTTCCTGTGCCTGCACTGCATCATTCGGATCTAAACAAATGATTAGGGAATCAAAAATGACTAAATTTTACCTGAGCTCGAGCTTGATGAATTTATCCAATCTCTTCGATGTGAAACAGTCGAGTGCGCAAAGTCAGTGCGGGAGAATTCGGTGAAGTCGGTCGTATTCTCTTTCACCCTCGTTTCGACAAACCGATTGAAATGCGGAGACATCGGCAGAGCATGCAATGAGCCTGAAATCAAAAAGTCGGCCGTGCTCATGATCCTTCGGGCAAACTGCTTAAACTTCACCTTCGATAAGAAAAAACAGAAAAAGTGGACGGAGCCGCATCCCGACGCTCTAACCCCTCACCCGCCTACGGCGGTCACCAGGTTCAATGTCCAGTACACCTTGCATTTTTGAATGAACTATAGTTTACCAACACGGAACTGTAAAGTCGGCTTCAGGTGCATTGATCAGATCCATTAGTGCGCATCTTTTCATCTTGGTGGATAGCCGGTTCGTGAGTTGCGTCGTCGTCGAGACATTGACCGAGGAATTGGAAATGGCGCCCCTCCACGATTCGTTGATGGACGTGGGATCGCCGATCGGGATGATGGTGCTGATGGTGGTGATCGCCGTCGCCGTTTTGGCCGGTTTGGTGATGGTGGCTTTGATGTGCGCATGTGGAAAGAAACACAAGCCGGACGCGCAAAGTGCGCTCGAGCAACACCAGCCGTTGCCGCCTGCCGTACAACCGCAACAGATCGAGGCTTCGGCGCCGATCGAGCTCACAAACGAGACGAAATCAGTAGGACCTCAGTCAGCCAAAACGGCGAGCCTGTTCGAAGGATCGACTGCAGACGAAGCTGGTTCCCCGCGCTCGATCGGCCAGGTAATTTTGGGTGAAGGAGTCTGGGTCTTTGCCGTATTTATCCCGAATGGGGCTCGTGAGCTTCACGAAGTTCCGTCTTCCTGAAACAAACCATGCTCTTCTTTCCAGATGGGCGTCATCCCTGTTCGCGGACCGCGTTCGTACGCATCGACTGGTGTGGATGCCAGTCTCGACCAGTGGACCAGTTTGGTGACAGTGAACAAAAGCGAGACGGCGCGTGTCAGCGCGAGCGATGTCAGCATCCAGTCAATGACCGTCGGCTTCGGCAGCAGCAAGCCCGAAATGCATTCGGTGCAGTCGGTTACTGTGAACGTGTGAAGACAACGCGAGGTGATGAGTGACGGCGGAGTGATGAGGTTCAGAGGTGCTAGTGTTTGGCTTTGGCTTGAGAATGTTACGTCGATAAGTTTCTGTGTGAGTAAAATGCGCGAAATGGACCTCGTTGTACCTGGCTAATGAGCGAGCAATCTTGAGATCCTGCCACCGATCAGTAATGCAGTATCCTCTCTTTCCTTCGAAGTGCTTGCATTTTGAAGTCACTAAAAAGGCATTATTGTTCCGGCTCGTCCTGCAAAAACAACTTAGGCTATAAACGCCACTCTACTCTAATTACATGAACATCATCGGAGATGCACTGATCATTATGGTCATCCGATTATTACACAGATCAGCCTTATGTCAGGCTTGCGCGTGCATGCATGTGCGGTGCGAGGCCTGGAACTGGGTTTATTTTCCCCTTTCTCGGCCTCTCTGATGCGCAAGTAGGCCTGCTTTCTTTGACACTCAAAATCCTTTGTGATTAATAACCCCGGTGCTGGAATGCTGGAATACCATCGGCTCAAGTGCATCTCTGATCGAATATTGCTCTTTTCAATAGCGCCTTTCTACAAAGGGACCACAAGCAGCACATCTGCATTTGAACTCGCCGAGCTGCATGAAGATGACCGATTTCACATAACATTTCGCTCGCTCTCTGCAATCGGATGGTGCGAGTACGGAGTACCGAGCACGGACAGTGCGAGTACCATATGGCTGTTGGTAGACCAGAAGCCAGAATCCAAGCAATCTCAACCCTAAACACCATTTTGTCGTAAGCAGCAAGCGAGAAAACAATTACATGAAATCGGCCATCTTCATGCAGCTCGGCCACTTGTGCAGACGTGTTAAGCGGATCCGAACAGAATTGACTAGCTCATGCATCCAATAACACAATCAACGATTAAGATCTGTGGTCTCGAATCAACTGGCTTGGTAGACTTACTCCTGCGAAGAAAATTTCGGCAGCTGCTGCAGGCTTATGTCGCCCGCGCCAGTCCTCCGTGTGCCTCTTCTGATACTTGCTGCGTATGCTGATTGCGTCTTTTGTGTCTCCTTTTATCCACGAATCTTATTCACGCTATAAGACTCAGGATCGCAACGTCAATATTGGTTTCATTAATCTTATCTGACCTATAGGAGAACACAAAACACGTCATAGAATTTTGGTATTTACAGGGGCTGGTAGGATATTTTCGCACGTTCAGACACTGCACAATACACACAAGACAGACCGTCTATGCCAATTGACCGCAGTCAACTATCTTCACGTCGTTGGTCGTTGGCAGACCCAACTCAGTTCCGTAATCATTGCACACCTTCTCCAGTACATCCAGCCCTTTGACCACTCTTCCAAAAGGCACAAAAAACCCGTCCATCCATGAGATCGGTTTAAGAGTCACAAGAAACTGAAACAAAGGAGAGCTCTCGCACTGGATAAAAATGTTCGAGCAAAGTGAACTTACTTGAGAGCTGCTCGAATTTGGTCCATAGTTGACCATGGACAATACTCCCGCATGGTCGTGTCTAAGGCCTGTCTTTTCATCAGGGAATGTCTCGCCATAGATGGACATTCCACCTGTGCCATTGCGGTTGATTATGTCACCTCCACATAAGTATGTCCCCGATACAATTCTATGAAAGATGGTCCCATCGTAGTGTAATCGGTCATCTGGAAGGAGTTGCATGCTATAGATCTCATTTGTAAATGTTTGATTTGTTCTTACCAACAGTCCTCCTGTGGCTGCCCTTACACAGAGCCAAAAAGTTGGCACTGGTCCTGGGCGCCCTTTCCATATCCAATTCCAACACGACCCTTCCCAACGGTATTTCGTCCACCGCAATATCAAAGAATACGCGTGGATTTGGTACCCTTTTTAAGTCCAACGCCTCAGATAGTTGGCGAGGAAGAGTACGAGTACAGACTACGACCATGCTTAGAAAACTTGAAGATCAACCTTTCGATGGGTTTCTTGAAAGTGGAACGAGAAGCCTGTTGTTTCGTCAATGAGTCCCGCCGGCTTTTATACGAACGTGGAGGCGTGCTCGTCGGTGAATGCGACGTGGGAAACAGGGCTTGTTTTGTTTAATGTGTGCCGGGGGTTGCGTGCGAATTAGCTCAGCCAGGCTGGCAAAACCGATCCTCGGTGCTGGCAATGACGTACTTGCGTGTGGATATTTTGCCTTCTTGCTGTTGAGGTTCAAAGTTTACTCGTATTTACTGGGGTAAAATGAGAAGGGCCCAAAACTAGCTACGTGCCCAATTGCCGTGAGATGTTTCCTGCTTGGAGTCCAAGTTTTCCTTCTTATTTTCACAGGTATGATGTTATTTGACTTCGTTGTACTTTGCACTCTCATTTTTGCCAACTGCACCGAAAAGAGATATATTTGCTCTTGATATTTGTTTCGTGCGTAGGGTCGTTTACCAGACGATGCTTGAGTGCCCTTGCCATTTGCTATCTCGTCACTAATACTCTCGATTATGCGCATACAGACTTCGTTTTAGAGTGCATTTGGGGTACACTAATGTGAGGGCATTACGGTAACTAATAACACATAACGCACGTTTTGATGTAGAGTTTCAGTGCGCTCACGACAAGGTACAGTACAAAGGTATGGGAGAACGATGGTAGAAGTGCTGTTCAGTTTGCTACCCTGCGGCTACTCAGAATCAAAAACACAGTTTTTCATATATTCTTCTAAACCCTCATGGTATTCTTCTGTTCGTCATAGTATCAGAAACGACGAGAATGTTGCAGAAAATTGCTTTTTTTCTGATGATGCACTGTCTACTGAGAACGCTCACGCCAACGACCAGCAAAAAGTCCGACAACAG
This sequence comes from Mesodorylaimus sp. YZB2_4, assembly GCA_030248295.1. Lineage (NCBI taxonomy): Eukaryota > Metazoa > Nematoda > Enoplea > Dorylaimida > Dorylaimidae > Mesodorylaimus > Mesodorylaimus sp. YZB2_4. Next base: position 207,147 of record JASANH010000838.1, on the reverse strand, counting down.
ATCGATGATTTTAATGATCGTAAGTACGACCCCTTTGGAGAGGTCTCGTGGGCTCTCGCAGGCATAACGCATCCGGAGGGTGAAGAGGAAGGAGGCATAAATTTACATAATAGCCTAGCATGCGATGTTTTCAGGAGCTAAATTTGTTCAAGTCGCAGTTATGAAATTAATGACGCGCAAAGACAATATCTGTGCTTTTATTGGTAGCTCACACGGGTCAGGATTAGTGCTCGCATGTCAATGGGGTCTTGTCATCAAAACGATGTTTCTCGCCTTGAACTGCTCCCGTTTTCGGATCCACACACCAGCGATAGCCATCGTGTGACTTATGAAGCGGCCTATAGTCGCCTAAAATGGTCTTCAGTCATTTGAGGATGGGTCGATGCTTGTACAGGGCCTACCTGTGCTATTATCGCATTGTGGCAAGTCTGATCCCAGCAAACGTTTTCCAGCCAGTTTCTCTTCTAGTTGTTTGAAGCACGCTGAAAGACTGGAAATTTAAATCGATAAGGTTGGGAAATTTTTATAAGGGACATACCACCGCAATTCGGAGCGGCAGTTTGAAATGCCATGAATTCAGTAACTGGGTTCACGCAAATGAGTTGATTATTGAATGGGATGATTGGCTAAGTTTGGAAGTAGCCTAAAGATGGTTTGAACAGGTAAATGGCGAGAACGTAGCTCATTATCAGACTGCGTGATTGCGAGCAGTGCCTAGGTATAAGCAATGCAACTGCCTAAAATGGCTATTTTATAGGAGCACAGGGTTGGATTTCACGCTTTATGATCTAAGACAACAGTCATGCCATCTGTAACTCTTCGCGTCAGCACTGGGCGACAATTGCATGGCAAGGGAACAATGCGCCCATTCACCAGTGATAGTAAAGTGGCAAGGCGAAATCAATACAAAAACCGCTTTCTCAAGCACCCAAGGGCCTCTGATCATCGTCCACAGATTGCCCTCACAGTTGTCACGGGTGACAACTGTGAGGGCAATCTGGGAGCTCCGACAACAAGTGCTACCAACGAGAAGATAACGCCCGCCAAAAAGGGAAAGCTGCATTTTGTGGCGGCTTTCAAAGCTGATGCGGAAAAAGAATGCCTTTGCTGTCAACTTAGCATGTTTATACAGGGTATTAAGATTCAGGCACACAAGCTGGTATGTGTACGTTGATATCAATGAGATTACTGATGTAGCAAGCCACGCTCCCATCACCGACAAAGGCTGTGCAGCGCAGGGCGCTGTGCAAAGATTAGACGTGTTCGGGCTAACTATCTTTGTGTCAGTGTGCCTGACGATGAGGAGCTGGTCAACACTGCTTGGTAAAGTCAGACAGTCCTTCCGGATTTTTAGAAGAGCAACTCAGGAGAGAGTTTTTTTGATTTCAGCTACAGTAATTAGGCCTTCTTTCGGTCCTCACACTGTAAGGGTGTCGTAATAAACTTGCCACTTACGTATATGTACAAGTATGCATTGGAAAATCTTCTGCTCTCTGTAACACATAAGGAAACAGATTTAGTTACAGCATATACGCGCTACAATAAACTGAACACTGGAATAAAGAAGACCTATCAAAAGGTAAACAAAGGATAGAAAAATCCTAGTTGGCTAAAAAATTACCAGCCTAATCAGGTAATTCGACTCGCACTAATCACATTGTCGCGACTAATGGCGATGGTGTTGTCTCCGTCTCTTGCTGAGAGCACTGGCTGGATACGCAGATGGGAGCACCGGTGGCTGTATTGCTGGAGGTGATCCGCCACTCGATGGAGCACTAGGTGGTGGTGCAGTAGGAGCTGGTACTGGTGCTGCTCCTGGACCTTCCGCAGCGGCAGGTGGAGCTGGAGTGCCCTGTGAAGCAGTTGGAGGTTGAGACGAGGGAAGAGACTCGAGGTGAGCCGGAGCTGGCGCCGATGAAGGAGCGTTAGAAGGTGGCTCTGATGACGAGGACTTTGATGGAGAAGCAGCCGATGATGGGGCGGATGGCGTTGAAGGAGCACCAACCGAAGTAGAAGCGGGCTGTTGTCCAGCCTGCCAAGCACCGCTTGGGACTCCATAGGTTGCCGATGCAGAGGCAGGTACTGGTGCTGGAGCTGGCGCTGGTGCGGGTGCAGGCGCGGGCGCTGGTGCAGGTGCAGGAGCTGGAGCCGGTGCTGGAGCTGGTGCTGGTGCGGGTGCTGGCGCAGGTGCGGGTGCTGGAGCAGGTGCGGGTTCTGGAGCAGGTGCTAGAGTTGGTGCTGGTGCTGGTACCGGCGCTGGCGCTGGCGCTGGTGCGGGTGCAGGCGCTGGAGCCGGAACTGGAACTGGAGCAGGTGCTGGCGCAGGTGCGGGTTCTGGAGCAGGTGCTGGTGCTGGAGCTGGTGATGGTGCTGGTGCTGGCGTCGGTGCAAGTGCAGGCGCTGGAGCCGGAACTGGAACTGGTGCAGGTGTTGGAGCAGGTGCAGGTGCTGGAGCAGGTGCTGGCGCTGGTGCTGGCGCTGGTGCTGGCGCTGGTGCTGGCGCTGGTGCTGGCGCTGGTGCTGGCGCTGGTGCTGGCGCTGGCGCTGGTGCTGGCGCTCGTGCGGGGTCTGGTGCTGGGGCTGGTGCTGGCGCTGGTGCTGGTGCTGGTGCTGGTGCTGGTGCTGGCGCTGGTGCTGGCGCTGGTGCTGGCGCTGGTGCTGGCGCTGGTGCTGGCGCTGGTGCTGGCGCTGGTGCTGGCGCTGGTGCTGGCGCTGGTGCTGGCGCTGGTGCTGGCGCTGGTGCTGGCGCTGGTGCTGGCGCTGGCACCGGTGCTGGACCTGGAGCCGGCGCTGGAGCAGGTGCAGGTTCTGGTGCAGGTGCTGGCGCTAACGCAGGTGCTGATGCTGGACCTGGAGCTGGAGCTGGAGCAGGTGCTTGGGCTGGTGCTGGTGCTGGCGCTGGCGCTGGAGCTGGTGCAGGTGCGGGCGCTGGAGTTGCTGGAGAGGATAGTTGAACCGCAGAAGCATACTGAATACCACCAGGTGTCGAGTTTAGCTGAGCTGGGGGAGTAATTGATGGGGGTTGAGGAACAGCTGTTAATTGCACTGCTACACTTTCAGCTGGCGCTGGCGCAGGTACAGGCTCAACAGGCGGCGCAGCGGAGGTATTTGGTGGTGGTGGCGGGTGAGCTATTACGATTGGCGGTACAAGTGTTGGAGCTACTTGCGGCTTTGCAGCTTCGGCTCCTGCATTGGATAATTGGCCTGAAGCAGCGGTCGCGGATGGCTGAGGACGAGCAGCAGGGGCATTTTCGCCAGATTTTCCTCCTTCGGATGCACCAGCGCTTGGCTCTGGACCTGCACGACTGGACGATTGAGGCTGCCGCGCTGGACATGGGCAATACTGAGCGTCACTGCCCGGCGCGCCTTGTTCACCAGCTGGACCTTGTGCTCCTAAAGCCGTTATTATGATACTGTTGACTACCGGTCATTAATGCCGTATTGCTTACCTGTATCACCTGCCTTTCCAGGTGGACCTGGCGGTCCAGGTGGGCCTGGCTCTCCTGGTTCTCCATTGGCGCCATCTTTTCCTTTTGGTCCTTTCTCACCTGGAGGCCCAACTGGGCCTGCTGCTCCTTTTTCTCCCTTGACTCCTTTAATTTGCGTCGTTCCCTCTCCAGGTGGTCCCTTCGGTCCTTAAATATATACTTCTTAACGGCACTTACGTTTTATAGGATGGGACAATGACTTACCTGGATTTCCGTCTGGGCCAGGTGGTCCAGTTGGCCCCATTTCACCTAAATTATAGCACTGTAATAAGTCCGCCATGCTCATATGCTTTCACGTCTCACCTGGCGTCCCTGGCTGTCCATCACTTCCTGGCATGCCTGCTCTTCCATCAGCTCCTTTCATGCCTTAAAAAAAAGCTGAAAGGGTTTCTTCGCACAAGTATATCCAGCCAAGCAGTCATATACCTTGAGGGCCTGCGGCGCCTGGCAGGCCTGGTGGTCCCGGTGGTCCTGAAATTCCAGTGAGTTTTCGAAATAAGATACGTGCAGATTCGTATACTTTACGTACCGGGCGGACATTCTTGGCATTTTCCATTCTGTTTGGATGCTGTCACATCGGGAGCATCTTGACCTGGCATCCCGTCGTGACCTGGGATGCCATCGGGACCCTGAAAATGAAAAGGTGAAATATGCGGGCGATCACGAGGCCCGTGGGCAGGTTGCTTACAGCTTCGCCTGGGGATCCTGGAGGCCCTGGAGGGCCAGCTGGGCATTTGGCAGCGGCGCTTCTATCACAACCTACATAAACAGAATTGGAATCAGGTGATGACGGTGCGCATATTTCAGAATTATAGCGCACTTACTGCATCCACCACCACTGGTCGATGGTCCAGGTGCCTGAGGTAAGGTGCCAGGTGGTCCTCCAGCTGAGCTGACACTGGCTCCCAGTTGCCCGGCATTTGGAGGTCCAAAGGCTGGTGGTTGTGGCTCGCCTTCCTCTGATGGTGCTGCACCTCCTGGCTGAGCTGGTGCGCTAACAGCTGGCGCAGCCGCCGATGGTGCACCAGGACCGACAGGTTGGGTTGGCGGAGCCACTGGAGCTGTTGCTGGGATTCCATATCCGCCTTGACGAGCAAATCGCTTGCCAGCAGATATTGTCATCATGTCACCCCAGATCTCGTCTGATGTTACCTAAAATACAATTAATCAGCATCTTCTCTCTCTTCCTTCACCACTGACCCACCTTGAAAGATTCCATATCCTCATCCAATTCTCGCCAAAGGTTTTGTACTTCACCATAGATCAATGGACCCATAATAAAGCACGCGCCCAAAGCACCCACGCTGAGCAAAGTTGCTAATGCAGTAGCTAGTCTGACTGAGGAGGCTGCTTTTCGACGCCTCGCAACCGCTAGTCTCTTTTCATCAGGCACCGCATCGGCCATGTTGACTAGGCGAATAGTTGGGTTCTAGAATAGTACACTATAATCAAAGTGATCAAGGTCTGGCCAACACCTGCAATATTCACAAGGGCAATTACGCCTTTGGTTTTATAGCCGTCCTCGAAAATAGTCCAAGTTCTTTCGTAGTCCTTGATAGATGAGATGCAAAATGAGTGTAGGTTGCTGGGGCAGAAATGCCTGCACCACGCACGTTTCCAGCCGTTCGTGACCTACTATCACCTCGACTCGCCTTTTTAGGACATTTGCTCCGACTTTACTTTTCGTCACTACAATAACGCACCTAGTTGGCGCACTTCCGATGGTCTATCAAGACGACACGCGCCGCTGGATGGTCGCTTTTGCCGTAGGACTCGCCGCGAGTGGTAGTAATATTTCACAGAAGGGGATCTGAAAAGTTCAAGAAATCATTAACTGTCTCTGTCAGGTCAGGATTCTTTGGACTAATCACCAGAAACGGGGACGACCTTGCCGCATGAAATGACACTAGGAGCACACTAAGTCAAGTTTTTGTTTTACAGTTTTGCCCGAGTGTTGCATTTGATTATCGGAAGGGCAAATCTTACTGCTGCAAGACCTGTCCTTATGAACTGCTACCGAAATAATGAAGTTCTTTCATGTTCGTTCTTATTTGGTAAAACAATGTACTTAACCTAAAAAGGTGCGAGCGTCACTTCTGTTTAACACATCGTTTTACAGAGCTCTACATTTTAGTACTTTTACCCATATGGCGAATGCAGAGATCTGCACAAATGCCTCGAATGAGAATGAGCGAGTGCGCACGTAGTTCCTATCTTTTGTAGTAGCCACCAAGGCGAATGCTTAGTTGAGCATGGCACAAAATAAATCTCGATTCAAGTGGGAACTAATAATCTGAATCCGAGCCAGCTGAGCCGCCCCTTTAAAAAAGAAAAAAACCGTTGTAACCATCATGCCTGGTAGGCCATGGCAAGTGGAGGAGAGTAATCGATACTCTCCCCTTGGGTTGATGTTTCAGCCGTAATTATAGTCGCAAGACTTGCCTGCTCCAGTCGGAGTTTTTGTCCTGCTGACTTCGGTCGGCCACCCACCTACCTCCTACGCCTGCCAGGCTTGGTTACACAGCGCATAGACATCCTGCACTCCGACACAGAGACCACATGCAGAACTCAGGATCCACATATGCATCTTCGAAAGAAGGCGCAACTTTAAAGCGGATTCTAAAAAAGAAATCACGATGACAGATAGGTTTAGACAAATCTCTGCCGAGAAACAATGTGAAAAGTAATGAGGCCTTGTCGGATAGTTTGGTGCACCCATCCGTTACCGCGCTTCTGCTGGAGCAATGCATGTTTTGAAAAAAGTGGGAAAAGAGATTGCGAGAAGTCGGTGTGTCCGCCAACTGGAGGTAAAATATCCTACCCGTTAATTTCCTCAAAAACAAGAAAACGGTTGATTCCTAGAGTGAAAGGGAGAATTCAGCGGGTCGAGCAATCACTACGCGGACACTGGAGGAAACCATCTATCTTGGACGAAAAGGAAGCGCATGCCAGATAGGCACGATTAAAAACGTTGGTGACATCCACACTTTTCGCCCCAGATGGCGTGACTAGCTTGATTAGTCTGTTTTTACATAGGCAAGATACGCTGTCGCAGTTTTCACATTCCTCCTTACCATGTCTGCCAGCCATCCTTTTCAGTTTTTTCCTTCGCACTCACAGCACAAGGAACGAGCAGAAAAATAGAAGACACGATCACATCATCGATCACGCTCAGCAACTGCTGCCGCAGGTACCCATCTGCGTTTCCTTGAAAAACTGGCCACCATCTTCGCATTCGAGCTTTCCTTTGTCCGTGTAACCCTTGCGTTCGCAGATCCGCTGCAGGATGCCCTCGATGTGATCGTAGTCGGAGTCCGCCTCATAAGCTAGCGTGGTCAGGTAATTGCGAATCTTGGTGCACTCCTTCGGCGCTGATCGGATCAACTGGGACGGCTTCTTATGCAGCTTCTCGTTCGCGGCGGCAAAATTCTTCAGCTTTTCATAGATGTCCTTGCCTCTTAAAAAGAGGTGGGCTGGGTCTTTGATTGACGATGAGTGCCCCGCTCGCGGGATGTGCTTACCACGGGTGGCCGCGGCAACGATCTGCTCGTCAAATCGAGGAGTTTTTCCAGACCCACAAGTCTTCGCATCAACCCTGCTCTTGTTGCTTCAACGCGGTCACGGGTGCATACTTTAGGCTGCCACGAAACGGAGCCACTTTCCGCGAACGGAGCCACTTTTCGCGAATGGATCGGCTTCCCTTTGGCGCTTCGCCATTCCCGAACCATTCCCAGATCCATCCCGTACACACACTTCGTATCTGGTGGCCGACCGATCGCAAAGCTCTCTTGCTTCACGTCGCGGTGCAGGTATCTGCAAGCGAGCGGAGAGAGTTAAGCTGGAAGTATAGTTCGATGCGATGCGTCAAATAAGCTTGCGATGCGACGTTTCAGGCACCTTTTTACATTGTCAGTTGACCCAAAAGTGTCGCATCGCACGCTTATTTGACGCATCGCATCGAACTATACTTTGGGCTTTACTGTCCACGAAGAAACGCTCAGGCACTCACCCGCTGTCGCGCAGCTTCATCAGCCCTTGCAGAGCTTCCTTGCAGGCGCGTGCAGAACAGTTCGCAACAAGAATCGTCCGCCAGCGCTTTCGGGCAAGTTCTCTCGCAGCTTCTCCAGATTCTGCCCAACCATGGTTTGCGCAAAAAGAAGTAGTCGCCGTTCAAGTTTCGGCCGCAGTCCAGGAATCGCGTTGAGTTATGCACCGGTCTTCGTCAACTTCCGCATGACCAACACTTCCCACTTGAGAATGTGAATGGGCGCTTCCATGTATTCTACCTAAAAATACAATGCTGAAATAATCAATACGCTCAGTAGGATTTTATTGCAGAAGTTTGAATTGGACCTGTGTGTTGCGGAATTAAAAATTATGGCCCTCATGATTTGATTCTGCATCCAATGCGGGACACACTGGTTTGTCAGATACTTGAATGAGCTGACATGTCATCCAGGTTATCCTGCTGCTTCAAATAGCTTCTTTGCTGTACGTGTTCCAGTATGTGAACGCAATATCACCCAACTCGATATTTGAGGATTCTTTACTATACAAACCCCAAGACGCAATTAGATATTAATCATATCAGCCTTCAACAGAGGATTAATAACTTAGAGCCATCACTGGCACCCCAGCCAAAAAGCACGATAGTATTTCTGTTACAAATACATTCACCCTCTGTATAAGCACCCTATCACCTCACTTTCGATCTTCCAGCTTCACGAGCACACCGTTCTTTGGCGCCAGTGTGATTTGGGAAAAGCGTAACTGAAGTGGCTTCTGAAACAAGAAATTTGATACCAGTCCAAGCGGATGACTTTTTCAAGCACACCTCCGTTTCTGCCGTCTCCACAATCTTATATTTCTTCAAAATTGCACACAGGGCCACCTTCATTTCCAGCAAGGCGAATCGCATTCCAATGCAAGTACGGGGACCCGCACCAAATGGGATATAGGCAAAGGGATGTGGAAGCGATTTGGAAGCGAACCTAAAAGGGACAAGGATGCGTCAACGTCAAGTACAAGTCTGCAATGAATACTGTACCGCTCGGGTTTGAATTCGTTCACGTCAGGTCCCCACAAATCCTCATTGTAGTGCACTGACCACACATCAGCAACCACATCCATGCCAGCAGGGAAAGTGAATCCTTTAATAGTGCATGAGTCCACTGTGTGTCGGCTTACAGCTCTGAAAGCAGCACCAGGTTTCACAGAGGAAGAGTCTCGGTCGAAACTTTGCACATGTAATAACTTGCATGCAAATATTTTGTGCTATGCTTAGCACTAAATGACACAGGAAATGGCCTAAAGCAGCTCTCTTTCTCTCTCTCTTACGCTGATGCCAATGGATACATCCGCAAGGCTTCTTGAATAACGCATTCCAAGAATTGAAGCTTTTGGACAGATTCGTAATTGATATCCTGCCAAGGAGAAAGCGGACCCAGCATGTAATTGATGCAGATACCCAGCACAACTTATGCTCAGCCATCCACCAACAATCAGCTTACCTCAGCCTTCTCAATATGTTTATCAATCTCTTCCAACAGTCGATCTTGCACTTTTGGATGTGTAGCCAGTAAGTAATTGGTAAAAGCGAGCGATGTTGAGGTTGTCTCGAATCCGGCCAAAATAAATAAAAAGCTTTGCGAAGCGATTTCCTAAAGTAAAATCTCTTAGCTCATTCCCAAAAGAGTATTGCCCTGTAAGCTTACTCCTGGCGTTAGCTTCTTTTTGACCTCCATTTCCTTCGTCAGCTTACCAGCCCCGTTCTTAAAATCCATCTCATTCGGATCAGCTTCAGCATCGAGCATTAGCTGAATGAAATCCACAGAAGCCTGCAGCCCGCTGGCCTTCAATAAAGCGGGATAAAAATAATAGAAGAGAGAGAACACGGCCAAAACTCACTTTCTGCTTTCTTTTAATTTCAATAATTCGACCAATGCGATCCCTTAAAAAGTCCCAATCACTTTGCACAAACTTGCTTCGTAAACGAACGTAGTAATACACATAACGTCGGATGGATGGGAAGAGACCTGCAAGAACAGTGCTTGATCTCACCCTGACACTAGACTGTGCTCTGTTTGGCTGTTTCATTCGCGGGCATCTCGCGAGCGGTCCACGCTTGTACATTTGCTATCCCTAACAACCAATACTTACATGCTGCCAAGTAGATGAATGATGGAGGCCTGCGGAAAACGCCACTGCAAAAGCGGAGTAATTCACTGTCAGGGTCCCTCTGCACAGAGGTTTCGTAAGCAAAAGCCACTCGAGCAATTACATCCAGAGTCAGTCCTTGGTAGACCCTAAAATTTCATGATTACTAGCAGATATCAGCTGTCGACGTCTGGGGTACGAACAACTTACCCATATATGTCAAAACTTTTCCCTTCCTGTCGTTTCTCTTCTAGCACTTTCATCATTTCATCCACGCAGTCGTGCACTTTTGGAAGCATCTAAAATACGACATAATGTTACCTCTGGCTGGTTGTGGAAGATTATAGTCGTACTTGCTTGATCTTCGACGAAGTGAATGTTGGGTTCGAAATGACCCGAAGTCGTTTCCATTGCGCACCTCGAGCCAAGAACATGTGCACTCGATCACCACCTTCCTCTGGATTGGGTTGTATGGCAAATTCCTGCACGACAATTTAGGCGTGTGTTAATGCGAGACAAATCATCACATAAGGACCCAAACATCCAAACATCTACGGGCATTACCTTCCTGCCATTGAAATTCTGAAATTGCTTGACGAGAATTTCCTGCAGAATGTCCGGGTCTGAGGTGACCATAACTGGCAGTCCTCCCTCGTAAAACCTGAAATTTCTTCCTCACTTCAAGTCCACACAGAATCAAAGGTTGCAGCTTACCCATAAACAGGTCCAAATTCCTTTGTCCATTTTTGCAGTTCATGCGGTTGTACCTGTTCACAGGAAAAAATTACACGGCTTATGAAACTCTCCTTTTCTTTCAAACTCTTACCTTTTTGTCACCAAACACGTGGAACAAGTTTCCGACAACTAGGTCTGGTTTTGGACCAGGAATGCCCAACCGCTTGAATACGTCATTTCTCCATGTAAAGTAGCTGAAACAGAAGTTTTTCTAACTCTGATGAGGGCTTTCGCAGGTTTACTTACACATGCAGGAGGACCGCAAGGCCAGTGATCAAAATAAATAGTTCCAGAAGCATCGTAGCTTATAGTCGTTGTCTCTGCTCCCAAACTGGGTCTCGCCAGTTGAAGAACGCGGTTAAAACAAGCGCATTTATAGCCTGGCAACAAAGTGATAAATCGCTGATAGCGCTGTACACATGTTCCTCCGTTCTCGCGATGGCGTATCTCACGCCACATCTAACGGCGGTTAATAAGAGCATGGTTGTTGTTTTTGTGAGGTTGTACGTGTGGGCGTGGTCAGGATAGAATATGTACAATTATCTGATCCAAACAGAGACGCAAATTTAATTGTTGCTTGGTTATGAGCCGTTTGGTTTCCGGGTTCAAATCCAAAAGGCGGAAGTCGATTTGTAAACCATAAGCCCTCACTGATTTTGCGTGGCAGGACGTGGGTTAGGCCCTGGCCCTTGTATGATCCAAGGTGACCGCATGTGGAGATAGTCTGTGGACACTTGCGATCGGAGATACGCCGCTGTGTGAATGGGCGCATAGACTTTGGGGTCGTTTGTAAGGCAAACCTCAAAATTTTTAAGGCTAGTTTTCTATATTATGGGATGCCAGCGCCAAGAAACCACCTGCTGGTGCGGTATTCCTCTCACGTCCGCCTAGCTTGACTGCTGGCGAAAACTAACTTTGTTCGAGTGGGGAATCCGAATGTAAAACCAGTTCCCTACATACGAATATGCACTTGATCTATATGGCTCACAATCGGAAAACAATGCGTGCATGAATGGAGCATCTAAAAGAGCTCTGGCTAATGTTTGTATCTGAAAGATTTGTGACTGATACACCCCTGCGTTCCCGCGATATTTGTGTTCCCTTATTTTTGGCCGTAATACTGTTGTCAATAGCGGTGCGTTCACTGTCATTTCAGCATTCTGTGCATATACATGCGTACAGTATATACATCCTAAACGTGCTGGTGCAGAAAATTTGAATACAGTACATCACTGCCGTTGTTTTCTGATTCTTGCTCTTTATTATCAGCTACAGTATTCGACACAAGGATGTCAAAGGGCAATACTACGTTCTACTGAAAGCCTGTTTAATTGCATCGCAAACAAGATGAGGCACAGACATAGAGGCCACCATATCTGCCTAAATCTTTGATGCACAAAGTCACCTTCCTTCGCTATCGCATCGTATCATGTCGCTAATAATAGTAGTAATGGCAATCGTGTCTCAGTTTCTCTTCTCCAGTCCTACGTGGACACCATAGCGAGGCGCTACAGTCACTTCCGTGAATCGAACTTCCAAAGGCTCCTAAAACTGAAGCATAGCTAACAGGGAACTAAATAGGGCAGTTTGCACTTACTTGTGTTTCTGGTGTCCACTTAAAGCGATATCGCAGTAGGATAGAGCATAGAGCCATTTTTAACTCCAGCAATGCGAAGCGCATACCAATGCAAATGCGAGGTCCTCCACCAAATGGAAGATAAGCAAATGGATGCGACGGCTTGGGGGAATAGTCGGGTAGGAATCTGAAGGACAGTCCAGGACTCGTGAAAGAGGTAAAGTCATTGCAACAAGCAGTACTGTAACACATAGTTGACACAAGAATATAGAACTAACCTCTCAGGTTTGAACTCCTTGGCATCAGGTCCCCATATATCTTCGCTGTGATGCATGGACCACACGTCGGCCAGTACGGTAATACCTTTTTGAATATTCACACCCTTTATAGTACATGATTTCATGCACGTCCGAGCGACTACACTAAAGCGAAAAACTAAATATTTGTGCACAACTCTTGTAACAGACTTACGGGGAGCCCAAGGGGTAGAGGCGCAATGTCTCGTTGATAACGCTGTCTAGATATTGAAGCCTATGCACAGACTCGTAGTTGATCTCCTAAATGATAGCACATTCAGTGTCATCATCTCCTCATACCCAGGCTAAATGAGGACTCCCACCTGACCATCTAAGAAATGTTCATCGATCTCGGCCAACAAACGCTCTTGAACTTCTGGGTGCTTCGCGAGCAAGTAAGTCGCGTAGGCCATGGCTGTCGACGTGGTTTCGTATCCAGCGAGCAGAAACAGAAAGCTTTGTGAAGCGATTTCCTACAACGATGATCGTTATGATAGATTTTCTGCAGTCCTGTCTTCTATTGAGACCACTTAATGCTCTTGCGAAGACTCGCCTGTCACGCTATACATCCGTCTGGAGTTTTGGGGGATGGTCAGCGGAGACAATCATGTCTTCCGACCTGGTTCGTAGCTTAAACCTCGCTTCCATGAGTGATGCTCCCAACTGCGGTTTTGCTGCAGAAGGCGCTTTTCAGACAAGCCTACACCCGCATGTGAACTTACCCCAGTTGTCAGCTTCTTCTTAATGCTCAATGCTTTCATGGACCCATCTCCATCGACAGCAGTATCAAAGCTAGTGTCATTAGGATCAGCTTCAGCATTTAGCAGTAGTTCGATAAAATCGCTGCCAGTGTTGCTTGTCTGGAAACAAATGATAGAAAACAATTTTCAGATTGATAGAAAATAAATAATAGATTATCAGAAACCATGCTGTACCTTTTCTTTTCGTTTTGCTTCCACCAGCTTGTTCATTCGATCATGCAGGAATACCCACTCAACTTTTCTCAGCGCAGCCGTGTATAACGCAAAGGAGAACACCAGTGGTCGTAACATCGGTAGAATGGCTGAAATACAACTGAATTTCGTTGCACTGATTGTCAGATTTTCAGATTTTCAATCAAAAAGGAGTGGAGATGAGGTATGTACGGTAACGTACTGTATTAATGAAGAGCGTTACTAATGAAGCTCATGTCATGTCACACTTTATCCATAGCCAAGCACTATACAGCGCATTCGAGGGCTAAGGAACACAATAAACGACAATCATTTTGTACCGAGGCGGGAGTCGAACCCTCCCCTGTAAGTGCGCACCCAGCGTGAGAGGCAGACGCCTACCCGCTAGGCCAAGACCCCGATATTGCATTGCACCATAGCTTTAGCTATTGCACCATACGAAGCAGAGAGCGGCAGATCAGCAGACTGGCAGGATAGCCTCAGCCCCCTACCCCACGGGAGAAGGCCGAAAATCGACCCCACTCTGGAACGACCATCTTCTGTGCGCATACAGTACATACATACTCGGCAGAAACAAAATCAGACCCCGTTGTCTTCGGAAGAGACCGTTGCCCAACCTGAGCAAGTCGTTATTTTCATCTCTCTGGACTGATGTCTCCATTGCGAACGCCACACGACCGATCACGTCCATTGTCAATGCTTGATAGACTCTAAACACAAACCACGCTAAAAACTGACCATGCAAGTCCAAAATCAACCACACTTGTAAATATCAAAGCTCTTCCCAGAAAGACGCTTCTGTTCTAGAATTTCCAAGGCCTCTTTGATGCAAGCATGAACTTTTGGTATCATCTGAAAGAAATGCATTGCGAATTCTGTCTGAAGGGCATTCAAGACTACTTGTTTGATCTTAGCTGCAGTGAAAGTGGGGTTGCTGATGACGCGCAATCGTTTCCATTTGGCACCACGGGCCATGAACATGTCCACTCGCTCATCGCTGCTGTCTGGATCCAGTTGCAATGCGAATTCCTGAAGTGGGTACAGAAGTACAGCACTATATGAATTTAAGTATGGCTATTTTCTGTAGCTCACCTTTCGTCCATGAAAATAATCAAATTTCTTCACCATGATTTCTTGCAACATTTCTGGATCGGATATGACCAACATCGGTCGGCCTCCTTCCATATATCTAAATGAGACATTCTAATCCAAGGCATAATGCTCAGGCCCACAACCTTACCCGTATACAGGTCCGTATTGCTTGGTCCATTTTTTTAGTTGCAAGGGCTGAACCTGAAAATGACCGATTCTGTGGCACCAACGGGGCTGGACTGGTTGTTTAGCCAGAAGTGGATGCTTAGGAGTCGGACGCGACCCGGATTAAAAACCAGGAGCCCTATAATTTCAAAAGGCGAGGGCTCAATTCCCGCTAAAGGCTAAAGTTTTTTGTGTGCCTTGCTCTATCAAAGGATAAGATATAACTCTTACATTCGATTCTCCAAACACATCAAATATATTTCCAACGAGTAGCTTAGGTTCAGGGCCAGGGATACCAAGCCGCTTGAATATCTGATTTCGGTTGTAGAGATGGCTAAAACGTATGATCCCTATTTTTCACTACACTTCGTTTTGGTACGCTTCACTTACTATATAAAGGCTAGAGTAAGCGTTAAAACGAGCAGTAAAGCTGGAAGCATTCTTCCGCCGTGTTCTTACTTGGCAGCTCGCTCAGAGAATGAATGAGCCTATGCACAGTTTGGCCGCTGTATTTCTCTCCCCTCCTGACCCATGGGACGATGGCGTACACACCCAGCATGATAAGAAAGCCAAATACAGTTTGGCATAGCAGACTACAACAAGACGGTGAAGATGACGTACGATGGATATTATCAAAAGCCGTAAATGGTCCTTGCACAGCAGCCTTCAAGAAAGGGAACCAGTGTGAATAAGAAATGTTTTAAAATGGCGGTTTTGCTTGCTTGAGATCGGGTTCGGGCGATCTGAAATGGCTTAAAATCAAGTCAGGCCAGAGGCTGTATTCATGAAGAGCTAAAGAAGGCCCTCAACTATTCAGAAACACAGGCCGGATAGAACAGATTATGACAGAGGAGTGACGGTTCTCTGCTGTCGTAAGCAGCGGTGCAAAATTAGGCCGATACAGAATATTGCGAAGGAAGTCGTCGCTGACTCCAAGTGCTGTTTTTCCGAGCAGTCAGTCATTTGCGATCAGTGGGATTTGCTATCGGAATTTTGTATTTGTGCTGAAGAATGTTGAGGAATTGCAACTCTACCCCGCTCAGTGAAATCCTTGGTCTATCCCGAGGGCAAACTAGGACAAGCCAATGGAGGGTCTTAGCCAAGGAACGAACCCACTCAACCCACGGCACCTCGTGTATAATTTATGCGTCCTGATAAGGTATCCACCCAGATTCCTCGTCCTATGAAATACCAAGATGGGGGGGGGGGGGGGAAGGATACCACGTGGGCCCACCATGTGGACACCAGGCACCGCCCAATACGTGCAAACCAAACCAGTCACTCGGCCTCGATCTCGCTCTCACAATCAGCCTCGTGTCTGGCTTTGACCTAGGAGAGATAATTTCTGAATCAGTGCACTGATAGGAGCAGATAAGGTATTCACGCCCATTAAACTCGTCCCCTTTTTAAACAAAGCGTGACCCTGTGGGCCAGTCGGCCAGTCGTCTGTTCCACTAGGGGTCTCACCGTCGTCCACCCTCTTTTCCTGTCTTACGATTAGCCGGGCTAAGGCAGGGCGGGGCTGGACGGCGGACGAGCCTAGCGGACCAGTGTGACAAGGCTACTTCCATATTCGAATTTCCCGCCTGATGATTGGACCATGCCAGCGTTTATATCATCAGTCAAGGAAAGCAAGTTAGGCATAGATCAGACTCATTATCATATCCCCAATTTATTGGCTCCACCATGCACTTTCACCCCGTTTCTGACCTCGGATTTAGGCTAGCCCTTGCGCATCACGAATTGGAATGGTGTCTCTTCGCCTGCCTGGACGTATGCATTTGACTGGTTTTTGTGATCGATGATGGGTGCAGTTCCTTGTATCTGTTTACTTGTGACTGGTTTTCTTTCCCAGGTACGTGCTTTAGGCAATGTATATAAGGAGGGTTATATTTGGTGCGATCAACGTCAAGTCGATAAATTCGTATCTTTTGGGTCACGTTTTTGTGTCTTTGTTCTGATCGCGCATATGGCACGTATTTTGGGCACACGGCGTCAACATCAATCCACGCCCTATCGCCAACGCACGTTGGGTAAGCTTCGTTGAGTGTGGTGTGGTTAGGTCGGTAGGTCACAACCCAGCCAACTTCATCACACCGGTCGTCAGCCCCAGGCTTGTTCAGTCTCGTTTTTGGACTTATCGCTGTTGGTGCTTGTGAATAAACACTACATTCGCAAGCCCCAACCACAATCCCACTCTTCCCGCGAAGCTAGGGGCACCTCCTGTGAACTGGCCGCCGTGCCACGCGATATAGGGGCGACCCGAGACGCGATACGAGAGCAGCCGTTTACTAGGGCGGCCCGACCAAGAGAGAAAAACCAAAACGCAAAAAAGCGAGATGCTAGCCGCCAGCGAACTAAGGTTTACTCCAAAGCCTCCGATACTGCATTGCGCGCTTGAGAGTCTGCGAATTGCTCCAACTCAGCCATAGCCACGAGGATATTCGATTTCCTCAACGAGTGCTTGTCCCTGCTGGCGAAATATTCCTCGACGTCACTCTGATGCACATAAGCCTGTCGATTCCGATCATTGAAAAAATATACCAAAACCCATGGTCCTCTTGTACGCGGCTTCGGCCACAAAGCTTCCGACTCTGGCAGAACACGAGCAGGCCACCATGGCACATGTCTCATCTTCGCCCAAACTAACGAACCAGGAGGAAAGGCTGTCAACCCACCAGGTGTATAAATGCCTCCTTCCTCTCCTCCCACATCTACCCATTCTTCTTGATCGCTATCAACGAAAATCTCATGATCCGTGAGCGCATCCTGCCTTGATGCTGACGCAGCAACACTGGGTGTCTGTACTCGACCAGACACGTCTCCATGAAACAACTGCAAATGATTTACGTGAACCAACTTATCTGATCCAGGCTGAAGTAGAGGACGAATGCACGTGGTTATAGGCAAAGGCATTGCAAGAATCCTGTATCATCCTTTATCGGCCCAAGGCCCCAAAAATCGATCCAGTAATTTTGTCGACAAGCCTCTCGGCGCTGCGTTTCTCTTGACCATCACCAATGATCCGACCTTGAATGGCATTCGATGAACTGATTTGTTATACTGCTGGGCTTGAGCTTGTTGTGACTTTGCGATTTCTTCTGTTACAATCCTGTATGCATCCGTCAACTTCTGCTTCAACTACAGTACGTCACGTAATCGACACGCAAAAACTGTCGAGCCCCGTCCAATCCAAAGACGCAGTCAATGGGAAACGACAAATCACGGCCATACACGAGTTGAGCTGGCGAATAAACAGTCGACGAATTCACGCTGGTGCGAAATGCGAACAAAGGAATGAACACATCGCAGTCTTCTTGGTGAGCACTCGTGTAGACGGCGATGCAGTCGATCAACACTTTATTATATCGTTCCACTTGTCCGTAACATTGTGGACGATAGGCCGTAGTGGACAACTTGCGAATATTCAAAAATCGACAGATGTTCTTTATCAGGTCCGATGTAAACTGTGAACGAGTGACGAGTCGTCATGTGCTATGATCAATGTTCTGCACGCAATTCGGACTGAAAAGTGCAAGAGCAGGCAAGCAATCATTCGAATACTCAGCAATGATCTTGTGGAATGATCTTCGATATGAAATGGCTTTTAGTTCATATCCATGTTTTATACAGCATATTTCATGACAACTTCGAAAGCTCTCGTGACTTTTATTTCATTTTTATTTGTGACGCCCCGTTTGAGTGCATGGCAACGTGCTTGGGTGACGTAAAATAGCAAAGCATAGCATAGCATAACCCAGGTCGGTCAAGATTGAACGCGGGCATCCAAACCGGCAAACAATGTGTTCCACAAAGATACGAGCTACCGTCTCTGTACGCATATCTGTCATCGCAAAAGCATATGTCCATGGTGACACGCTCGACTAGAGCACCAACTGGTATAGAAACCAAAGGAGCTTTACCCCAGCGATGAGGATGCTTTCTACGAGCACAGATTAGGCACGACTTGCAGTATTGGTGCCCATCTTTACGCATTGAAGGCCAATACACTCTGTCTTCCAGACGTGAGTAAGTACGATCCTCTCCCATGTGCACAGCCAGCGGATCGTTGTGGAATGCTGCCGACAATAGCCACAAACGCCTGGAAAACAAACCGTAAGCGCTTGGCCGAAAAAACTCAAATTCTGCTTCAAGTCAAGCAGCCCGTGTAATTCATAACCGCCCACAGTCAAGACTGGTCCTTTCCTACTGGACGACAACTGAACGCACACACCAAAATCATCATGTTCTGCAAAGGCTAATTCATTGTTCTGTAGCACAGCTTGGCTTGTCGCCCATCATTGTGCACTCTGAATGATTCGACATTAGTTACGCTAACAAAGGGCTCAGTCACGGGTCAGCAATACTTCTTTGAAGGCCCATGAAACTGTGTCCTTTCTACTCCTAGAGCTGGTCATACGCCGCAACTCTGACTAAACATGAAAGTGGATAACAGGAAATTTAGGAACAAATAACACATAGCCGCAAGTAGAGCAGAAACAAAGACTTCAGGTCTACGATCGTGATCACATCTGGTAGCTTGATGGTTTTTGCCATAGTTTTTAGAGGCATCCGTACTTGTGGCTCCATGGAATTCTATAAGTGCCAAACCTAGATGTCATAAATGAATGAGAGAAATACGTAAATGTCTAAAGACAGAGCGGAGGGCCCTAGCGGCAAGCTACGCCCTAAAGCCCCCACATACATGGCATTGCACCATGCCATGGGATCTCAAAGAGTAAGGAGACAAAGATTGGTATCGCTTCGCTTCATATCATGCCTTAGCTTTTGGCCTGCCGATCAAAAGTTAAACCTTGGCTAATGCGCTTTTTTATGTGCCCTTCTTTGTACCAAATGCGACGCCCATGGCCAACTTCAAAAAGCCTTAGACATGGATCCTGACGTGGTGGAGGTCCTTCGTTGCCTGACTGATACGGCTGGTAGCCGCAGCCTTTTGAGACTCCCCAAGCATGTGAGAATTACTCTGTGTGATACTGGCTGATTCTTTTCGACGTCGTATGAAACCTGCGTTTTCGATTCACGAGCTTGGCGCGTGAGGTGAGATGGGCCATGGTCGAAGTGGGCTTTCATTGCGCGCGAGACTACAGCGCGGTGTAGATAAGGTTCTATCGCTTAAAACGGAGGCAACTCATGCTGGAGCAAACCATTCAGCTCATTTTTTGTTCGCTTTAGTCGACACTGCAGCTGCACAACAGGGACATCACGATCGCACGTCACCACGCATCACATTGACGATCTCTCGGCATCGTTCATTTCGGGGGCTTCTCTTCTGACTTTGGCGACTTTTCTCCAGCCTTCGGCGGGTCCGCCTTCGCGACCTTGGCTCTCGATTTTAGTTGCTGAAAGGAGAAACTATGCTGGCGGGAAACCTCGAGAGACGATATCGCTCACAGTTACCTTAATCTTGCATTCACCGCTCTTTTCGATCAGCAGGACACCGCCATCGTTCTCGAACTGGTTGCAGTAGTCGGGCGCCGTGAACAACGTCATCATCCGACCATCGGCGAAGAACTCGAAGCCGTTTACCACCACCTGAAAATAGCCTGCTATGTAAAAGAACGAGAAGGCTCGTGACTGTACCTGATGCGCGCGCACGATCATGTCCAGCTGCAACTCTTCGCATTTGTCGATAACCGCATCCGATCCGAACGTGTACGATACACCGCGAGTACTTGGCACGAATCCTTCGTCAAAAAAACGCGTTAAAGTCTTTGAAGTCTACTGAAGGCCAGGTGGGTGGGACTCACCTTTTGTTTCCCGGTTAGGGTCTGGGTCCGCCCACAGCAGATCGATCTCGATGCCCTTGTCTGGAAACTTTGTCAACGGCCTTTTCACCTGACGAATCTGATCCAAGCTCTTCAGGTCGGGAGAGATGCCACCGTGCATGCACAGAATTCGCCCGTCGATCAACCCCGCCAATGGCATTTGGCTGAACACTTTCTGAAACCAAGGTCGACGTCACGAAGGATTCTTTTCCACGAACGAACGAGACTTACGTTGAAGAGTTGCCACAACTGAAGGCCTGCGTCGAGCTGAGGAGTGGCTGGAAAGTGCTGCTGTAGCTCGCCCTTGAACCCGTACACGTCATTGACTGGCTTCGTCTCGTGGTTGCCGCGCAGCAAGTAGAAGTCGTCCGGATTGAGGTATTTGAGCGCAAACAGGAGGCAGATCGTGTCCACGTTGTTTGGACCGCGATCGACGTAGTCCCCTAAAGATGGGAAATTTATGTAGGATCAGAACCTTCGTATTTGTAAAAAAGGACGCGACATTTGGCCTTCTTCGCACTCGACTCACCCAAAAACAAGTAACGCATCTTGGGCGGCCAACCGTGCTGATCAAACAGGCGGACGACATCGCCGATTTGACCATGGACGTCTCCGCACACCGAAACAGGCAACGACACCTCGACGAGCATCGGCTGATCTCTGAAGATGGGCCCGACGGCGAGCAGCAGGGTCGTGATATCTTGGGTCGACAATCCGGATGTCGTATGTTTGCTCACACTCCGCTTGATGGCCTTGACGATGTGAGTGGCGGTCTTTTTGCATTGGTCGGGGGGGCAGCGGCGGCGGCGATGCCATTCTTCTGTACTTTGTCGTCTCAGGTAGCTCGATCAACCGGCAACCGTCCACCAACCTTGCAACTGTCAGAATAATATCAGGGTCATCAGCAGTCCGCGAAACCTACGAAAATAATGTAAAGTGCACACTTAGGGGACTGTGTCACCAAAAAGCGATTAGCCGCAGCACTCACCGTTAGTAGTAGCAATGCTCGAGTCTAATCAATGTCAGACAATCTTTCGGGTGATCAAGCCGCGAACATGTAATACGGCTGGGTCCGTATTACTGGAGGGAGTGACCGGTGGAGCTTTTGAACCACGCTAATCTCCAAGGAGGCCTACCAAGTCTTCCGACTCAGCGCATGGTTAAAACGTCACCCTGCCGGGTGACGCTCCCAGCTGCCGGCTCCGTGCAGAGTATCGATTGCCAGTCGAGCCTCTACACTCCGCCAGGGGGGGGGGGGGGGCTCGAGACAAAATGTCCGGGTCCGTCAGGTGAAGACAACAGGAATCAGAGGCGACCAGGAGATTCCCAAAACGAAACCCAGCAGTGCATAACGTGAACGGTTCAGCAAACATAGGCAGGTGCGGCTGGCTAGGAATGTCACCCTCGTGCCTGGTGGGCCATGGCGAGTGGGAGAGAGTAATCGATACTCTCCCTGGCTAGGAGTCCTCAACATTCGGGTTGATGTTTTAGCCGTGGGCATAGTCGCAAGACTTACCTGCTCTAGTCGGTGTTTTTGTCCCGCTAACTTTTGTCCGCCACCTCCCTCCTACGCCTGCCAGTCTTGGTTACATCACGACTTGATTCTGTATATAACGCAAGATACACAGGAGCGTCCAGACCACGCTGATATATTAGATACTTAAATGAACTCACTTGTCATTTTACTGTAGGTGTATCCTGCTGGTTCAAACGAATTCTGTGGCTGAATGTGCTCCACTTGTGGGCGCAATATCACCCAACTCGATATTTGAGGATTTTCAACCATACAACGCAAGAAGCAATTAGATATGTATCACATCAGCATGACTTCATTCCAGTACACCTAAAGCATCATAGTCTAGGAGCATTATCACATCGTCACTCTTCCATCGTCCATCAGTCCTTTCCTCTGTAAACGGGTCTTCGGTCGTGACGTCCAGTAGGCGGTTGCCATCTCGAAGAACCTTACCCGGCATCGATACCCGAAGTCTCCACGCGTGCAAGTACATTCTGGGCGTTTCTTCCATGCCAGGGGTAGAATTCGGGTCACCAACCCGTCCGTCACCGCCGTATGTGTAATCACCGATGACTGGATAGCCAATTCGGAGACACTGGGCACGGATCTGATGCCTCCGTCCGGTCAATAATCGAATGAGGACTTTGGTGGCTGGATATTCGTTAATGGTGCCATCACTGCATCCATCCTTCCTTTCCGGTTTATATCGTCCGTGTTCCAAAACTAAGAGACTGGCCGATGCTGGTTTGGGTTTCACGCACCAAGTCGAGGCAGTCGGGTCATTGCAGAGTTCGTCCTTCGACAAGGCGACCATTTGCCTTCGTTCGATAGCCTGCGGAGTTCGTTTATCTTGTCCAATATAGCCATCGATTTTAATGATTCCTCGATCTTTATTTGATTTGTCCAAGTGACCTTTTAATAAAGCCAAATAATACTTTCGAATAAATGGAGCCGGTTTCAGCGATTTGGCTACTTCGTTTGGCTTAAAGGCGAAGAAACAACGTCGAGCAGCATCAGAATTCAAAGCTAGTAGTAGGCATCCGCTGGTGGCGTAGTCCAATCGATGCACAAATCGAAATTGGTGGGCTACGGAATGATCGACCAGTTCGGGCACTTGCGAGGCCAGAATAGTGGCCAAGGTCACTTCGTTAGGGTCATCGGAATTGATCGTGAGATCGCACGGCTTGTCCACAACCAGGTAGTCATTGCAGCGATGGAGAATCGGAATGGGTGATCTAATCAGAGGGCACACCATCACTGCACTGAAACATGAAAGTTGCGAGACAGATCGCCATCGATCAGTGATAATGGACAGTATCCGATCAAGAAATTCGCATACTGTAGCTGGCCTTTCTGATGCGCAGGTAGCGAGTTCTGAAACTGCCTAGCGCAGTTTGAGAACGAGCGTGTCATAAATCTAATAAGGTCTCATCAGACTTGTTCGTGCGAAGTGGCAAGCACGACATGAGTGAAGAGCGTACAAACATGTAATGTATGCAACAAATACTAATAAAGTCAAGACTAGATTAACAGCATTAAAGGGCAGAGAAGCCTGCTCGTATCAGTCATGCCGAATGAGCCATAAAGCTCGCGCAATAGAATACTAAACCACCAAAAGTGAAAGCACGTAAAATAATTATCTACGTTTGTTGCTGCACTATCACGTATTAGTGAGTGGTGTAAGGGTAAAAACAATCAGCATACTGGACGCAGTTAGCTTATTTAATAACGCCACCCAAACAAGTCCTATTTTTTCATCCAGATCATGCGAAGCCCCAGTGTTTCACCTAATGCATGAAATCCATGAACACATTGTCCAGAGAACATTCCGGGCGTAAGATTCGAACCTCATGCCAATATTAAATGTAGACCGTTTCAGGCAGCGATACGACCCAAAGCCAATAGATCTTTCAAAGCCGCGTCGATGCCATTTTTCCCTCACTAGCACGCTATCCCTTTAGTCTGGCTTTGAGGAGGAACCTGGAATTAAGGTAGGGCCATGAAAACAAGAAAAGGCACTGTGCTTAACAAGAGGAATGTGCGAGAATAATCGATGTCCCCTGGCTGAGAAACGTCACCTCGGGTTGATGTTTCAGCCGTAGGTAGTCGCAAGATTTGGCCCAATTGGAGTTTTCGCCCCGCCCGACTTGGCTCTGCCACTATCTCTCCTGCCTCTGCCAGGCCAGGTCACACAGGTACCTCATTCTTCATGCTGGCAGGCACATAGCGAATGAGCCAGGGTCCAAGTGATCCTGAAAGAGCAACTTTTATCTCTCTGATCAGGTCAGGGTCAATCACTGCAAGGCATGGTGAGTACTGACATTGTGAGCGAGATACTTTGCTACCAAATGCCAGAAAACTGACATTCTTTTCGCGGCATTTTTTCCCCGTTTCCAGGTCAGTCGTGTTTTCTCTCTGCCATCTGTTTTACTGCCATTCTGCGTGCCGGCGAAGTCGCTGTTGCTCGCGTAGGAGAGCGTGCAATGTCCAGATGCACTCGTTTTCCGAGTGCAGCGCGAAAAACCTTTTTCAGTCACTGATCGCGGGACCTCATGCTCGACAAAATTATTTTAGCCAATGAGCCGATTCTGAATTGCTGGTCTCTTGTCATAGGTAGGCGGGCTGTGTATGTAAGTACTTTAAACGCAAAATTGTTTGGGCAGAGGCTTGTCCTGCATCTCTCTGATATCATCTGCTGCGACCTCTCGCACCACTTGACTTTCGTCCTGGGGGGGGGGGGGGTAAGTGAGAGCCTGACCCTGCTGGATAGGAGTCTACAAAATTGTGCTAGGCAGTGTACAGCTCGCAGACTATGGGATACCAACACGCAGACATTCACTCCACCTTGACTCACGTGCGGTCTTTTCGAAGATGGATGATAGGCGCGGGGCACGACGAGACTTGGAACATCAGCGCCCCACAACTTACCCCCACGCACGGACCGTCGGCCAGTGTCACCAAACGGAAACCGAAAATGTGAGGTGTCCAACTCGCAGAACCGAATCGCACGACGATGAATGGAGCCAGCTCAGCGGCCCTTTTGTGGAGAATCAAGAATCGGTGCCAGATTGCGCTGAACTGCGTTCCGTGCGCGTATAGATCCCCGTCGTCGATCGGGCTCAATAAAGACATTAGTTCTTCCGTCAGCTGATGCATTTGAGCAAAGCGTGCGTCTATGGCCAATGCCCCGCCAACAACGAGTACGATCCCTTCTACCTGTGCCGATTCCGTGAACGAGTGTGCAGCGAAAATGGCCGATCGAAGATCAGTAAGAACTCATTGGTTTCATTATGGCTGATTTGGCTTGTAGCGACCGTTCGATACGAATACTTGATCGAAGTGTTCTTTAGGGCGTACTAGCGGGCTTGCGCAATCCCGGCAACACGTGCTACATGAACTCGTTCCTTCAAGTAAGGTACAATATTCCTTCACTTCCCACTTTCCAACTGGTGTTTTTTGACCCTGTTCCACACACTTCTGATTCGAAGGGTCCTGTACGAATGGAGGATGCCGGAGCCCGACAGGCGCGACCCGAGCAAGAAATACGAGCTCGTGAAGAAACTGCGCGATCTGTTCGTTCGAATGCAGGCTAGCTAGCAGACGTCGGTTTCTCCGCAAGCCTTGGTCAGGACGACTGGTCTGAACGTGGCGCTGCAACAGGACGCTTAAGAATTCCAGGTTCTCTTCCTGGACTGGGTCGACAGTGTGCTCGCGGAACGGCCGGGGGAGGAAAAGCTGCAAAGATTGTTTAAAGGAAGGCCACGATCCACGACCAGGTAGGCATTTTTGTACTCGGATGACAGCACAGCCAGCTCTCCGTTTAGGTGTCGTGTGTGTCAGGCAGAGTTGGAGAACGAGAGCAACTTATACAACCTCAAGCTGCAAGCCGGGGGCGTCGAAAATCTCGAACAAAACATGAGGCTCTTCTTTGCGGCGAGTCAGTTCTTCCTGGTTCCATCAGTCCTCTTCATGGACGCCCTTCAGACCCCCGCTGTTAACCTTCCTGATCCACTCGGGCGGCGTGCAAGGCGGCCACTACTTTGCCCGAATCCGAGTGGCGACTGATGCCCGATGGTTCAACGACGAGCGGGTCACCCCGTGCGCCGACGGGGGTAGGAGATGATGCGAGACTAGAAGGGCTTCTACGATCCTCTCTTTTTGCAGACCGAGATGCTGATGGGCGGGATGCGTACTTGTTCGTGTACGGGAAGATGAGGGACGTGGAGCTGTGACCAGCACGCCTGGCGGTCGGGAGTAATCGATACGCTCCCCTGGCTGGGACGTCAACCTCTTCGATTGATGTTTCTAGAGCAGGTATAGTCGCGAGACTTGCGTACTTCCAGTCGGAGTTTCTTGCTTAGAGACTTCGGTCTCGACTATCTCCCGCCGCCTGAGCGCGCTGGTTACAGAGCGCAACGTGCAAGAACCCGCCCTGCCCAAAAAACGTCGACATTTTCGAACGCGCCCGAGGGGGCAACTGTCAAGTTATAGCGTTGAGGCAGCGCTACGACCAAAACCCTGCAGGGAGTCCAGAAGTTCTTGAAGAGCCTGAAGGTGCAGATGGTGAGTCGACCTGGTCTGCCTCGTGAATAAAGCCCACTGATGGAGTCGCTTTCTAGATTCTGTGATCCTGTGGTTGCCCACCGACTGGCTGGCCTACGTTGCCTGGAAGATCAAAGACGGACCACCAGGAACGACTGTAGCAGTTCCGGACATGAATCGACATCTGTGCATTCACGGCTGCTTGGCGAATTTTCATGGTCTGAAATCAGTGAGTTCGGTTGGAGCGGAAGAGCTGTTCGACGCGTTGAGTGTGGCCCCTCTGCCGTTTTCGTCGATAGGTAAGCTTGCGTTTTGCTTCGTATTCGATTCTAGGCCTTGAATGTGTCCCTTTCAGATCCATGTTCTGCGCCGAATGCGTCGATGGCACTGGTAAGAGCAGTGACTTTTTCTATATGGGTGATTCGTAACATGCTCTGTGACCTCGTTCTCACGTGATTTCATCTTGGTTGTGTGCCGCCAATGAGTTCCGTTGCCAGTGCCATAGAGTCGTCAACAGCTGCACGTGCCTCGAAGGCAAACAGCCATGGTGTCTTATCTGTTCTTGCTAGGATGAGTACAAGGGAGAGCTGGTGCGAGGTGCTTTCTGTCGGCCACAAATCGACATTGACTACATCGACCAGTTGAAATTCTTCACTCATATTTTCGACGAAAGGGCGCCTCAGTTTTCCAAGATTCGCGGTCCGTTCGGCTAATAATGATTGCTAGTTATTCTCTAGTCGATAGTTGTAGTTGCTGTTATCCGTTGGTCGGTAATTTTCTTCGTCGTATCCCTTTGCTAGATCCTAGGTCGACGACTGCGTATTCGACCACTATCGAGGCGTCTATCACGACGGTTTCCGGATCAATTTTTATTTTGAACACAGCTAATCTAGCTTGTTCGCATTTGGTAGCTATAACGTTACAGGTATTCATACCCGTACAATGAAATCATTACCGTTCGCCATAAATCTCTGCTGTGTTCAGCATCATCAGCTTCATGCTTTACCACATCACCAAGCGCAGATAACCGCACTCAAGGGCGACGAGACACATTATACATAAAATGGTTCGTCCAGCCGCGAGTCGAATCCTCGCCGGTAACCGCGCGCCTGACATGAGAGGTAGAGGGTTTACCCATCCTCCCGCCAGGCCACGAGCCATACCTTGGACACATGCAGAGCCATGGTCTGAGCTTAGTATATCGGGAAAGCAAATATTGTTTCTGGTTTTTGCATTCGTCTTGGGGATCTGTACATGTTACCTAAACTGTGCTCTACGTCGTGTAGCTTACCAAGCATGTTGTGTATCCTAGACAGATGGGTAAGTCACTCCGTATCGTGGTGTTCGCGAGGCGACACCCCATACCAAGGGCAGCGGATTTTTCTTTCATTATGCATGGTTTTTTTACGGAGTGCACACTGTTTGCATAATCATCCGAGGCGGGCCTTTTATCTAACTAAAGATTTCATCGTCAGAGGGATCTCTGTGAGTCAGCTCTTTACGAAACCAAACCAGCTACTGTATGTCAGCAAGATCTTCGTTAAAGCATGATTTTTAAATTTGGCGCAATTTGGGGTAGCTGTCTTATTTTGTCTGCTGCGGCTGGCTACTTGAATGCATTACAAGACGATGGGCGAAGCTCGTTTACATTGTATGATGGCCACTTTTTTGAGTAGGCAATTGTCGTGCCTATTGCGCCGCTGATGCAAGCTGCAAGTTTTCTTCGACAAAAAATGGACGCGGAAAACGAAATTTCGGAGGTTTCTTCTGATAAGATCATAAAATCGTTCGTGCAGCCATTGCTTACGGGTAAGCTGGTTTACAGTATAGATGTGCCGATACGAGTATTCTGTGCTGTGTGCTGGTCGTACCACAGCATATCTTACGCTGATGAGGACTTACTGTTTGGTTTCTTCTCGGGCTGGTGATTGAGTCGGCCTGCTCGCTATGTGCCATGTCTTAAAAACAAGCCTGGCAGTATGGTAGTTTTTAGGAGCTGGGATGACCGTAAAGATTGCAGTGCTTCGGGCTTCCTCCCAGCTGTCGGATTGCAATGATGAGGAGCTCACTGCGCTTTCTGTGTGGAAGTAATCAATCGCCATTTTGCAAGTGTAATGGTATATTTTTAGATTTGTACCAGATCACTATGGCGTACGGATACTGGCGTCAACACAAACATGATGAACAAGCAGTGTTCGAGCTCTTTTTCCGCAAGAATCCATTCCAAGTGAGAGATGTTTTCTTGACTCCATTCAGTGAGGCAAAAGCATTTTATATTATTGGCTGAGACATCCCAGAACTTGAGCGAATGGGTGGGACAGAGGCATCAGAGTGGAATCCCATTTTCATAAGTAATTCAAAATTTTGTGATATCTTCTACTTCCGATCATTTTTCAGGGTGAGTTCGTTATTTTCGTTGGCTTGGGTGATTGTATCGAGTTACTGAAAAATTTCTCCTTCACAGAAACCGGTATGAAAGCTAGTCTTGCCTGAAACGGTTTTTATCTCTTGGTTCTTTATTTTTCAGACATCCAGTATTTGAGGACTGTCTTACCTGAAAACACCGACCCAGCTTTCTTCGACTACTTGGCGAATCTCAGTTGCGATAAAATCGTTTTACGCTCGCTTCCTGAAGGAACGTTGGCATTTCCCCGCGTGCCACTTATAATCGTCGAAGGACCGCTTGCCGTTTGTCAGCTTTTGGAGACTACTTTATTGAACCAAGTTAATTTTGCCAGGTATGTTTTTGAGACAGATTTTTTGTAAGCCCCGACCCTGTAGATGGCTCAAACCTGGCTGTCTATGAGCTGGAATGGTCTGACGTTCGGATTTGGTGTGCAGAATACTTTTTTGATCGATATATCGAGGCTGGGTCGGGGCTGAGGGCTATGTATGAACACGATTCGTCTTTTGATTCTGTACAAGACGCAATAAGATGTGTTGCAGTCTCTAGAAATCAGGAACTCCAAAAGAAAAGACAGTAAAAACCTCTAAGAAGACTTCGAATGCCAACCATTCACTTAACCCATTCTCAAAAGGTTATCATATTTAGAATCCCTGGTATAAAACTTAAAGGCAGTCATTTCTGCTTCCATAGGACCCGTCGAGACAGTAGCAATTTTACAGAATTTTTAATTTCTCGCGTGAAACCTAAATTTCTGAATCAAATGTAACAGTCTCTGAAATTTTGAAAGACTCATTCGATTCTCCATCAAAGTATGCGTGAAATGTGAAATTTTTCGAAAAAGCTAAGCGTTTTGGGTAATTGAGAAAAACACTACATACTACTGTATATTGTGTAAGTTTATTTGGCAAAGATGTGACATCTCTGAAAAATCAATTTGTGGGGATAAAGTCGATCGGAGATGTTTGGGAACGAAGAGCTTTAATTCTGCACACCTAATTCACACGCCTGAGTGTGAGATGATTCATCTTTGCCGTGTGTATGGTCGACTCATGCATGCAGAAATCTGTCTGAATTCCAGCGCCATCCCATAGTCAGTTGACCAGCAACGTCCGTTTTTAAATTTTTAGTTTGGTATGCACAAATGCTGCTCGATATCGTATTGCCGCTGGTGACAAAGTCAAGCTGCTCGAATTTGGTCTTCGACGTGCGCAAGGAGCTGACGGCGCCATGACGGCATCGAAATACACTTACATTGGAGGTATGTGCTGCGTGTGTCAGGTATGTGCTGCGTGTGCGCAGGGCCCTCCCACCTTCTGGTTGAAGCAGGTTCTCGAAAGATAAACCTTATACGCCCTTAGGCATCCTATACTTACACTGTGGCTATCACTCGGATGTGCTGGAGCTGAGCAACCCGGGGCGACGATAAGCAAAATTGTGTGTGACGGCCGCGATGGTGCAATGGTTCAGCGTTCGTCTACACGTATTGCGTAGTAGCGAGCGCCATGCTGGGTTCGAAACCCGGTGATGTAGATCTGGGAAAAACGTTCCCTGACCTTGAGCGCCAGACCGTAGGCGACTTACGTCGAGGGGCTCCTAGAAGACAGAGGACAGCGAGTAGAACACGGACAGGGCAGGGTTCGCAGCCCGCCCGCCACCGTCTGAGGAAGTCGGTGTCTATTCTTGATGCCCTCGTTTGGAGGTGCTCCTAGTGGGGACGCACTAGGCCCCGCACATATTTGCTTACAAGGTTTAACTACTGGCTGACAAAAGGCTAACCGGGCAAACTTGAAACAAGGTTGCTCATCTTGTAAAAGTTTTAGATTTTTTCTGGAAAAGCTTTGATTTGAGCTAACCGGGCTCAAGGCCAAAAACTTGAAACAAGGTTGCCCATCTTGTAAAAGTTTTAGATTTTTTCTGGAAAAGCTTTGATTTGATAGTAATTGGTTTTTGGAAAGGAGCAGGCGTGGGTTGGAGTGACTTATGCCTGGAGTAATGGTGGCACACACATGAACAGGAGGGATCATGAGAGAGATTGGGATTGGGCGACCTGCGCTTCTTCTTAACTCCCAGAAAGTTCATGAAGGTCAAAGCCATTTTTTGATGCACTATTGTCAAACATTCTAAAAAGAGTTCTGTTGTAGGTTTTGACGGGACATCCAATGTACTTGCTGGAAAAATTTATGGAATTCCAGTCAAAGGAACACTAGCGCATTCATTCGTCGCGTCTTTTGATGCTTCAGAGCAGCTCGTTCAACAAGCTCAAGTATGCGAATTAAAATCCTGTATCTTGGATTCGTAGCTGTTTTTATTTTTTAGTTCATGGATTCAAAAGATGGAGCAAAAAAATCGGTCGATTTCTATAAGTTAGCTTCAAAATATGCCGACGATTTGGTCAGTCGATTGCCTGGCATTGTGAGAAAGGAAGTTAGTGAAGGAGAACTACGATCGTTTGTTGTGTTTTCCACATCTTTTCCGGACGGATTTCTCGCCTTGATTGATACATACGATATTTTAAAGTGAGATCTCCTCGTTTTTTCTTCTGGAATACGAATTAAAATAAGTATATTTTAGGAGCGGCGTGATCTGCTTTTGCGCTTGCGCCTTAGCTCTGAACGAATTGGGTTACAGACCTGTTGGCGTGCGGATCGATAGCGGCGATTTGGCATATTTATCGAAGAAAGTTAGGGAAATATTTCGGATAGTAGCGGGCTGGTAAGGTCCATTGTAGATTTAGTTTTTGGTCAGAGTGAGGTCTGATAACGCTGTTTCCGGCCAGGGGAAGGGAGGTTTTTTCATGATTGGGGAAAATTTGGCACTACAGTGAGCGAAGGTGTTCCTTTTCCTTCAGGTACAAACTACCATGGTTTGAAAAGTTATTGATCGTAGCAAGCAGTGATATCAACGAAGAAATTATTTATTCGCTCAATGATCAACAGCATGACATAAATGCGTTTGGTATCGGCACGCATTTGGTCACTTGTCAAAAACAGCCGGCCTTGGGTTGCGTCTATAAGCTCGTTGAATTGCGAGGAAGCCCGCGAATGAAACTGTCACAAGATTTAGCCAAGGTGACCGTTCCTGGTCGGAAAGTGGCGTATAGATTTTATGGAAAAGATGGTAATGGCTGGTTTGGCTTGATGAGTTCTTATTTTATAGAAGTTTTCCCGATGCTCTTTTTTTGCAGGTAATGCAATCAACGATTTCGTGATGCTGTACGACGAACCGGCGCCGGAACCTGGAAAACCAATTCTCTGTCGGCATCCAGTTTTTGTAAGTTTGGGCACATGGGTTTGCATGGGCTTTAGATCACACTTTTTGTGTCCATATAAAAATTAAAATCACAGGTGTTTTAGGAAAGCTTTCGCGCCTACGCAACTCCTGGCCGGGTCGAATGCCTGCATATGGTTTATTGGAAAGATGGAGAAGTACAGCTGCCGACTCGCAGCGTTGAAGAATTAAAGGCAGAAGTATTCAAGTCTTTGAAGAACTTACGCGAGGACGTGAAACGTCACTTGAACCCAACTCCGTACAAGGTATCGTTCAGTGAGAAGCTCTACAAGTTCTTTCACGAAATGTGGTTGCATAGCGCACCGATTGGCCAGCTAGAGTGATGCGGGTGAGTCGTCCATGACAGCGTATTGCATCGTATTTATTTGTACCATGACCCGGCTGCATGATGCACATAATGACACGTTCAGTTTTAAATTGGGATACCGGTACTTGTCGCAACGATTGAAAGGTCTGAATCGGTGAGAGCAATAATGGAAATGGGTAGTGCATGCTTGGGCTTATTTTGTCTCTCCGACATGAGTTAGGACGAGGTATTATCAGATGGGATTTTGTGTCAGTCTTGCTTATTTTATTCACTGCATAGAATAAAACTGTCGACAGAATAATTAGACACTAATTGCTAAAGTGAATACATGATGTCGAGCACGTATTATCGACCAAAAGTGTACCTCAGTTCGTATTTTTGTAACTCGCTTTGTTCAAGGCAATGCCATTCCACTCGTTGGACCTTCTCCCATCATAGCGACCAGTTTGGGGTTTCGACGCTTTCTAATGAAAACCAGCCAAGTGCAAGCGACGACGATAAGAACGATGCTGACGATGGCTACCACAAGCAGGATAATGCCGTAGTCAGATCCCTGAAAAAGATATGAGCCTTTACAAAACCATGGGACAACGCCCTGTGCTCTTATACCAGTAGAGTCTAGTTCGTGAGTTCGACTCCCGCTCAGGCTACCTTTTTTATTGTACTGTATTGTGTGTGTATCGTGATGGCCACTGGGCGGCTGTTGTTTATGCACGAGAGACCTGTCTGGCTGCACTTATATGTATTTTCCGCCTTACACCTGGATGCGGATGGTAGCCAGACCAAACTGTAAGTGCCAAAAAAACAGGTCCCCTGATGGTGTACGTAATGTACCAGAGAACTGAAAGCGGACCTTCAATATTGCATTATTGTGGCAGACCTATATCCCTAATTTCAGAGGGTCTGATTTGCAGGTGGTAAGTAGTTGCAGGTGGTTTCTTGCCCATTCACGCAAGTTTTTCTATTTTTGCCATTCGCGGCAAGAAACCACCCGTCGTAAGATCCTGGTGAACACGCCTAAGACTTCACAAAAATCTGTGCCTGACAAACCTAAAGAACAGGTCTTTTGTGTACACTGGCGCAAAGTCCAATAACACCGGGTTGGGGAGTCAATAGAATTCAAGTTTGTACGGTGTCTTGAGATGGAAGACGAGTGAAATCATGATTCTTACCAGGCTGATAGCTTTCTTCACAATGGGGTCATCCCGAATCCTATTTTCCAGTTTTTCCAAAGGTCCAGGAGCATCAGTTGTTTCCTAAAACGAGGTTTGTAGAAACCGGGAATGTTCGATTATGCCCCCCCCCCCCCCCCATCGAATGCGCCTGAAACCAGCGCGCCCAGATGGTGAGAGATGACACACTGAAGGATCTTGGACAAGAAACTCCTGATGCAAAATACTGTATGCAGATAGATGAAACGCCATGCGGAGTGGACTTAAGCGGGGGGGGGGGAGGAATGCCGGTTACATGCCCCTCTTACGATTAGACCCCATCCCCATGAGGAAAATAAGTCCCGCAGATCCCCCTATGGTGAGCGGAGTTGTCAAACTGGATAATTAATGGATGAGTAGAGTACCATCAGAAAGGTCATCGAAACTTCGTAGTCGTAAGACTCCCTCTGATATGTCCGTCGAATAAGCCCCTCCGGTAAGAGGCTTGAAAAAAGCCCCCTGGGGTTTAAAATTGTAGCATGTTAGAGAGAGTTAACTATCAGACAAGACCTTACCACCGACTCAGACTCGGTGGCATCCTCGTCCCCAACATTCGAGTTGTCGTCGTTGTCATCAAGACCGACATTCAAACTATCGTCCACCCAAGCTCCGTACGATTCAAGATTCGTCAGGTTCATACCACCGAGCCAGGCTTTGTTCTTCCAATCGAACGATCCGTCGATGCCTATGTCATCGTCCAAGATGGCGCAGACTTGAAGAGCGTAGTTGCCTCCAGCTGGAACTTCGGTCAACAAGAAGTGTGTCGCATCCTGAACCAATTGAGTTCTAATATAGAATGAGGTAGAAAAGTGGAGCCTTACTTTATCCACAATCAAATAGCGCGCGTCAGGTTCAGGTATTTCGTTTCCGTCAGGATTTGGTCCATGTCTAACCAAGTAGTGATTGAATTGGCCGATGGCATCGTAGGATGATTGCTTCTTATCCCATCCAAAATCAACTATTAACTGTTCGGTGATTAGATTCGCACCGATAGATACATGGCTCACTTGGACCAAATCGCATCGAGGATCGAACACTTTGATATTCTCCAGGCCCTTGCGCTCTGGCATTTCGGTGCTTTGGTTAGACTCCTTTGTTTCATCAGAATCCCACGAGCCGTAGGATTCGTACGAGTCCAAATCTAGGGTACCAGTCCAAGCTTTCTTATTCCAGTCAAAGTAACCTGGATCGTCGCCCAACTCCTGATTATCGACCATGGCGCACATTTGAAGTCCGTAACTGACGTCTGGTGGGAGGTTGGTCAGTGTAAATAAGACGGTGTCCTAAAATGGTTTACTGTAGTTAGTAGAAATTCTGAAACAGGGGGCAATCACATTCTCATACATCGTCCAGGGGCAAATATCGAGCATCAATTTCGTCAATGAGGCCATTGTGAGTGCGACCGTGGCGTACCAAGTAACCTTTGATTTTTCCATTCAGGGTCTCGTACGACGATTCTTTCTTGTCCCACAAGAATCGCACAGACAAAGTTTTGGTGTTTCGATCAGCAACAACGGACACGTAACTGGTCTGCACCAAATCGCATCGTGGAACGAATGTGGGCGTAACTAATATGAGGGCGATTGGGCTACTGTAGATATGGTCTGTAAAGATTCTTCAGCACACTTACCGTCTGTAGTTGGCTGATAAGGAGTAGTCTGAGATTTATCGTCTGTTTTGTACAGACTTAAATCCAATGATTCGCTCCGGGCGTGATCCCAAACACCATCTTTAAACAGGAATCGATATGTATTGCTCACAGCACACACTTGAATGAAGTATTCGTCTGTTGGTTGTACATTCGGCAGAACGACTGCATCATTATCCTGAGACGAATATATCTAGATCTATTGGTGCTCTCTATCTTAGCACTGTCTCCTTACTGATTCCACCTGCTTGAACCTCGCTTCGATCGGCTGATCCCTCACAACTGGCCCATGGCGTACTACGTATTGTGTCACAGGCCCCTCGATCTTGTCATAATTTTCGATATTTCTCTCCCATGAATAAGTGATGTTTACAGTACCGTCGTCATTTCTGTCCACGAATGAGTAACTGTTAACTATCAAATCGCAATTCGGATAAAACTGATCAGATTGACCTTCTAAAAAATAAATTTGGGTTAAAATGTGTACCGTACCGAGTTTATTTTCCTTACCAGCACTGACCACTACAAGAATGGTCAATAGGACATAGAGCGTAAACATGACGAAAATTTTGCTTTTCGATGTCACGCGCCTTCTACTTTTGTTGGATCCTTGTACGATACTGATACCTGCTGAAGGCACGATTATATTTGCGCCATAGTTGGGGTTAATTTAACACTAAAACCAGTTTCTAAGACGCAGTGCAGCGAACACTCGATATTTGCGCATCTGGTTACAAGAACAAAAACCAGAAAAAGGATACGCCTCTGTCTCGGATGCCTAACCCGGTCGAATAATGGCACCCCGAGTTCGACTTTTTATCCCATGCAGAGGTTTAGCGTAACCACGTAAAATAGATGTGCAGAAAATAATGCCATACTTGAACTGATGCGAATGATATAGGGATATAACAACAGGTATGATCTGGACCATTCTGCCTCTTATCCCTTTCGGGCATTGACTGCTCCAAAGTCCAACTAAAACTGTCATATTAGGTTTGTCCGCGAACGAAACAAGTTTAGCAGAGACTATGCCGAACAGCAGACAATATCCTCAGCAGTTATGACACTTGAGTAGGGTTTTCTTTTTAAAATAGGTACTTAGTGTTTTTGCGAGACATTTTTGGAAATGGCAGTTTCAACTAAAATATGTGCCCCCAATTTTCGAGTTTGACTCATTGTCAGCATTTACTGCTGGGCATCCGACTAACTAATAAGCACGCCTTCCATAGCAACTCATTTGCATGGGCCGAGAAGTAGAAATACAACATTCGTTTAAACACATAAGTCAATGCAGGCCGTTTTCTTATCCTTTATGCATGACTCCGAAAGATATTCATGTACCAACCAGTAATATTCTACCGCAAATACAACGCATGAAATGTTTCTAAACGAAATGTTGATCTGCGTCACAGACCCTACTCACTCAAAGTCAGACTTTACTCATGAAAAGCCAAATACAAGCCAGTGTCTGTCTCCCACAAACCTAACAAACCTTGTACTTAACGCATTTTTGTCATACTTTTCCAAGTAAACTTCACTTCCGATGCTCGTTTCTTGCCATGGTATCAAGTTAAGCACGCCACCTTATCGCATACAGCATCAATAAACCAAAATTCGCAGAGTAAAGTCGACTTAGGTCCTGCCCTGTCCATTTGGCCCTTGTCATAACCACAGATTAGATAATTTTAAAGACTGATAGTGCAGACAGCCTAATTTGTTTCTTAGGAGTCCTCTGTGATCAAACTGTGGCTGGTAGAACTTGCTTCATGAGCACCAAAGATGGAAGATGGGTAGGGAATACTGAGACCTGAGCAATAGCTGGATCTGTCCAAGCGTCCTTTTGTTTTCCAAATACAACATGCTGCAGGCAAAGCAGTCTCTGCACATCACCCATATTGAAGAAAAGGTTTGACGTGATCTTAAAGTTACGGAAATTAAACTTTAATCAACGTAGGTACCAACAATAAGTATGTCAATCTTCCTTGCAGGCTTCTTTGAGTTAGGGTTCACAAGAAGCATGGATCAGCGAGGGCAGTGCCACACTGAGGAATTTCGAATAATCTTAGGCTCGTCATTTGATCTTCTAGATGGAGCTATAGTCGGGCTTTTGCATCACCCACATCACCCTTACGGGTGATGTTTTAGCCACGGACCATGTCAGAAGATTGTGTTGCTAATGTGGTTTCTGGTCTGGTGCAAGAGCTCCCGTGGTACCTTCCACTAACATAAACCCAGCCATATTACTGCATTTTAGAGATCCTCGTTTATCAGGTTGACGGCGATCGAGCAGAGTTGCTTCCTGGTAATGCCCTGGCTGTCGATGTGTCGTGATATAGGCAGAGGCAATGTTGAGGAAGACGCGGCTAGAGACAAGATCGCAAGGCTGCGTGACAAGACTGAAAGAAAGTTCAAGAATCATCATTTTTGTTCATTTCCAAAAATTATGTGCTAACAGAGTAGGCACTTCAGGGCTCTTTCTGTACCCAATATTGGATGATTCATTCTCGCGTACTGAAAGGAGGATCAGTCGTATCGCGGGAACAGTAATGATTCTTGCTTATCTCTCCTATAAAAACAACACTACTTTCTTTGGACGTACGGGGTGCTGAGGAACAAGAAAAAGCAAGAATACACGTACTGTACATGTGTTTTAAACTAAACGTGGGCCAGCGGGAATCAAACTTCAATTATTTGAATTATCTTTCCGATTGCTAATCATTCGTTGTTGCCATTTCATTCAGGGGCGCGCCCAGGAAGTGTTGCATTTAGGAGGCCTATCGGTAAAAATTTCTTTGCGTGGCCTGTGTTTTTTTTCCCTAAAATGGGCTGGGAGACTCCTCGCATTTTTCATTCTACTCAGGAGTTTCACGGAGCCTGGAGAGACCCTCGCATAAGCACCCGCATTTGACGCTAACATCTGGTAGCCTGATTCATTAGGCACAGCATAAATGTACACACTGCGTTGACATGGCCTTGCCACCACGAGCTCGTAACATTGCAGACAGCGTTTAGATTTTTGCTGTTTGTTGGTGTTGCCTGTCATTCTACGCTTTCACGACAACAATTGCTGCGTCGTCTGTGACATACACTTTGCACCCAAATACGCTGTCCCGGACAGGCCCAGCAGTCTGCCTCACATTATCTATACTTAGTGAATAGGCCTTTGTCGGAAAAACTGATACGGACAGAAACAGCTCACGTGATCCTTTTTTGATGTATTGCCAGCCCTTCGTCTGGGCTAATTCTCACGCAGCACGCAGCAAACTCAGGCAAACAGACTCATGTTTTCCCTCGTCGCTCTCGACGTTATGCACGCATCGAACTTCCCCTTTCACCAATATAAAAGTCGATTGGGCTCGCCTGCCACAAACACGGTTTTCGCTCTACTAAAGAAGTTTAAAGTAAAGTCGACTATTTTTGCTGCGACCATGGTCCATAATAGTCCTCAAGAATCAGCCACGTCGTTGGAGACGACGGCAAACCCGCGTGTATTCCTGGATATTGCGGCTGATGGAATGCCACTGGGAAGGGTAGTCTTGGAATTAGATATGGAAAGAGCGCCCAGAACCAGTGCTAACTTTTTGGCTCTGTGTACTGGTAGCCATAGGAAGACCGTTGGTGAGTGCAAACTTGACATTGACAGAGGATTTCAGCGATGTATGCAATGCCTTTCAGATGACCGATTGCACTACAGCGGGACAATCTTTCATCGAATTGTGCCGAAAACGTACCTGTGTGGAGGTGATGTGATCAATCGCAACGGCACAGGGGGTATGTCCATTTACGGCGAGACGTTCCCTGATGAGAAGACCGGCCTTAAACACGATTGCGCGGGGGTGTTGTCCATGGCCAACCATGGACCCAACTCGAACAGCTCTCAAGTAAGTCTAATGTGTGCGCTATGCTCTCTATTGATGCACTACATGGCTGTGCTTTTTTAGTTTTTCCTGACTGTGCAACCGACACCGTGGATGGATGGTTTTTACGTGCCTTTTGGAAAAGTTACCAAAGGGCTAGACTTATTGGAGAAGGTGTGCAACGATTTTGGAACAGAGTCGGGCATACCAAAATCGAATGGTGTGAGGATTGTCGAATGTGGTCAGTTGGAATAGACTGCACTAGAGCTGCTTGCACACAACGTATCAGTGCGCATTCTCCTGTAAATTTATTCTTGTGTGTTTTATCTACTCATAATGGTTTCGTCTCTATCTTAGGTTCTGTTATAAACAGACACTAGACCACGTGCCAGACTGCACGCTTCTCCGTTTTTATTGATTTGTGCGCCCGCGAAAGATCCACAAGCATAGCAGTCGCTGCGGCAGGGGGACTGGGATAGAGATGATGGTCTCCTGTTCTCTGGCAATGGGACACTTTTCGCAACGCATGCCTCGTTTTATCTGACAGCCTCAAGTTGCTGCTGGAGGGCGAAATCTAATACGCTTTTATTAAGTATGTATAGGCGCACAGAAGTAGCATTATTCAGACTGAGAAGAAGTTAGAGAACAATCTCTTCTTTGAATGCAGTGAATACTCGAACTTATTAGAGCATACATACAGTACATTGGGGCGGCCCCCCCCGCCCCCCCCCACAGAGCAACCGGTGGCATCAGAATGAACTGACGATGGCCTAGAATTGCGCATTGTCCTTTAAAAGCTTACAGCATGCTCATCGCGTGCCTCAGCACACTGTATGCTCACATCAGCTTCATAGTAGGGATCTTAACTGAAAAAGAAGCAAGAGGGAAACTGCTGTATATACCCGTATATATACAATAGGAATGTTTAATGCCAGTTTTTTGCACTCGTCAGCATCGGTACTACACGTTAGAACATCAAGAGGCTCAGATAACCCTGAATGACAAATTTGGTGCAAAATGTTGATCGCGAGCTTTAGTGCCTTCACCCTCGAGTGCTTTCGCGTGCAATGTGTCCCTTCACCCTCGAGTGCGCATAAGCGTTTTGTGATGTGGTTCAGCGTGAACATGAACATGAGGAGTCCGAAGCTCACTCAGGGCACCTGCAAATCTTTTTGTTGGAGAGTAAATGGAGTGGGGCAACATCATAAACGAAATAAACAATCTGCTGAAGATTGCGAGCTCGCATCAAAGTCACAACAGCCAATCAAAACAAGTCATAATGTATCATACTAGTTACCAACTGAGCCAACTTATCAAATTACTATTTGAAGGGAGCCGCGGCGGTTTACGGTTCCGCATTAGTGTATCCAGCAACACTGACTGGAAGGCAGCAGTTCTTTCCCGGTTTGGACCGGCTCTTTAGTCACCTATTCTCATTGTCAGAGTGGAAATTGGTCTTGATGGCGATGTACTGTACCGGTGGTCCGCTGCTCGTGCTGCATACCTGGCTCTGGTCGACTCATTCTGTACCGTCAATGTGGGACACGAACGACTGGAGGCAGGAAGCTGGTGAAAGCCCAGTCGGAAAGGAAGGCCCCGAAGACCCTCCCTTCTAGTCCGCTATTAGCTGGGACGCTGGTACTGATGTGTAATAGGTTTATTTGGCTTAGTGGAGGGGGGAAGGGTGTGTATTTGGTTGCCCTCATTGGCTGGTCGATCAAACGCTTTCTTGGCGTCCATCAGAAATATGTATACCTACCAACAACGTTACTAATGCGCGTAGGGTACTTTACGCTACAGGATTCCCTTGTCGTAAGAAATCCTGCCTTGCCAGTCGCAAACCTTCGCGTAATCGCACATTTGACGCCGCAGCATCGCTTTGCGCCATGGCTCCGCTGCGTGTGCTGGACACCGAGTCTTCGGACAGTTTATTTAAACCGTTCGCGCCAATGTTCGCCACGTTCCTGACCTTCGTGCTCGCCATTTCGATCTGTACCTGCTGCCGACGACAAAAAAGTAAGTCAGAGAAACCGTCGAAACAATAGAAAACTAGCAGAGTGGACACATTTCTGCGAACCATTCCTCTTCCGATGCCCACCAGAGAACCGATCCTGATCTCTCTTCAGTCGACGTAAGTCCCGTGTGTTTATTTCTTTCTCATTGTTTCATTAAAACCTTACGCAGGTCTTTCTTTTTCTTCGCTCTGAACGTGTATCGTTGGCGCGGCACCATGCACGCCCGAAAGACCTTCTTGGCCTTCCCGTCTGCACTTCAAGTTTCATTCGGTCCCTACTACGATGCAGCGAAGAACGTAACCCGTGCCCAAATGCGAACTGTCCTTTTTCCCCTCGCTGCCAGACAGCATCGTCGAAGAAGCTCTCCTCCTTCTGACTGCCACCATTTCTCCACAGGCTCTCGGTGGCCCAGAACGTGGCTGGCGGCTCGGCACCCGGCTCTACGCCCCGAAGAAGCAAACGGACGCCTACTGCCCCGAATACCGTCGAAAGTTCGATTTGATGAATGAGCGTTATGGAAATGGTACCGTTCGACAGGAACTCGAAGAAGCGAGAAGAAGTCATGGACGATCTGAACGCTCGGGCCAAGCACGTCGTCGGCTTCATGGAAGCCCTTTTGTACAACTACGCCGAGAGAAAGATGCAAACGTTCTTCCTGAACAAGGCCGACCCTCGACTCGTTCTGATCAACGTGTGCGGGTTCCGCTGCCAAATGGAGAGGGTCTTCCGAGCAGAAAACGTCTCATCGACCGGCCACCCATTCTTGAGCAACGACGGCAGAAAACTGATTCCAAACCTGCCGATATCGTCTCTCAAGGTTTCCCGCCAGCATAGTTTCTCGTTTCAGCAACTAAAATCGAAAGCCAAGGTCGCGAAAGCGGACCCGCCGAAGGCTGGAGAAAAGTCGCCAAAGTCAGAAGAGGAGCCCCCGAAATGAAAGATGCCGAGAGATCGTCAATGTGATGCGTGGTGACGTGCGATCGTGATGTCCCTGTTGTGCAGCTGCTGTGCCGACTAAAGCGAACAAAAAATGAGCTGAAAAGTTTGCTCCAGCATGAGTTGCCTCCGTTTTAAGCGATAGAACCTTATCTACACCGCGCTGTAGTCTCGCGCGCTATGAAAGCCCACTTCGAACATGGCCCATCTCCTCACGCGCCAAGCTCGTGAATCGAAAACGCAGGTTTCATACGAGATCGAAAAGAATCAGCCAGTATCACACAGAGTAATTCTTACACGCTTGGGGAGTCTGAAAAGGCTGCGGCTACCAGCCGTATCAGTCAGGCAACGAAGGACCTCCACCACGTCAGGATCCATGTCTAAGGCTTTTTGAAGTTGGCTAAGGGCGTCGCATTTGGTACAAAAAGCGCATACAAAAACGCATTAGCTAAGGTTAAGCTATTGATCGGCAGGCCAAAAGCTAAGGCATGATAGGAAGCGAAGCGATACCAATCTTTGTCTCCTTACTCTTTGAGATATCATGGCATGGTGCAATGCCATGTATGTGGGGGGGGGGGGCTTTAGGGCGAAGCTTGCCGCTAGGGCCCTACGCTCTGTCTTTAGACATTTACGTATTTCTCTCATTCATTTATGACATCTAGGTTTGGCACTTATAGAATTCCATGGAGCCACAAGT
Source organism: Mesodorylaimus sp. YZB2_4 (assembly GCA_030248295.1). NCBI lineage: Eukaryota > Metazoa > Nematoda > Enoplea > Dorylaimida > Dorylaimidae > Mesodorylaimus > Mesodorylaimus sp. YZB2_4. The sequence continues at coordinate 164,476 of JASANH010000838.1, read as the reverse complement.
ACGGATGCCTCTAAAAAATATGGCAAAAACCATCAAGCTTCCAGATGTGATCACGATCGTAGACCTGAAGTCTTTGTTTCTGCTCTACTTGCGGCAATGTTTTATTTGTTCCTAAATTTCCTGTTATTCACTTTCATGTTTACTCAGAGTTGCGGCGTAGGACCAGCTCTAGGAGTAGAAAGGACACAGTTTCATGGGCCTTCAAAGAAGTGTTGCTGACCCGTGACTGAGCCCTTTGTTAGCTCAACTAATGTCGAATCATTCAGAGTGCACAATGATGGGCGACAAGCCAAGCTATGCTACAGAACGTTGAATTAGCCTTTGCAGAACATGATGATTTTGGTGTGTGCGTTCAGTTGTCGTCCAGTAGGAAAGGACCAGTCTTGACTGTGGGCGGTTATGAATTTCACGGGCTGCTTTATTTGCAGCAGAATTTAAGTTTTTTTCGGCCAAGCGCTTACGGTTTGTTTTCTAGGGGTTTGTGGCTATTGTACATGTCGGCTATTGCACGCGTACTGACGTGGGTAGGAATTGGTGTAGTTCAAATTTAGGATTGTTGGTGGTTTTTCTTCGCAGTACCAAGTTTGGATATCCTAATCGCTATGTGTGCTCTATTTTGAGCCCATTTGTTCGTGTTGAGGTCAAAATCGTCGTTGCTTTGTTTTATGCGTTTTCATTTGTTCGATTTTCCATATGTAAGTTGGAACTGAGAAGGAAGAGTACATGAAATATGGAGGTGAGGAGCGGGATTTTGAAAAGATTGATGGTCTGCGGCTGGCTGCCTGTTACACGATTTCAGACAGAGAGACTGAGAGATAAGAGGATTCTGATATCTTCGTAGACCGTAGTGACATGCGCAGTGATGTAGCTAGCCGTGCTGTACCTAGAAACGCAAAATAGAGTTACTACGAAGTGAGCTCGATCAAGGAAGAGATTGCGCAGCATGCCCATTCAGATTTTATTGTCTCTTTGATATTCTGGTGTTTTCAGCGTATCAATAGAACGGACTGAGATGATTCAGGTGAGCCGATGGATGAAGTTCCCTGGTGACCCAATGTCAAGCCTGGTTTCGATCACTCCAACCGTGTTGTGGCTGTGAGGGATGTCAAAGCTTCATCACGAAACCGTCCCTGACTGGGGAGTTAGACATCAGCTCCAGGACTGCTGAACCCAAACGACGCTCATCCTTTACACTTCTGTGGCCTTCAGTCGTCGCTGCGAGCGGGCAAGAGTCGGTCGGTTGGGCGCTGGTCTGATCCACGAGCGGCAGCATGGTGAATGTGCAACTGGACCGAGACCAAAAAGTGGGCAGGTGAGTGATACGAAAGTTGGCCGAGGGTGGTTTCGGGGCGGTGTACCATGCCATTGACGAAAAGACGAACGACGATTGCGCCATCAAGATCGAGGCTTGCGACCAGAATTCGGTGCTCAAAATGGAGGCGTTCGTGTTGATGCAACTTCGCGGACGTAGCCCACATGCGTGCGCCTTCCTCGGCTGCGGCCGCCAGAATGGGAAGCTCAATTACTTGGTCATGACGCTAGTTGGTCGTAGCTTGTCCGACTTGCATCGATCCCGCCCCGACCGGAAGTTCTCGCCCGCCACCGTGGCCCGCTTGGCCGTTCAGTGCATCGAGGTAAGAAAACCACTGACTGCTGGCTGCTCCAGTCTGACGCTTGATCTTCAATTCAGGCCTTAGAGGATCTGCACAATATTGGTTTCATCCATCGCGACGTCAAGCCCGGTAACCTGGCCATCGGTCGAACGAAGATGGACCGCCGCGTGGTCTACATACTCGACTTCGGCTTGGCCCGTCGTTACTCGAGTGACGTGTTGAACAAGGATCTGCGCCCGGCTCGACAAGGCGTCGGCTTTCGTGGCACTGTGCGATACGCTTCGATCAATGTTCACGACGGCCTGGAACAAGGACGCCACGACGATCTGCTCAGCCTGATGTACGTGCTGGTCGAATTTCGGGCCAGTCGATTGCCGTGGAACGACGTGGACGTGGACGACGACGACGAGGTGGCCCGCATGAAGAGGAAGATCCCAGCCGCCCAACTGCTCAAAGATGTCGACGCCGAATACAGCACGCTCTACACTCGCCTGGCCAAGATGCAGTACAAGGACAAGCCCGACTACGAGTGGATGATCGGTGTGCTGCAGAGCCTGCAACGACGACAAAAGTACGCCGACGAAGGGGCCTTCGAGTGGAAGTGATCGATGACCAGTGTGATCAGGCCTCCCCATGTGCTTTGCGTGAGCGTGTATGATGCCCTGTACCAGAAACATGGAAACAGAACTGTGTCATAAGGGAGGAATTTGTTTGAGACTTCTGCGCTCGAAAATGTGTCAACCAATTTAAGGAGCATATTGTAGGAAGACTTTAGTTATGTCGACATGCTGCTGTTAGGGTTAAATAACTACCAAGTGGCTGTTACTATGTGAACGGTCAGTGGTACATTTTTTGTAGAGAATTATGCTCCTTCATGCCGTGGTACAACCCGTTGTGTATCTGGGCCCACCTATGGCATTCTTATCCACAGTTTTTGACCCCTTCAGTGCTCGATTGATACTGCGTGACATTATGCGAATAGGTCTCCTCTGGTGGCCCTTGTGTCGTGAGGAAGTCGGATTTTGAAATGATGCGTAAGTGGAATTTCTAAAGGTGCAACCTCTTTGTAAGCTGCGACTTACGAGCGAGAGCAGCATCCACCCAAAACTTGAAATTTGGTAGGTATGTATTTTTTTTTTTTTTTTTTTTTTTTTTTTTTTTGGGGGGGGGGGGGGGTTTTTTTCCCCGTTTTTTTTGGTTTCGGGTGTTTTTTGGGGTTTTCCGTTTTTTTTTGGGGGGCTTTTTTTTTCGTGGTTTTGGCGGTGCGGGGGTTTTGTTGGGGTGTTTTCTTCCCGGCCTTCCCTCATTGGCCTAATAATGGAATGGGAAAATATGTGATGGTATGTAAAGTATGTACATGTATGCACACAGATATGCACTATTACGGTCAGCGAGGGTTTATGGCTCGCTAACCGACCTCTCACCGGGGATCGAGCCCGGGAAGAGCCCAGCAACTCGCTCCCAAGCAATACGGGGAGACGAATTTCAAATTACTGCACCACCGCGGCCGCTTACCAAACATACGTCCTATCCCTAGATACGGTCCACCCTTCAAACATACGACACGTAAAACTACACTACCACACCCACTATAGAACGGACACATCGCAAATCAAACAAGTTAGGGACTCAATATATCGCATGCGCCATGACTACTTCTTCAAGTGCCATCTTTCTACTGTTTCTAACAAGAGCCAGATCCAAGAGGTGCCAGCTGTTTCTGCCACAAGATTTGGCGCATGAGAACCATGAACAGATGGACCACACGACTGACGGAGACGATTTACGTGGCCATGAGTTGAACAGGGACAAAATGTGGCAATGTGACTTGATGTTGTTTGATAGATTCTGTGTGACTGACATGACAAATGGTAAACGACCTCATCAACAGAGGCAAGAGCAAACCTATACCATCAGGTGTCACTGACAAACGGAGGTCTTATTCTCACTATGACTTATGACTTATGTATGACTTTCGATCAGCGTTCCCAGATAAACTAAATGCAAACTTTTCTTGCAAAAAACCATAGAACGAGGTCAAAAAAAAGTCGCATTAATAGAAAACAAGGCTAAACTCGAAATCGAAAAACTAAATAAGCTGGCTGAAACTCTAAAACACTGGTAGTTGCGAGGCCATGGTCAAGCGTTGACCAGGATTGGCGAGGCGATCATTCGCAGCCCAGCGGGAAGCTAGTTTACTTCGAGTCCACAAAATCTGAAACAGAAAAGATTTACAAGTGGGAAGTACGATTCATCGTCTCCCACATGTCCTGCAGAACAGAATAGCGAGTCAATACACCAAAGACTTAAAAAATATTCGTTTTGCTTTGTAAATTGGTCAAAAATTTGAACTAACCACCTAGAGAGCCTAGAGAACTACCTCGCAGAGCTGCATCCACACTCTCGGTTTGCTGACAGTACACCAAAGTCACAATCAAAGCACTCGGCTTCGAAAACCATATATGGCTACCGGATAGTCCACTCGATTCCAACCTGTCGCTCTCTGACATCGAACGACGGTGGTGAGCATGATGTAACCCGCACCTCTCTGTGCAAGTGGTGCCTCCACCCTCATCGGCATGGCACGTGTGTTTCCAGCACGTATTAGTACTTCCTCGTGTTCAGCCCTCCCGGCACAGGATCAGATCTAGCCAGATCAAACCGGTATCTCTCCGTGCTGGTTTTAGGCCGTCAGCCCACCTGGCACGGTGTGGCCTCGAAGTCCTCAGTTCAAGTTGGTGATTCCGTCAAGTACGGCCGTGTTAGGCTACTACTGTAGGTTCGGCTTCCTCTCCCTACGTATATTATACCTGCTCGTGTATTCTTGTACGACCGATCTGAGGTGTCCGCTACCCGGCATAGTAAACCTTGTATAGCGCAATGTACGGTACTTGGGGAGGGGGACTACTACTTGCTCGCCAAGTAGGCGGTGGCTTGATGGAGATAAAGAAGATAAGAAATGACAAGTGATTTATAGTGAAATGATTAACCAGGTGGTTATTTTGTGTTGATTGCCTTTTTTCCATCCGTGCAATAAAAAAAAACCTTGTACCTTGCTATTGTCTGGGTATTGGGACCGCGCAGTGAGTGATTCGTACCTGCAGAGACCCGTGTAGGCTCCCCCACCCGTGCAAGGGGTGAAAGTCTCAATGAGCATTATCAGCCGATCGGTTTTAATTTCCCTGGGCGTGCCTTAAAAGTAATTGCGAATTTATTTTCACAGCAATAGACAAATGAATGTTAAACTTACGCGGACATCGCGATCAGTTGTCTGTTCGCTCGTCGCAGCTTCGCAATTTCTTCTTTGCATTGGTTGACAGCCTGGTTCGTCTTGTACAGCTGATTCTCCAAAAATTCCACTCGGCCCATCACAGCGATCGAGTTCGCACCAATACCAGACTCCGGCTGACGTGGGCCATTATTGTTGCGAGTCGCCAAAACTTCTTCCAATCGTAGTATTTTTTCGTGACTGACGCTGCACTTTTCTCGTAAGTGGTCGCAGTCTTGCTCGACGACACGGAGCGTGCTCTGGCTTCTTTGTAGTTCTTCTTCCAGTTTTGCAATAATAGCAGACTTCTTCTCCATCGCCTGCTCCGATTGATTTTGCTGTTTGAGGGCTTGTTTCTGTAGGGCGTGAAGCTCGCAGAACAATTTCTCACATTGAGTTCGCCTTGTCACGATCATTCCTGAGGGCTTCGACCATGACTCGCAATTGATCCACTCGATCCAAGAGATCTTTAGTCGCCTGACGCTCGGCTCCAAGACTGCTGGAATTTTCGTCGTGAAATTGTTGGAACTTTTCCAATTCAGGCCGCTCGACAGTCTTCTGGCCCTGAAGATGGAACCATTCATCCTTATCTTGTAGCTGGCACGGCTGCAACCAGTCCTGGTAGGCGTAGAAGGGAGGCCGACCGAAGTCAGCGGGACAAAAACTCCGACTTGAGCAGGCACTGTACCTACGGCTGAAACATCAACCCGGGGGGTTGACGTCTCTCAGCCAAGGAAGAGTATCGATTACTCTCTCCCACTCGCCATGGCCTACCAGGCATGAGGGTTACATTCCTCCCATCGACAGAAGAAGCGACGACCCCGTCGCTCTTCCCGGAAGGAAGACCTCCCCCTCCCAATAAGATAGAGGGCCGACCTCACACTGCCTACGCAGTGCAGACGGTACTGGGACCAGCTGGCTGGGCTGGCCGTGCCAGTGTTGGTCTAAACGCCCTAGACCGTGACGAACATGGGCGCACCCAGCGGTTCGACGGGGACTTACACCACTATGGATGGCCCCAAGGTCCGTGACGCCAATGTAACCAGGCCTGGTAGGCGTAGGAGGGAGGTGGCCGACCGAAGTCAGCGGGACCTCGCCTCGTGGCCTGGTGGGTTAGGCGTCTGCCTCTCACGCCAGGTGCGCAGTTACGGGCGAGTGTTCGACTCGCGGGCCGGTAAATCATTTCGTGTAAAATGTGTCCCTTCACCCTCGAGTGCGCATAAGCGTTTGGTGATGCGGTAAAACATGAACATGAACATGAACAAAGACTTCGACTTGAGCAGGCACTATACCTACGGCTGAAACATCAACCCGAGGGGTTGACGTCTCTCAGCCAAGGAAGAGTATCGATTACTCTCTCCCACTCGCCATGGCCTACCAGGCATGAGGGTTACATTCCTCCCATCGACAGAAGAAGCGACGACCCCGTCGCTCTTCCCGGAAGGAAGACCTCCCCCTCTCAATAAGATAGAGGGCCGACCTCACACTGCCTACGCAGTGCAGACGGTACTGGGACCAGCTGGCTGGGCTGGCCGTGCCAGTGTTGGTCTAAACGCCCTAGACCGTGACGAACATGGGCGCACCCAGCGGTTCGACGGGGACTTACACCACTATGGATGGCCCCAAGGTCCGTGACGCCAATGTAACCAGGCCTGGTAGGCGTAGGAGGGAGGTGGCCGACCGAAGTCAGCGGGACCTCGCCTCGTGGCCTGGTGGGTTAGGCGTCTGCCTCTCACGCCAGGTGCGCAGTTACGGGCGAGTGTTCGACTCGCGGGCCGGTAAATCATTTCGTGTAAAATGTGTCCCTTCACCCTCGAGTGCGCATAAGCGTTTGGTGATGCGGTAAAACATGAACATGAACATGAACAAAGACTTCGACTTGAGCAGGCACTATACCTACGGCTGAAACATCAACCCGAGGGGCTGCCGTCTCCCAGCCAGGGGAGAGTATCGATTACTCTCTCCCACTCGCCATGGCCTACCAGGCGGGGGGTTACACGGCAATGCAAGTATTTTCACGGATTAAGTCCTCGATTTCGACGAGCTCGTTGACGCCAACTTTGCAGTCTTCGTTCTAGAAAAGATAAATAAATTAAGAATGCCGCTCGAGATGAAAGTTTCAAGCTAATACGTAGAGCAGCGAATCTGAGCGTGAGAGGATATAGAATATTATCAGCGCTCGCTAGTAGCACTTCCGATCTGTCCTTCATGCGAAATGAACCCAAAAGTCACACCTAAAGCATCAATTAGCCAGCATCGACGGACCGACAGATCCGAGGTGTAGATCGGCTCCTACTCCTATCGGACCAGTTGCGACATCCCTGCTAAAAGTTTATCAGTTTTTGAATCAGATTTGTCGATGTCGGCTGCTAGCACAGTATACCAGTATGCATAGTTGTGATGCGGTTGGACAATTTAGTTTGACAAGACACCGCACAAACATCGACAAAATATGGAGCGTCAATTGTGAGCTCTCTGCCCCTTGCCAACAGCGACTGTGGTCTCACTAATGCCTAAGCTAGCCGATGAGTTTAACCATAAAAATACGTACACTCGTGCTGTTTTCCTCCCTCACTAAACGACAAGAGCCGATGGAAAGGCTGTTAACTTACGGTCCTCACTAAACACCTTACCGAATCCTTTATGAGGGCGGATAGTTTCGAAGCTGTCGCTGGTTCACCATGATTAACCAACGTCGTCGCTTCTTCTGATTCCACAGTCTCAGCGATAGTTTCATCGAGTAGGCACCGCTCGTCGCTTTTTCCAGAAGTATAAGCATTGGTCAACGGTGCCGCCAAAGTTGAGCCGCCTTGCATTGACCGTCGTTTCGAGGGGGAAAAATGAATTAAATCGACCGTGCAGTAGGCATCGCCAGTTTCATCGTGTGCAGCGGCCATGGTTTGCATCTGTAGTAGGCGTGTTTGGCCTGTGGAGAAGGTAGTGCATTTGGTTGCCTTAACTGGCCGCCTTATGCACTTAGCAGTATGTGGTTGCCTTGACTGGCCGCCGCATACAGCGTATCAGTTGCCTTCGTTGGCCGCTCGATACGCTCCTCCAGGCGAGGCTGAAACCCGTCGGGTTGATGTCTCGGGCACCTACGACTAGGTGACCTGCCTGGGGGGTTTTATAGTTCATCCGCTCCCCGCGGTATCTTCTCCAATGTAGGGCAATTCCGCCTATTACACATCCAAATCGCCTGAAAGAGTAGAAATTGCACTATTACTATCCAGTCGCCCGTTTTACTGCCCAACCACTCGATAATAAGGTCATTCAGAGAAAAAATAGACCTTTACGAGTTTAGGCATATAGTACGCTTGCATGCATACCAAAAGCTTCAGAGGTTCCGGCTGGTGATAGGTCATGCCTTATACCCACTCAGGAATCGGCCCACCTCTTCTCTGATTCAGAGTCAGAGAAAAGAAAAACATGGAATACATACACAGATCGTAGATATAGCAATTAAATAATGTTCGTCGTTCGTCGAATAACGTGCGTCGCTCTGAAGGCCAACACCTGCTAAAAGTGATAAAGATCAGCGGGCTTTGTTGGACCCTGAATGAATCGAGAACAAACCGGCCAAAGCTGGTTTTTCCAGTTTCTGGATTCGTTTCCCCTGGGCATGCCAGCTTGATATGAACCTAAATTTTTTACGCACGGCCTCGTATTTTGGGGTCCATTAAAATGCGGTATAGCGCTGAAAATCCTATTCCGAGTCCGGTTAAAACGGCCTGCTGGCTTGCAGTGGCATTTCTCTGATAATCTAATCAAAAACCCAAGTGCGCCCCACGCCATAATTAGGAACAATAACGTGCACAGAATGCCGAGCTTCAGCCATTACGAGCCCTCTGGCTTTATAAAGTTGGTGACCTTTGACTTATGCTTCGACTTCATCTTCAGTAATACTGTATGTGCCCAGATTATATCTGTCACTGAATTACGAGTTGGATTACTGTAAGGTTGAAGTACATAGAACTGATGTGGCGTATCTTACAAGCACTGGTCTGTTGGGTCGGGCATTTGATTTAAACGCGTTTGGGTGCTGCCTAGTGAGTTCAGTACGTATGGTACACACACAGTTGCAGATACGAATGCATCACTAGTGTAGTCCCAGTGACTGTTTGCAACCTACCGTGCTCCTTGGCAACCGCCACTAATGCTCTGATTCATGATTAGTTCCCCAAACCTGCAGCGACTGAAACTAATGCCATTGCAGCCAGATAAGGGACAAATTTTTCATTTATAGCCCTAAAAATGAACCCACGGGTGGTATCCTCGCATTGTCTCTATCTGATGCACCGATTTCCTGTTGCTGTCTATCTAGACACCGGATCAGGTCTGGTTGAACCCGACCCGAACCGACCCGAAAGTCCCTGACCCGAAATTTCGGGTACATATTGTGAAGCCAATGCTCGCCGATTTAATTTTATCCAGCTGTTGCTTTTATTTGTGAAGTAGTCGAATTTTCTTCATGTTTTGGACATTTTAAAATCTTGTCTAGAATAACCTATAGAACCCGCTACATAGGTATACGGAGGATGCAGAGATCAGACAGCAGATGGTGGCGTCACTCACGTCGTCAGTGAAAGCTCCTGAGCAGCGATTTTGTCATTTTTCTCAAAGTGCATTCGGGCACCTGCTCGAACATTCATACTATATAGTATGTGTATGCGGTAGCTACAAGGTAGAACACAATAATGCTCGTGGCGCATATCTACATAGTCATCGTATGTACACTGTTCACTCATGTCATCCATTTCGATCCCTGGATCTATAAACAAAACGGCTAATCGCTTGACTCCTTTGGATGCTGTCCATGCCAGACGAGGAAGGTTCATAGTCGATGCTCAAACCTGGGAGCGAGGAATACGAAGCTGGTTTTGGTCAGGTCAGTTCTCTACCGTAAAGAATGCATCAGGAACACTGCTGAAGCTATGTAGACAATGAGTAAGAGAGTGTATGATGTCGAGTGTCAGGCTTGTTTGCATGCAGCCATCAGTTGAGGGCTGCTGGTCTTGAATTCCAGGTCTGTCAGACCCTCGCTTACGGCCGACACGTGTGGTCGCTCTCCGAATTGAGAGCCTAAACGGCCCTTGTGGTGTGCTGGCGATAAACTCAGCACGAAGTGCCGTGGACTGCATATACTATAGTTGGCTAGAGCCATCCTGCAGCCAGTCCTGGGGCTGGCTTGCCCTTAGACGAGCTGAGGGTTTCACTGGTTGTGAGACTTTTCTTCTGCAGGCTGGCTGCAAAAGCGACACACATTTTACACTCCTCATAAGCCCTATGGCTCATTTTAAAAGGATTTATTAGGATCAGGTGTAAAATATTAGTCATGCGGCTTCCGGCTGTTTAGTTTGATCCCTCTATTATTTGGTGAGTCTTACACGGCCAGGTGTGCAAGGCTGTCGAGGACTCATGGCTTTCCAAGCCAAGCGCCAGGGATCGAACCCCTATCCAGATATAACCGCGCTATCCAGCAAAGGGTGAGAGAATGCGGAGCCACTACATCACCGAGACCGCAAATCCGACCGCTTATGCTGTGATACAGACAACTTAGGGAACATCTCAGAACAGAGTGGAATCATACGAAATTATCAACATACCCGTTGTGTCAGATCTGATTAGTGTCAATGTGCCAAGTGTGATCGGAGGATAAGAGCAAATTCTTTTGTCTCTCCCTTGCATCTCGTGAAGTTGTGACCGTCTTGTACCCCCTGCTTTCTTTCCTTTTTTATTCATTTCTTAGCTTGCTTACGGGAGATTCTTTCATAAAAACCGACCCGGCTTCACCTGCATCTTAAGCATGAAGCCATCAGCAGGTTTCGAAAAAAACGGGAACTAGTGGCACAGAAGACTAGCTTGTTTTCGTCCCAGATCTAAATTGGAGAGCAGCCTAAAACGAAAGTTATTGTTCCATTCGCCTGAGGCCTCTAAAACGAGGACGTGTATTTTAGGAAGAGTTGTTATGGATGAACGAGTTGAACCAAATCGCACGTTAAATCAACATGTCAAGTTCTAAAGACATCTGTTGGATTCGACCACCCGCTGCATCTGTGTCACTAATGACAAGAAAGCTGTGAGTCGTGGGTGCTTTCTCTTCAAATGTTGCCAATCCTCTTCAAGTAAAGAAAACATTTTGGGCCATTAGACTGCTGTGAGTTACGTCAATTGAAAAGTGAAGGCGAACGTGGAAAAAACATTCTTTGACCTCCCGCTACTCCCTCATGATCCTATAATACTGAGTAGTCAGAAATTTATTCGCTTAAGGTCTCGCAGCAACTGTTCCGAATTGCAGTCGTTTTTGAAAGCGCAAGGTTGCACAATTGGCCATTAAATGTTTGGGAGCGTATTTTGAACGGGTGATTTCCTTGTTGATCATAAATTTAGTCATGTCCTGAAAAATTCTTCCTTCTAGCCGCAGTTTGTTTTTCTAAATGGCCAAGGTATATGGCTACTCAGGAACGGAGTCATCAATCGAATGCGGTTATTGAATAGATAAAACGGTACGGCAAGAAACACAAATCGAGTCTTCTTGTCTCAACGGGTCTGAATCTAATCTGACTACCATTCTTGAAATTGTGGCTTTCACTCAAAAGAGAAAAGAGGAGAATAGGCCAGAACGTTTCATGGCGCCCTCTTCCACACGCTTATTTAGAAGAGTGATAGCTAAATGTAATTTCCATTTTTTCTTTCCATGCTTCTTTAAATATTGAATGTCATCTAGCGCATGCCATTTCGATAAGAAGCGAGCTGTGGCCAGGACTTGCACTTGGATTTTGTTGGCCCAGACTAATGCATATGCTATAAGGTATGCATTAGATGGAAATCGGGTCTTCCAGGCAAGACTGGCCTTGGGTATTTTGTGAAAGAAAAATATAAGAAATTGGTTTGGGGCAATGAACAGAATCAATATGTGATGTTTTTGCATTATCAAGAGGGGCCTGTTGGGGAGTTCTATTTGGCAAATAAATGGGCTCCTGTGGATAAGGCTAGTTGCCTTTGAATGAAAAACAGGCTTGTATAATAGATTCTTTAATCGGGTACTTAAGCGTGAAGTACTTGTTTTCCTTGTCTTGTCATATTATCTTTGACATGTTTGCCCGTCAGTGTCCAAGTGTCCAAGTGGCCAAGTTTCCTCTGTGTGTGCAGTGGCTCGAGTTAGCTTATAGTGGTCGCTAATACGAGCATAAGATCTTGCTTTCCGGGTCTTATTGCCGTTTTCTAGTACTAATCCCAAATCAGACGCGATGTTTATTTGCACAAAGTTTAGCTAGGAAACAAAATTGTTGGTTATCCAAGATGTCAGAATCAGCTAACTACCGTCTGCTCTAGTTCTGCTCACTCTTTTTGTCCTCGTGTAGCACTCTCTTATCATTGCTTGGGCATGGGGGCTGAGGCTGTGCCTCAGGAGACAGGTCTGATAAATTAAAGGTAGCTTGCTAGCTTTGAAATCACTTAGCGGGCTCGTTTATTATGCGAATGTATATTAGTGTTGGGCTAGCAATGAAAGCGGTGGCCACTAATGCGCGCCATAGGAAAACAATGAACGCTCGGCCATTGACGTCATTGCGCCGTTCCAGGCGGCGGCGCTTTAGAATATAAAATATCTTGGCGAGTACTGTTTTAGGTTGGTTTTCAACAAGTCTCCTATTCGTGGTGTCCAGTGACGTGATTTGCACTCATCCCCTTGGTTCATATAATCTTACGTACTAGAGTCAATCCAATAGTCCCGCGGCCGATTCTGCTGCCATTCCATTTGCTTTTTGCTCGCCCTCGCCCTCGGGCTACTAGACGTGTTAGGACTATTTTGGCGAGAGGAGACTTGTTAGAAGGCTTTATGAGAACTCGCGCATAATCAATTGCTTTTTGGGGTGCGGATAAGAGGGGCAGACTGATTGGAGGCGACTATCTGCGCTCGGGGGTCCGCCCGTTTCCTTCTTCAATAAAATAGATCGTCCGTCACTAAACGCCGGATGTCTCCTCAAAGAGCCTACGTCATCAGTGACGGCCGGAGTGAGGACTGACTGGCCAAGGGCCATTCGTGCTCGCCTTTTCGTGATCGCTGTTTCCTGACGGCTACAAAAACCATGCCGCATCACGTCGTCGACCAGTCCCTTATAGTCGTACACTTCACCCTCTGCCTGGATAAAATAGTTCCCCGCTATCAGAAAAAGGGCTATTACTATTCGCAGCGAAGAGTCAGTCAGTCAGTCAAACATCTAATCAACGGATAGTCGCTTCATCCCACCGGAGCGAGCGAAAAGCTGCCTGGGCAACGAATCTAACCAAGAAAGGAAAACGACTAGCGAGCCAAACGCGTCCTGGGACCGCCTCGCGATCGAATTTCTTCACTCGTCGTCATTAGATAGCTTGGTCGGAGACCATAAATAATAGCTGCGCGACGAGGCTTTCTCCTCCCACCGTCATTATTACAGCCGTCGTCAAGGATGACTGGCTTAATTCGATTCCCTCTTAGACATAGATCATTATCAGATAGGCACCGACAGGTGCTCTCACAAAACCCTGTTGGCATACCGGCCGCAGCCTCAATCAGTCTCGACCCTAACCGACCACCACCGATCATTTCTCTGTTTAGGTCCTTTTCTAATGCGGAACTTATCCTGAGCATACTTCCGTTTTGGTCTCAAACCAGCTAGCTTTCCATGAAAGCCTTCGTGAAGCGGCGTGTGTACTAAAAAAAGTAACAGCTGGAAGGATGATGGAGGGGGGGGGTGAGAAGCATTTGGGACAGGTGGGGGATGAAAAGCCGTGTGGTGGGGGCATTTGAATGAAGCATGCTGTCTCCTCCATGACTGATACATCACGCGTTTCCCGTAGCCGGCTTTTGCCATTTGCCATTGTTGTTGTTTTTTTCAGTGTGCATAGCAACGACTTCGTCATTGTACTACACCTCGACCCAGGACTATTTTAAGCTTATTTCCCGCTGGACGTAAGTGCGTCATCGAGTGGTATCGTCTTACTGGCAATAATAGCTGCAGCATATAAATGGCAACCAACTGGAGGGGAATTGTTCCCGTTCGAGAAAACGAGGATAGACGGCCATTATGGCAGAGAAGAACCAGTCGACAAACTCCTAATACGGTGCCAGAGTCGGGCAGTGAAAGTGGAGGTGGAACTGCAAGTAGTGCGGGTAGTCGATCCTCTTCCGCCGATGATGACAGACTGGATGATCGACTGATCGTACCCCACTCGCGAACAATTCAACAACTATCGCCTATTTTCACAAACAGATTGGGTCTTACCAAAGTAAACGAGCGATCGCCGATCAGCGTGGGAAGGAGCAGCAGTTTTAGAGAACCGATCGGCAACACATTTCCGTCGACTCCAGTCATGGGAGGATATCGACGAAGCGGAAGCCCATATAGTTCTTCGCGCTATCCCCCTCTTTCAGTTCGAGGATCGACTGCGGGTGATCACCTTACGGCCGACTATGTCCCGTCTTGGCGTCCCGATCGTCGATTCTCAACACCAGCCGTGCCTCGTTGCAGAGGCAGTTTCAGTCGGTCACCATCGCCAAGATTTATTGGGAAGAAGGGCCAGCAGCAGTGCCAACTCTTCCGACATCGAGCGGCCAGCCTGCCAGCTCAAAACGCGTCTCTCCACCCTGCATTCGCTGATGGAAATGCGACCAAACGACGAAACCAAAAACAACCAAGTTCGGACAACTGGCCTCAGACGAGGTCTCCGAGCCGAGTGGAACAAAGATTCCTGCAGTTGTCAGAAAGCGCCGATTACGATAAGCTACGTACTTTCGTTATTGGAGCCAGAGGGGAATTAGTGGAGCGAGGGTTCTGCTATCGACATCGATCTGAAACAGCCAGTTCCTCGTCGGCTGGAAGTACAGGACCAAGTGCCAGTCCCAATGAAGACGCTAGGATCAACTCGATTAATACGAATGATTACGGGACCCCAGAACCTTTTGGAGCTCGTGTGGTACCACGATATCAAATTTTGGTCATTGGTGCACCTGCCGTTGGAAAGTCGTCCTTGTTAAACTTGTTGAGAAAAAGCCAGAAATTTCGTTGCGATGAAATTCCTACCCTGAGCTCAGGTAAAATCATATTTCGAGCAGCCTAGCAACTGGATTACCGAAAATCTACTCCATTTTCAGTTGATAGTAGTGAGCCTGGTGTGGCCACTGTCTTACCGGTCTTGATATGCGGGGAGGAAGTTCACTTAGAATTCTACGAATTTTCTGTGGCTGAGGTAAGGCACGAGTGGCCCCACAATGCAGACCCACCCGATTCAGTTTATTTTATCTCAGGAACATATATGGGCATCAAAGCCCTGGCAAGCAGCCATTGTCGTCTACAGCATCAGCGATAAGCGCAGTTTTAGTTCTGCGGCCGACGCTTTGTATCAAATACGTGGCCAGTGTCAGGCCAGGAACAAAGATCTGCTGCGTGATGGTGTATCGCCAATCACAGGCCCTATACCCATCGTACTGGTGGCCAACAAAGTCGATTTGGAACGACAAAGGCAAGTGCAAGACCAAGGTAAGTCGTTACACAATCTCACCGGCAGGATATGATAAGTGATATCTGTTGCAGATGGGATGGAATTAGCCAAAAGCTACGATTGTCGTTTCGTGGACGTTTCGGTCGAGTTGGCTCATCACGTCGAGGAGCTACTTAGCGCTACTATGAACGATATATGGCGTCACACGGTCACGTCCTATCGTCAACGTCATATGCAATCTATCAATGGCGCCAGTTCTGGTAAGGACAGTTTCGAAGAAGAAGTTCAGGAGAAAAAGCCAAAACGTTTCTCCTTCCGACGGTCTAAACCGAAACCGTCGCCTCGGAACAGCGCCAGTGGTCAACCGCGATCATCTCGTGCCAGAAGCCTGTATACTTTGCCAGATGGACTTCCGGCCGCGCTCTCGCAGTCGGGTCATCGTAGTCAGAGAGGAGGAGGGTTTCTGAGTCGTCTGCTTGGTCGCAGAGCTGTGAAGTCGTGCGAGGATTTATTTTCACGTTTGTTACGGGGCTGATTTGACTATTTTGGTCATGCATATTTTGTGAGTGCACGAGGTACCGACTGGATGCTTATGTACAGTGAGTGTGTTGTGATTACAGTACACCAGATTATTTGTCAACCTGTGATAATGAAGCTTATGAAAACAGCTTTTGCGAGAATGGTATTACGAAGGGGAGTTAGGTCTCGTTATGTAGGCAGTGCAATAATAGGTGTGACGCCTTACAACAAAATTATTAGGCGCATGCACTGTGATAAAGGACGCAACAAGGCGCGCGGCTGCTTTGCCAAGTTTCCCACGCACGGTGCTCATGCCAGGCTCGCACTGAATAGCACAAAGTAACTCGAGAATGAATACACAGACGGGCGGTCTCCGTCTTGTCCTCATTAGCCAACGCAACGTGATGGGGACAGAGGAGAAAGGGCCTTGCTTATTGGGTGTCAAATAAAGTTCTTTTCACGGTCGTCTCTTTCTCCCTGGTTAAGGTCCTCGAAAATATTGAGTGGCTCGAGGCGACGTGGTCTTGTCGGAAATATATAGAAAGCGTCTGGAGACGCCATTTTCTGAGCCATGGTTACCATATCATAATAAGCGATGGCGTCCAGGCTAATGGGCATTATGGAAGATGTTTGCCGTGCATGTTTATCAGGTTCACCAGACACAAACATAAGTTCGCGGCCAGGCCGTGTTCGATTGCGATGGGTCATGTGCATAGAGAGCCGAAATTGGCTTTATTATCGATACGGCCCAGGAAGGGTTTTCTTGCCTGATGGGTGTGCCTAATGAATGTGACCATTATGGATAAGCCGCCCACTGGAGGCTATGGCGGCATTTTCCATATGTACCAGCTTGCGCCCCGCCACTTGGCCAGTGGTCATCCAAGCGTGAAATCCCGTTTGCGCAGTGTTTATGTAGTCGGGTATGCGGGTACGCGGGGGTTCGGGAGACTCACGTCAGCATTCCTTATTTGGATGTATACTGGGTACAAAACACGTGTTTTCGTCACTTGGCAAACAACATGGTCAAATTAGGACCATTGACTATTTATGGTTTCATGACGCTCATGGGCGCTTATTTGTCCAGGATAATAGAACCTGGAAAACTCTGTAAGGAACTAGGCATTAAATAATACACCATGGGGCGTGTATACACCTCTAGTCTAAGCAGATATAGTTATGCTTTTCTGGATGCACTCGCGAATGGGAGAATGTTTTTCTTGTCAGCAAAATCCCATTGGGGAATTCTTGTAGGTTTGCCGATGAACGAGTCTAATAGTTGAAAATGCAAGTGGCGGGCCTCTTTTTATGTTTCTATTCTTGGCCAAGAGAATCTTCTAAAATAGGCTCACTGACGTCATCACTCCTAGAATCATGCTAGTCGTTCAATTCGAGTCAGCTACTATGGAATGGAAATGACGTGGACGAAAGGAGAGTAGAAACGAAAATAGGGAGCATACTTGATAATAATGCCGCTAGACTCTGGTGCATGCCCGCTGAACAATTCGATTTCGATGCAAATGGGCTTGTTTTCGCTTGGCTAAACGATTGAAAAGCGAAAATGAAAGCTGACCTGTCACACCACCATAAATGGTTCCGCGTACCGGCTTTTACATTATTCAAAAAGTCCTTGATATAAATAAGAAACCCTGATGCAGGACTCGTATGCAAAACAGGCAGAAAATCTCATCGTTTGAGACTCAATGTACAACACTATCAAGGCAGGCACATGCACAGTACTTATTTATGCTGCACTCGTACGCGCTACATCCAAACTGTCACATCTTCGTGTGGTTTCGTAGGCCTTCCATGAATGGATACGCGTAAGGGACCATCCGCAGTGACGAGCACACCACTCAGAGCTTCTGCCTCGACTGGTCTCCCGACCCGACTTCCTGCTCGTGAACGAACTGCCTCAAGTTGCAGGGCATCGACAACCACCTGAAAAGTTTGAGACTGAATTCCTGAAAGACCTGGCGCTTTGTTTCGACCTACTGGACGCCCGTCAACCTTGTCAACGACTTCCGGATGGACAGTGACAACGTGAACGCCTTCGTCGTAAAAACAGTTTTCAACTTGAGTGATCAAATTAAGCATTTTCTCCCAAGAAAGTGCATCATCGAATCTGACGCGCACCGAGGCCACTAATTTTTCGCTTGATAGCTGCCATACGTGAAGATTGTTGATTTCGACAATGTGGTGCGACTAAAATGGGGATGCGGAATTGCGCATGAGTGCAAATTGAGGGGAGACGTGCCGAACGGGGCAGGAAGCTAATTCGTCAGACTGTTTAGCACTTGCGCTAAATTTCAAGAACATTGTTCAGCTGGGGGTCATTCAAAGAATAGAATGTTTCATCGTTAGAGCTTCTTCCGGCAGAGAAACATTCTTATGTACGGACCTCAAGAGGGTAACACGGCTTGTACAGTGCACAAGGAAGCAGTGCCGAGCTCTCGAAAACGGGGCTCTGGATCTTGTTTTCTCGCACAGTACAACCACTTACCCTGTCCATAATGCTTGACTTTAAGTTCATCAGGTTGACATTGGTTGGAACAGCTTGAAGAAGAGTGAGCGAAGACTCTTTCACTGAACATCAACATTGTTGATCTCTCTGAATTAACACACGTTTAGCCAAACTTACTAAGGCCGACCGAAGATACTGTCAACATAATGGCGACGAATATGCTACAACCAGAAGAAAGAATTTCCTTACAGGCCATTCAGTACCGACGAGATCAAACCTCATACCTCAAAATGGGGTCCAGATAGTCGTTAAGGAATGGCACATCCACTTGCCAATCGATCAGGGCACAAATAATCACAACTACCGAGCCCAAGGCGTCGCCGAGAACATGCAAGTATGCACCATACATGTTCATGTGCGATGAAGCTAAACGAGCGGAGATCAGTAAGGCATGGTTTCGGGGGTGGATCATCGCACTTACCTCCTTTCTTGCTGCTTGTACTGGTAGGCGTCGGGGGAGGCGACAGTTCCAGTTGTTTCTCAAGACTGGCTGAAGAAGGGGTCGATGATGATCCCTTGGTGTCTTGTTTGGGCGTTGATCGGTAGTCTGTAACACAAGCAGCATGCAATCACGTCCAGCTGCTTGAAACAGGCTTGTCTCACCTTTCAGTACGAACATGCCGATCAGGTTGACCATAAGTCCCACTATACCAACTATCAGCACTGTGCGTGGCTGATCGACTGGTTCTGGCTGAAAGAGGATGATGGTATGAACAGAGGATTGATGGGGATAGGCGTGCAGAGTTTACCTTCACGAATCGTTGGAGCGAATCTAGGAAGATGGTTACACACAGCGCGATCATAAATACGGCATTGATTAGGGCCCCCAATACGTCACAGCGCATCCAACCGAATGTGTTCTTGTCGCTGGGGCCTCTGGCTGCAATCTAGACATGAAAAACAGGTACCTATTGTATTTGTCAATCCTTGGAAGCAGCAGAAAATGTGGCGCACACACAGTGGATGAATCTGTGTATAAACACTGTATCAGAAATACTATAGATGATTGCTGTCGGACCTTCCTTCCTGCGGCCCTTTTCTGTGCGGATACAGTTTACTGTACATACAGGCCAAGAATATGCGGCATTTCTGAAACTAAGTACACACACCAGAGTAGAAAGTCATTTTTCACGACGGGTTTTTAGGAAGAGCGAAGTCAGCGCGACTTTGTGCAGTCTTACTCGTAGATGAAGCGCATTGATTCTTACCTTCATGCAAACTAGGGCAATGACCACTCCCAAGAAATCAGAGAGTACATTGAATGCGTCAGCAGTAAGTACCATAGAATTGGACATGAATCCGATAATAAACTCCATAACGAAACATGCAAAATTGAGTACAAGCATCAGGGATAATTTTGACGTCCTTCCTGTCCATCGAGCCATGTTCAGTCTCTGTTTAATCAGTGGTCCGCCTCTTTCGCTACTTCTTTCCAGACAGTGCGCGCTATACTGGTTGAACACGAGTCTCCCACCGCGACAGCTTACAGTATCAGATACTTGGGCGACCCTCTGCGAGGTTTATATAGCCGTAGATAGAAGCTGACGCAAGTCACGCCTATAAGCTGACTGTGGTGCGAACTCCCGTTCGAACCTCCATCGAAGTCACAAGCATTAGTAGAACAAAGGCCACTAATGTCGCACAGACTTAGTCGGACCTAAATTTGTAGAAATTACTTTTGATCTTATCACTAGCGATAACGAACGGCCGGCGAGGATCTTTTTTTCTAGTCGTCAATGGTCGCTTTTGTAAGCAGGGATCAAGCGGGTGTAGTGCCCTTGAACCGTCTTGCGGCTAAGTAAATCATTCGACTAACCAGAGCCGGTTAGTACTCGTACTCTCCTTTTCACTTGCCTGGAGTGTTTGTTCCGCACGCCTACAAAAATCTTAGAGATGCATTTGTTGGTTATAGCATGTTCAGAGAACATGTTCAAGGTGGTGATGATATTATGTCCTGTTTGTTGTTTGACAGGAAACGAATGACAGGCTGGACCTTGTACCCGTACTCGAGTACATCCAGCATATAGCTACTCAAGGGTATGAGATGCTGACAACAATTGTGGGGGTGACCGCACTGACATGATCGACCTGTCCTGCACAGACAATGTGCACCAGAGATTACTCTGCCATGCATGTTGTATGGTCTAGTCCATGCCTGACGCCATGAACCTGTTCTCGTGATACAGTGAACTACGTTTGATCGAGCCAAAATCAGGCCCTTCATGAAGTTCAACTCTATTCATAAAAAAAGTGCATTTAAGTATCGAACCATCTTTCCGCAGTCATCTGCCCATAATTCCTCCGTGACATTTATTATCACATTGCGTCAAATGGGCGTTTTTGTAAGGAATGCAGGCCTATTTGCTCAGGCATACCATTTGAAATTCAAATATTGACATTCGAATAAGTGGATAAGAAAAGTAGTCGCGAGCTGTGATAAGAAGTGGATGGTGTCAGTCGCGTCATCGATTGTAAGTAACCTACTGGGTGGAAGCAACAGTGGTGTAATGGCACTCAAAATGGTTTATGTACCCTTATCGATAAACAAGCGATTAGAGAACATGCCGAAATGGCAAATGGCAAATGCCAGTGCGGATTCAGGTCAGTGTATGTAACTACTCTAAGACAGGAGCGCGTGATTCGATCATAAACAGTCTGTCAGGTTACTTTTATTTTTAAAACAGTCTGATCAGCCGCAGCTTCTTATTCAGATAAATACATCAGTTTTTGTGATTGTCGAAGTTATTCTACAGCATCTAACTAAGAGTATCAAACGCGTCCTTCGCAGTTCAAAATTACAAAGTTCATTTTTCTACAGTGCTTCTCTGCGGCTTGCAGTCTTTCCAGGCGGCTTTTACTGTCAGCCTACAAAAGGCAGCTGCTAGCTAATCCAGACCTCGCCGCGAGGGATCGTTGTTAGTCAAGGGTAGGTGGAGGTCACTTAACGCTTGGGTCATTGGGACGCATATACTACAGGGGCAAGGTGCTGGAGGTAGCGTTCGTTCGGGATCCCGATCCTGGTCGGGATCGCCCCCCCCCCCCGAACCTGATCCCGATCCCGATAAAAAATGGTCAGGATTGAATGTTGTGCAGATGTGTGAAGAAATGGAAGAGATCAAGGAAGGGATCAGGAAGGGAGTATTCCAGAAGGGAAAGCTGAGAAACTTTGGCGGAGGATTGAACTGTAAAGAGGAAGGAAGGGATTTGTTTGCTAATTGGTGACTATTTCTCCGCTTTTTTGCTTGCCTGATTTTGAATGCAATGATAAATAATGCACAAAAATATTTTTTGGCTCTACATTTGCCGGCTACTCATGGCGGGTTGTAAGTTATCAACAGCAAATAAAAGTTGAAAAGAGGACTTTTTTAAAATCCTAATCCCAGTCGGGATTGAGCGAGTCCCGGTCCCAGTCCGATTCGGAACAAACGCTAGCTGAAAGAGCGGTCGCTTTTTAAGTCTCGCACGCGGTTGGCAACTATTCTTTACAAAATGCTTGAAGTATTAGGCGCAGGTATTGCCTTGGGGATGGGGGGGGGGGGGGGGAGAAGGAGGGCATACCATCAGACCAAGTTCTCTGGGAAGGAGAAAGCTAGGCTTATGCACATTGCCCAAATCAGCCATCCGCCATGGTTTGTGCGACTGAAAATGTTCATTGCTGAACCTGCAAAAGACGCCTTGCCATTCATGTCGGGTGTTACATACTATATGCCCCTGCTACTACCCCAAATATGTATGTTCAGCTCGAGCTTTGAATCCTTGGACTCTCGCATTTTCAGCTCACGCCTGAAACGTATTTGGAGCGAAAGAAGTTCAAACTTTCGCCTTGGCTCGTACTCAATGTGCTTAGCTTCTCAGGGCAGATTGGAAAGATTTGTACTCAAACTGCAGGACAACGAACGAGGCACGCTGATTACGAGGCTTTACGAGCACTTAACGAGCTGGTCGACCAGAAAACAGGTGAGTCTTTTTGAGTTGCGCTCATTTTATGTTTCTGTGACATGACGCTGATCACGGTTCTGTCACAGAGGAAGAAGTAGTCATTCGTTGCTCTTTTTCAGGCGGTTGCAGTGCAGAAACTTCATGGGCACATTTTCTGCGAGGGTCACATGACGAACTTTCATTCAGCTTCAGGCTTTTCAAAATCGAGCTAACCTCAATGGATCAGGTACTGATTTTAAAATTTTTCGTATTTTCTTCAGCTTTTGTGCTCCCTTTCAGATAAGAAGAATTTCGCGGATCATTTCTCTTGACTGCGCTACTCCAAGGGCGACTGCTATCAGATCGGACTTTGCTTCAGACTTGTCCATCAGATGCAATCGAATTGGTAGTTTTAATCGATCGATTCCGGTACTTTGAGGATTTGGGAGTTTCGTGGTGGCTTAGAAAAGACGGCCTTCTGTATGTCCTTATTTGTGTCTTTCGAAAAACGGGAAACAAGCGATTCTGGCGGTTCTCTTCTAGTTCTCAGAGTAGAGAGACGGAGCCCGAATGAGGTTAGCAGTTTCTTGTCACTAGTGTTCATCGCTATCTGACGGGTAGTGTCTGATGCTGTTTTCAGTTGCTCTCTTCAATGGTCGGGCTGGTCAAATGGTCGAGAAACTGTTAGTCGTTCAACAAAAACTGCCGCACGACATAGCTCCTGTAGCAGCGTTGGTTTATGTTAAGACCTGGTGCGAGTAGGCTCGTACATACAGGTCACGTACAGCTAGGCTGTAGTTTGGCTGGAGAGCTGCAAATGGAACAGGGAATCGCCATGAATGACCATAGATTTGGGGAAAATTATGCCCATTCAGCAGAACCAGGTCTCGTCATTTTCGGTGCCCTGTGAAAGATAAGGTCTGCAAGGAGAATCGAAGTCTGGAAACGTTGGCAGGATTGCTGCTATTTCTCATCAATTGCTTTGTCTCCTCCCTCACTGCTTCTAAGACAAGGCACAGCCTAAGATTCACAGCTTCTGGACACGAACCAACTCGAACACGCGTGACAAGTGATCAGACACGAGACCTGTCGACAAGGCATCACATGGCGGCCGATCACACTCTTCCTAGCACCTGTTGTCGTAGGGCACCATCTGCGTCTGCTCGTGGTACTGGCCGCCCTCTTCCCAATCCAGCTTGGCGTCGTGCCCGTAGCCTTTGCGTTCGAAGATGCGCATGAGGATGCCGTGGATGTGGTCGTAGTCGGGGTCGCTCTCGTACTGCAGCGTCGACAGGTGCGCCACGATGTCCTTGTACTCCTTGGGGCCCGAACGGATCAGCTTGCCTGGATCACGATTCAGCTTGTCCTTGGCGACGGCGAAATTCTTCAACTTCTCGTAGATGTCAGCTCCCTCCTGAAACGCGGACTGTTATCGAATAGTCCGTCCTGAGAAAAATCGCAGCTTACGATGGGCGGCCAGGGCAGCGATCCGCACGTCAAATCGATCACCTTGTAGAACCAGGCCCACATATCGTCGCATCGCCCTTGCTCCAGCTGCTTCAACGCGTTCACCGAAGCGTACTTGAGGTTCCCACGGAACGGCGCCGATTCTCGCGGTCGGTAGGGCACACCCTTCGGACTACGCCACTCGCGCACCATGCCCAGATCCAGCACGAACACCCGCCTCGTGTCCGGTGGTCGACCGATGGCGAAGTTTTCAGGTTTCACGTCCCGATGCAGGTACCTAGATGGGAGCTCCTGTATCGGTCTGAATAGCAAGGGCCTCTCCGCACAGCCACTCACCCGCAGTCGTGCACCTCTCGCATTCCTTGCAGCGTCTCCAGGGCGCAGTGCAGAGCAGTTCGCAGCGAGAATCGGCCACCCGCGCTCTCTGGCAGGTTCTCACGAAGCTTCTCGAGATTCTGTCCGACCATGGCCATGCACAGGAACACGTAGTCGCCATTCGGACTCCGACCGCAGTCGAGAAAGTCAGTCGAGTGGGTGGCCCCCGCCTTGGTCAACTTTCGCATCACCAGCACTTCCCACTTCAGGATGTGGACGGGTGCATCGACGTGCTCCACCTGAAACGGACCTTCCCTACTCCTTGTATCTAGAAGATCCAGGCTGGCTCACCTTGCAGGCCCCCGCTCCGCCGTTTCGCTTGTCTTTCACTTCGTAGACGGCTCCGAAGGCGCCCTGGCCGAGCTTTTTGACAACTTCCCAACGGCTCTCGAGGACGTCGCCCACTTTTGGATGCCAACCTTCGGGCGGACGCTTCGTCGTCATCTCGTACACTCACGTTGACCCTCTCGTTCCAACACGACTGCGCTCCAACCCGTCAACAGATCAAATGAGCTCGTAGAGGAGGCGGCGGTTGACACCGTCTGCAGTGTAAAGTACCCAATTTCGTTACACTTTGAACACTCTCCCGCCAGCACTGCAGTCGTGATTTTAGTCCACCATAAATACTTGTGTAACACGCGCCCATCACCTTCGTCCTGCCTGGTTACCGCCTCCTGAGTCTCGGCGCCTGCTCCCGTTGGACGAATCCTTGGGGCGCGTTGGTGGTGCAGCCTTACAGCTTACGCACTCCGCTTAGCACTCGGAGACCTCTAGTAGTCTAAGACTGGTGAAACATGAACTCAAGGGGTTGAAGACGTTCCACTTGTGCCAATCGATGGGCACACTGTCGGCTCCAGGCACATGTTGCACTTGTTGTCAGCCTATCGATTCATATGAACAAGAGATTGGTCTCCGACCGTCCGTCCATCTCCGCCTCCCCCCCCCCCCCCCAAAAAAAGGCTGACATGGCTACTCTTCATGTATTCGACGTCAAGTGCTTGCATGCCACTTTACTGATTCCTTTTGGCTCACGATGACTACATAGTTAGAGCGGAGCCAGCGCAATGTTGCGAGATACTGCTGGATGTTCGGCATTAAAAACAGACTGCACATAAACCCGCACAAGATGCTGAGGTATTGTGTCTATTCTTACCTTCGTTGATCTCGGAGTGACCAGGTCGGCGTGGGCGCGAGAAAAACGGGGGGGGGGGTGGTCTAAGACATGGCGAAGCAAAGTCAGCTTTACACTCGCATGAGTTGTCAACAGATATGATAGGTTTGTAACTGTACAATATGTGGCAGTTATAAGGTCAAGTTGCACTACAGTTTAGTCATTCGTGTGCGAAGTCAGTGGATCGTGTGGTCGTGGCAAATCGAGAATGGATCCGCTGTCGTTCCTGATTCTATTGTTCGGCGGCGCGCTCATGTTCCTGTTGGTGCACAAGCAGCGAGTCGAAAGCGGACAAGAGGGCCTGCCGTTCGGCCAACAAGCCTGGGGGGTTGTTTTGTTTTTTTTCGTGGTTTGGGTTGTTGGGGGGGGGGGTGTTTTGCTCTCCCCTCTGTTCGAACTGATCGATCAGTACTCGGGTCTGAATCTGACGCCGATACCTCGAGTTGCTCCACTGCCGCCAGTCGTGCCGCAGCAGCAAGACGCCGGGCAGCCACCCGTGCTCGCTCCCCCGCCCATGTTCGCTACACCACCGCCAGTGCAAGAACTGCCACCGCCCTTTGGCGCCGACGCAACGCCACTACCGCCAGCTCCGCCACTGCCCCAAGAGGCACCGAAGGAGGGAGAAGAGGAGGGCGCCGACGAAGGAGGGCCGAAGAAGAAAAAGAAGGTGAGTCCTGAAAGGGTCTGATCCGGTAACTTCAGACTGCATCCTGCATTCTTCCTTTGCAGTCCAAAAAAGGGAAGAAAGGCAGCAAGAAGGGCGGCGCTGCGACGGAAGAAGGAGGCAAAAAGAAGTCGAAGCGGTCCAAGAAGAAGAGCAAAAAGTCGAAGAAGGGCAAAGAGGCCGAGGCGGGAGCGGAACCAGGCGCGCCGGAAGGTGGCGGAGGGAAGAAGAAGAAGTCGATAAAGTCGAAACGCAGCAAGAAGTCCAAGGGTGGATCGGAGGCGGGAGGAGAGAGCGGTGGCGAGAAGTAGAAGAAATCGAAGCGATCAAAGAAGTCCAAGAAGGGCAAGAAATCCAAGAAAGGCAAGAAATCCAAGAAAGGTGGAGCCGAAGTGCCCGAGGGTGGACCGTCGCCGCCGCCGCAGCTGGAAGAAGCCCCACCCGACGTGTGATGAGCAAGTGATCGTGGGTGATGACTGACCGTTGTACGCTGGCTGTGTCTTCTCTGCCTCTCGTGTTCTCGCCTGTGCCTTCTGGTGAATGAACAGAACAACGTCGCATAACATGACTAAATGCAGACAGCGGGGCTGCACTGGCCGTAACAGCAGGCCATTTACTCGCACACGGCACGCACTGTCCGATTCCTTGCCTCCATCCAACACCATGGACACCCGGTAATCACTCGCGCAGCTTTCCAAGATTAGGAACTTACCAGTTCGTTTACTGTGAAGGCTGCACATCTGAATTGGCATGTGAGTACACTGATGGTCTGGGACTCGGGCCTTCTGTAAGTGAATATATGCAGTAACCGACAAAATTTTAGACACTGGCCATAAGGATCCGAAAATAATGCAGTCAGTCATCCAGGGCGGTATGTGATCAGAGAATGGTGTCAGGGCATCCTGTTATGATACTGATTTGTCTTAATCGGTCGCGCCTGTGCTCTATGCTTGATCGAATCCTAGGCCCTCTGTGCTCGATAGTGACACTCATAATGAGCTCTGTTCTTCTGTCCACTGCTTCTAAAGCACGAATGGTCTGGTCCATTGAGAGAAGCCTTTGTCAATAGCATCCAGTCCAGCCACTCCCATGCGCCGGTCTCCCTTGCCGCACTGGGCACCGCAATCTCTGGGCATCCTTGAATTCGATCTTTCCACATTTTTCAGTACGCCAGGCAACACATCTAACTGGCTTGGGGCTAGTTTCTGAGCATCACCTCCAGTTTGTACTCTTGCTCGACGAAGATGACTCCAATTCGAGCAGGCGTGCCAAGCGATCGGACACGACTATTTGACAAGGCATGGCATTCCAGCCGATCATGACCGTTTGTGCGTCCATGCCCACAATGAGCCCATTAATTAATTTCGCCTGTTGTCCACCGAGCCCTGGGCGAAAGAGGCTACAAAAAATGCGCATGCATGGGCAGTGTTTCGTAAGGGAGCGGATCAACGATAGGCCAAAGGTCCTTTTTATTGGAAGAAGGTTTGGGTTCGAAGATGTTGTCAATTGGCTAGCTAGAGTCGGTCCTAAAAATTTTTTCTCACTCACACTTTATCCATATCTAAAGAATTGTGCATAATTTTCTCGTCCCGCACTCGATAAAGTTTGGAAAAGAAGTTCACTCAAATCCACGATGGTGGGTTGGTCGAGCAGCAGCTAATCTTTTGTTATGGCAGATCTGCAAAAAGCTAGCGAGACCTTTTTCGTAGTCGCCGCCGATAAACGAAACCTTGTGACACAGAAAATGACCACTGGTCATCCAGACACTTTTCCTCACGCTAAATTTTCAAGACGTCAGCGGTATCGATTGGCTCTTTAGTAGGCATTAACAGCATACATAAAAGTCGGCTCAATTTTTCGATTGCGTCGAAAATTTTTAGCCGACGTAAAACGTATCAAGTAGCATAAGCTATCTTTATGTATCGTGTGTCTATTTGTATTTCGCGCTTTGCAACGGTCATATATGGTGCACCTGCAAATCAAGTAAGTGTGCGTGTCGCAAGCTGCTACGGTAGCCGCTTAGGTTTTCAAAGAGAATGAGTTCCGATTTTCGATTCCGATCCGATCGAAGGAATTTGTGATTCTTCAGAAGATATTTCCATCTTTGGCAAACCGATTCGTCAGGAGTGTCTTCATCATGCCGAAAATCAAAGCGGAGAAAAAGAGTCGTCAACATTCCGAAATTCAGAAACAAGGTGAGTGATGGGTGACTAGATTGTGTTTAGCCCACTAAAGAGTAGACTCTTCGTAATCCTTCCACGTGCGGGAATTCCTCGTGGCTCCCCGTAGGCCTAACTCGTGGCTAGGTGCGCAGTCAGGGCCGAGTGTTCGACTCGCGGCCGGCCCCGGACTTACCACGGCGTCTACTGTACGTACACCTTAAAAAGATGTGTGCACTTTTGCTGTTTGGTCCCCAACATAGGTCAGCTTAGGCTAGTATTAGGCTTAGGCTCAGGCTTAGGCTTAGGCTGGCATATGACTTGTGCTTAGACTGATACTAGGCCTAGGCTGAGGCTTAGGCTAACTTTGGAATAAGACTTAAGCTTAGGCTAATGTTAGGCTTCAGCCAGCATTTGCCTGGGGACCAAACGTACATCGGCCTGCGTCGACCGGCGCTGTCCCAGATGTACCTGCAGCCTTCATATCTAAATGGTCTATTTACACTACTACAATCTATCGCCTATCCAAACATAAACAGTTCGGTGTCAGGATGTACTATTCATGGTTTTTGTTGATTTCCAGCTTCTAACATTTGGAAAAGTTTGATGCTGCAGCTCATGTTCATGTTCATGTTTTACCACATCACCAAACGCTTATGCGCTCTCGAGGGTGAAGGACACATTTTACGCGAAAGCTATCAGGTCTGACTGATCAAGTCCGGAGCAGACATCTTTTGGAGATGCGAGTGTCTCTGCAGGAGTTCTATGGGCAATAGACATAGGGCCCATCTTCGCAATTCAGCCCTATCAATGACGTTTGATTCCAGGAATCCAATTTAATACCAGTTATGGCCAGCATATATTGAAGAACCCATTGATCGTGACATCGATAGTCGAAAAGGTAAGCATTCATCGGTAATCAGTCTAATCTGGGTATCTAAATTCGCATTTCCTTTAGGCATCGATCAAACAAAGCGATACGGTCTTGGAAATTGGTCCGGGTACCGGTAACTTGACTGTCAAATTGTTGGAGAAGGCCAGCAAAGTAAGGAATCAGAACCAGCAAGCTGGGATCTCCATCTTTTATACGTTTCATTTTGTTTAGGTCATCGCTAGCGAGATCGATTATCGCCTTATTGCCGAACTTCAGAAACGCGTTCAATGCACGTAAGCATGTTTCAGATTTTTAATTTTCCCGTCCCTGCATTTTCTTTTGTTTCAGGCAACTTCAGAGCAAGCTCGAGATAATTCCAGGCGATACATTAAAAGTGCAGTGGCCGTTTTTCGATGTCTGTGTAGCCAATTTACCATTTCAAGTACGCTCGAGGCTTACAATAGCAATGCTGAGCATTGTGTGCTAGTATACTGGACCTGAAATCCCAGTGGTTCGATTCTTGCTCAGGCCATATGCTTTGGATTTCTAGATTTCATCGCCTTTCGTATTCAAGCTTCTTCTACACCGGCCACCCTTTCGGTAAGATCTTCTGCTTTAGACCTGATTTGAGAATGGGGTTTTTCAATCCGAGATTTTTAGCTGCGCTGTGATCATGTTTCAAAAAGAATTTGCGCAAAGACTTTTGGCGAAACCCGACGATAAGCTGTATTGTCGGTTATCAGTGAACACGCAACTG
Source organism: Mesodorylaimus sp. YZB2_4 (assembly GCA_030248295.1). Lineage (NCBI taxonomy): Eukaryota > Metazoa > Nematoda > Enoplea > Dorylaimida > Dorylaimidae > Mesodorylaimus > Mesodorylaimus sp. YZB2_4. The sequence continues at coordinate 134,691 of JASANH010000838.1, read as the reverse complement.
TTGGCCAAAGTCGATCATTTGATCAAGGTTGGAAAGAATAATTTTCGACCACCGCCACAAGTCGATGCTAGCGTAGTCCGAATAGAATTGAAAATGCCGCCTCCACCAATCAATTTCCAGGTATGTTAGCTTATGGATTCTCTCATGGCCAATTCCTGTCCTGTTGGGAGTGGAAAATGGTGGCTTGGCGCATCATGGGTTTTAAAATATCTATGACGGTATAAGGTTCTCAAATTTCCCCTGAAGCCTCAAAATCTGCGCGAATGGGCGGGGTAGAGCGGAGATTGGATCTGACAATGAGTGAGAGAAGAATGTGGTCATTTTCAGGAATGGGACGGATTGGTGCGGATCGCTTTCATGAGGAAGAATAAGACTTTGTCGGCTGCTTTCAAATTATCAAAAATTGTGGCCTTGTTGGAGAAGAATTATCGGGTGCATTGTTCTGTGCAGAATATCGTGAGTGATGAGTGGTTGTCTGAACCGGAAGTGCTGTGCTGACTGCTTTTTCCTTTTTCAGCCGCTGGAAAAAGATTTCGATATGAAAGGACTCCTGGAAAAGACGTTGACTGATATCGGATACGAGAAAAAGCGGGCACGATCAATGGATGTTGATGATTTCCTTGTGTAAATTAATTTGGTTTCAACTTTTGATCCGGCTTTATCGCTGAGTTTCCTTTTTAGGTTGCTCGAAGCATTCAATTTGCGAGGAATCCATTTTGCGTGATAAATTAACTGTCTATGAAGAATACTTTGAAAAATAAAAAATTTGGTCAGGGTTTTTCGTGGCTTGAGCACATTCAGGTTTTTTGCGTAACCCGATGTGACCCTATTTGTCAATTTGAATTCCCGCCTTTTTGTGATTCACATAACGAGTTCAAATTTTTATGTGCGCACTGCTTACCACAAATTACGCGCCAAAGTGGCAAGTCAGCTGCGAAGCACGTGGGTTTCATGTCGTTCCCTCCTTCCAGTTCGTACGTTGCCTATCAGAATTAGGCGTGATTAGAGTATTCTGTACATATATCTTCCAATTTTATACAGACCTATTTACTCTGTGAGTAAAAAAGGAAGAATAATGAGTCTAGAAGATTTCCATAAGACCGAAAAAATCGGAGAGGGAACGTACGGTGTCGTGTACAAAGCTACACATAAAAAGACGAATGAAGTTGTGGCGTTGAAGAAGATTCGTTTGGATGTGTAAGTTTGGTTTTGTATGTTTTTTGTATAGGAGGCGTTTAATCCTTTTTTAGTGATGGCGAAGGCGTTCCGAGTAATTCTATCCGAGAAATCTCTTTACTAAGAGAACTGGAGCATCCGTGCGTCGTAAGGTAGAGTAGTACGATTTCCTGTGTTTTCTTTGACTGTTAATGGGGCAATTAGTAAATAGATGTGTCCCAGTAATAGAGCAGTATGGATGAGTGACGCACTTTTAGTGGATGTATAGAAAAGTTCCGTGTCTTCGTTCATTGGACCACACCAGGACCAGTCAGAAAGATAACATGAGAGATAAGTAGTAGGTATATAAACACATGTGAGGTCGACTGCCGTTGTCAGTATTGCCAAAAGACAATGGTACACTTTGTTACAAATGCTCGTTTTCAGGCTTTTGGATATAATTCACTCTTCTAATCGGTTGTATTTGGTCTTTGAGTATTTGAACAAAGACTTGAAGCAATATTTGGACTCTCTTCAAAAGGACGTAATGATGCCGTTGCCTTTAGTGAAAGTAAGATCTCATTTTGAACTATAATGTGGCGATGCCCTCTAAACGATTGATCTATTTATTTATTACAGAAATTTTCTTGGCAAATTTTGCAAGGTTTGGCTTTCTGTCACACACAACGCGTGTTACATCGAGATTTGAAGCCTCAGAATTTACTTCTGGACGAGGCGAAAGGCCAACTTAAATTGGCCGATTTCGGTTTAGCGCGATGTTTTAATTTGCCCATGCGAACTTATACGCACGAAGTAAGAGAAGCTAATTAAAGTTTTTCCATGCACGATTTTTATCGTATTTTAGGTCGTGACCTTATGGTATCGTTCTCCTGAAATATTGCTTGGAACGAAATTTTACACAGCTGCGTTGGACGTATGGAGCGTTGGTTGCATCATGGCGGAAATGGTATGTACTCTTTCTACATCAGTACACGTCATGTGATTGGTAATCTGATACGGGTTCGATTCCCGCTTGGTGCTCATGTTTTTAATTCCTAAACTCCATTATCTACTTACGATTAGCCCTACTTTGCGCGTAACAGAAAAACCTTTTTGTTTTAGGTCACGAAACGTCCGTTGTTCCCTGGCGACTCTGAAATCGATCAGCTTTACCGCATATTTCGAGTTCTCGGTACGCCGGACGAACGAATTTGGCCGGGCATCACTTCTTATCCTGATTACAACAAAGCGTTTCCAAAGTGGCCGCCTCAAAGATTTGCAAGCTTATTCCCGACGTTACCAGATGACGGATGCGATTTGATAGGAGTGAGTATAAAATATTTTCGTTCTTCTATTCGTAAGCCTAAGCCTGCAACAATTGTGTTTAGAAGACGCTCATTTACGATCCAGACGTTCGCGTGACAGCTAAAAATGCAGTCGCTCATCGGTTTTTTCTTGACGTGACCATGGACTCTTCGGACACCACGGCCACATCGGCTTGCTCTGGAGTGCACAAACACAGCACGTCGATTGCTTTGAATCATTACAACGGTGTAAAACAATAATGCGGTTTGGATTACGATAGTCGATTTGTGATTCCAGTTTTAATATTCCCTTTCAACTTTTTTTGAGTGCCGGAACTAAACAGTACTTCATATTTTCCATTTTTTCAAACACTAAATTCGATTTCGAAATCAGGCACCTTTCCTTGTATTCATTACTACAACTGTATATTCCATTATCTGTTCAATAAAAAATCGATGTAGGTCGCGAAGCTACCAATCACAAACAACCTGTGCCCCACCACAGACGGGTAAGTACAATATATTATAAAATCTGAATCCAACTCCTACGAATCCATTCCTAACTGCATACCCATAACTAGTTATTGACAGGACCGCGCTCTAGGCATTGGCACTTCCCCTATTCTCCACAGTGTTTGCACTGCGACTGACCGCGGACTCCTTGCGCTCATTGACCCGCTCGTTCACGCGACAAACACACATTGCGTCAAAGTCCGCAAGCTGGGCCTGCTTTGAGTCGAGTCCACCGCTGTCACGCACATCGACCACTTCTTGCAAAAGGGACCACAGGCAACACGATTTCGGGTAGTCATTATCGACCAGGGTGACCAGACAGTACGTGTCGTGGATGTCTTCCAGGAGACGACGGCTGGTCGTGCCATCCGCATACAAACGAGCCCAAGTCGATACCCAAGCGTCGAAGGCCTCGTCCTTCCACACGTGGAAGCTGATCGGGTCGACTACAGTCGGCTGAGAAATTTCACAGCCCGGGAACACGCCCCACGTGACCGCGATCGGGGTAGTACCCGTCGAGTTGGTCAGATCGATGCTGCCCTGAAAAGAGAAATCCGAATTCATACGTAATACTGTGCACTGGGCATCGCCCCCTTGAGAGTGATGACAACATCAAGAGGGGGGTTCCCGATTGCACAGCAAGCCTTATTCTAAAAAATATTCAAATTTACAAATTGGCGGGAAACTTTACAAAGCAATTTTCAATCCCTCATCAAATAAGTGCCCACAAGACTTACATTATGATTGATGATATGGAAACTGACATTGGAATAATTTGGCAGCACGCATTTCAACGCATCCAGACCGCTCTGGCTGATGAAGAATTCCAAATAGGCCTAAAAGCAATCGATAAGCAGCCTCAATCTGACCCTCAACTATGCTCACCTTCTGATAGACGTATCCTCCGGGGGTACCCCAACCCACGATCGGGTCAACAGACGGGGCTCCATTCACATTCGGCTGCGAATTGATGGTCCTGAAAAGGTCATCCATGCATGGAAATAGGGAGCCACCTGCCGCAGTCTGGTCAGGTAAGGCCAAAGGTCCTCTACCCCTAAGCTGAATTCAGGAATAATGAGAACTATCGCTCGCAGGGGCCACTGGGACATGTATCACTACAATGACAGAGATGGGACTCGTGATTAGGACACGCCTCCTGATTGCAAAGAACCCCAAGCGTCACATGTTTTTTGAAAAACGTGACAAAGAATTCAAATTTTAAAGCGGGAAAATCCAGACTAGGGTAAGAAAGCTCAAGCTATACTTTGCACTTGTCCAAGTCCCTGTCGGATCCAAAAACCTTGTCACTCATTCAAGAAAAGTTTATCACTTACAATATTCCATTCTCGTTACACCAAGACAAGTGCTCTTGGACCAAGGACGTTTCGGGCGACATATCCTCTTCGTTCCACGGCAAGCGGGTGACCACGACCGAGTTGTCATTCGGTTTTCCATTGACGTAATTGTGGAACACAGTCCAGACATCCCGTTCATCATTCAATTCTCGTCCCCACATGGCCAGCAATTGCTGATTGGGTGGTTTCTCCCGCAAGAACATATAATAATCTTTCAAATCACCAAAAGCGGGGCTGCTCGAATTGCCCCATCGACCGTTCGGGAAGTCGTCCCATTCCTTCGTTCGATAAATGTACGATTTCGGGCGACAGCTCCAGAATATTGGACGTACATCTTCGCGACACCTTTTATGATGACCCGTATGCGGCTTCCATGGCAGCATACGAATGCTTTGCTTTTGCCACAGCCCAAGTTGACATAGGATTTCCCTGCAAAGACCAAAAGTGTAAAAGAATGTTTGCTGTTCAGCTTGATTGTACACGTAGGCCGTCCAAAAAAAGGTCCAGTGTGTAGTGCACTGTAGCTTTCTTTGCCGTCTGGATCCTCCCAAGCTTTTTCATTCCCCCTCATTAAACCCTTGCGGCTCAGGTGTCTGTCTCTCATGCCTACACTGCTGTATGCGCGCACTCAGCAGGGCAGAAGCAAGCATCGGGACCTGTTGCAACTTCAGGCAACCTTGTGCTTCAGTGTATTCTACATAGTTATTAGCATAGTACATGTATAGCCTGCATTGGACTATTTGTTCTCCTCCCTGGTCGGGGCTGAAGCGAGACTGAAAAACGCGACGGTTTTACTAGCAAGGGGGTCCCCTAAGGGAGAGATCGAATGGTAAAGACAGATCTGCTATAAGGGTTCGGCTAGGCCTTTCAATCACTATGCCAGCTTCAGGCGTCTCCACCCGCTTTCTGTGGACCTGGCTAGCCTATCTCTACTGTACCCCTGTCCAGCTTCCACTGACAGGCATCTCCCATAGTGTACAATAGAGGGACGACTGGCTCACTCATCCTAATCAAGCTCACCTCGTAGCCACTTCCCGATTCAATGTATAAAAGTGAATTCCAGGAGCGCATCCACTCTTCAACAGATTGCGGCACATTTGGACAGCCAACGAGATTCCATAGTTTCGAATGGCCTCATCGTTTTGTTTAATCGGCTCTACGGCCTCCAAAATGAATTGTGGTACTTCGAGTTTTGACAATTTGGCGATGTGCCGCAAACTGTCGTAGCTCTAAAAAGAAAACCCAAGTAGTCCGACCCATGGCCTAGTGGATTAGACGCCTGATACCGGTATATCATTTCGTGTAGTGGCCCTTCAAACTCATGTGATTAAAACATGAACCAGTTAGCACTGGAAACAAGTTTACCTGAATCGGCATCAGGCCAGGCAGGATCGGAACATTGATACCGATTTTTCGGCAATCTTTGACGAATTTGTAGTAATGCTCTTCAATGAAGAACAATTGGGTGATGATGAAGTCGGCACCCGCGTCCACTTTCTCTTTCAAATGACGCAGATCTTCTTCGTAGGACGGAGCATCGGGATGTCCAGTCGGATAGCCAGCCACGCAAATAACAAAATAATCGCCATAATTCTCTCGAATGAGACGGACCAACTCGGTTGCGTAGCGCAGATTTGGTGCTTGTCCTTCTTGACCATTCGATCGTTCCTCGCCTTCGGGAAGATCACCTCGCAGGGCCAATATATTTCGTAGACCCAAGCTTTTAGCTCGTTCCAAATGGCGTTTACTCGTTTCGGCATCGTATTGAGCGCACGTTACGTGCAGCATGGTCTCGAGACGGCAGTAGTTCAAACACGAACCGGCTATCGTCGACGAGCTTGTCTCCTTGGTCGAACCCGGATCGCTGGCCATGTGCCAAGTAATATCGACGAACAGTGGTCCCCCTTCGCCCAGACGTTCCAACCTAAAACATAAAAAAACACTGTATTATAGCCAAATATTTTGTTGACTCCATGTAAGGACTGGAAATATGGATGTAAACACCACGTCATTGCGTCTGCGGATAGAACCTGCTACAATGCCATCATTAGCACAAGCAGGCTAGCAAATGCAGCTAAACATACAATAAGCAGCCCAAAGTACATGAATGACAGTGGATTGCAAACATGCAGTCTCCTCTTTGATTTGCAAAATGAAAAAGCACACAGCGCAATGCCTCACGAAGTGCACTCACCTCGCCAACAGGTTGGCCACACCATTGGCCGTCTTGGGTGGAAAAAACTCCATGGAATAGAACGGTTCGCTATTATCGATTAGTTTCTTCATACGTTCGATCAATGGCCGATATTCGCGATTTAATATTGATGCCAACGAAACGGCGGAACCTTTTTGTAAACGGGGCGAATTGGGTGGCGAATTTTCAGCCGACGATGATATTCCATAATCGCTACTACCGCCAGCACTTCCTCCATCATCGTTGCCTAAATTTTTTAATCGACTCGGCTTTCGAGCATGAATATCCTCTTGACCAACATTACCAGCGTACGGGAATGAATGCAAATTACGACGTAGACCTTCTGGCGCCGGAACGGTTTTGGTTTGCAAGCCGTTTTCTTCTCCGTCTTTGACCATATTTGCACTTTTTTAACCTTCCTGAAATGGAAAACCTATCAAATCCGCATTAGATTAGTCATTTTACGAGCACTGTATCCGACACGTTACGAATCGCACGGCCTCCCGCGTTGACTGCCTTATATGGAGAGCAGATGCCCTCGCGCGCTTCTGTTCCTGTCAATGCACGTCTGGATACGAGCGACGGATTGCCCCCTCGTCTCCGCGTAGCCAAGAGAGAATCGACGTTTTCAGTACACCGACGAGCTCCTCGCTAGAAAAAGTACCTTCATAGACGCGTAGGCCGACTGTCTGAAACGAATGGCAGCGGCAGCAAAAACTGGAACAGGTATCGGCAACACGACCTTTGGACCATTGCTACTAACGCGCCATATTCAACAATGGCGTGATAGCAACGAGATAAAAGGGGCGATAAATAGAGTTGGATGAACGAGCTGCCAGACAGTCTTCACGTGAACGGATGCTTAGTTACGGAAGCTAAAAAAATTTTGGCTTTGGCGACTTCGGCCTAAACAAGAAATTGGCAAAATTACCAAAATTTGTACAAATATTTGGCAGAAAATATTAAAATAGCTAGGAAATATCAGATTCTTTATAAATAGAACAAAAAAAGTTGAAGGATTTTTGGAGAAGAGAGCAGAAAACAGGGCCTACATCGACTCACGATCAGCTGATCGGCACGCCTAAAACGGCTGTTCCTGCTCAGCTAATTTTGAATTTGGCGCCAATTAAGTAAGCGACATTGAACCTGCATATCAGATCGTTAATCTGCACACTTCCGTTTTTTTCGGAGCGGAACGGGAAATTCGGGATTCTAGATAGATACATGATGTCTAAATATTTTTTCCAGAGAATAGCTTTCTTTTATTGTAAATAGAAATGGGTCGATCTGCAACAACTCGAAATTCGATTCCTGTTGTGGGAGGATTTGTATTCGGATTAGTGCTGTCAATTTTTCTGATTCCAAGTGCCAAAATACTGGAAAACAGCTGCTCAACGAATTTTCTTGCATCAAATGATGACAGTCAACGTCTGCCGAGTCAACTTTCTCGAGTTCATGCCAGCAAAATCGAACAATCGCCGAGTTCACCTTTGGATGCACGTTCTCATGTGCAAACTGGCGACAGCGTGGATGATCCGAAATCTAAATCGCCTACGGCAAAATTTGCAGTAAAAACAAATCGTCCTCGTTTCTTCGCAACGGAATTAGGTGTCAAAGATAAATTGTTCGTCGGCGTTATTACGTCGAGGCAGAATCTACCAACCTTGGCGGCCGCTATAAATAAAACAGTGGCGCATCATGTCAGTAAATTGATGTTTTTCGTGGATGCCCCAGAATTGATCTCGCCTCCGACACCGCCGCGTTTCCTGAATTTGGTTAATATCGCCGCTGAAACGCCCGAAAATTTAAAACCATTTGCAATTTTGAATTATATCGCTGGTCGGGGACACGCTCTTGCAAATAATTACGATTGGTTTTTCTTCATGCCCGACTCTGTTTATTTAAAAGCTTTTAAAATATTTGAACTCGTTTCACACATGAGCTTTGGTTATGACGTGCAAATCGGTCGACCTTGGATGAAAGGATCAACGAGCAATTCAGCACCCGTCTCGCCTTATTGCGACTTCAATGCTGGACTTTTACTTTCGTTCGGTTTGATGAGATCGTTGTTGGCCAATTTGCGGCAATGCATGAAAAGAGTAGATCCAACATCGACCGCCTCGGAGAACTTTGGACGATGTATCTTGTACGCAAATGCTGCTGCCACTTGCTCGGAGGAATGGAACGTACGTGCTTGACTGTGTGTCCAGTTGGCTTTGCTCTGCACTTCTACTTGCTTGGTTCAGAGAAAAGGCAATTGTGCACGTGGCTATTAGTGGCAGTTTAAAAAAGTTGAATTTATTTTTTTAGGGCAAACTTTATCGATCGTGGCCATTATCGAGCAACTACCAAATCGCTTCCGATCTTTCTGATTTATCGAAACACGATTCGTTTAACAGTGCCTTGACCGTGTATCCAATCAATTCAGTCTCGGATATTTTCCATCTGCACAAGTATTATTGCAATCAGGAAATTGATCAAATTAATCAATTGATCAGTACAACGGAACAAAATCTCGTCTCAAATGCAATGTCAATCAATAATTCAGAACCATTTTCATGGCCGCCTGGATTACCCGCCCCATCGAAACAGCGATCACGATACGAATTATTAAAATGGGATTATTTCACTCAAAATATAATTTTCGAGAATAATAACGATCGAAATGTACGACCATTGTCTGGTGTCAATCAAAAAGATATCAAAGAAGTCGTCAGCTATGCAGTCAAAACTCTAATCTCCAAGTATCCATTTCTTAATTTCCGTCAAATATTTAGTGGATATCGACGATTCGATCCCAAACGCGGGATGGATTATGTGCTCGATCTGCAGTTTATTGATCACCACAATGAAGAGATCAATAAACGGGTACATCTTATTCGACCATTGAATCGTGTAGAATTAATATCAGTGCCGTACGTCACTGAAGCAACGCCCGTCATTGTACTCGTTCCAGTTGCGCCTGGTGAAACATCAGCCGCCCGGGCATTCTTGGATCGATTTTCAAGATTCTGTTTCGACGCCGAAGAAAATGCTAAATTAGTATTTGTTCTATTCTACGATAGCTATGCGGATCAAAACGATTATAAAACATTGACGATCGAAATTGATAATTTGAGAAGAAAATATGGTTTCGTCGATTCCAAATCTTCAACTACGACTAAAATTATTGGATTGGAATATGTCCATATTCGAAGCACCTTGCCTTCACCATTTCTACTTATGGATTTAATGATTCAAACAATCGGGCGCGATTATTTATATTTACTCGTTACTCCATGGACTGAAGTTTATGGCGATTTCCTGAATCGAGTTCGAATGAATACGATTAAACAATTTCAAATATTTTTTCCAATTCCATGCGCTCAATTTAATCCGAAAATTGTCTATCGTCAAAAATCTGGCGGCATGGTTGCAATACCCGAACATATCGATGTGCATAAAGACGTCGGACGATTCGATCAATACGATTACAGCGTATGCAGTTTTTATGGTTCTGACTATCACGATCGACGACAACTATTCGCCACCGAGTCCAACGATCGTCTCTATTCCGACTACGATCTACTCTCCATATTCCTCAATTCCACTTTACATATTTTCCGAGCCGTTGAGCCGGCTTTAAAAATTCGATATCACGATAGGCGATGCGATTCGAGACTCGGACAAGATTTTATCAAAAGATGCTTTAAGAGCAAAAAGGAAGGATTGGGAACTAAGGCTCAGTTGGCCAGTCTACTTTATCAATTTGGTGCCATAGATGACGGGCTTTAGCTATTTTTATACGCTTGCGCTTTTTACGAGCTTTAGCCGAGTTAGCTTCGCTTTTTTACGCCAGGCCCGATTCGATGTTTTGTCCTGTTCACCCATGTCACGACGTGTTTCTCCAATCCAGTATTTTCTAAACGGGACACTCGATACGCACTAAATGACTGGCACATAACAAACTAGGCTCCATTCACTACTCACTGCGAGATTCACCAACAACATTGGCCACATCAGCACCACTACAAACAGTGACACGTTGCACAGCAAGAAGTCTAGGACGGACACGAGTAGGGTACACGACGTGGCCTGTGGCAGCACCAAATGAGTGCGATATGATAATGTAGGCCTATCTATCTCACCCCCCTAAGGCTATCAATATCAGTTACCGGCCTAGACCTTAAAGCACTCAGCATAAACTCGACACCGTGTATAAATATAGACCGAAGAAATATTGCATTCATGACTAGTGGTTTTAGTAAAAATAAAAAAGTAAGAACATGAAAAAAATCCAATTTTCTACTTTTATGCAACTCAGTTTACAATTCTTTCTTACTCTCCTTGGCATTGGCCGTTGCCTGTTGATCAGCCTGAGCTTGAGCAGCGGCGCGACGTTCACGGCTGGCGGTAATGGCTCGGCTGTAAAAACGGGAAAAATTATAAAATGATAAAAAATTAAAAAATCCATGTACCTCAAGGCATCCCATATTCCGCCCATGAACAAGGCGCAAAATAGATTTTCGAAAGGCAAAAACGGATCGTGGATGCCCAACAAAATGGAACTGAGTTTGAAATAGATGAAAAATCCCACCACTCCGAAATAGACTAATTCGTGCGGTGCCGAGAAAAGGGCAGTCTTCTTTTCGAGCACGAAAATCAAACTGGCTGCGATGCACGCTTTGGTATAGCTGAAAAGACAAAAAACGTCAGGTCTGAGTGGGAATCGAACCAGTGCCAACGAGATTTTAACCATGGCTACAGCAACCCACCAGGAATCGTGACATCACATGACCCTTTAAAAACTGAAGAGAACACCGCTATGAGCTATCAGTCAGGGGTCAGAATACGGCTATTGCCAAAAGAGGACCCCTTTTAAAAGTTGATGCCAAGGTTCAAGATCAGACATTTACACACCCACATTCAGGTAACCGAAGAGTCACACAAATTTTGCAAACTGGTTTACACTAGATAGATTTCGCTAGCCCAAAATCAATTTAGTACAAAGCAACATTTGTTCCCGTGTCCAAATCCAGCATCGACTGATCCCAGTGGTAGATTCACTCCAACTGCAAAATCGAAAATTTTAATTCACCTTGAAATCATTATGTACAGTGCGGCACAATGTAATGGACAAGCTCCTATCCATATTTAACCGCGCTTTAGGTGGTTAAATATGCATCCCTTGTGTCAATTTGGAGGGGCCTGATGGACAGTGATAGCGAGGGAGCAGACCTGTTCGGGGAATTTTTCATCGGCTTAGGCCCACACCTCCATTCCGGAAATCCAGTCATGGTAGGGGCATCCCATCCATGCAAATAGGATACTTACAAAGACGGTCTCAGCATTTCGTTCGCTGTTGGGACCCACACGCCACGCACCAATTGTTCGAAGGTCCTCATCACTCCGCTGCCGGCTCCTGAAACAATCTCCACAGTTACACGGCTCAAGTGCCCTACGCCCCACCAGAATCACATTTCTAGCTACGACTACCCTACAAGATTCCAAACATGGAAATGTGAGCTATGGGGAGCCAAGCAGGACGACCTCGGTGGACACTTTACACCAACCGAGCAATGCACACTTACCTTTTGCAGTGCCGATCACGATCATGATGAGGTAAGCATTCGGGTAGACTTTAGCCGCGTGCAGAACGCCCGCATGCACCTTGTGCGCCCTCTGTACTTCCTTCATAACCGATAATACGAGCTTGAATGGAAAGAACTTCACCAACTTGTACGCCAGGTCGAACGGTGAATAGAAGATCAAATACCTGAAACGGAGACATCAAGTTATGTTCATCCTGTCACACCCCCTGTGCAATTTCTCCTGCTGAGCAAGTCTGGGTTCGAATCCTGGTCAAGACTAAAGGTTTTGTCTGCTTCTTAAACCTTTTTCTGTTTGAACTGAACTTTATACACGACCTCGGGGGGGAGGGTGTATAAAGGCAGTATATGGAACCAAAAAACACAACTCAGATCCTTTTCTATAGATATCCATCAGCCCGTGGGTCAGTGGATTGGCTCCAAAGATCATCATTGTTGTTGTTCAGCAATGCACGAGCATTGGGGGACCACTCCGGGCTTGATCGGCTAAAACCCTGCAGCGCTCCCAGTCCATGTTTCACCCCTTGACCCAGGGGTCTCATCAAAATTCATGCTCATCACTTCCCTGCGACGACAGATTTAGAAAAATCCCAGTTTTGAAAGAAAAGGGGCTTGAAATTCAGCTCGAATTACGATATAAAAAATTTGCAAATGTGCAATTTCCGCCTTCATCCAGGCCCAGTCCACACTTGGGTTTTGTCTTGATAAAATTCACACAACCACACGCTTTTACTAACCAGACCAAAGTGGCTAACAGAAGATCGTCGTGTCGCTTCAATGGTGCGAGCACGGATTCGCCCATCAAGAAATTCGCCAAGAAGCTGCCCGCGAAACACATCAATATGCTCGATAACCAGCATGATAACGGGTGTTTGCGGGAAAATAAAGTTGCTCCTGAAAACCGAAACCGAGATTAGCAGGCAACTAAGACTCCTCCTCGATCAAAATCTGACTTGTGGTCGTCCACACGTGAGAAGCTGTGAAGTCAACACACGCTCTGCCCAAACTAGACTTCACATTTTTGTCTGACACCAACATGCACTGGGTTTAAAGCACAAAGACTAATGTGTGACGTGAGCATCTTTAACCACCAGCCTAAACTCCAATGTTTCATGTATTCTCCCCTCCTCCTTCCTCAATTCCAGTCCCATCCCAATCAATTACACCCTAAAAAACCGATGTGACCCTCCGTCGAGCAACACTCACTCGTGTTGAACAAGACGAGCGAAAGAAGAGCAAGCCTCGCCTAACCAACACTCGTCTACGTCAGCTGGCGCCCCGCAGCACCAGCACCGGGCCCGCCGTACTGACACTAGGCTCTTGCCCAGGCACTTGACTATATGACCAGTATAAGAGCTATACTCCAAATTCCGCATCAAACTAAAATAATTCATCGTGCATTCTTCTTTACTCAATTTCCAACTTCACTTACTATCGCGACCTCCAATCCCCATCAGCACTTATCCCCCCATCCCCAGACCACACATGCATCCCCATAGTGCACTCAGCATACACCAACCAGTACATGCACACTGAACGATCCGAAAACAGCATAAATATGTACCTGTCGCTAAGTCCTCGCGGACAGCCAATACCATCATGACATAATGAGCTGCATCAAAATACGGAAACATTTTTAAACGCGTCACTTTCGACGCCACATCCAAAATTAGTTCGGTATCGAGTTCAACCATTTTAGCAATACTCTAATTCAAAGCGAGAAAAAACTAACAAAAAATTACTGATATCCTTCAAACTGAGAATCCAGTTCGACTACACAGGTGCATACAAACGAAAAAGCAAAATGGGGGCTCACGAGCACAACTAGTCAAACTGCTTATGACAAAATGACCCGTACACCAACAATTCGCAAGCTCCCACCGGCCAAAAAACGCGCCAAAAACTTCTAATTCAAAACTTACTCCCACCAAATTCCTAAAATCTACATAATTTAATGCCCGTAACTATTCTACTTTAAACCCTGGATTCAAAACAAATGTACTCTCACTCCCACTCAATCGACCCAACCTATTCATCCTTCGGCAAGGCTCCGAAGTTAGCAGCGAGACGACTACGACGAGGAGACGACGAAGCAGATTTCACGCCCATCGACGATACCATACTTTTGGTGACGGGCACACGAACCGGAAATGACGGAGACTGCATGCGAACACTCAACATCGGCTTCGGTAAATAACCCGATCCAGCCACCAGCACGTTAGCACCGACATTGTACGATCGACTGACTCGCATCTTCTCAAAACCAATCGTGTCCGGCGGCGTGCTAGCAGCCGATACATCGTCGTCAATCGACACCGGAGACACCACTTTATCAACCCGGCCAAGTACTTGCACTCGCTTATCTCGTTTTGAACTGCCATTTTCCGTCGTCGTTAAGCCTAAAATACAAAAACTACATGCATCGAATTCACGAAATCTGCTTCCTAGTTTGATAGGGACAAGTGCCTGAAGTACAGGCTGACTGTGGACTGCCGAGTCCACAATATGGTGTCAAGTAAACACACGCAGACCACCCACAGGGTTCTAGAAGGTTCAAAAACGCCTGGTCAGCCGTGGCGAAGGTCATAGCGACTAAACTCTAATCGTAAGTCACGGTGGCCGTTTGTAAATAAAGCCACTGTTCAGAAAGCCATTCAGTATTCATACAAGGAGTGGAAAATTATTCACTGATTGCACCAGGTTTTTCAAACAAACTTTCAAATTTTCCCATGTTATACATCAACATTCAATTTTAGATTTTCCAGCAATACTAATCCACTTTCAACTGAATTACTATACTTATTTCCAGCACGATTAACTAGAACACAGAAAAGTTGGGTGATTCCAAACTTGAGACCTTGAAGTGCAGCCCCCCCAGGTTTCAATGATTTTCCCAGGATTTACAGCCTTGCATAAATCGTGGCATCAGATCCGCTTATGCCTTTCCAAAATAGTTTTCTGATCAGCCCCACAATGAAATTCAGAGAGCACACCACTTATAAGCATATCAGACTCCCTGAACCAAAATTCCTCTACCCCTAAAGCACATGTCTCACCTTTCCTCTCCCCAGTCGCAGCAGCCGATTGATAACCATCGAACTGTTTTATCTTTTCACGTGAACCGTTTCCCGACAAGGACGAACTACGCTGAGTCAAATGACCACTCGATTTCTTCTTCGCCGCCGTCGTCTTTTCTGGAGGAATGTACAAATCCGGCTTCAAATCCTTCATCGAGCCTAAAATAATTTGAACCACTATTATTTGTCCAACAATCCAAAAAAAACCAACATCGCCTTACTTAGAAAATTACGATTAATGCATACACTACAATTCGTAGCACCACGGCCTTTCAAATAAAGCACGTGCGATGCCGATCGTAAAATACCAACCACCGATTTGCTCGCACCACTCTCATCAGCCAACAATATTGGTTCTCCGTAATGCTTATAGTAGATTTGCTCGAGCTCAGTCACCGGAAGTTCTCCGCCCGTCACAACCAGAATACGCCTTAATCGTAGAGCCAAACGCTGGATCGGGTTTAATTCGATATAGACCGTATCGGCGTCATATTCAGTAATTCGAACCAAATCGCTCAAATAATTCTTCACATCGTTTAATGTCAAATCGATTCCGAATTCCGAATGAAACTCTTTCTCCAGCTGCCACGATGCCAAGCGACGTTCGGGACAACGAATAAACATATAGAGTAATTGATTAGCCAGCATTTGACGATGGCGAAATTCAACCAGTGTGACCACACGAACACTATCTTCACTGGTATCGATCTGTAAGAACAATATGCTACATTTTAACTTCCAACGAGTAGCCCTGATTTTATGAATTTTTCATAGCCAGATTGCGAAAACGGGGAGTTTCGGGAAGAAGGTTATGAATAAAACAGAACAGAAATCTTAACTTACCTCCACAACTTCACGCATACTCGATAACATCTCGTCAATATTGTTGAACCCGAAAACGTGCAAATCCAAAGCGTATCCGAACGTTGATTGATAAAATTGCAACAGGCGATCGACAGGAGCTCGACGAAGAGGCTGTTGTCTCAAAACGGATACGATTTGATCTTGTAACGATGCCTTTAACAATGCCGGAGTAAGTGTAACCCATTTTTCTTTGTGAGGTCGTTCAACTACCTGCAAGGAAAGATTAAGTCCCAATTTGGTAACAAGCCCAAAGACTTACTTTCACCGTGTCGCCGACCTCAGCCAACAGATCAGTCAGTTTCGCGCACCCGAATTCGGCAAGACGTAATGGTCGATTGAAGTAATTGCACCAAGTCGAAGCGAATCGTTGCAACAATATGCGACATTGCGAGCTACCACGCAAAAGTTCCGCCGCCTCTCGTGCGAATCGCTCCAGCAATCGTAACTTGGACGAAGGAGTGGGCGACGGCCTTTCGTTGGATAACGGAACTTGAATCGACGTCGAATCTTGCTGGGAACGCTGCCCGCTTTGAGCCGTCATCTAAAGTTACAGAATCGAACTTTAACACAAGTTCTATTTTATCTTTAGCTCTTGATCCTAAAAACGAACTATACGAAGACCATTCAACTACGAAAAATGCGGCAAGCGAGCCAACCTGCTGCTGCATCTGTTACGATCCGTAAGTCCTGTAAGTTTCCCCACCTCACCTGTCTCTGACTCACTCTCTCCCCGCTCGTGTCTGCCATTCATATGACTCAATTCTAAACACTCAAGCATCCACTGGCCTCCACACAACATCAGAAATGACAACAGCAACGCTTACCTTGACGGGCGTAAAATCTAATCCGTCGTCTTCGTCAGTGCCGCTCGTCGAAACCATTCTTTCACGATTCGGGAATCCTAGCACTCGTTTCAACCTTTCCGTCTCCGCGCAATGATACGTCACAAAATTCATATCGGTATCGTTGCCCGCAGTCGCTGTTTGTGTATCCACTGGTTCAAGTGCAACAATATCGTCGTCCGCGTTGTTCCTATCTTCCACTTCGTCTTCCACGACGGCTGCGGCCTTTGCTCCAACAACCGCACGAGGGAAGACCGGTTGCATAAAATGATCTTGACTGGCACTCGCCCCAATATAAGTCAACGAAGATGGGGCGATCGATAGATGATGAGCCTCTGGTTGCACGGGCGGCCGCTCCACAGTGACGCTCCTTTGTCGCGTACGCCTGGTCTCACTCCCGGCCAAGCACACCGTTATGTAGTTCCCGAATACATTGGCCCTGTTCATACGCTTCTGCGCCCTGCAAGAAACAAATCAAATGGAACAAAGGAGCCGAAAATTTCCAAGGTCCTGCCTGCGCAAAAGAACTAGATTTGCTCGCACATAGCTCAGATAACGATTGCACTGAATAATAGAACGTTCAGAGGATTGGCTCTGCAAAGAATCATCACTGCTACCTGCGTCCTAAATTACCATAGAGTAGTGCGCATGGCGTTATTGGAACAAAGCATACCTTAAAGCAGATTCCGACGTTGCAAAGCCGACAGTAGCCGTTTTCGTAATCGGACTGATCTCCAACACTCTCCCACCGCAATTATCGGAAAGTTGTCGCAAGCGGTCGCGAACTTTCTGCTCGTCCGTGTTCGGAAGATTGTTTACGATAATTTTGTATTGTTTCAATGCACTCTAAATAGACTAACGGTACACACCGGCAAAACCTAACGTATATAATACATACTGTCATTGACGATATGTTCGGACGATCAGGAACAAAAGCCAATATCTCGCCGACCCAATCGTAGTCTTCGTTGGCAATCACTAACAACGTATTCGAGACTTGCTCACGGTGCAATAAAATTACATGGAAACCACATCGATAACGTAAATCGGCCAAATTCGGGGCAAAATTAACATCACCTGAAACGTAATAAATATATTGGACTACAAAATATCGATTTAACTCTTAACAATATGCAACTTACTCGAAATCAACACGATTGCACCAGGCGCGCGATAAAGCATACCAAATTTGGTCATCGAAGTTCGAAGCTTGTCGTCGCAAGCATTCTTCGCCAATGCATTAACGTGTATCACAGTTACCTGCAATAAACGGACAATATGAGCACTAAGACCATTTGAGCTCGTTTAGGACTCTTAACACAACTAGTTTAGAAATAGGTCCAACTTGCGCGTTCTGTAATTACAATTGACAGCGTGCAGTGCCAGTCAGTATCAATCGATCCTACCTTAAGGCTAGATCCCGACCCCTATCAGATTTAAAATAATAAATTGTAGCAGCGATAACCTGGCTAGAAACTACGCCCTTTCGAAACTATAAATTGTTCCGGTCCCGAAGTACAACTAAACAATACTTTAAAAAAGTATTTTACGTCGGTTCTACTTTGTCCCTTTGGAGAAAGATTTACGGGTACTGTTTTTCGAAACCTTTTGTGATAACGCAGGTTCATGTCAGTGGTAACTTTGTAGGAAAAAAAATGAGCTTTATCAATGTAAAAATCGCAAAAGTTTATGAAAGATCTAAAAACCCGAAACCGCAAAATCAAGTCTTGAAATTACCTGCTTGATAGAGCAAATTTGTTTCTGTGAGATTATCAACGACATCACGGACGACTAGCTTTGCTTCAGTTGGAGGTTTTTATATTTTCTCCCAAGCCTGTATTCTCTTCGATCCTGTACGCTGTAGAAGTCCATAACGGGAACTTTTGTGAGGATTAATCGTTGGGCCTTAAAATCATGGTCGCTCCCGCATCGTACGACAGGTGCATGTATTTACGTACACCAAATTCGCAGAATCGCCACGTTCTCGAAGTCTCAATCTCTCGATTTCTCGAATTCGAGAAAATTTGACCAAAAGTGGCGATTCTGCGAATTTGGTGTACGTACATACATGCAGTGTCGTACGATGCGGAAGCGACTATGATTTCAAGGCCTAAAGATTAATCCTCACAAAAGTTCCCGTTATGGACTTCTAAAGCATACAAGATCCTAACTACGGTGACCTGTGGTGGCTTATCAGGACGCTTTAGCCTACGTAGGTACCTAGTCCGCCAAAACCTTATACAATACCTGCGCTGCATTCAAATCTTCCACCACATCCGGTCGTTCCTTTGTCACATCGCATACGACGATGAACTCAACTTCCCCCAACCCGCCGGCACCTCCGAATCGTTCACGGATACGCTGCACAACGGCTGAAGTAGACTTCGTCGCCGGAACCTGACAATTTTCGATATCCCAAAATAACGCCAAGGGATACATCATTGGCTCTTCTTTCGTTTCTTTCGTTGAGGTCTTTCTAACATAATCTTCTGGTCTTATTCGTCACATGCCGCAGGCTATCGCCCAAAGGACTGAACTGATCCAAAATTCGTCGACTTCCTTCGAATTACACGTATCGACCAAGAGATGTGTCGTCGCAAGCCGCAAGCAAGCAAACGATCGAAAGTTTACGGTAGAGCCGCACAATGAGTGCAAGTTCGGCATTAAAGCGCGAAATTCAAATGTAAACTGGCTCAGGCATTCTTTGTGGCTGTGGGAGAAGAGTGCGTGCTTACTTCATGGCATTGCTTCACCAAAAAGCACTGATATCCACGTTTAAAAATAACAAGTACGTGCGTTTTTTGTTTAAACAACGACTTCCCATCCTTTAAAAAGTATTCTTTATACCATAAGTACACAGAATACGGCCCCAGCAGTCGTAAAGGTCGGAGTTTGTCATTCGCCAGAATTCGGTCAATTGAGGCCAACCTACAAGAATAAGAGTCTTAATGGCCCTAAAAGATCACCGATGTCTTTCCATACCTTTCTTCTGTGTAAACAGCACATACTCATTCTCTGGTACTGGATTCTGCATGTACGTGTACCGTCCGAACACCAAAGACTGGCAATACCGGGCGCACATGCACAAGCGCAGTAGCCGTGCTTCGTGGCCGGGTATCTTCCTTTCGGCGAGGTAGCCCGCAAGAAAGTGCCCGCCAACTTCTTTAGCAGGCATGTGCGTGTCGAGCATGGTCATGTAGACCGCGGCTATGGCCACGTCGAAGATGAGACAGGTTCGATGACTGTCACCAATGTCGAGCAATCCGCACACATCGTAGGTACCCTGACGGTTCTGACGAACTAGAATATTCTGCTCGTTGAAGTCACCATGGATTTGACCTAAATAGCCAGAGGCATTGGTCACTGTCAGATTCTGGGTTATGGCGAGTGGGAGAGAACTATTGATGTCCCTTGGCTGAGAAACATCAGCCCGTTGGGTTGATGTTTCAGCCGCAGATGTAGTCGGAAGACTAGCTTTGCTCCAGTCGATCCAGTTTTTCCATATTGTCTCCTGCGCCTGCCACGTTACTGGCTGCGTGGAAGTGAATAAGAGCTGACATTTTATCGGCACTATCAGTCTACTGGTTCAGGAGCTTTCTATAGTCAAGGCCATGAGCGAGATCGTGTTGGTGGCTGCCTCGACTTCCTGCTCTATTCGCACTTCGGTCCAGGTCTGCCAGAACCCCGCTCCTCGAAATGACAATGATGGGTTAAACAGGAACGGGGGGGGGGGTGCTGGCTTAAGCCACCCTCTGTCAAGTCCAAGGACGAGCCGAGGATTTTACTGGAGTCATAGACAGGCCATCCAGCTTGTCACAGTATGTAATACGGTAGAGGAGGGTGTTTCTTTGGCATAGCCATAAGAGGCAATATGCAAAGCTATTAATTTTTAACTATGTCGAGTCTTCCTTTTCCGAGCAACGGACATGACAAAAGACCACTCACCACACTGCAAAGAGTGCATTTGGGGAATCACGTTGACTTTGAAGCTGTCAATGATTTCATTGATCATGCTTCGACGTTCTTCATCTTCGATGGCGTAGAGCATGTCTTTCAGGCAGCAGACGTTACAGAGGCTCCAAGGGGTTGCAGGTGGGTGTTCGAAGATCGGATGCCGGAAGTCCTGACGCGACTTTCGATCCATCAACAGTTTGAACAAAAGTCAACAGGGCTCACCTCAGTTGCATTGTGAACACGCGCCAATACATGTCCAACTTTATAGAACAGGTCGGCACTCGAGGTCACATGGCAGAGTAACTGGCCTGGGATAAAGTGCATGATGCGAATTGCGTGAATGCCACCTGAAATGCAAAGATTCTAAAGTGTCTCTAGAACGCTCCTCATGATCATTTATGGTGCAGCATATCGTGCAGTCAAATAACTACAGTATCGCATATCACGCGCATGGTGGCGATCACCGCATGCTGTCTCCCACTCACCTAGTTCCTGGTCGTTATCTTGCACAGCATAATTGACAAGAACGCGTATCATGTCTTTTCCACTCTTACTAACCACTAGTTCTGGAACTGGCAAGCCTTCCAATTTTAAGTGACGTAAAAGAGAATTCTGGCCTTCTGCAAATGCAAATAATCGATTCCCGCCCCACATTTTCCCAGCCTTGTCTTACCAATTAGGTCAGGGGCCATAGTATCCTCAGCGTTCGTGATTTTGAGCACGTACCCATCAGCGCACACGGCCTTCATATGGGGGTTAGTGAACAGGGAGGTAACCTTGGTAAGGCGATAGTTTTTGTCGTCGTAACTGTTCAATCGATCAATGCGGTCAGGATTCAAGCCGAAGTAATCGATGCATATTTTCTTAACCGTATTTTCATCCACCGGAGGCACTTGAGTGACCCGTCGTAAATCTGGTTCTTTTTGGCTCTCTCCCATTCTATCGTCTTGTCAATAATCCGACCAGTCGACGGCTGGCACTTTCTCGCGAGTGAGTACAACGAGCACGTGCCCACAACTGGCTTGCCCAGCCGACAGCAGCACCTCTTCGTCGACGAATAAAACAAGGGAGGGAGGTCTTCGTCTGAACTCACAAGTCAGTTATCTCGCCTAGCAAAATTTACTGAATCCAACCAACATCGAAAAACCACTACGTCAGAGTACACTGCACCAAGTCGGGGCTAACGATAAGAACACAATAATTGCCAAAGGACTGAGATAAAAAGAGTCGGCCCTCATATGGCCAGATAAGGGTAAAGAACAATCGCATCGACAAAAATGTTCCTGCAGGCCAACAAGAAGGTCACTGGTCGAAACGAGAAACTATGTTAAATCCATCTGCATCGCGCAACTTTGCTTTCAGGTTATTGCATTCCAGTTTCAACTCGATATTCTCATGCAAGACGCGGTCGTAGATTTTCATACGTTCTTTCCAAATGTCAAAGTCCTAAGGGAAATGAAAAATCCATACTCGCATTAGGTGGTCTGCTTTGGTTTGGCTTCTCAAGGTCTTCCTCATACATAGAGTGTATAGTAGGACCTCACTTCCATGTGTATGCATCTGCATCACCCACTCACTTGGGCAAAGCAACCACTCTGACATCACCGCACTTACCAATTCAGCATTAGCATCAAATGCAGGTTTCATCTGTCGGTTTAATGCCTCAACTTCGATTTTAAGCTCGCTTAATTCCGATTGACAAGTGGCTAACTCGGCCCTGAAAACCAAAAGATGCTAGTCTACGTTCCTCATGTCTTGTCGGGACTGACTTCAAAGTCCGAATCTGACGCAAGTAATCAGCGCTTGTGGTCCCAGTATCCCTCGAAGGAACCCATTCCAGAGCGACAAGCTGAAAGGAAAAATATAACACGTGAGACATATAATGATCAAAAAGAGTGCGCACCTTGTCCTTCAATCGTCGATTTTCAAACATTTGACGCTGATTCTTTTCTACTTCCTGTTTCAACAGTTCGTCCAATTCGGCCACACGCAGAGCCTATAAGCGCCTCCGTTTGATCCAATCAATGTTACACTAGCTGCCATACCCTCTTCTGCAAAGCATTGTCCTTGTCCTCGATCAACCGCGCCATAGCGTTCGATCCAGTGCCTGCTGGCTGCCACCTTCGACTGTGTGTGCTGATGCCACGCAATCTTTGTAGTTCCTCATCTAACTTCCCATTCTCGCTTCTTATAGCTTCGATTTCTACTCGCAAATGATCGATTTCCGATTGCAACTTTTTCATTTCCGCTCTTAGCTTTCCATTTTCTCGGACCAACTTGCCTGATACGCGATCGCGTGTCTCTTCAGTCAGTTGCTCGGCCCAAGCAACACGTGGACCAACTTTGCTCAACTTTGCCTGAAAGCATGAGGGGTTAGCAAGGGTCTCGATCCGAGAAAGTTGTGGGTACCTTGAGTTCCTTGTTCTCCTTCACGATCTGTTGCATTTCCGGTTCAGTGAGCCTGGCTGAACTCAATTTCAGTTCTTCCAACTGACGAGCGAGATCTGCCTTTTCGTGCTCTAATTTTTCAACTGCTTCGTGGAGATGGTTTATGGTTTCGATGTTGGCACCCTGAAACAGAAAGAGTGAGGGGCTAGAAGAAACGAGGGGCTTACACAATTTTAATGCACCCCTCCCATAAATTACTGAATGGCGTCCGTATGCTAGCCAACATGTCCCCATGCTTACGGCAACAACACAGCATGTAGATTATGGGTTCTGTACCAATCCTACCAAATGTGCCATATTTTCTCTACTGTCAAGCGTGACAAGTCTTCATATAGGTCGCTAGCGATGAGGTACCCGGATTCAGAGTGTCCAAGAGTACCGTCAGGGACAATATTCAAAAGTATTCTCCCAGAATGAAATTATCTATCTGCACTTTTATCTGTGCGCCACCATCGGGACTGTTGTAGAGGCTCGACTGGCAATCGATACTCTGCACGGAGCCGGCAGCTGAGCGCCTCCCCCCTCTGGGCAACGTTTCAGCCCCGGACTATTGGAGGTCAAAAGACTTAGTTGGCTGCCCCTGGGTTTTTGGCTTGGTACAAATGCTCTACTGGTCACTTTGTGGTAGTTTTACAGGGTACCTACCCTGGGTGCGTCCTCCAGATCCTCTCTCAGTTCCTCAATCTCTTCGTTGGCCGACTGCAGTTCCCTTTGAATATCCCTGACGCGTGAGATCAGCGTCTCATTTTCTTCCCTTTCTTCGTCCAATCTTTTCTGCACAGCATCCCTGTCTCGTTTCCAATGGTCCCGTTCGTTGGTCGCCTGCTCCAGTAATCGACGCAACATTTGCACAACCTTGTCCGCGTCTTCTGATCGACCATTGTGTCCATTCTAAAACAGTCAATCTGGTCCATCGTCTCATCTTCTCCCAAGACTGACTTGCCTCAGTGGTCGTGTCCGATATCGATTCTGTCTTGGCTAGCTTTCGACTCGTGGTCTGAATCAAGCTGATCTGCGAAGTGGCTCGTCCTCGTAGTTGTGTTTCCAACTCCGAACACCTTTGTTCCAACTCGCTGTTCCGGGCACGCAAAGTCGAAATTTCAGCTGCTATTGAAGAAGATTTTTCCAACTGCAAATTCTGTTCTTGTATCTAGAACAAACGAGGGACTCGAAAAGGCGATCCAGGATCAGCAGAGTAATCTAACCGTATCCAAAAAATTCTGCTTCTCTCGTGCCCAATCCTCTGCTGTTTCGATACTGTCAGCCGGTTGCAATCGTTTCACAGTGACAGCATTGATGGACTTTTCGACGGCGATGGCACTTCGCGATTCATTGTAGAGTTTTTCTTGTTCAAGTCTATCAAACAAGGAATCCTGACGTGAACAAGTTCATGAACCTCCTGCCTTACCTGGATATCCTTTCCTTCAATCTTGCTATCATCTTCTCGTTCTCTTCGACCTCGCGCGTTTTCTCTTGTAATTTATTCTTTAGCTTTTCCACTCGCATTTGCCATCTTTTACTCTCTTCCCATTTCAGTACTCCTTCGGGTCTCTAAACACGTCTTGACAGCATATAGCGGCCCAGAAAACAAGATTTCAGCTCACCGTCTCAACTGGACCCTCCAATGGCTTCTCAGCGGGCAGGCCTTGCATTGTTCGAAGTTGGCCTTCCAATACGGCTAATTTTTTCTTTAATTCTCTGTTTTCTGCTTCTTGCAGTTTCTAAATTATGTATTCAGTATAAGATCAAGTCTGCTGTCTATTGGCAATGAGCATACCACTTTCATAGATTCCCTCAAGTGTGCTAGTCTAGTCTCCAGATTATCCACCTCCTTCTCCAGTTTTTCCTTATCCATTTTCAGTTTCGCAATCGTGCCGTCTTTCCTAACTGAAACGAATCGCGCATAATTTTTGGCGGCACTCACAGAGACAGACTTACTAAGATCGCCTTTAAGACTCTCCACTTCGTTCTCCATTTCTTCGGCCTTGCTTTTCTCTCTTCTTACTTCTCTCGATTGTTTCAAGGCTCGACTCTCCAGTTCTTCAATTTTTAACTGCAAAGATCCCTAATTGTCAAAGGCGCCAGGAATAATAACAGGCTTTACCTTTAAGTCCTTGACCTCCAGCTCACGCAGTCCCGTTTCAGATTCAGGTCGTCCTCGGGATGTCGCTTGAGTAGTCATCTGACTTTGCAACTCAGCCAGGGCTTGCTTCAAAGCCTGCAAAAATGTTATCAGGCTAGTGCTTTTTTGGTAGGACAAGTAGGGTAAACTCACTTTGTTTTCAGTATCTCTTTCTTTTAATTTTGATGTCGCATGATCCAAGCGCACTTTCATTTTCAAATAATTCTCTTGAGGAACCGCAGGATTAGCTTCCACTCGAGCTGTAGTCTGAACTGGTGCTGATGGCGGTCGGAAGTCCTCGATAGTTTGCACATGTATGTCCCGCGTCTCATGTGTGTGCCGCGGGTTTCTATCGGAGTCTGAGGGTTGCTAAACGAAGAGCAGGATGTCCCCAGACACCAGTGGTATTCCAAGGCGTACTTACAATGGTGTTCTTAACTGGTCCTTCCTCGCCGCTGTGATCCCCTTCTCCGTCGATCGAGACATCAATTGACTCTGGTGGAGCACGTGGACCAGTGGCATCTATCGGAGACCCTTCGCGTCGTGGACCAAGTCGACCGAGCGCTGCTTGTAATCTAAACAGGTGCTCTAACGAGTCTCACTTGCTACAAGAAGATCTAGTAGCATACTGCACCTCAAATTCTCAGCTTCCAGTCTGCATTGTTTCAAAGCCATCTCCTTAATCACGCTCTTATCCGACTCTGCGCTATTCAACTTCTCCAAAAGCGACGCGATCGTGTGCTCTTGGCCCATCACTCTGTCTTCCAATTCCACAATTTTCAAGAACTAAAGCACAATGATCAGAAACAGTTCCAAAAAAGACCTGCAAGGTCTAACCTGTTTCTCCAATTCGCTTTTCTCTTCTTCGCTGGTTATTTCCTCTGATCCTCGCTGAGGAAGAAGGGGGCCGCGATCAACGGCTTCTCGCAACTGTTCGCGCAGTTTGGCCGTTTCCTCAAACTGCTCCTTACGAGCTTCGCTCAGCTCGGCTTGGGTGGTTTGAAGTAGCTGACGGTACTTTTCCAAGGCTTCGTCTTTTTGCTCGATTCGTGCCTATAGAACAAGTGGCCATCAGTCAGGCACAGGATAACATGGTCAAGGTCTCACCTTTAAGGTAGTAACAGTAGCCTGCAATAATTCCTGAGCAGCTCGCTGAAGATTTTGGTGATCGATGTTGCTCGTAGTTTGCATCTCAGCGATCACTGCTGGCCAGCCTCCCGCGATGGCACTATCTACTGTCGCGGCCGCAGCTGGGGGCACGAATTTGCGCAAGTCGAGAAGAATTCGTTGTTTTCGTAAAAGCTCCGATTCCATTTTTCGTTTATCCGAATGCAAGGAGTCGATTTCCTGCAACAACAAAATGGACTGATTTCGACTCCAGATTGTGATTTTCATTACCTTTTTCATTTTCTCAATCTGTGCTCTGGTTAGCTTATCAGTAATGATGTATTTCCTGAGTGCCGTCAAAGCTTTTTCTAACTGTTCAGCCAATGGTAAGGTCATATCGGGCAGACCGAAGACGCCGGCTGACACCTAAAAAAATGCCAGAAATTCAACCTTTGTGCTGATCAGCTGAGCAATGATCTACCTCTAACATGTCTTCTTCTTGTTCCTTCTCTTGCATTTCGTACCGACGCAGTTTTGATTCCAGCTCTGCTTCGCGATTCTCCCACGTGATTTCTCGTTCTTCCCACGCCTTACACAAGAAGGATGCATGCTGAGATCAAAGTTGACTTGCCATGGCTTACTTTGGTGATCTTCACGTTCTCCTCTTCCAAGTTTGCACTCGATGATTCCAAATTCGCAATAAGAGTGGACTGGGTTTGCATCTGACAATGAGATTGAGAAAGAGGGCTTAGCTAATGGTTAGAGTATCAATCAGACTAGGAGGGGTCAGTCGGTAGCTGGACTAGGATTCGGCTCATTCTCAAAAAGAAACCATCCTCGTCAGGAAAACCAACCCGCCAGGGTCACGTAACTACGATAAGGACCTGAGTAACCAACCTGTTCCTCCGCCCTAGCTAGCTGCCTTTTCAGTTTCAGTTCCGACAGTCGGATTTCTTCCAGCTTATGATGCCATTCCGCAATACGTTTCGTCCCCACTCCATCTTTTAGTGTTACCAGTAGCTCCTCCAGACTGGTCTGGCGCAGTTTCAGCTCTTCAATTTTATCATTGGCTTCGTGTTGCTTGTCAGTAGCCTGAAATCAGTGTCATTGCCTGTCATGTCATTGCCTATCATTGCTCATTACAGATCACAAAAAGCACATGGAATTGTTACCTCAATAAATTCTTTCAGCAGTCTCTCTCTATCGTTTTGCAACTGAATTATATTCTTCTGGAACTTTTCTTGGCTTTCCAAAGGCACCGAGCCAGCAAAACGCTGTCGAAGGGTCTGAAATGAGACGATCCCACGTACCAATTTCAACCACCCACCCACCCTGCCTTCTTACCGTGATCGTCCGGCGCATGTGTTGCATTCGAAACACGTACTCGGACCGGAAGTGGCGCAGTTCACGATCCTTCGCGTCCAATTTTGTTCTCAAGCGCAACAACTGAACTTCCAAAGTGGTAATTTTCTCCTTCGCTACCTTCAAGTCCACATTGTCATTGGTCTCTGCCAATTTCATTCGAACGATCTCACGATGAAGTTTGCCTGATCGAGAGATGATGAAGTATGTACATAGACCAAAGCAATTTACAAGCAGAGATACAGCACTTACCAATTGTAGTCTTGGTGTCACTCTCGGCCTGGATGTCAATCACCGTTTTTCGTAGCTCTTCCAGTTCAATATTCTGGACACTACGCAAGTTGTCGAGGTACCGGAACTGAGAGCGAGAAACTTGGTCTAATTCCTGCAAGGACACAAGAAACCATTGTGACAGGAATTGTGCTAGCACTGTAATTTTACCTTCATTTTATCCAGTTCACCTCGCAGAGTAGCTTCCGTTTTCTCCAATTGGGCAATGCGCTGTTTATCAGTATCATTTATTGCCCTCGTCACGCAGCCTGATGACAGATCTATTGTTCACGAAAGTAGAAAATTTGTGAAGAACCGCTCACCTGCTAGCTCGTCTCTCAATTCTCGTTCCACTTTTTGCAAATCCAAATTCATTTTAGTCACCTGCCAAAAAAGACAGTTTATATGTGCAACAGCCCTTTCAGGCCAACCTCTTGCGTGACTGGTCAAGGGATGTGTGAAGACTCGCAAAAACCCCATCCCGACAAGTCACGCAAAAGGTTGGATTGAAAGGACTATAGTCAAGTTCTATTTTCCGATTAGCACGGATCATCTTACTTCTTTAAATTTCCTTTCCAGCTCGATATTTCTCTCCTCGACTCGTCTCAGTAATTCTCTCTGCTCCTCGTACATCATTTGTGAATGGGTGGCCCTTTGTCTTTCGTTTAACTCCTTCATTTCTAAGACAGCTAACCGCTGCGACACGCTCTGTAACTCTGAAACTGATATGCCGCTATCAGTGTCGGAGCCGGCTTGACCACCGTATTGTCGTGGCCAGCTGATACCTAGAAAATAAATGGTTTGACGACTCTGTCTGCAGGCCTTCCTGGCTGATTACTTGATAATCTTGACGCTTCTTCTAACAGTTCCATCTTGATGCTACGTTCCTTCTCGGCCAACAATTGATTCTTTAGATAATCATTTTCTCTTTGCAGCTGGTTGAATTCAATCTAAAGACATTGGGCCATGAGATGCTTCCAGCTTCTAGTTAGAGCGGCAGCCATTTTTTGGTGTGGGTTGCATGCCGCCCGTTCACCAAAAGTACTGTATCTCTAATCTGAGAAAGTGAGGTTACACGGTAGCATTCCTCTGACGTCTCTGCTGAGGGCATCCTGTGCGCTTGGGCACCCGAGTCCCGGAATGATACTAGGCAACAAAGAAGGGACCTACCCAACCAGTTGCTCATTTGTGTTCGCTCCTTGACAATGCTAGGTAAGTCAACCATGGCCCGCCGAGCAAGGTCAGCGAGGTTTTTTCAAGGCCTCCGCCACCGGCCACTGACCCCAATTTTAGTGCTCTATATCAAGCAGTACTGGTAGACAAGCGCCGAGCTGCCGCAGCCGCTTACACTACCCTTACCTCAACCGTCTCTTGCGTTTTTATTTTTTTGACCAATTCACTCTCCTGTTCCAAAAGTGATCGATGCTTTTCCGTCAATTCAACATGCTGTCTATTCAAAACTTCGTAATCCGCCTTGGGCACACTGTCTTCCAAAGCCTTGTACAGAGCAGATAACTGATACGAAACCATTTCCTAAATCGCAATTCAACAAGTTTGTTGTCCCTACTGTACAGTGAGCAGAAGGGCGGGCCCCACAATTTACATGTGAATGTACTAGGTTCTGTGTCATTTCAACTGGACCTGTGACTTGCAGGATGGCCAAAACAAACCAACCAAAACCACATTGCTGGCGAGAATGGCCTTTGAGAGTAGTTCTAAATAGCTTGTACGACGACTATGACCGTACTGTCAGTCAAGGTCAGGGGGCCCCTTTCGTAAAAGCCCTTACCACTTACCCTTTGCCTCTCCAAGTGGCCCAACTTCTGAATGACAGCAGTTTCAGCTTCTAGTGCATTCTTTTCCGCTTTTTCCTTGTCCTGAACCCAAAAATTCTTTTTACCTCCGTATCAGCTTACATGATCGAAGCTTACTTTGCGTGCTTGCTCCTCTATTTCGCTTACAATGGCGTATTTGCGCAAGAGCATCTTTTCATTGATTCTCATGACAGTATACTTTCTTGTCATCTCGCCTAGACGACGTTTGACTTCGTCTTCACTTTGGTCCAGCGTGTTGGTAAGACGCTGAAAAGCAGCTATGTTTTGTGCGGCATTTCTAAATTCCTAACCTAAACTCACCTCAAGTTCTGATTTTCTCGACTCAGCTTCGATTCTCACAAGCTCAAAATCTTGCAATCTTTTTTCCACACTTTGCTTCTCCTTAGTCCAAGCGTCCTTGGCATCAATGTAATCTCTGTAGAGTAGTCCTTGCTGATGCTTGAGCACTGATAATTTTCTCTGATAAGCATCTACAGCTTCCTCCATGTTTCGCAGTTGTTGATCTTTCAAATCTGATTCCTAAACGCGAGCGGCATGCTCTCAGCGGCAGAAGTACGTAGGACTAGTACAGTAGCTTACGTGCAAGATTTGGATCAGATGCTCATTGAGGTTAGCGATAATGAGTGAACTAGTCGGTGGCACGTTCTCGGCGAATGGTATCGGTTGAAGGTTAGGCCCCGTGGCATGCACATCTTTCCACAGCTTCAACTCGTTTTCGGTTCTTGCAGCCTAAAGATAACAAATTGAAGGGTGTCCGCAGATCGAAAGTTGCAATAAGTATTTACATTCAACTTCGTGTTATGTAATTCCACATGCGCCTTCTGCACATCCAAGGTTAATTGTCTGAGTTCAGATCGAAGCTCGTCATTGCGTCCTGTCATGTAGTCCAGTTGGGCCTTTATTTGTAGAACGGCATCAACATTGCCTGTTAGTTCTCGGGTTTCCATATACTAAGAATGCAGAATTAGAAGGTGTTGTTTCGGATTCTAAGCCAAATCTTACCGAAATGAGCTTATCCAATGTTGGCATATGGATCTCAGCCACTCCACCTTTGTCACTCGATTCTGTTTCCTTCAATTGCATCCGAATTTCCTTCAAGCCTTGCAACAGTTTAGCATTTTCTGCCTCTAAATGGGCCAGTTTCGTTTTGAGAGTTCGATTATCACGAGCCACATCTTCGAATAGCTTTTGCGACTGTTGCTGAGGACGATGGGACAAAACTGAGACAGCTGCTTTTGGGTCGTCCACAATCCGTGTTTCAGAGCGGGAACGTCTGTTGTCCTTTTTCTCCTTCAACTCCTCCATAAACTGTTCCACTATGATTAGCTCGTCTGCTGAGAGACCCAGGGCTACGGCTCTGCAATAGATACAGGGTGGCCTACTTGGAGTGCGTACGGGTCCTTGTTGAAGACCTCACCGTTCCCCGATCTTGTGACTAAGTTTTCTCATCTGAAGCTTCAAATCGATGCGCTCTTCTTCAAGTCGTTCAATCTAAAACGGCACCGATATACTCTATTTTGCTAAGCAATTAGGTTATCAGCAAATATTTACCTCTTTCTGCAACAAAATGTTCATAGCTCGATCTGTTTCCCTTTCGACCTCTCTGGCATATTTGAACTTGATATCCAATGGAGCATGGCGATCCAAGCCCAGCCGACGTCTCATTTCGTCGTTTTCATCCAGAAGCTCATTTACTTTCAGTTCGAGTTTGTTGCAATGTTGAGTCAGTTCAATGGTTTGCCTACAAGTAACGCATGCATCGCCGCTTGTTTCGGGGATATAGAACTTCGGCCCGACCCAGGCGGCTGTTATTGAGGGATACAGCACAGGGACAGAGACTTTTTAGGATTCCAAACAGGTCAGGGGTCTATGCTCCTGCACAGAAGAGCCTACTATCAGGTCTCCATACTGGTATGCGAGTCTAGACCTTGAAATTTCGATGGAAACAATAATAATAAGGTAGGTCAAAATTATGAAAAAAAATCAGTGGGTGCGCAAAATGCATCTTATGACAGAGTATATTTTAACTTGCAGTTTTACCTCGAGGGCATATGTGAAAGCTCTATGATTTCAAAGGGGTTGTACTCGACGGTTGTAAGTGAGGATTCACATTTAGCACCATTGGCAGCCTTGTTTCAACAATGGACATTCTTACTTGTTCCTGATGTCCAACTGAACTTTCAACTCTCGGCAGTCATCGACAGCTTCTGCCAAGCCGTATTCGCCCTGAAATACAGCAAAAATTGATCCAGTTTTCTGGCAGCCCGCCAGAGTGCTATACCGTTTCGTACTGCCTCATTCTCGAAATCAGATCAGACACTTGCTTGTCCTTCTCAACAGCAGCAGCCTCAGCTTCTTGCGCCTTTTTCATAACATCGGCCAATCGCACTTCCTTCTCTTTTAATGTCTTTTGAAGAAGATTCATCCGACGCTTCTGAGTTTCGCTGACACTACCTCCTTGGAACAGAAGCGAATCAGTAAGCACCCTGTGCTCATTAAGTAGGCATCTTACCAGCGTTCAGCTGGTTCCTAAGCTCCTCTAAGAGGTCGGCACTAGATTCGACCTCCTCAGTGGCTTTAGACAGATCACTTCTGAGCGTCTGAATCTGATGATCGCGTTCTTCGAGAGCCTGCAACATGCCGAGGATGATGAATGAAGAGAATGCACAATGCTAACAATAACTACCTTAGTCAGAGCTACTACACTGTGTTTATCGGAATCCATTCGATACTGGATTAGCTCCTGCTGCAGCTCTTCCACTTGTTTCTTGTACGACTCCGTTTCTTTCTCTTTGTCATGAAAAATTTTCTGAAAGACGAGTTAACTTCAATGAATCCGCAAACAGCGAGCAAAGAATTTTGTGAACTTACCTTCCATTCTTCGATCTTCTTATCCACGGCTTCCATAAGCTCATCTTTTATGCTTGGCTCAGTCGGGCCGCGTACACCCACGTCGGCTAGCTGCAAGTGCATGGGTCATTGGTCAGTGTCATGCTCTGACATGGGATAATATAGCTTACTTGTCTTTGCAAGTCTTGGTTTTCATTTTGCAAAGATTCCAGTGCTGCATCGGCTTCGTTTAGGGCTTCCTAAATGCACTAAGCTATGTAGCATACAGAACATGCTGCAGGGAATCCGTAGCAATTTTCTGTGCCAGGAAACAGTTCACGCATCCAGCAGGTGAAATGAGGACACGAATCGCTTCACACGGGTGGCTTTATTGGCTTATCAATCGTTGTAGGTTACCTTCATTCTCGAATACTGATCAGTGGTTTTCTCCATCTGCCGAGTGCACTCCTCTAAATTGTTCTTCAGTTCGTCCACTTGTTTCCGAAGCATCTCATTGGCTTCAGCCAGATTCTGAAATAATCGGTCAGTGTGACCTAGCCTGGCAGGCGGAGGAGAGAGTGTGGCTGACCTAAGCCGATGGGACAAAAAATCCAACTGAAGCAAGGCGAGTCCAGGACTTTATCTGCGGCTGAAACATCAACCCCACGGACCGACGTTCCCTAGCCAGGGGACACCGACTAACCTATCTGGTGCCAGGGTTACATCAGTCATCATCTGGTCAGTTCACTCAACCGTCCAACTTACATTGACTTCATTCACCAATTTCAACATTTCTTCGTTGCGATTACGCATCCTTTTCTGGTTGTCTTCTCCCTCGGCTCTTCGCTCTGACAAACTCTCACGATGTCTTTGAATTTGGCGTTGGTAATCGCGCACATCTTCCAACAGTTGATCCCTCTAAACCAAAGCATTCTTGGCGCCTGACCATCCGAATTTGAATTCGCTCAACCAAGACTTACTTCTTTTCGTAAATCTCGCATTTCCTTTTCGAATGTTTCAAGTCGTTGAAAATACTAAAATTTTAAAGCGTCTTGATAAAACTGCACATCCAACAGGGTGCCTATACTGCACCTTTTCAGATTTCTCCTGTTCATGTCGCACTTCTTGCTTGCTTTCGAGCAGCTCACGAGTCTGAAAGTGAGAAGCTC
The DNA here is from genome assembly GCA_030248295.1 of Mesodorylaimus sp. YZB2_4. NCBI lineage: Eukaryota > Metazoa > Nematoda > Enoplea > Dorylaimida > Dorylaimidae > Mesodorylaimus > Mesodorylaimus sp. YZB2_4. The sequence goes on along the minus strand of JASANH010000838.1, from coordinate 100,703 downwards.
TTTTACGCAAACGGTAACAGGTCAACCTGTTAGGACTGGCCAAGCACACCATTATCGTAGGTCATAGATATGACCACAATACCACATTACGCTTACCATACGGTGCTTCTCTTCCTCCAAATCGCGGATTTCTTCTCGCAGAAGACTATTGGCATCTTTTCCACCGGCTTGGCGCTAAAACAGTCGCAAGTAAATGGACGAACTTGCCAATGACAATCCCACTTACCCGCAATGTACTGATTTGTTCTTTCAATTCATCAATTTCTTGAAGTAATTTGGCTTCTTCGTTTCCCGTCTCTGTCCGGCTTCGCATCATCTTCTCTCCTTCTTCGATGGCCGTATCTGCTTGCAGGGCCTTGATCTGAAATGACTGGCTGATGGTATGAAAGGGAAAATGACCCAAGACTACCATCCTTACGTTCAAAACTGCCCTGCTCAGTTTGAAAAGTGATTGCAAACGATCTACATCCGTTTCCTTTTCTATCTTGACCTAAAATGGGCATTGCGTGAGTAATGCATCCCAATTATGTCACATGCTATTTGACTCGCCGTTTGCAATTCCTGCAGCCAATCATCGGCTTCATCTTCTTCCAGTTTCTCCAAGTCCAATGCCTGGAGCTGAGTCCAATTTAACGGCGGCATATTCACTACTTAAAAAATTGCATATGAAATTTTCGAAAGTGAAGTTATCCCGAATTGAAGGCAAGAGTGAGTCAGATTCGAGGCGACGAGCAGCGAGCTCTGTAACCTTGGCAACTGGCCATATTCAAATCGGTGTTGACGACGCGCTCACCGGCGGAAGATGCCAGATGAAAATTAGAATGAGGGCATCGATTTATGTAAGGTGCTGGTATAACCTTCCTCGTACACACCATGGACCAGCAACGTTCCAAATTTTAAACTGCTGTGTACAGTAGGCTAAACACAGACTGTCATGGTGCTCTACTGTATATGCGTATATCTTACAATGGCCTTGGAATTCTACTGCTCATAGAATTGTCGAGGATACTCATTGAACGCAAGTGGTTCAGTTTACACAGCCAGTTTTACTGTGAGCCAAGCTCTATTAGGGGTTGCATACACGAATGTAACCCTCATCGCGTCTGCTACTGCTCCTACTCGTTTTGCCGCGGCCCTCAGCCCCCAGCCAGCTTGTGGCTGTATGTACCCGTACTTCCGCATTCAACCCTACCTGGCGCAGGATCAGATCTAGCCAGAACTGGTTGGTTCTAGACCTGTTCTAGAGTGAGCCCGGCTGGCCAAGACTTCTTCAGTCTCTTAGTGAACATCGGCTGCTGCGGTCAGTACTGGCCCTAGGTCCCCAGCACCCTCGCCCTATTAACGTTATATTGTTCTGATCGCGTATCTTACGATTAGTAACTGGGCAAGTCGCAGGCCCGGTCCGTTGTAGAGATGTCCACAAGCAGAGCAAGCCAGTACGTACTCGTACCTTACTACTCACCGGGCTTTAGGGACCGCGCAGTGAGAGGTTCGTACACGCAGAGACCCATGTAAATACTCCCACTTCACCCGCCAAATTCATACTGAGGGTCGATATCACACGAAGTAATAAAACGACAAAAACGATTTCTGAAATGTCGGCAATCTAATGATGATAGTGGCCTGATGGATAGTGTCTGATTTACACACACCATAAACAGGTTCGAATTTACGTTGCGGCCCCGCGTTTTGGTTTTTGGGATGGGGTGTTTTTTCCATTCTGTCGTATACTTGTTTTCATCACGCGATCAAAAAAAGTTCAAGTGGCGAAAAAAGTGGCAGACATCCAAAACACGTCCAGCATGATGATCATGCGTAATACGTGCCTGGGAGTTTTTTAGTGGGGAAGTAAAATCACGTTTTTTAAGGCCTATTACCTTTGATCCCTAAATCGAGCCTGGTGGCCCGACGGAGTTGCCTTGACAATGGTAATTAAGCTTATATGGTGCTCTAATTATTTGACTTCACACAAAGGTTTATCACCTGTGTTATCAGCGCATAAGCATTGACAAACATTCGAGCTTCAAACCTTGATAGTGTTGTCGTGACTAAGATGCCCGACATTCTTATCATTATCAAGCGCGTAGAACAAAGAAAGCATCGGCAGCTTGGCACTGACTAGCTAACATGGGCCATCCATAAATTTCACGTAACCAGTCTTGTATGCACGGCCTGGAATGTGTGCAAGCGCGAAATATTTTTCTCCCGCTCTTCTGATAAGGAACGCCAAAGAGAGATAATAAAATCTCAAAGCTGCCAGTCAGCACCCCGTCATACGCTCGTATCAAGAGGCCCGTGAGTGGTTCCCTTTTCGATCATGTCTACCAGCCGCGTGCCATTTGCGATCCGTCTTTTCCGGTACAAATCTGGATCGACTGTATTTGGTCACGGAAGTAATGGAGCGTGGAAAGAAGCCTGGTTAGCCTTGTATGATGACGATACTCTTGTATGGTTCAATGATAAACAGTGCTCAAAAGTATACGGCCATATAAGGAATTTCACATCCACCTCCATGCCATTTTTGAAAGTTGGTCGTGTAGCTGAGAAAGAGCCAGATCACCTTCGTCCTCGTCGGCCAGAATGGGCGGCAGTGGACGAGTCGCTCTATTTAGCCTTGACCAAGCCTAATACCAAGAAGAATTCGGATTGGTATTGGTTTTACGCAAAAAAAGATTCCGATCTTCTTTCGTGCCTTTTACATTTCGCTGAAGCTGCTGGCAAGGAACGCGAATTCCGTACTTTGATTGAAGAAAATCGAATGTTGGATACGCGTGAGCCTTTTGTGACAAAATATAAACGATTCGGGGCTAGTCTTAAAGGCGACCTGAAGTCTATGGTATTACGCGAAGATATCGGCTTAGTTTGGGAAACCTTCGCGATTTCGTTCATATCGACTTCCAGTACTCAGCAATCAAACGGTCATGAAAATCGTGCTTTTGAGGCCGAAACCAAAACGACTCTGAAAAGTAGCGACGTCCAGGTTGCACTGACCGACAAGACGGAACGGACGGATGATACGGATTTGCACGATGGCGGGTATCACAGTGCCAGAGCTAACACCGTCGATTCAACAAAACAGAGTACAAAGTCAGATTCAGAAGTGTCTAGTGTCCAGTACAGCACCACAGTCAGTGTCCAAATACATGATATGAAGAAAGTTTGACATTTTTCCGTGGCCTATTCGCCGGTGCTAATATCGTAGCAGTGATTTTTGTGCTGCGTGGCATTTATGAAATTATGCCATCATATCCTCGTAAAGGCAACTGACAATGCGATGAGTTGATACTCGCTTGTTTAACCAGCAGCCATGCATGCCCACTGCACCAAGGGGCTGCTGCACTTTGCAGACTTGTGGCTCTACACGATCGTTGTATGCATAGTTTGGCGCCAACTCTGTAGTCTGTGTAGAAGATGTTGTGCCTGTTTTCTTTCCTAATGCATAGAGGCTGGCGTAAGATTATTCGAGCTCGTTTTGCCGAGCGCGCGTGTTCCTTGCTCGCCTGTACTGCTACGCTGGCTTACAACTCCCACAGGTTTCGTTTTCACCTCACGATGGCGCACGACTTGCGTCACAGCGAACGCGGACATGGCACCGATCACAAAACATCGCATGGCACCGCACTTTCATCTCATCGTCTCATCACTGGTCTTCACTGGCCCTCGACCGGCGGCGCTTCTCCTCCTTCGGCAGCTGGTGGCGCTTCTCCTCCCTCGGCGGCTGGTGGCGCTTCTCCTCCCTCGGCGGCTGGTGGCGCGGCCTCTCCTCCCTCGGCGGCTGGCGGGGCTTCTCCTCCCTCGGCGGCTGGAGGTTCGGCAGCTGGCGTCGTCTCGACTGGTTGCGCCTCGCCTTCGGCAGGAGCTGCGGCAGGTGGTGGTGGCGGCGGTGGGGGCGCTGCGGGCGCTGATTGCTGCTGCTTGGCGGCTTTTGCTGCGTTGGCCAAAGCGTCGGCGGCCGCTTTCTCTCGTATCACGCGCTCCTGTTGACATTTCACCTGGCAGTAGATTTCGCCCTTCATCAGCACTTGCTTGCCGGGTCCCATCGGCCGTTGGCATCCAGCGCATCGGAAGCACTTCTTGTGCAACGTCTTGCCTTGCGTCTAAAAGCGAAGCGACAATAGGCGCAGGAGCTCGAACCAAAGAAAGCATCACTTACCGAAAGGCCGTCACCCTCGGGGATCGGTTGCCTGCAGGCATCGCACCGCGGCCGGAAGCGTTTCGTGAAGCAGGTCTTGCAGAAGACTCGGTTGTCGCGGATCTTTCCGTGGTCGTCGGCGCCCAACACCGCCTTGCAGAGACCGCACGTCAAGCAGTTGAAGTGGAACATTCGCTTCCCGAACTCGCGCGACTGGCCACTGATCACCTTGCTGCACTTGAAGCACTTGGTCAACGTGTACGCCATCTTGACTTCGACCTGGACCAACCGGGAGAGGCAACCGCACTCTCGACTTTCACGATCGACGACTGGAGACCTGCAGATGCTGCCTAGTGGCTGGAGGGATGTCTACTGGCAATGTAAAGTGTGATGCTGGCCGCAGTGAAAAGCAAGCCGCAATTCGTTGCAGTCAGTTATAACCCTGCAGTCACGTCACAGATACGTCCATAGTTCGCTTGAACAACTCACGACAACTCGTCAGTTTTCCCCTTCGTTTTGCTTCGAATTCCTACTGTACTCCCTTATATCTGCTGTATGTGCTAATTATTATGCAGGCGTTGATATCCAGTGTGCGAAAGAAGTAAATGCATGCATAAGTGTGCAAACTGTACGGAGCAGAGGCGCATCAATATTTGCGCTTAGACCAATCCAGAAACAGTACTCATCCTGAAAGATACCTGCAAGCGGAACATGGACTGGCAAAGAACCATCAAGAGTGCAACCCAAAATCAAGCAGCTGGTCCCGCAAGCTACCGCACGTCCAAAGTTCACCGACAAACATGCAATGAGACTTGCCTCTTTTAGACTATTTCGCAAAACTCTCTCCTGAGATACTGTGCACGTCCTCGCAGCATCTCACATGCACTTTACATACAGTCTTCTGAATCACGTGACCATAGGAGAATACGCCTGATTGGCTACTTCCAGGTATTATACTGATCCGGTCCTTGGCCTGTCTCCCTTCTTTGCTGACTTACTCGTGTCTTCATTTTCAGCCTAATCCGATCGCCTTGCACAAACAAATCTCAGTTCCTGTCGCCCCTGTTCGAGGCCCTGTCCACGGTCAAGCAGTGCCGCCGTGGTTGCGAAGCCAAGTGTCGTAAGCTCGAGCGACTCCAGCGCATCACCCAGCAAAAGCTGGCCCTCGACAAGGGCTTCGAAAGCGCCGCCGTTCACTGCGGTCACCGATCTCGTCAAGCAAGCGTCGGACGCAAGTAGCTGACTTATTAGAACAGGGTGGGTCTTCGTTCATAGGACGGAAGGGGTTTTTCCCCTTCTTTCTTCATCGAGTTCGTTTCAGCCGAAGGCGAGCCCACCGTTGCTGGAAGCCATGGGCAAAGTGGACGAGGCCGTCAAGGGATCGAAGCAGCCGATGCTGCAAGAGATCGTCGACGTGCTGCAAGAATTGCTGCCCTAAGCCGTCGTCAAAACCGCCGTGCTCGCCTCGGTCAGCTTTGGAGTGGTGGGCACGGCCGAAGTGGACGATGTCACCACCAAGGTATCGGCCGGTCACTTTCACGTCTGATCAACTCTGGCACACCATCGCCGATCGAATGTATGCGGCCCAAGAACGGTCGGGTCGCCACGACCTGGAAGCTAAGTCTGGGGTGAGGGCCAGGCCCCTTGGCCGTGACCAAGGCCAGCTACTACCAAGTAACTTTAAGCTCGTTTGCTCGGCTTCCCCTGACCATCGCTGACGAGATGCGGGTTTCAGATCGTATCAATTCGCCTCCATGTCCATCACGACCACCCTGGTGGGGCACATAGCTTGCGGAGTGCTCTGAGCCAACTCCACGCACCTGGACGCGGCGCACCTTCGTCAGGTCCTTGAGTCGTCTGCCACGCTGACAATGAGACCATTTTTTGCTGGGGAGTCAGGCACTGATCGTGAGACATGCGATCCTTCCCTAACCGTAGTTTAAGAAATGGCTATTTATTTCCGAGCTCCGCACTGTCCAACGCGTGAAGGTGGACATCTGCTGTAGAGTCCAGTAAACAAGAACCAAAAAGTACTCAAGCACCTGCTGGTACTTTTACTCAAGTACAAACCCAACCCCGAAAACAACCTTATTCAATCAAATATATGCCCCTACGGAAAAAAATTTTAATTGCCTTTTGCGAAGGGGTCGAAAGTGACATATGCTTCAAACTGATCATCTAGAGATAAGAATGCATGCTTTCTGACAGCACAATCGAATTCCCAAGCATTTGGCACTTGTAGAGTGCTCTTTTTGTGCAAATTACGGTCACGATCAGCCTCTGAATAAAAGAGTATTTTGGTATGTACGCGTTCTTGGCACCCCTACAAATACTGTATATGACCAGGACCCATATTTGAGGAAGAGGTATGCGTGCATCGAACACCTTTTGAACGCACCTCTTCTGTTACAGCTCTGCACAAACCATACCTAAATTTCCACCGTTTTTAAAAAACTGCTTAGCCATTTGAGCTGAGCCCAGCCAGTTTTGCATAAGCAGTCAAACCTCGCAAGCAAGGCCACGTGGGGACTGACAACATGTCAGGAACCCTTTTTGCGTCTCCGCACGATATCATCCTGTATTGGACACAGGTCATGGAAGGCGCCAGTGTTCGACAGCCGATCGTGGCCTTGTACGCATTGCTGGTCTGATGAGTCCCCCCCTGGCCTAGCGCACCAGGGTCAACGAGGGTATGGCACAAACCACTCAGTCGGACGCCGAACCGCTGCAGCACCACGGGCGCAAATACCCTTTTTATCCTTGGAATTTCCTCCCTGACTGGCTCTGCCTAAAATGTGCGAATCAAGCATATATTCCTGGCAGCGCCATTCTTATTCCCCCATGCCATTCTCACGAGACCAGACGAATATCCCAATTTGGATCTGTTTTGACCGCCCAATTGCATACTTAGATCGCTTCCAATGATAAAAGATTGGAAGACGCATTAACGACGACTCGAGCATGCATGTGGCAACCGATAGTGACACAGCTCTTTGATACAAGGCCAGACCGAAATTGGAAGATCGGTTCTCGAGTAAAGACAAAACGAGCACATTCCATGCTCAGTGTGAGACAGACCACAGGGAACTCCTATTTATCTTCTTCGACCGCTCAGAGAAACGAGAGTAAATCGATTTCGACCAAAACAAGGCTCCCTCGTTTTGGAGAAGATAACAAGCGAATCGTTTCCAGTCCACTTCTTATACAATTGGTCCTTTTTTAAAATATCCACTGCTCTAGGCCACTCCTCTCCCTGCTAGTCTATTCGCTCATTTACGATCGAAACGAGTGGTTTTCGTGACATTTCCTTTTTATGCCCTCACTACCTTCTCCTCATTCCTGCATCCGCCCGTACGAGCCTCGGGTCTCGAGGACTGTTACTTAGCTCCAGTACGGACTAAACTGACTGCTTTGATCTCTTCTCTTCTCGAAGATCCCATACACTTTTTACTTTTTATGATCCATGTGATCAGGTTCTTCCGAAACCAAGACCCCACATTCCTTCGAAGTACTGTAAATAGATCCATCTGCGGCCAAACATGGACCAGTATGCCACAATCACAAAATCACGTCGACTCGATCGTTCTCAACTGAAATTGGATTTAAAACGCTACGAACGAAGTCGAAGTTGCGCCAGTCCTGAGGACAGTCTGGTTGTGACTCCATTGTCGGCCCCAGCCCGATCGCCTTATTATCAAGATCAATCCAAAACCAACCATCAATTCGTATCCCGTCGTGGTTTGGAAGCATGGAAAAAAGCATTGGCAGCTGCAGCACCAGGAACGACCATGTGCTTTCGTAACAGAGAAAAGAGTCCAATCGAAAGTTTACAACGCGCGTGGGAAGAAAAGAAACAAAAAGAATCAACCAAAGTCGTCAATAGCACCACGCCCCAACGAAAATCAGTTTCATTTTTACTCGTCAGAAAACCAGCCAATTCTATACGACGATTTTATCAAAAAGCTACATCTTCGGGAGAGCCGAGCAGTCCATGGAATATTGTCAACGCCGCCTTCACAACTGGACCACCAGCCATCGCAAATCATCAATGCATGTCGACCAAATTCGTCGAGCAGAACGAAATGGCTCAACGAATTCGAACTACTCAATTGTGAAGACCATTCCCTGTTCCCTGGGCGTGTGTGAGGTGCCCCTGTATGACCCAGTAAGCTGTCGCTATATCTTAGGATGAGTCAGAAGCAGTTCGTTTATACTTTTCTGTAAAAATGCCCAATCTGATCCAGCGATTTTGCCCTAACGTCGAGTAAGATTTTAGCAAAGGCTACAGATTACAGAGTAACGGCACAGAATAAATGCTGTTCCATTTTCTTTTCATCACTTTGTTTTGAGCCGATAGGAGTATTCAATAGTTTGTTGATGTGGTCGGTAACTTCAGCTCTGACTAAAGCGATTTCGCCACAACCCATGAAACCCCATCGTATAGTTTTGGACATGTTGTTGCAGAGGGTCAGGAATGCGCCTAATAGCGTCTAATAATAAGCGTCTAATAGCTCTAGCAATCACTGCCACCTATCATCTACCAGTCGGATACTGGTTCGTGTATTCGCTGCTGATGCTTGTTTGGGGCGAGTTTCACTCCTGGCTACGAGGCTGGTAAGACTGAAAAGAAGCGCGTTATATTCTCAATTTATATTCTTGGCCGCTTCTAGGCGCATATGCAAATGGAATGTGTGTGGTACGTCCTTGCATGATAAACAAAGGCGTACACCTTGAATGCATCGCACTTTGTCAGTAGGATTTAGTGGCAGGAGTTTTCTTTTTTTTTAAAGTCACATCGAAGTTCGAAGTTACGTCGCATGGGCCGGAAACCATCCGCAAACAGTACTTGCGATTGCGTAGTATGATAATGATTCAGTGCTTTTGTGCATGATTTATGATCGTATGATTGGTCCCCGTGAGGCTTCAACTCGTAGTTGGTGCAACTCTTGGGTCCACAGACCAAACGCACCTTTCAACAAAGGGCTACTCTAAATTGTTTTATGTGCTTGCTTATCTCCCCAATCTCCACCTGTGCTTCTTTTTGGATTCTGTCTACTCCAGTGAGCAGGCTAAGACCAACTTTGTGATGGGTGTAACGGAATCTGTATGTCATCTAGGGCTGAAGTTTGTGAAACCCGAGCCTGGTTACCGCGGGTGGACAGTCATAGATTTCCACGGAATCAACCTGGTCAATGTGGCCACCAGCAGTTAGTGCACTGGCGATGTGCTGAAAGCGCCAGTGCACGAGAGGACTACAACGCAGTAGATATGGTTCTATCAATCGATAGGAAAGCAGCTAGTGCTGAAACAAACCTTTCAGCTCATTTTTGTTTGCTTCAGTCGACACTTCAGCTGCACAACAGGGACATCACGATCGCACGTCACCTCGCATCACATTGACGATCTCTCGGCATCGTTGATTTCGGGGGCTTCTCTTCTGATTTTGGCGACTTTTCTCCAGCCTTCGGCGGATCTGCCTTCGCGACCTTGGCTCTCGATTTTAGTTGCTGAAAGAAGAAACTATGCAGGCGGGGAACCTTGAGAGACGATATCGCTCACAGCTACCTTAATCTTGCATTCGCCGCTCTATTCGATCACCAGGACACCGCCATCGTTCTCGAACTGGTTGCAGTAGTCGGGCGCCGTGAACAACGTCATCATCCGACCATCGGCGAAGAACTCGAAGCCATTTACCACCACCTGAAAATAGCCTGCCACGTACCAGCTGTAAAAGAACGAGAAGGCTCGTGACTATACCTGATGCGCGCGCACGATCATGTCCAGCTGCAACTCTTCGCATTTGTCGATGACCGCATCCGATCCGAACGTGTAAGATACACCGCGAGTACTTGGCACGAATCCTTCGTCAAAAAAACGCGTTAGTCTTTGAAGTCTCCTAAAGGCCAGGTGGGTGGGACTCACCTTTTGTGTCCCGATAAGGGTCTGGGTCCGCCCACAGCAGATCGATCTCGATGCCCTTGTCTGGAAACTTTGTCAACGGCCTTTTCACCTGACGAATCTGATCCAAGCTCTTCAGGTCGGGAGAGATCCCACCGTGCATGCACAGAATTCGCCCGTCGATCAACCCCGCCAATGCCATTTGGCTGAACACTTTCTGAAACCAAGGTCGACGTCACGAAGGATTCTTTTCCACGAACGAACGAACGAGACTTACGTTGAAGAGTTGCCGCAACTGAAGGCCCGCGTCGAGCTGAGGAGTGGCTGGAAAGTGCTGCTGTAGCTCGCCCTTGAACCCGTACACGTCATTGACTGGCTTCGTCTCGTGGTTGCCGCGCAGCAAGTAGAAGTCGTCCGGATTGAGGTATTTGAGCGCAAACAGGAGGCAGATTGTGTCCACGTTGTTTGGACCGCGATCGACGTAGTCCCCTAAAGATAGGAAATTTATGTAGGATCAGAACCTTCGTATTTGTAAAAAAGGACGCGACATTTGGCCTTCTTCGCGCTCGACTTACCCAAAAACAAGTAACGCATCTTGGGCGGCCAACCGTGCTGATCAAACAGGCGGACGACATCGCCGATTTGACCATGGACGTCTCCGCGCACCGAAACAGGCAACGACACCTCGACGAGCATCGGCTGATCTCTGAAGATGGGCCCGACGGCGAGCAGCAGGGTCGTGATATCTTGGGTCGACAATCCGGATGTCGTATGTTTGGTCACACTCCGCTTGATGGCCTTGACGATGTGAGTGGCGGTCTTTTTGCATTGGTCGGGGGGCAGCGGCGGTGGCGATGCCATTCTTCTGTACTTTGTCGTCCCGTAGCTCGATCTACAGGCAATCGTCCACCAAACGTGCAACTGTCAGAATAACATCGGGATCATCAGTCCGCGAGACCTATGAAAATAATGTAAAGTTCGTATTCAGCTTAGAGGACTGTGTAACCAAAATGCAATTAGCCGCACCACTCATCGTTAGTAGCAGCATTGCTCGAGTCAAACCAATGTCAGATAATATGTCGGGCGATCCAGCCGCGAATAGACTTTGCAACAAAGAGCCCACTTTCGCGGTGAAAGTGACGGATTTGGACGTGGTTCTCACCATGAGATTTTGTGAGTCATTGTTTTGAGTTTCTCCAGCACAGCTGCTTTGTAAGCTCAGTCAACATGCCCTACAGCACCAAGCTGGCTCGTCAGAGCGCTTGCACGAATGGCCGCTAAAGGATAGATTGTAGAAAGCTCGAACCAGATGCCACACAACTGACCGTTAGTAAGGGTGACAATTCCTCACTCGGCTCGTCCACCACACGAGGGCTTCATCATCGCCTCAATGTCCATGCCTCGGTACGTCAAGGTTCAGAAATACATTTGGCAGACAACCTGCGTTGATCACCAGACTCACCTCGCAACGCCAGGTTGGATTCAACACCGCATCGGATTTCATCGAATCACGAGGGTTTAACTGAAAAATTGATGCGCAGGATCTCTATCATGAATTCAATCAAGCCCTGCTGGCGATAAGAGCTGGAGTGAGCCACTGAAATCAGTGAAAGATACGAGGAAGCGCACATAATGCGAGGATCCATACATAATTAGAGGGAGCAAGAGAGCACGTTATTCGTGGAAGAAAAGCGAGGTACTGCAGAGAGAAACCTTGGTACAGTCACAAGAGCTTACCCGAGGCACCACAACGAGATTGGTCGATCATCTGAAAAAACTGAAGTGCCACAAGTTAGTTGTGTGACATCGCACATTCTTTGTATCAGTTATGTTATGAACCGATGCAGCGGGTTCTCGCTAAAATGGTGTTCCTTAACGTCGGAAATTCCTTTGCAGGAAATATTGTCGTGACAATTGCTCTGAGCGTTTGGTCTTGCTCTGATCGTGAGATCATTGGTGAAGCTGTTGCGTCGAAGCTGAAAACTTTCTGTTCGACTGCCAAGTAATCAGGGCGCTTGTCGTCTTATTTTTCTGAGACTGTACCACACAAAGTAGACAGGGCATAGTCGCCGAGTTATTCCAACATAAACTGGTGCAATGTACTGATTGATCACGTTTCTCGTGTGACCTACATAAATAGGGTTTTAGCGAAATGACCCTGAAAGGAAAGACTGCATAGACTGCCATGAATAATAATTTGCTTGGCATTCTCCGATCCCATGTGGGCTTCAGTGCACACGAAGCAAGATTGCCTATCACACAATCAGAGCTCGCAGGCGAACCGAATGAACGAGTAAGACAAGGTCAAACCCTTAGCAGGACCAGGACCAGTGTAATACGACTGGCTCCGTTCTACTGGAGGGAGTGACCGGTCGAGCTTTTGCACCACGCCAAAATCCCAGGGCAGCCTACCGAGTCTTCCGACCTAGTACATACGTCACCCAGACGGATGACGCTCCCAGCTGCCAACTCCGTGCAGAGTATCGATTGCCAGTCGAGCCTCTTCACCAATCGTAAGTTATGAGATGGTAATACTCGCGCTGTAGAGAAATCGATATTACTGTACTTCTCCCAAACTAGCGGGTTTGGGTCGAAGATGAAGGATCAAAGTTGATAATGTTGATTCTCAGGCAGCGACTCAGGAAAGATGATAATGCTGTAATAAATGTTTTACCTCTTTGCTTCTGCAGTATGTTGGAGGAAAATGAGGGGAACAGGTTTGTTCGAAATGATGATCCGCCGTGCTCGTCGATCCTATCCTATCCAATCCTATCGACCGGGTAAGTTTTACCGCGAAAAAATTTTCAAATTGTTCTCAGATAGTGATGAATAGAGATCAGAAGCATGATCACTGTACAAATTGCCATTTTTTATTTCATTCAGTTTTGCTACTTACAGTCATCCAAGCGCTGAAGGCAATCACTACTCTTCGCATGCTCACAGTCAGTGTGGCCTGTGCTCTCAATAGACATACAACACAAGGCCCACGGCTTTTTTAAACTGGAAGCACTTTTTTTATTTTGTGGGTTAGCCCGCGGTTTCCCGCGGGCCTTGCAACACGTGCTGCCTATAACCACCCAGCAGTCGCGATGTGATAAGCGAGGCCGTGAGATGGCCGGCTCTCACGGGGACTCCTCTGTGTGTCGCCACTAGGAGCATCTGCAAACGAGGCAGCCAGGACTGCACACCGACTTCCTCGGACAGTGGCGGGCGGTCTCTGGACAGTAGCTGGTTGACATCTGATACCCTCTACTCATTTGGCTTCCGTCTCTCCACTCAGAGCACCTCGACAGTACCGGGTAATCACCCACGGTCTGGTGTGAAAGGTCAACGAGGGTTAATGGTTCGCAAACCGACCTCAATCAGTGGGGACTTGGCCTGGAACGAGTGCAGAAATCAAGCAATGTGGGTAGACAAATGCCGAACCACTGCACCACCATGGCCGCTATGTTGTCTCCACATTTACTCCTGGGCTCTCGATCAGAGAGCGGGGAAGGGGGACGAAAATCTGGAAACTTGATGTGGGGAAATTAGTGGGAACCAGAACACAAGGGAGCCCTTTGGCCGTTCTCTAGGTGTCAGATGGGCACATGCGTTTCATCAGTTGGAAAAGGCTGGTGCTCACTTGACGACCAGCGAGTGCGCTGTGTTCGCATGGCTACGCGATGCGACTCATCCGAAGTTCAAAGACATCCAAAAACTGATCACGGATCCAGCCCCCCCCCCATAGTGGCCTGCTCTTGCTCAATCTACATACATACAGTATCTACAGTACACCAATCTGGTTATTTTACACAACTGATTATTTTCTGCATTACCCATGTTCATGTTCATGTTCATGTTTTACCACATCATAAAACGCTTATGCGTACTCGAGGGTGAAGGGACACATTGTACGCGAATGATTTACCGGCCCGCGAGTCGAACACCCGCCCGTGCGCGCGCACCTGGCGTGAGAGGCAGACGCCTAACCCACCAGGCCGCGAGGCCGGTAGCCGCCCGCAGCAGGTACATCTGTTTCGGTGCATTTTTTCGGGTTATTTGTGGCTTCCCTACTTTTTCGAAATAGTGCTTCGTAATTAGTGACTGGCTTTTGGTTAATAAACTTTGTACGGTACCTGGCATTCACGCTTTACATGAGCGTAAAGTCCTCGGATCGCCCAAGGACTATTTATAGTAGATCTTTCAAGGAGTTGGCAGGCACAAGCCACAGGAACTGCTCCTGCACAGTGTAAGGCAACCAAACCTTCATCGAATATGCTTGCGTGGGCTTACAATTTCCGTGGACAGTCAGTTACCTGCGTGGCAGCGTAACGAATATTGTAAAAACCTCATCTTTGTACATTGCTAGTCCAGCCTCTATAAAGCCCCTTCTTCTTGGCAAGGCATCATTAGCGCGTCAGGCGCTAAACTAGCGGTCGTTACTACTAGCCATTATTTTGATGTGGCCATTATATAAGCAAACAACGACCACATCAGCACCAAACATATTACTAGTGCCTAGTTCTGCGCGAACTGCAGCTAGGTCGTGCTGGAGCAAATCATAGCCTGAACACAGGCATCAGTTGGGCTGTTCAAACTTTCTTGACGACCAAGTCTTGTAAACTGACACACAGATAAGCTTCTCTACATAGACGAACTTGCCATGTCTTGTCCAGGTTGCTGAAGCGGAGATGGGATGTGACATCGCTAATCCGATGTGATTCGCAAAGCGTTTTTTACCGTAGTTCAGACTGTTGTTGGGTGAGCCATAAAGAATGCCCCTCTAAAGCTGGAAGTATAGTTCGATGCGATGCGTCAAATAAGCGTGCGATGCGACACTTTTGGGTCAACTGACAATGTAAAAAGGTGCCTAAAACGTCGCATCGCATCGAACTATACTTCCAGCTTGATGTTTCGTCTTCTAGCAACCTTATTATGCAAGTTATCGCAGTAAATTTTATACCATTGTGTTCAGCATTCAAGTGTCCATTGAGTCATCCTGCACGCGTTTACAGCCGTTTACGACGCGATGGCGTTCGAAGAAAACTATCCATTTCTGTGAGGGTCATTCTTTATGGCGCACCCGATACGTTACAGAAGCTACTGTATATTCCTAACAATACATAAGTCCACTCTGCACCATTCTTCGCATCGGCAATGGCACGTCCCTCCCTTACGAGTGATCATAAAGCACTCCTTTGAGGCCTGAGGCCAATAAAAAACGTACCATGATGGACTGAGAAGTGAATACAACAGAATCTCAAGCTGGACGTGGAGAGGAAGATTAATGCTATCTAAGACAAGTGAGACGTTCGGGGCGGCTAACGTTACATATTGGTCCTAATTTGTAAGTTCCTAATTGGCCGCTGTTAATAGTGAGCCACTTGATTGGACTTTTTTGACTAGTTTGATGTGATGGTTTAAAAGCATGCAATATAATTGGGGCGCTTTACATTGTCACTCACTCTGATGTTGTGACCATTGCCGCTTGGGGGCGCCTGAAATTCCTGGGGGTGTGGCTTGGGCAGTTGGCTCGGTGAGGGGGAGCCGGGGCGGTATAAGAGCGGGCCGCCGGGAGAGATCGGGACTCTCCCTTGCTTGTTTCTCGCTCGATTCGGTTCGGTTCCATCTGATTGTTCTGAACTTTTGGGGAGCCACCCTTCGTATTTGTCCAACCCATTTGGCAGAATCGTGGGCCAGGCCAGGCGCCCGCCAGGGACTTCGATTAGCATACTCTCAAAGGGCCTCTGCGGTCGTCGTTTCCTTTGGTTCATACTGGAAGAATCCAGGAGTTGACTCCAGGGCAGGCACTTGGTTTGTCTGCGGATTGTCTGTGGGTTAGATCTAGGACCGTGGAGACATCGTCGTGCTTTGTTGTGCTTCGTAAAAGATCCTCTGGTGTTGACGGAAGTCTTTACCGCGCCACCGACTGTGGAACTGTTTGTCAGCGTAGGCATCTTAGGACCGGGTGTATTCGACCAGCAGCCAGGCTAGTGTATCATTGCACAGAGCAGTTGCACGCACCCTTGGGAGGCGCGGCAAACACGCCTGAGGGGTTTGTTGAGGAATCGGGGTCTTAGTGATCGATACTCTGCAGGATTAAGCCTTTCTACCAGGCTTGGGCTATCGAAGACCTTGGACCGCTCGCTTGTAAGATCAGCCCGAACCGGTCGGTACGAGTGCGAAGAAGAGCTGTCGCACGCACCACACCCAAACGTAACACTGACCTACTTTACACTTTCCATAAAGCAGGGCCAGGGGGCCGTTCAAATACGACGTCGTACGCCAAGGGGGGAGTGGGGGTCAGCGCCAAAACGACAAGGGGGGAGGGGAGTCAAAGGCAAAACGACATCGTTTTTACACTAGGTATTCCAGCGTTTTTCCTCCCTTTCGAACTCTCCTGCTAGAGCCTAATTGCGGTCAGATGAGCACAGGTCCGCCACTTTTGGGTCACCTAATCATGATAGTTTTGATTATAATAATGTGCATTAGCCAGACTCAGTTTGTTATAGGAAGCGGCCGCCTTGGTGCGGCGCGGTTTTAGCATTTGTCTCTCCATATTAGTCAGTAGCGCGGCTGGACTCACCCTGGGTTCAATCCCTGGCGATGGAGGTCTGTTTGCGAACCATGAACCCTCTCTGACCTTGCACACCAGGGCGTGAGGGACTCAGCCAGTAACATAGAGGTGCTACGAGTGGAGAGACGGAAGCCAAACGAGGAGACAGTCTAAGGGGCAAGGCTCGAAGCCCGCCCGCCATCGTCCAAGAAAGTCGGTGTCCAATCGATGATGTCCTCGTGTGGAGGTGCTCCTAGTGGGGACGCGCAGAGGGAAGCTGGTGTGTGAGCTGTTTCCCGCATAGCCTCGCTTAGAAGGTTTGACTGCTGGCCAGCTGGAGGCAAAAACGGGCTTCAGTCCAAAACATTTTTTAAAGCAAAAAAATTAAAGTTTGATAAAGAAAAATGTGCTCTATCATAAAGAGTTATTCGTTTTGCTTTTATACTGCTATTCGATTTTCGACGAGTGCATTTCAAAAATTTACAAACAATCTTTGAGAACTAAAGGCGTAGAGTCAAGTTGCGAAACCATTAGCACATTTTACCTCTGCCAAATTGTTACTAAAATTAAATTACTAAATTTCTCTGCTGTAAACATTCCGAAAAACATTGTTGGAATGTATACCAATATGAGGATGGGAGCATGTGGACACGTACGAAATATGGACATGAGCAGCGGCAGGGTGAAGTGCGCCGATACTCATGAAATTTTTTGAAGTATGTCTTTACTCCCCCCTTTGCAGTTGGGGGGTGGGGGTATTGGCTTGTACGACGTCGAAAAGGGGGGGGGGGGGGGGGGTCAGGCGCAAAACGACAAAATACGATAGGGGGGGGGGAGGGGGGTCAAAAGTTGCTGATTTGCATACGACGTCGTTTTTGAACGGCCCCCAGGGAGACTCGCCGCCGTCCAGTCACTTGTCGCGTCTTGCGTGATGGTGAGCGGTCGGCTCCAGAAGAAGGTGCGGTCGCAGCGAGTTGGTCGGTCGAAGCGAGCAAAATCGATAGGGTCCACAAAGGAAGTAAGTCGGCCTAAATGTACTTCTATCACCTGCAACCCAAAAAAGCCTTGTGTTTCAGGCGACGAAGAGCGAGCGAGATCCAAAGGCCGAGAAGCTGCCCTACTTCCACTACCGGCTGCACCGGGTCGACGCGGGACCACTGCTGAGGCGCAACGGGGACTTCATCTTGCGGCGGTGCGGTGGAGCGACAACATCAGGCACTTCCCCGTGCAGCGAGACGGCAGCGTAAGGCCTCATTTTTAAATCTCATAGTGCTTTCACGACTCGATTCGTTGGAGCGCTACTGTTTAGAGGCGCGACGATTCACGCAAATGCGCGGCCTGATCGAGTACCACATCAACACGGGCACGCCTCTGACGCACGCATCCGGAGCGCGAATCGAACGGCCGATCGAACGTCAGGAGTGGGAACTGCTGTCGAAGCAGATCGAACGAAGGAAACAGCTCGGAAAGGTAAGCGAGCCTCCCGCTCTCGACTCGAAGCAGGGCAGGTTTTTTGCAGGGCAACTTCGGAACAGTCTACGAAGCGATGCTGACGAAGGCGGGCGGATCGAAGGAGGCGGTGGCCGTGAAGACGTTGGACCGGGTGGTGAACGAGGGCAAGTTGGAAGACGCTCGAATCGAGATGCTGGAAGAAGCCCGAATCATGCGGGACGTGAGTGGACACCCGAATGTGGTGGCGGCGCTCGGCGTGACCATCGACGAAGAACATCCCATGACCGTCGTGGAAATCGTGCGCGGTAAGTGCTTGCATGATGGGGCGGAGGCAGGGCGGACCGAGAACGCACCTTTGCGCTTTCAGGGAACAGTCTGGAGAAGCTGCTGCGGCGCGACCCCCCCCCCTCCCCCGATCCCGATGGGCACCAAGATGCGGTTGGCCAGCGAAGCGGCGGCGGGCATCGGACACATCCACAGCAAGGGTGAGGCCGTCGTTCGTCGCTCTGCTCGTTTCATCTACATCTCGACCCTTTCAGGCTACCTGCACCGCGACGTGGCCGCTCGCAACTGCTTGGTCGAGCTGAAGAGGACGACGCTGGGGCGTCTGAAGATCACGGACTTCGGGATGGCCAGGTTCGTCGGCGTCAAGAAGGAGTACCGGCTGAAGAAGGCGACTCAAATGCCAGTGGTGTGGTCGGCACCAGAATCGTTGGACAGTCGAGTGTGGACGGTCGATTCGGACACGTGGAGCCTGGGAGTGCTCGCCTGGGAGGTAAGAGTTTCGGACTCAAGGTGCATCGAAGCCGGGCTGACCGAAGTTTGCTCTTTCAGATCCTGGAGAACGGCGCAGCCCCGTACAATGAAGAGACGGAAGCGGGAGCCGAATTCATCCTCAAGCGACTGAGGGAAGGCAAGAGACTCGAGATCCCATCCGGCGTGGCGCCTCGCCTCCAGTTGTCGACATCGTGAAGAAGTGCTGGAACCTGGACCCGAAGAAACGACCGTCGACTGCGGAACTCGTCGAAGTGTTCAACCGGGCAGCGTCGTGAGAGCGGGCGAGAACGAACGCGATCTGTGATGAGAGATCTGTGGCATGTATGGTCTGGTGTGAATGCTGCCTGAATGTGTGTCGAATGATGGCTGACGTAAAAAATGTGCCCCAGTGAATGTGTGTGACAATTTGTCAAAGTTTAGCAACGTCACTTGTTCACTAATCGTAAGAAGCAGTTTTGCTCATTCTGCTGTCAAACGCAGCTCGATATAATTGGGCAAGTACAGAAGCTTTTCTTGATGCATAGTCCTGCAACATTTCGGATCATCAGTGTCATCATGTGAGAAGCGAAAGTATACTCGAAGCCAAGACGAGACAAAAATTGCTATACCTGGCAGGAAAGGTCGCGTCCAAGTCTCATCGTGCTATCGTCGGCTCCAGCGAGTCGAGAGGGATTCTCATACTGTATCAGATGACTGATTTTAGACTTTCCTGTTCCCTTCGTGAAAAAACCCCTTTTCATGTTGTCCGGGCAGGTTATGTAATAGATTCTATCTGCATGCCTCTCACAATACAGTGTCCGCATGAGCGCATTTACGAAGATGGGTTCTACTCCTGCCTGGGGCGTTTTCTCTGTTCGCAAGCAAAAGCCAATATGCCTTTATCCGTTTTTTAACCTTTTTAGGATTCACTTACGATAAGCGGAAGACCTGAGCCTCTGAACATTAGTTCCCCCCCACAGTTTGCGGTTTGGCTTAGAATTGAGGTCTCTTTTTGTTTGTTGTGCAGCTGTGAAGAGTCCAGACAGCAAATGCAGCCTTCAATCTTTGTCTTTCTAACGGATAACAGTAGCGGGATAGTGCAATTACAGTCTGCAGTCTGCTTTTCTGTCCCTTGTGCACCGATTCGGGGGCACCTGCCATTGCATCAGTATCAGAGCATAAAGCAATGGGCATGCCCTCCAAAACACACAGTGGAAATCAGATGAGTGCCAAATAGATCGATCGACTGCAGGGCACTGAACGAAACAAAATATAACATAGCCTCCTCCGTTTGGCTTCTTTTAGTTGTCACAACACTGCAAAGACCGATTCGGGTGCTTGGGATTGCAGTAGTGTAAGAACTAAGAAGACTCATGGTCACAATATCAGTAGCTGACTAATATAATCCCCCCCCCCCCCACATGAGGGAGCTCATGTGGAGGCGCTCCTACTGGAGACACAGAGACCGCATATTGGCCGAGCCATCAGTTAGACTCTGAATCTGTAACAGGCTCAAATTTGGGCTCAGTGTTTTCATGACTTTGCCATACGTGATCATGTCTTCTATGATCAGGACACCTTCAGAACACTGTTTGCCTCCTCCGATGGTTGTAGAACCGAAGTAGCACGGGATCGGAATACCGGCCAATTCCAGTTCTTTGCCTTTGCTGTACAGAAAGTCGTAAATGATAATTTCGTGATGAAGTTCTCTTATTTGTAAGGAGGCGTCCGGGGCCACTCCTTTTCCTTCGGCCGTATAGAATACCTTGTCAAACACTCGTTGCAAGTGGACCCTGATCGGACATTGACTGTGAGCCGTTTCGGGCGCTGATACTTTTTTAGGCGCGTCTTTAAGGTTCCACGTGAGACTTATTTGCAAAACCTTAACGATAGGCTTGTCGTCAACATTGACTAGGCGAAGACCATTTATGTAGAGGCACTTGGTGGCCATTTGTTCCCTCGGATAATGAATTCAAACGTAAGGTTTCCAATTTTTGTCCTGTGATCGAAGTTTCATCCATGTTAAACTTTGATCCATGTTAAACGATAACAAAGACACAAACTATCAGAAGATACAATTGGAATCGAATGGCTGCTTCACCCTAGTGCATCATGGTTGTCGATGAGGACTCAATGCACTACGCAGTGCTTACACCATGCATTAAAAAAAGAGCATAAGTGCCTATTTGAGCTGACGATGAGCTTTTCCTTAACTCGACCGAAGTCCAGTCAAGTGTTCGCTTACGCCTGTTGAGGAGATTACGCTTATTATGACGCCGACAAAGAATATTGACGTGCGCGCGGACTCACTGCAGCGACTAGGATGAGCGGGCATCATAACCAAACAGTGATGCCGCCTGAGACACAAATGATGAGCCGCATGTACTTGAAGGGCGTGATTAGGATGGATGAAACAAAGTTGCTTATACTCCATACAGCTTTTTGACGCGCCTCGAAAAGAGAAGTCTCATTTTTTCCGAGAGCTTGATTGAGTTGCGTGCGTAAAGTTGGCATCAAGGAAATGAGAGACCGCTTGACGCCTACACAAGGAGCTCGCAACTCCCTCTAGCTGCCTATATTATATTCTGCCGTCGTATGTCAGTCACATTCGTCATTGCCATTTTGTTATTGGGGCGGGGGATCATGCATTCAGTAGGATGATTTGCAGATCACTGGATACAGTTTTTTATTAATAATTCGGTCGGTTCGGTCGGCCGGACCATGTCGGGCTGATTAGCGGCATGCTGCAGGTGTCAATGGAGGATTATAGTCAGAAGTCAAAATGTCTTTTATTCGATATTATTTGGTAGCTTGTACTCGTGAATAGCTTCCCTCTCACGGTTCATGCTGATTAGCAGGACCGGTGCCATTATCAGGTCGACGGGTCAAGATGAATGCCGTTTAGGTCAACGCGTCTGTAGCAGCTGGAGTGAGAGAATAGCCAAGAGTGTGCATCGATTGACCTTGGCTTTTTGGCGTCAGTTGTTTAGTATAGTCGCGGGGTGAATTTTTAATTTTTAAGCTCATCCTTAGGTTTCAGCCAACCTCCAATTAGTTCTTAGTTAAGGAAGTTGATCTTTTCCCAGGCAACATACATAACTACTGACCGCCCAATAAGCCACAACCACGATGAGGCTACAGCCACTAAGCAATAGGAAAGAAAGCACTCGCGGTGATTGAAGATGATATCCTGTAGTGGCAACCCGGCATTTCACTCATACTCCGCCAGAAACAACAAATCGGCACATGCAAAACACATGCTCGCGTGCTCCGTTGTGTTTCCTGCGATCACACCAAGCTCCAGGGAACATCCTCCAAGGCGGTGCTGTTATTCTTATTGAAATCCAACCGGGACATACAGACAGACAACATTTCACATTCGATTATAATCCTATTATGGTCATAATCCTATAAAACGATCATAAATTGACCCCGTGACTATTCCATAAAGACTCTATACAGACACTTTGTACAACAAAACACGTAATCCGATATCCCATCTTACTGTTAGGGTTCATTTCACTGGGCCTCTATCCTGGCCATGCACTTGAGGCGTGTGAGGTGCCCCTGTATGACCCAGTAAGCTGTCACTGTATGTTAGGATGAGTCAGTAGTTCGTTTATACTTTTCTGTAGAAATGCCCAATCTGATCCAACGATTTCGCCCTGACGTCGAGTAAGATTTTAGCAAAGGCTACAGATTCCAGAATAACGGCACAGAATAAATGCTGTTCCATTTTCTTTTCATCACTTTGTTTTGAGCCGATAGGAGTATTCAGTAGTTTGTTGATGTGGTCGGGAATTTCAGCTCGGACTACAGACTCTGCTGTAGCATAGCCGTATGGTAAGGTGGCCACGATGCGGACCAATGGCTCGCAGACTGTACCCAATTTGCGGATTCGGAACAGCTTGGCCATGTATCGACCATTCGAATCAAAGACTGGTTCACATCCGACTGGTGTTGAAGATAAAATGCCACCTGAAAAAAACAGTTGAAAAATTTCCATGTCAGTGGCTTTAAGTCCATATTGGTGGGAACAAATGACCTGAAATACAGTAGCTGATCCGTTTGTCTTAGGTTTCCCCATCAGTTGTCTGAGCCACCGTAAAAGGGGAGGCAAATCCAGAAAAAAGGAGCCGGAGTGACCACATTTTCGCCCCCCCCCCCCCCCCCCCGTCCGCCTACCTGCACTATCTCCATCCAAACTCCGCTCTTTTCTCCACCTGCTCACCAACTGCGCCCGCAAGATCTCCGTGTACCTCGAAATCGTCGAGAATATTTCCAAAGTCGTCTTATCCTTGCCTTGCATAGTACCCCCTGGTACTCTTTCAACAACGTAAGCGTCGGCGGTTGGTGACTGTTCGATAATACGAGCCACTGTCGAATATTCCACTGCAGAATTTACCACTTTAGGCTTCCTGCGACTTATAGTCTTAATTCGGTCATCTTCTATTCTTTCGGTTTCTTCAACAATCCTGTCTTGAAGTACACTAGCCACTGATCCCTGCACTTGAGAAAAAGCCGATTCCGATTCAGACTGCATCTGAATCAACGAAAAATACTTCGAATCCAGAACACGTATCGTTGAATCCTGGTCGATCAGTTCTGCATAAGAATAGTGAATATAATCTTTACTTGCACGATATGCCAGCACGGTCATTCGATCGGCTGGAAAGTACGGCAGCAGTTCAATTGGATCCACTTGAAAATAGGCCGGTGGCTTGGAAGTCGTATTCCGGACAAGCCGTGCGAATAACGTCCCCCGATAAGTCAGCAGTCGAAAATACAAACGTGAAGAAAACATTGCGAATAAAGTGACCAGCACTACAGTAGAGCAAGTCCAGATCGATCGACACTTTGATTGAGGTGCAGTGATTCAGAGAAATTGACTATTTAGCGCCCAAAAGCAGACATTTGATGTGCAGGTAAGCATCCCTTACCGCCAATAGATTTAATTCAAACATTACTTTAAACTGCCTTGAAAATGTAGCCGCTCATTGTAGATACGTTGGGTCCCACCAGGCGAGCGGTCGTGTACGCTACTGAGTGTCTGGCGGAAGAATCGACATTCGAAGGTCCTAATCGACGATGGATTTTTTCAAGAAATTGAAGACTTGGCACTGGATTATATTCAGCGTTGCGGCTGTACTGATCCTAGTTGCGCAAGGGATCACCTTGTTTGTGTGCGTTCGTCGTCTTCGCGCAAAGAAGCGGGCAGCAATGAAAAAACCGGAAAAGAAAAGCACCCCAGAAAAATCCGGTTCGTTTTCGTTCTCGTGGTCGGGAAGGTCGGCTAAGAAATCGACTAAAAAGATGAGGAAGCACAAAAGGCGTCATTCGACCGACGATGACAGTAAGTGTCTTGAGGCGGAATAGGGATAATGAAGATGACCGTGTGTTGGACATGGTCACTGAGTTATCGCTGGTAGAAGGGCCAGATTTTCCTACCCTGCGTAAACGCATGGAGTATGCTCTCCGGCCTCTTGGAGGCTCCCGCCTCTCCTAATCGTAAGTAAGGGCCGGCACGAAACCGAGAGCGAGATCGAGGTCGAGTGTCCGGTTTGGTTTTCAGGCTTCGGTAGAGTGGTCTAGAGTTCCTGGTTACTGTATATGCCTGCCTTTGTTTTCAGGCCGAAGTGGGTCAGCCAAGTCGGACCTGTCGTTCCAAACGAAGGAGATCATCCAGTAAGTAGCAATTTTCTGCGTTTTTCAGTTGTGACTTACGATTGGTATTTTTAGACTGGAAGTGAGAAAGAAACATTCGTTGTCGATCAGGGCAAGTTCGGTAACGCCGACTGGATCATCATCGCGTACGAAATCTGCTACTGCGCCGATAGCGAAATCGACCACATCCGGAAGAGTACCATCGTGGAAAGGCCCAGCTTCAGCTCCAGGCCCTCCTCCTCCTGTAGCACCAACGCCGACTCCAGGAACGATGCCGCACAGTCAGTTGATCAGCCTGACTCGCAAATCATCTGGGCCAGGACCGAAATGAGACGCGCTTTCTCTTCTCGAAGCTTCGAATCCGATCACTTCTTGAGTGGTTCACTAGAATGTGCTTTGTGACTGATTTTCTGCTTTGTGCCAGGTGTTCTGTGAATTCGTCACGCTTCGTGCATTTTCTGTGAACTCCTGCACTGATGGGTGTATCAATCTTGTGGATGCATGCATGAACTAGTCCATGTGTCTTCGATGGATTGACCCATATGCGATGGGTAAAATCAGTTCACGAGGTCTCTGAGAGCCCGAATCGATCACAGTCTTTAGATGAAAGACCCACGTGAAGATTGCCGTTTTTGAAGAGTATGGGAGAAGGAAATGCTAAAATTGCAACGGACGATGGCTCCTTATTTGGTGACATTGAAGAATCCTTGCCAATCTCGAAGCATCCGAGCTTGAACTGGGTCTTTTTGATTGTGACTGGATTACGTGCAGAAAAGAAAAAGCGGGGAAAATCGATAAGTGAATTGGACGAAATTCACTCCCCTTCTCGCCCGAAGCTAATCCAGGATGGTGTCTTTTGAATGTCAACTTTTTCTGTGCTCAATTTTCCTCCAACTCATTTTTCAATCTCGATCTTTTGAATTTGAAATTGTTTTATTTGAAAAGGAATTTTAGCTCGAGTTAATTTTTGTTTTGGTTAATTTGAAACCCCGGTATAGTTTTCAAAGTCAAATCGATGCGAGTCTTCTCTTTTCATTAATAATTCACAAAGCATAGTCCGAATTGGCCGAGCGAGAGGGGAGTAAGATTTGAAAAAGGTCTGCCTTTTTTGGGCAACAAGTCTTGGCTTCGAAGAGTCGAGGACGAGCGAATGGTTGGCATACAAAGAGGGCCGTCTCGGTTTAGTGCCGACCATTCGGAATTGGTCTTGCTTGCTTCATAAAAGAATAATTTCTCAATTAACTTTTGGGACGAAGTGGCCTGCTTCTATGCTTATGAGAAAAAGTCTGTATCTTAGCTTAGTCGATAGGCAATAGAGGCTTCTCGCTCGGTTGCTCAAAATGCTCGCCCAATCACGGTCTCATTGTGACGAGAGGAAGCAGAAGAAAACGAATTTCCTGCCCTTCTTTTTCCAAGCTTGAAACTGGCCTTGGTTGCAAGAAAGAGCCATTGGCGAGACGGTGGCACAGTTTTTATGTAGTTGCGTCTGCCTGGCACAATTCACCTCTCCCAACCCAGCACCCCTTCGTCCCGGAAAGTGTGTCCCGTCCTCGCCATCATGCCTCAAAGCCGCTACATTCATCGACAAGCCCTTATGAAGCACTCCGCTTTTTGAGATTTTCTTATCACTAAAAGTGATATCGCACCAAAATGGGTCACGAGTCGAGGACGAAACGGGTGAAGCACGAGATTCGCAAATTCTGTATGAACATGTCGGCTCATGGTGTGCCTCGTATCGCCATGTCCGATCATTACTGTGTCAAGGCCATTTGGTGCATGGTCATTATGGCTTGCTTCGCTTCGTTCGCTTATCACGCTAATCAGATTGTTGTCAAATTCCAAAGGAATGATAAGATCATTAACATTGCCGTAAGTGAGACAAGTACAGTCCTTTGGTCAACCTGCACGAGAGGCCCCTGTTTTAGATGCAGTTCGATGTGATTCCATTCCCCTCGGTTACAATATGCAATACGAACCCGTATAAGCAAACTGCTGCTTTGGAAGTACCCGAGTTGAGGCGCACTGTAAGTAGGCTGTGACATTGACCAAGGACTTTCCTGCCTACAGTATGCAGTGTAGGAAGTGTAGCTAGACTCCTACATAGTGAGATGGGGAAGTACACAGAGTGCAATGTGGACACGTGATCATGCTGAAAGCATGCTTTTAACTCCAAGGATACAGATTGCTCAAGTTCTGCTTGTCCCAAGTACATGCTATTGCGCCACGTGATATCGTTCATGTTAAAATTGAGATATACTGTACTTATACACTTGTAGGTTGTATAGGTCATACGACTTCAAAGGGGTCAGACCGAAGCGCCAGTAGCAATAGACATCGATGCATACTGTCTGGTATGATATGATGAACTGATAAGCCGTGAGATCCAACAGATGGACAGTATGCTGTAGCATACACCTGATCTTTATCACATTCCTCCACTGTACCACATCACCAAACGCTTGCACTCTGAGAGTAGAGGAGGGTGAAGGGGCATCTTGGCATTATCTCTGACATGTTCTCATACACCTAGATGAGCATTTTCGAAAAAGCGGCAAAAGAGATCAAGAACAATGCGTCGATGTTGCGTGGAAAACGGGCCTACCCGCCCACACGCTATGTCCCCGGCTTGTCAGCATGCGATTGTCCGAAGAAGCGTGCCGAGTGTTTTCGACGAGACGGAGCTCCTCCAAACGGCACTGGGCTGTGCGTATGCTTCTATGATCAGATATCGTTGGTACCATGGCCGTGTTACGAGAAAGCTGCATGGACATTAAAACACTGTTCGGCTTGCAGCTCTCGAATTGGAACATGCCCTTATCCGGCTCTCGCCTTGACTGCCGAACCGACTCGTTCGTGCCTGTGTCAAGATATTTCTAATTATTGCATTGCTATCGATCGGGCTGCCCCAAATGCAACGATCGATGACTTTTTGGTTAATTTATGGGAGCTGACAACCACCATCGCCCCACAACCGTCATCCACCGAAATGTCTGAATTCGTGGAGGCTTTAGGGTTTCAGGTAAATAATGATGCGGCAACTTCCGCTTGAGCACCACAGGCATTTACAAATCTTCCAAGAGTCTTGAGGGCCGGCAGTGCTGACTCACTCATCTATCAGGGCCCAAAAGAACCAACTTCCTGCAACTAATGAAGTCATGCGCCCCCAGCTCCCATTCTGCCTTCTCGTCTGGAAGCATCCAGGCCCACTAGTAGCTTCCCTATCCGGGGGGGGGGGTGAGCGGAAGGAAGAGACAAGCAATTTGGAGTAAGTCCTTTACCCTAAAGCTGAGGCTGTTCTTGCCAGGCACCAAGTGGAGACATGCTGCTGACTACAATGGTATCTACACTTTTTGCTTTCCTAAATTTTTTGGACGTTAGCACAAAATTTACAACGCAGTCATTTTTTCGATACAATAAATGCCCAGAGCGACCAGGCTCCCTTTTTAGGATATCAGCGACAGTGGCAGCTTGATGTCAAAAGGCAAGGAAAACTTGGCCTTCGTTGCAGCAACTTTGAATGAGAGCGTTCGAGTAAACATATCTTATCAAAGTGGTGAAATCATCAAACTGTGCTCGTTCAACAGTCGAGAGTGCAATATGGACAAGTATGGGATTTTAAAAATGTCCTAGTTATTATTTTCTCCCATTTTGAGATTTCGGGTTTCTTGACTCCTCTCACCCTCCGGCTATTGACACATGTCAGCTCAGGGCAAGTCCTGGTCAGAGTTCAGTCCTCATACCCCGACAGGGCACAAAACCAGCACCACAGACAGGGGCAGAGGCTCTCTTATACTGTGACCTCTATTCGTCGCAGTATAGGCCTACTGTCACATCTCGTCATAGTCACTCCGAGCCTCTGCGCCCAATCGTCGAATGTCATTTCAGGGACTTCTCTTTGCATGTCGACCCAACATACGGAAACTGTTTTACGTACAATCGATACAGCAATAAAACGGCCCATCGTTCCGGCCCTACATATGGTAAGTTGGACAAATCAAAACTTGCTCCTTCGAGTTTGGAGTGTAAAACTGGATGTTTAGGCTTAAAAGTAACTGCTTATTTGAATCCGGACGACTACCTTCAAGTGACAGAAGCGGCGGGCGTTCGCTTAATTGTGCACGATCACGATGAATTCCCATTTCCAGACACGTTTGGCTACAATGCTCCGCCCGGACAGTTGACGTCGTTCGGATTGCAAATGGTACTAGTGTCTTTAATTGACATCATTTCATAAAACACGATGACAATGCTGCCATATTTTAGAAACGCATCAGAAGATTACACCCTCCTCATGGAGACTGTGTGACGGACCAAGAAGGCAAAGATAACAGCGAATATTTTTATAATGACCACACATACTCAACAGAGGTAAGATCCTTCTCGGTGTAGAGCAAGCGCTAAAAGAGGGAGCCTTCAGAATGCACTAAAGATTCAGACTTACTTGTCTCTTTGGACAGATCTATGATGTCCTTGACAGCCTCTTGAATCTCTAATCAAACTTCAAGGCACTCATTAAATGTCATTTCGGATCGTAAGCACACGTGGGTTTACAGGTCCTTGGTTATCGGGGCGTGCAGTACCGTGTACCAGTCAGCGTATACCAAATAGTATGGTTAAAGGGTTATGTCACAGTCTGCTTGGCAGAACTAGACACAGGTCGGCCTGAGAACGCGGTGAAGTTCTCTCTGCGCCCTGCACGCCTGGTGGTAAGTGACCCACTCTTCATCCATCCAGGGTCGATGAACGACGATAGGCGATGGGACAGGAGACTCTCGAATCGGGGCCTCTCACACAGCATAGGCCGATATGGCTACCCCGCAGTGTAACCGCGACATCGCAGAATAGCGACTACACGAATCTTGCCCTGCCCGGATTGATCCTTGTCGATGGCACGATAGGGTCTACTAATAAGCCCCCTAGCCCGCGGAAAAGGACCAAAAATCGACTCTTCCCTGCAACGACCAGGATGGGTCAAAAAAGTAGGATGGTCTCTGGTCAGATAAGCTCTCAGAGATCCCGCGTGCCATGTACTGTGCATTCTACAGTCCCATGATAGACCCATAAGCATGCGGAAGTGTCTGATGGGCCCACGTCAACGTCGGAGTCCTGATTTCACTCTCCACAGGGTCTACCCATTTAGCATGAGTTCCAAATCACATCGTTCATAGGGAACCACATATTGTGATAGGCGTGTTTGGCCGGTCTATCATGCTTAAGACACTCGCCACAAACTATCAATCATGTTAAAAAACACATTCTTTATTCGAATGTAAGCACATCCCACGTGACCTCGGCACCACATCCACAACCCCAACTCGTACTGGCTGTCCGCCTCATCATCCTGATTCCTAATATCTCCATTCTCCCTCTTCCTTGCAGGGCTGCTACCGAAGTTGCGTGCAGAACTTTATTATTCGCGAATGTGGTTGTGGCGATCCAAGGTATCCAACACCAAAAGGCGTTTCCCACTGTTCAGTGGCCAACGGTCTCGGACGTAAGTGACCACTGTCCACTTCATACAACACACCTAAGTGACTATTGTCTTGCAGGAATCTGCGTCGATGGTGCCTTCCCCGAACTGTACGCTTCCAAGGACTTTGGCAATCGGTACTGCAACTGCAGTCAGCCCTGCTTGTACGTCCCTTCCCTCCCCCTATCATTGCCACGCCCAACCATACTGCTTTTTAGCCAAACTGTTTACTCAATATCCATCTCATCCGCCAAGTGGCCAGTCAGCGTGTACCAAGTAGGATGGTCTCTGGTCAAGTGAGCTGCCAACCTGACCCTGGTTTCCTTTCAGTTGCCCAGAGATTGCCCGCACGACGGGGTCGAGTGCTTGGAGGAGTACAGGTACCTCGGACTGCCCCCACCAGATCACCCCGTCTACCACTCCTTATTTTCAGACAAAACGGTGCCATGATCGAAGTCTATTACGAGCGCATCAGTCATGAGCTTCTGGTAGAATCGCAAGCTTTCGGAGTAAGCTTCTTGCCCTTGCCCTCCGACCGTCTATTAGTCCCTTTCCATTTCAGTGGGCGAGTCTCATGGCCGATTTCGGGGGCCAGCTGGGACTTTGGATGGGTAAGCTCAGCCATCACAGCCTCCCCTCCCTCACCACTTCCCTTTCAGGCGCCAGTGTGATCACGTTGACCGAGCTGTTCGTTCTGTTGTGGCGAGTAATTCTAATAGCCTGCGAGGATCGTAACTTCATGCGAGGAGATGCCGAGGCTGTTCCAACCGAAGAACCCAACGAGTCCGGGCTCCGAAAGGCAAAGAAGGACCGACGCACCGTCAATGGCAATGACGAAGACAAACTAGACAGCAACGCCTACGACAAAAACTGGGACCAAGATGGTGGTATGGGTCGGAGACGAGACAGGCAGGGTAACGGCTAGCAGCTGCCCCTGTATAGGTTCCCATGTCACACAGTTAGACGTGATCGATTTACTGACACTCTTGTATATGACACCTGCACGAGGCTGATAAAACTGACATTGTCCATAGCTCATCTACATCCCTCATTGCATGTTCATAGAAAGGCTCGATACCCCGCCCCCCAGAATCCATATTCACAAATGTCCCAGACCCCAATCAATACAATAGATAGCAAGCGCAACAGAGACAGACCATGGAAGAAGTCGATAAAGGCCTAGGAATTGCGCATAGCATTCAGATAGGAACACAAGCGCCTGCCTGAGATGACTCAAGCGCACTCACCCAATATTACACACAGGGGAAATGTACAAAGCCACGGAGCACCTACTCAAAACAATAACGTCAATAAAATAAAGCAATTGCTGCCGTCGCGAGAAGTGTTACAGGGAACGTACCTATCACGCTCATAAAGGACAATTCACACCTACAAACCACCCACCACCAACCGACATTGCTCATTTCGATAATTTCGATATGACCCGAATTAAAGCGCCGTTCTCTTCTTTCAGCCGCTGATTATCCGCTCGCAATTGTTCCACGACCTGCAACATAACAGCCCATACATACCTCATCTTCCTTCCCCCACCTCATCCGAGTCAGTTTAGTTCTACACTCTCCAATCTGCACACCTACTTGGCTATAGATGAGATCAAGCAAAAAAATATTTAGTCTTGCTCAAGCTCAATTGGTTAATTTTCCTTGCAAAAAAACAAGTCAAACAAAAAAACACTCAACTTATTACCCTCATGCTCAAGCTCTATCCAAGCCATTCATTATTGCAACTGGCCAAAAATATTCGCGTTCTTTCACGCAAACCCTCCGCAACCCTTTACCATATTATACACCTTTTTCAGCTACGTTTTTGCTATTTTACCCAGCACGTGCGCCAGCGCGTAATTTTCTTGTTTCAAGCCAGCGTTTTCCACGCGCAACTGCTCCACATCCTAATACAAACACTCCATTTTTATATCCACCTTCACCTTCTCTACACCCACCCCGCTACCGACCACACCTCACCCCAAACCCTGAGCACACTTACTTTTGTTTCTTCTTCCAACTGCGCTATGCGTTTCTCCAACGTTCTCCGCTCACGTTCGTTCAACGGCTGACCAGGATCGCCTGATCCAGTCTGAAAAACCGAAAACAAAGCTTCACTTTTGATCAATATTCAACTGCTTCCCCATCTCAATTCCCTCATCTCAGGAAAGCGAAATGTTTTCCAGCAGCAATTGTCAGCCTCATTACAACAGCATTTTTCGTAATTCATCATCAGTTAACGCATTCTTATTGGACCCATAATTTTAACCCTCAGCACGTACCTGCGATTGTTTGCTCCCGACCAATCGCGTAGATTCGATCAGATTCTCCAAATATTTAATTTTGTCTAACAGCCGCTCATTCTCCGCCTTTTCTCGCTCGTAAAGCTGCATCAAGAAATAACAATTAATTTTGAAAACGCTTTCAACATCAGCCACGTTACCTTTTTGTAGTCAGTTTCACTTGAGTTAGTCGAAGCGGCATTGACCGTCGTTGCCGCCGTGCGATTCGACGACGTTACGCTATCCCCTTTCACAAATGGATAACGGTTGTTCGCTCGGTGTCCGGGGAGATTCTGAAACACACCCATCCACTGTAAATTCGAAAAAGCAACATTATTTATGCAACGCGCTTTTAACCTTTGTATTCTTATCCTGTCTCTGGCTCCTAGATAGCATCTATTTGCTTGGGCGGTGAGTACAATATGACAACGACTATGTCCACATATCAATCAGACCCTAATAAATTCCCAAAAATCTCAAACCAGGCGGCCTATGCGATTACCCAATTAACCAATACAAGTCAACAAATTCCCGCCCAATTCCCACCCTGTATTTTACAGTACACACGACTTACTGTTCTCCTAATTCGTGTCTCCATTCTATTCGTCGAGCAAACCAGGACCACAGTCTACATGCAAACACCCTAGGCAACGGTCCAAACTTAGTGAACTCCCGAATCGACTCTTACAGTGCAAACTACCCGCCAATAAAAATCATACTCGCACCGTCCACTAAGTCTCGCCAAAGCCACCCTTTGGCCTTCGTCGTCATCCTCCGAAAAAGACTCGCTCACCAACCGACCTCTAATCACCGTCTCCTTTTCAGATCAATGCGCCTATACCTCGGCCAATATAATATAATTTTGATCCAATTTTCGATTCAAGGAAACTCCAACCGCGTCTCGCTTAGTCCGCCTTCCTTGCCCAGCTTCCCTCGGCCGACTGGTCCGAGGAAGGAAGACACTACACACGTCGTCGTCGCCTCGTTACACTTACGTATATTTGAAAGTTACGACCGCGACCACCACCAAAACCAATTTCAACCCGACTACCGCCTTTTATATCAATGCAAAGAAAACAGGAAATCGCGGTCAACACAAGAATCGCCCAGGCGTCAAAAATAGACTTCCGATTGGGCCAGAAGAGAATTCCCCGAAAGCCGTTTTTCAAACTTCCCCGCTCTCAGGGCTCCAGGCCAATCTATGGCCTGCTCAAAAAATTAATCTCATTTCAGCCGACAAACCTCCCCGCCCACCCGGTCCATCTCAGTCATTCCTACGGACACTAAAATTCATTACACATTGCACCACGACAAGGCCACTACTCACCGTCTGCTGATCCGATATGTTGCCACCACTGAACACATTCTTACGCTCCGAGACTGGTGAGATTCCGCCAGCACTGCCGATCGGGATTACCGTCGGACCAGTCGTCGATTTCGTTTGCTTTTGGTCACCACCGCCCGTACTCGCAGTTGTTTTAGCATTGACCGAGCCGCCTTCCTCATCCGCCGTCATTTGTCCTTCTTGATCAGTCTCCAACGCCAGCTGCACGTCCTCTTGCGCAACGGGTCCAGTCGAACGCCGCGTATTCCTCAACCTCTTTCGATTCGGAATATTGGCAGTGATCGATGAAGCACTTGGTGGCGACGTTGCCGTCGTAGATGCCGTCACACCCGAAACTGTCGAACTACTCGAAGTATCTAATAATGGAAAACGTAAACGGGTTTTTCTAGAGCACATCTTATTTTTTTCAACAGCAACACACCCGTTATTAGTATTGCCGCCGTTTATATAGGCTGGCTGGCACCAAAATGAGACCTCTATGTTTCTCTGGCCCATCATACTAACGCCTTCTAAGCCATCATTTATCACGCTCGGGAGAAATTATCCGCACACGCCGCCCGGCATACAAAACGCGATAATGTCCGTCGTCCTTTTTATTAATCGCAAAAAGCTAACGTACCGGTCAGTACTAACCGCTACCTTATCTCATCCAGAAAAGCCGACGTGTCACTACAACAAACACGGCAGCTAGGGTTATCGGCAGGGCAGTAGCAAAACCACCGCCTTCGCCGATACAGATACTCATAAAATCGAGGTTTTCATAGCTTTTTTATATCATACACCACACCCCTGAGCGACAAACGGACTAATCACTGAAGATTATTCTTCCACCTACTGACACCGTCTAAAAACCTTACGCCCATTCCACTCACTCAACCCATCAAAAGAAGACTCGTCCGCCGCGCCGGACACACATGCCTAGAGATTCAAGATGGCATGCACCAAACTTATCAAAATCCATTCCAGACATCGGCAAGAAGTAGAAATGCAAGCAATTGGCGCACCTCGACGACACATGAGTTTCTGACAAGAACTAGCCCCTACAACGACTCCGTTCCATATTATTCCCTCATGCCGCGTTCAATCGCGTCAGTTTCGGCATCTTCACCAAAATGACCATTAGCAAAGAAAAAGAATGTCTTAATGATGCCTTAGCCATCATTCTATCGTCCAAGAGATCACGCTCTATTTTTCTTTCAACCGCAAACGTCAACGCGCGAACACAAGTTTACTAAACCTATCAATCAGTCGTCTCCGCATTACTTCTCTTTGTTGGAATTTTTAGCACCTATTTCTCGCCGCCTATATCCTCCTAAAAGAACCTCTGACTCCAACTTCCAGTTCTCATCCGTCTTGGAAAAATGCTTCGATTCACAAAAAATTCAATCGCATTCGGTTAACGTTCAAGAATGTAAGGTAACAGGCCATTAAGTCGAATCTTCCTTATTCACTCGACGTGAACGGAATGCGCACTTGGCCAAAAGCATAAACACCAAGAAAAACCAACACTGACAAAAAAGTCTTGCATCTGTAGAAGATAACGCATAGAAAAGCGGGTCGACTCGTATCTCCCTACCTCGTACGTTCTTCCCTTCCCTCCTTCCCAAGCCCATCCGCCTCGACTAAGGAAGTAGACCAACCGCAGGCAGCCTCTTACCTTTTGCAATATCCTCTTGCTCATTTCGGCCATAATTCTGGAACCGCTTCACCAATGGCGCTGTCGCGCCCAATTTAGAGCTCGACTTATCATTAGTCGGAGTCGACAAATCTGACCTAGCCTAAAAGTAATGCCACTTCATTTATCTGCCAGCCAACCTAATCTCCGCACGGCTCACCGTATCGCTACCACTATCGTTCATCGTTATACGACCCGTTGTTCTCCAAGGATACAAGGACGAAGCGGGCGTCGATTTTGTTGGATCGATTTCTATTGTCGACGGCCTTTGCGCTGATACGCCTTCAACTGGTGGCTTGTTTTCTTTACTATCGCCCAATGTTCCCTAAATAGAGCATATAACATGACACAATTACTTCCGCCCAATGCCCCTCATCAATCACACACACAGCGGGTGGATTAGCCACAGTAATTCCATCCTCGAAAGGGCATACCAAATCCATAACCAATCACAAATAAATATTTGAGCCAAGCTCTTGTTTTGCATTAATCCACACCCGCCCAATGACTGACACATCCATCAATCCCGCCATACCTTTTCCGATCCAGGTTTCGATTTTATTTTATCATCCTCCGACCCAGATCCTTTTTTGCCATCGCCATACATTTGTTCCGCCATCTTGACCGTTTCCAACGTGACACCCTAAAATAAGACTTCCCTCCTCCCCATCTGCTACATCGCACCTTTCTTCTCTTACTTGAGTCGACCTTCTACTTTCTCGTTCTCTCTTAGCTCGGACCTTACGTTCGGCTTCCGATTCTTCCGACCGTTGCGGTGGTGTAAACGATCGAAAAGGCGACGTCGACGAAGCAGCCGATTCCGAAACGGCATGCCTAAATAAATGAAATACAAAATTCTACAAAAAATATATATTAAAAAACCAACAAAACTAAACCAACTATGACAGCGTCAAATCACGCCCCCAAAACATCAGTAATTATAAAAAAGAGCACATCTAGTACAGCGCGCCGCTACGAGAAAAGCCAACTCAAAACCGAAAAGTTAACAAATTCGAAAAGTTACAAATAGGAAAAAGACAAGGCGGGGAATGAAACATGAATGAACGCAAGCCACGGAAAAAATGGCGGGCAGAATTCCAAGCCACTGGAAAGTCATGCAAGGGAAGCATTCGTCCAAACCCAGAAATGATAGTCCAAAATATCGTACTCGGCCGCAGCCGCTGACCTCGCAGACGGCGACCACCGAATAGTTTTAGCAATGCCATTGGCGGCGGATGGTTCCGCTACTAACGAGCGAGGCAACGGTCTCGCAATGCTCGGCTGTAAGACGGGCGGTGGTGAGAAGACTTGATTTCGAAACAGGAAAGAATTCATTGTTTCATTGCTGGGAGTCGGCGAAACCACGGGCGACGACGAAGCCGAATTCGACAACCTTTTCTGTAACAAATGAGCCCACGGCGGCGGCGATACGCCTGACGGGTTGGACGAACGAACCCAGGGTAGTTTAGAATAGCTAAGAAATGACATAAACGCAAAACGATACTTAGAAGTTCGCGCTCACACACCTACGAGTATCAAAATTACTCTGCGCTCTCAAAAACCACTCTGTAAACACCACAGCCACAAACACATACACGAAAAGTGCGCCGCGCAGACGCAACAAGTCTTTTCGCCATCCATACTTAGCGTCTAAAAATTTCCATCCAAACAGTAATGTAAAAGCTAAAATAAATACCTTTTCTCGTCGTCCAGTGACACGTGTTTCTCAAATTTGCTGGGTCTCCATTTGACACCTTCAGTGGATGGCGAGGCACCTGATGATGCGCCCACTACAGTCACTCTCGACGGTGTCGGAGCTGTTGTCGACGTGACTTGCACACTGACGACGGTGGGCGGCGATTGGGGCGATGGTGTCTTAGCTGCTGCAATACTACTCGACCCATTCTCATTATTAGCGCCACCAATCGTTGCATGAATACCACGCCGTCCAGTCAATCGCCACGGTGGCGTTGGAGGTTCGAACGGCACAATTACTGGGGGACCATGAGTAGGTTTGCCATTCGATTGCACCGTTGGCGAAAGGGCCTAAAACATATACCATACATTACAGGCGTGACACGATTACCCCCCCCCCCCCCATTCCCACCTTTAGCTCTTCCACTCTCGAAGCTGTTTTCGTAGCATCCAGTGACGTCGACATCGTTGGAACAGTACTGGTCACAGCGGACGTAACTGCAGCCACTTGTCTCGGTCTAGTTGGTTGAACGACGGTCACCGACACGGACGCCAACGGACTACTCGGAGACGGCGTCGTAGGCGTACTACTCACTGCCGCCGTTGTTGTGACCAGTTTTTCCTTGGCTTCTAATTTTGGCAATTTCGGAGGTCCAGCCGTTGGTTGAACCACTTCTTGCCGTTTCCGTTCCGCCGCAACTGGAGG
This sequence comes from Mesodorylaimus sp. YZB2_4, assembly GCA_030248295.1. Classification (NCBI taxonomy): domain Eukaryota; kingdom Metazoa; phylum Nematoda; class Enoplea; order Dorylaimida; family Dorylaimidae; genus Mesodorylaimus; species Mesodorylaimus sp. YZB2_4. Next base: position 63,088 of record JASANH010000838.1, on the reverse strand, counting down.
CGCCGGTGTCACAGCTGGAGCGCTGGCGACAGGATTTTCGGTAAACACAGCATCCTCTGAATTAGCTTTCTTATCGTCGTCTTGATCGTTATCCGAGGCCTCTGACGACGAAGAGGCAGTTCGCAAAGCTTCCGCTTCTTTCGTTTCATCCGATTTCGCTATACTTTTCTTCGAGTCCGTACTAATACGCGTTATAGAATTCTTTCGAACCTTGTATTCCTGCGGTGGCCGAGATAAAGCATTTTGTTCAATCAGAGCATCGAATGGTTTTCGTTCTTTCTTTATCTACGTAAAGGCAACCGATTAAGACTAGCCACCATCATAGCAGCCTGTTGCACATACCTGTTCTTGCTTCTTCTTCATTTCTTCCAACGCCTGACACAATTCGTCAGAATCAGCGACATCAAAGCAAGTCTGTTTCTGCAACAAAAAAATATTGATCACTCGCCATTTCTCAACTCTAACTAACAAGATAACAACAACATTGGTAAGAACTTACTGCATGATTCTCGATATCCATATTGGCCATGTTCTCGACTAAAATTTCACACGCTTGTCGTTCTCCCCAATGCGCCGCTGCATGAAGCGGTGTCCATCCTTCGAAATCTACTGCGTTCACATCACATCCCGCTTGTAATAGAATGCTAACAAGAAAAGGAACACGATTCGAATCCCTATCCGCCATCGACCGACGTCCACCCGCACTTACTTCAACACTTTGATGTATCCTTTGGCCGCGGCAACGTGCAGCGCCGTAGCACCAGACCTCGGATGGCGTTTCTCCTTTTCTCTCGTCAATGAACGTGAATTCAAAACTTCTAGAGCATCTCGCATCATGGACTGTTCCTCTCGATGTCGCGCTTCTTCCAAATTGATACCTGAACAATAGGAAACAATACAAAACCCGATTCACCCTCCGGCAAAAATTTCATGCAATTTACCTCGACGACTAATCTCTTGTTCGAGAAGCGACCGCATTTCAGGCGAGTCTGTCAAATCCAGAGGTAATTCGCCATCGCTATTTACGGCTGATGGATCCGCACCCTTGTCCAATAAATATCGAACGATATCCTTGAACTCGCAGCTGACGCCGGCCATAAGCGGAGTCCATCCTTCGTTGTCCTGCGCGTCAATTTCGGCGTTGCTCTCAACAAGATACTGTACAACTTCCAAATTTTGATCGATCACGGCCTAGAAAATAAAAAGTACCTCGTAAAAACCATTACCACTTCTACTGCGGGGGCGAGACCACTAGAGAGGAAAGATAACAAAATCTGTCATTCGCCAAAACTATGCCCCATACCCACGTCAACCGAGATTTGAAACATCAGCAATGACGCATATCCCTTTTCGTCAGATTTGTGAATTTACGAAATTTATTGACACTTGCCATTCGTCTAACGAACCAAAGCAACCAGAGACATCTCGTCAAAACAGGCGTAGCTTTTTCGATCATAAAATGCTACTTTTTCAACAACTGCAGCGTTTTGCACATCGAAATCTTTCGTTCTTAAATTACATGCTCGCTTGATGCTCACTTTGTAACCTTCTCGAAGAGACCATCTAATTACATTAGAGTTCTACGTGCCCCGAACAACATAAGTCGAAGCAATATCACGCAAACTCTTGTTTTTATTTTAACCCACTCTTCGTTTTTGCTGACTTACGAGTAGCTTTAAAGTCACAAGACGCTGTTCCTACTTTTCAGAAGCTGCATCATCGCTTCGACTCTATAAGAAAACAGAGTCTATTACCCTCAGCCCTCGCACCTCAACCGTCTCTGCATTCCGAATGCATTACTAGTGTTTGAGATGCTCGGTTAAACGGCTCGCTAAAATGCTTTTACGCATTTCCGATGTTCTGGTAAGCCATTTTGCAAACCAGCATGCATTTCAGCATTGCCTCACCGCAGAGCAACAAGTAGAATGGACTTGGCACGACGTTTGCTTTTATCACATTGCTACCAAAAAGTAAGACGACATCAAAAGTCAATAAAAGACATGGCTGTACTAAAATCGTGATGGCTTGATTGAACATCGCGACAATGGTCCACACCGCGGTGCGGTGTGTAAACAGTATTGCCGATTCATCAGGCGCTTGCCCTGCCTTCCTCGATAAAGGTGCAATAACAAAAATTAAACGAGCTGTTCGTGGAGTGTTCTTCCTGGTTTCCAGATGACAGCTGATGGCCTCGAGAATGACACGAACGACGCATGGCGCACCGCTGCCCCCTGCGTTCGAACAACTGACCAAACACTATTCTTTTTCAATCAGCCCACCTATTTCTTATTATTAGTATGGCCCCAGTCCCGAGCTCGAAAAAACCCGATTGTTACCCACAGCAAACACGAAAACCATTCAACGAATACAGCGGCCGATCAAAAGCAGTTGAGCCGAGTACGAAAGTATACAGCAAAGTTCGTGGTGCTTACGAGAAACCAGTTTATTACTCGTAGGTTTAAGGCTGCTCGTCTGAGAAAGGTGGCATGACCGCTTTCGTTTCGAGAACCCGCCCAAAACATACCGAACTACGCGACAGAGACACTCCCAGTTTCCCAACGTTACTCGGGTTTCTCTCAAGGCTGGCTCGCCGTGGTAATTCTTTACCAAAGACTCGTCCGTCTTGCCTCGTGTTCTCAGATCGACTGAACCATCGGGTGTTTAGGTGTAGCGTTATTGACACACAGATCTGAATCCGAGTAGCAGCATCGAGAATACGTAGACTTTCTACTCAGCCTGTCCACTTCACAAGTTACGCACGACACGGTTTCGGTTGACCTCTCGCGATACGAAACCACATACGAGTGAAAATATTGGGGCGCGAAAATGGCCTCAACCTCCGCACGAGGCCACGACGCCCTAGGTGCGATCACACTTCCAACCACGATTGAGATACCGCGCAAACAATCCCGATGCATGCCTACACCTCCTAATTTATCCGAGTCAGTCTAAGAAATGTAAGGTTCTTATGCCGATACCTGCCGAAAGAAGACCTACGTTAAGCCGCAGTAAAAATAGAACACGAGATACTCACTTGATGCAAAGCCGTCATTCCATCCACGTTTGTCGTATTTATATCCGCACCATGTTCTAACAGTCGTTCAACTTCATCAATATCCCCACTGGCACAGGCGGCCAGAAATACACATTCGTCAGAAAATTTGACCTTTGCTCGATTTCCTCCGGAGTTTGACCACGAAACAGCAACACCACCACGAAGCGGATTTGGATTTTCTCGATTCGTTTCCGAGTCTTGCCATCGTTTTAATTGCTCAGCCCGTTTCCATAAGGCATTGGCCGATCGAGCCGCTGGCTCCAAGCCGTTTCCCCCACCGCCACTCATCGTCGCCATGTTGCCATTACTGTCAGACTCTTTTTCATCGTCCACGGTAACAGTCGTTGCGTATTCCTGATCTTTTCCCACCATGCTCGAAACGATTCTTTACAGAAATTATCTTCTATGGCACAACTTTTGAGCTGCGAACTAACGTAGGCCTAAATAAAATCGCTTCGTTCAACGCAAGTCCCGAATTGCGAAGACGTTTTTCGATGTCCAAGAAAGCCGATCAGAGGAAACTAGTTTTACCACACATTTTAATATCATACTCGAAAAAACAAAACACTAATGACACGAATATTAGAACACACAAAACCTAGACAATAATCGCGGTCTCGACAACAGCAACTCATCCCACCTCGCCTGCAAAATGGAAGCATTGGACGGACCACCACCTGGCAACGAGTCAGCGCGCACACTAACTCCTTACATCAAAAGAACTACGCTTGATTTTCAGGCGCGGGAATTTGAGTAATGAACGTTATGTATGATGTAGTGAAAGGTGCCCCTCGCAAGGTGCTTTGCTTGCAATCGTGTTTTGCATATAGACTGAACGAAAGCGTACCACTGATATTTAGAAAAGCGAAAGTCAGTTCTACACAGCATTTAGGAAAATCTGGCACACACAAATCTGCACACTTATTCAGCTGCCGACAACTTGGCCATGGCCTGCAGCAATGCACGATTCTCTGCTTTCAAATGTTCATTTTCCAGACCCGAATCGAGTAAACGCTAAAAGGAAGCAGATGCACAAACAGTAGATGGGTTTTTGTGTAAGCGGTTCCTCACTCGATTCAGTTCCACCACAATCTTTTCCATTTCGTAGATTCTTTGTTCTTTCTGACCCAATTCTTGAATCAGAATCGATTTTTCGCGTCGTTCTTTCTCGAGAATCTGAAACAGTCCCTTGGCTTATCGTCGGTCAGAAGTGTATCTGGCTATGCGTTATTGACATACTTTGCCAACCTGTTCTTCGACACTGGATGAGGCAGATTCGACCAGACTGCCCCCTGCACCGATGTTTATGGGACCCGTGGTGCTATCGATCTCGGCCAGCTGCTGCATGCCGGCCATTCGAATCTCTTGAAACTGTGCATTGAACACAGCATCGTCCTCTGCTGCCGAGCTTTGCAGGGCTCGAACACGAGCTTGCAACAGTTCTGATGCACTGACCATACTTGCAGAATCATAGTCCTGGTTATCCTCGTCATCAGCGTCGAGGTCAGATGGGCTAAAAGGCGTAGAGTCGAGTGACCTATTGTCTGTGGGGGTCAGTGTTATGGCCATAATTGCGTCCTGTTGTTAGCAACCCCCTTGTGGCCTAAGCTGGAGAGAACAAGGTTCCCAAGGCGATCGATATCATGCTTAGGGAAACTCTTGTTTGCCTTCATATCCCTGAGATAAATCATGTTTGCACCTCCCATTCCGGTTCGTTAGCTCTAATGACATGACAAACATGAAGATCACGTGACCTGGACCCCAACTTTAATCTTCTTTAACAACCTTTTGACAAGCCATAAGACTGAGTGCGTGGGTCTGACCATACCACCAGTGTACACGGGCAAGCCGATACAGAGTGCACGTATTGAGAGCACCTGCCCCTGCCAGTGACTGGTGCGCGGAACCAACGCACCCGAGCTAATGGTCTCATATGTATGCACAGGGGTGTCACTGAAACCAAGACTAGCTTCATTTGATTAGAAATGGACTGAATTGAATTCTAACCAGGTTATTTCAGGGATCCATCAGCGTCTTGTGATAATCAATCAGGGCGAACGGCGGTGGGGGTGGACAGAAGACTGCAATAGGCCAGACTGTGCATTCCACTGGGACAGTGAGTAACCGTTCCATACCCGTGTTTGATATAAAATATACACGCCATCTTTGTGCATTGCTACAGCACAGTGTGTAGAGCATGGGTACATGCCTTGCAGTCCGGACAGGCAGGGATGTTTACGGGGGCAGACCAAGGAAATGGCTAGCAGTCCAGGTGGATGGCACGGCACAGTCATCCAAGCCCTTGTACCCTTTTGAGTGCCCATACCTCTTGCTCAGTCGGCGTGTATTAGGGGACGAGAATCGTCGTGACGATGGCGGCGCCTTGGCATCATCCTCGCCTTGATGCAAGGAGTTGCGATAACGAGATTTGTGCTCAACTGGCGGGTGCGTATTTTGCACATTGTCCATTTGAAATAATTCTCCATCTTCCTCGCCCGTGCTCTGAAAAAGGATCCCTCGTAGTCGTGCAAGCATAAGTGTGTGCATAACATACTGTGCCTTCCGTCGACGGCATATAAGGCCCTCGTCTTTTCGTCCGTCTTCGCTCCCTCTGCTGTCTCAACTTTCCAGCCACAGCCGCACTGACTGGCCTCAACTTATCCCTGATGCGTAATCGATGGATGGCAGGGGCCTCCGTGTTCGTTTCGGACCAAGATTGAGGTTTGATAGAATGGGTCAACGGGGGAGAGACAATGGCAGACGATGACAAGTTGGAATCATGCTTCCGATGAGTCGGCATCGACGATGAGGCTTTGGCAGAGGGGGTCACTCCGATTGAGGATGGACGAGGCGATGAACGAGTTTTCGTGCCTTTCTTCCCAATCCACGATGCTGGTTGATTGAGGGACGTATCGCTATGGTTGACATTATGCCCGTTTTCTTGTCTTTGGTTCACACAAGATGCCATTCTTAGTAAGATTCTGGATTCTGAAAAGACGAAGAGGGTGTGAGTAGAGTGGCCAACCCAAACGTATGAGATACAAAAAACTAGCCGCGCCCAAATGAGATACAAAAAACTAGCCCCCACATCAATTGACACGATTTTCCATGTCTATTAGGTCGAAACTTCTTTTAGGAGGGACCGTTTGTGAAAGACGAAAGAACGCACGAGTAAACAATCCGGTCTGATTCACATGTGCAAATCCAGTTGCCATACATGGACGCGTGTCCGTCGTCAGCAGTAGATCTAAGATGCGCAAAGGACAGAAATCGCGAATGGAGGACGTGTGAGCGAGCAGACATCACTGACGAACTTGCCCAAACAATCTGGCACCTGTCCAAACCTATCTCGTGGGAATCTATCAGGTGCGAGTCAAAACTAGCAAGGTGTCTGGCTGGCCAGACAGAAACATCGAGTGGTCCTCCTTCATGTAACCAGACACATTAGGGTGGTGCCAGGCTGAGTTACCCGCCCACTGACCAGCTATCATGGCTGACTGGACAGCCCATCCCATAGACTCAATCAGCTTACATTAGCCGAGCGAGAAGAAAAAGTTGCACCAACCGCATATGTTCTGCCCGCACATCGCCTGCCAAGTTGGAGGCTGCGAGGACAAAAGAAATATCGACCTCCATTCACTACTCCAAGAAAAAATCCTGGCTGGCAGGAAACAGTCTCACAGCGGCGAGTTGAATTGAGCGGATGGGTTCATAGGCTCGCCTCAGAGCCTTGTCTTCGCTCAACTCGCGCAGGGACTGTGGTCGACGCCAGTCGTAGCCTGCTCGCTCACACGGAAGAAGAATTTTAGCCTTCGGGTTACCCAAGCACCAGCACTTTCGATCCGCTGATTGCAAACAAGACACCGTTTATGGAAAACCCTGGCTCCACAATGCCAGCCCTTCTCAACTAGAGGCTCAGCGTTCGAAGATCTAAACCCCCAGGCCCTGCTGCGGCTTCTCGTTCGATTAGATGAAGGCAGAGTCGGCAGCCAGCCGACGAAGAGGCTCACAAGGCGCTCATCGAAATTTATTGACAGACGGGGACCTTTTAGTCACACACCCTCCCCATCACGCATTATCGTTTAGGGAGATAGGGCCTCAGTGGAATAGTTTGATACGCCATCCGCTTCTATTTTACATGGCATTTATTGACAGCCATTCTCCCTGGCCATCGCTAAATGCATTTTGCCCGCACAATGCACGTTTCCATACAATGCCCATGTACAGTTTTCGGGTCGATGACCTTTTTTTCACGCAGCAATAAGTTTTGTCTACACTTTTTCTGGCCAGGCCTATCGATTTCAATAGGCAGACTACATTCTACGGACCAGCTGGCTGGGCTGACTGGATATTCAAACTATACAAACAAGCCGCATCAAACAGGATACGCGCAATAAGGATGACTCACTCTTCCCCCAACTCCATACATTTTGTAAGCTTAGTGTTGGTTTTTGAATCGCGACTTCACATCTGCTACTCCAGCCAGAGAGCATACTGGCTGATTGGGTGGCACGAGGAAGAGTTCTATCGAGTTGGCCACTGGCAAAGAAACCGGGCCAAGGAAATTTATTCAGGCAGCTAGTTAAAATAGGAGTTGAAGGAATTAATTAAATCGGTCCCATAAAATTTTTACGCCTTATTGATGCCCGTCTCAAAAAAGTATCGATGGACTGCTGCGTCAGATTACGGAACCAGGTACGTGATGGAAGAGGAAGAGGACAGGAAGGGGAAGGGAACAAGTACAAAACATAAAATGAGGGAATGCTTTCGGGTCGATTAGAAACAAAATGGAAAGAGGAGTGAAGGTGTGCCAACTAGAGACACACTAATGCTAATGATCTAGTGGACGGCTAACACGTCACGACCTGCCACCCTGTCAATATGTGCGCAGTAATTATGTTGATTTCAGGAGGTTGCATGTTCAGATCGACGTCCATTGCAATGCACCAATTTGGGCTGGTTGATCATATTTGTCCTGTTTTGGTGTGGCATGGTAAGCAACCTTGTGACACGCATTCCGAGAAAGGGTAATCTGCTTGTTTAGATATTTATCACGGCTTTTGCCTTAACGTTTGGAGACTCAAAGAGACTCGTATATGGAGTGGATAGTTTTGGAAATGTTTGCGGACATCGCAACAGTCGGGACTATTCCGAGATCAGTCTGTCTGGATTGGACATGCGTGGAAGAAGGTTAGTAGAGGTGCTTTGACGGAGTACAGGGAACGAAAGGGGTGTCATGAGTGTTTGTGTGCCTTTGCCTGATTATGAACAAGCCTTAATGTCATGTCCATCCGTGCATTTCTAACCTTTGCTCCGCTGCCTTTCAGGTATCTCTTCCCCATGGATAGCACGGACCCGTTCGAGTCTCTCTGGATCTGTATCCAGCAGTGTCCATGCGTTGTCATTCAAAATCGAAGTGACCTGATATTGTTTGCTAACACAACCGGCACCCACCTTTGCAACTACGATGTGCCCGTCGACGATTACTCTGCATTACGCCTAACCTCCATGAAATATCCTTCCACATCTCTGGGACCATGCCCAAAGGCACCCATGCCCTCGAGGTATGCTTGATGTTGGCTTAAACACAACCGCCTTCCAACTCCTGCCCCGCACGTACGTATCTTATCTCTTCTCGTTTCAGCAAGCCGTACCGACATCGTTGTGTTCCTGTGAGCCCACTAAGTCTTTATGACAGTGCATCGGTACCAGTGCTCGAGTACCTGGAACAATCGGATTTTCTTCAGCGCGCAGCAGCTGACTTCATGGAGGTTTATTGGGAGCTGTTGTGGCTTTGCGCCATGGCACTTGGGCTGTCTATATGTCTCGTGGGAGCTATCATGCTTTGCGCGTCCTTAGTGGCCTATTTGGTGTTTGCACTGGTGATTTTTGGAAGCTTGGGTAAGTCAGTCAGACAATCGCTGGGTAATAAGTCCGCATTACTACAGTAGTCTAACCAAGCCTGGCGCATAAGATAGAATGTTGCCAACCGAAGTGGGTGCGACAAAAACTCTGACTGGAGCACAGCAAGTCTCGCGACTATACGTACGGCTGAAACATCAATCCGAGGTTGAGGTCCTCCAGTCAGGAGAAGTCAATAATTTTCTCCCGCTCGCCATTAGAGAGTGATGACCGGAGGAGCTCTTCCACCACACCTGGTCTTCCGACCTGGTCACACTGACGGGTGATTGTCCTGCAGTAGCTGGGCACCTCCGTGCATAGAGTTGATCGCAAGACCAGCCCCATCTTCACGGGAAGACTAATGCTGATATCTTCTGCCGTCAGATCAGCTGGTTTTTGTCCAACTGAGTCCATTAATCTATGCACAACAGATCCTGCTAATCAACCACAAAATCCACATATCCATATTCCCCTGCTCGAACTGATTGTAAGTCTTACTACGATACCACCCGCTGCTGGGCGCCCTTGCATAAAATTCAGGAAAAACCAACTTGTTTAGGACAACTCCGCTCAGGACGAAATGCTGACAAATTAGCTCACTGGGTTAGTTGTCTTGACCAGCAGCTGGTTCTCAAACTCGTCCGCACGAATATCGTACAGTACTATTTGTTTTCTTTGGGAATGTACACGTAGCACTATGCGGCAACGTGGTGGGCGTGTATATTTCCAAAGTCACAGGCTATAGTTGCCCTAACTGGTTGGCGTTTCCTGTCCGACTTATGCAACGTAGCCCAGCAGGTGTCAGTGCAGATCATAGGACTCGGGGTGACTAAAGCCCGAAGTATAGTTCGATGCGATGCGTCAAATAAGCTTGCGATGCGACGTTTCAGGCACCTTTTTACATTGTCATTTGACCCAAAAGTGTCGCATCGCACGCTTATTTGACGCATCGCATCGAACTATACTTCGGGCTTAAGGCTAAGGCCACATACTCTTCAGCTCTCACCATCAGTCTCTGGGTCACCTACATCGAAGAAGTTATCCGAGTCAGCCATTTTCAATCCTCACTATCCAATGGCACAGATCGGCCAATCCTGGTTGCCTCGTCAAAATGTAACCAGCGATTCTTACTGGTCTTTATGGTTTTCTCTTCTTTTATGACTGTAAGTAGAAAGCCCTGTTTCTCACCCATCCACTCCAGCCCTTTCTCCTGCAGCTCCTCTTCATCGCCACATGTTCAACAGTGATTCGCCGACTTGACTTTATAGCCGAACTCTTCCAGCAGGCGTCCAGATGGGCTCGTAGAATACCCAAACTTTTCTTACAGCCGGTTTGGGCGTTCTTGGCACTGGCGTTGTTATTCGTTGGGTGGACGATCGGTGCTTCCATGTTGGCCACGGCAGGTGTGTTCAAATTGACCATGATGACACTACAGCGCATATAGAGCCCGACTGCAGACTTTATCAATGCCAGCAATCGTCAAGCCGAGCCCCCCTACTCGTTCAACATCACATTTGTGGCCTACGATACGTTGGGACCGGTCAAGTATTTCTGTTGGTACTATGTCATTGGACTAGTATGGACAGCTGAGCTGGTACTGGCCAATGAGCAGTTTGTCATAGCTGCAACTGTAGCATCATCCTACTTCGCTGGGTAAGACTCAGAATCAGTCTGAGAAAAGTGAGCGATACTGATAATCAGTGTTTATAGGCAGTCGGGTAATTCAGTGCTGGATAGTTTTCGTACTCTGATATCTTATCACTCGGGGTCAGTGGTGCTGGGTTCGTTGCTGATAACACTATTCAAAGTGCCCAGATCGATTTTACTGTGGGCGAAGGCGAGGTATGTGAGGGAGTCGTATCGATTACTTGTCAGTCACGACCTTATCACTTCAGCCATAAAGACACTAATGTGCATTGTATCAAACGAAATATGACTCGCTGCTGTTTCTGTTGCTTCCGATGTTTGGACCGATGTCTGATCCACATTCATCACAACGCATATGCCGTAATGGGTAAGCACTCCCTTCTTCCTTCACCTCTACACATGCATCTTTCAGCAATCGAGGGCTCACCTTTGTGCTCATCTGCGAAACTGGTATGTACTGACCTTACCATCAAAGGCTGTCCGGGCAATGAGCTCGTCTTAGGCATCTGAAATTGTCAATTCAAAGGCAGGACCTGGTTTCAGCGTGGTCGAGACGGGTCGGACTCTATTCTTCTTGGGCAAATGCGGCATCACAGCAGTGGTTGGATTTACTGGCGTCTTGTGGCTAAAGGTACGTATCGCATATAAGGTACTTCACTGGTCTTCCTCAGATAGTATGTACAGTGCTCGTCACTGATGTGGTCACTTGGCCGATGATAGAGCGCCTAGACGCAGGAACATACGGATGACATATCCAGCTCTCAGCACAGATCGATTGCCAGAAGCCTCTAAGCCGCCAATGACCTTGCTCAGGCTTGGTTGCCGGCTGATCGTGAGAGGCCTAGTCCAAAAATCCACTCTTTCGCCGTAGGGCTGGCTAGGACGCACAAGTCCAAATCATATACTCGTCGATGTCATTGTATCAAATCACGTTATCCTTTAAGAGCAACCCCAACCTCCAACTCTACGCCCTTCCCTTGCTGCTCGCTTGTCTCTTCGCCTACCTGATCGCCCATTGCCTTCTGACCACGTGCGAGGTACGTTCCCGTCAGTCCCGCCAGTGGCACCACACTCGCTCACCTGGGCCCCCTTCGCCTTGCAGATCATTATCGACACTCTGCTGGTGTGCTACTGCGGTCAGGAACGTGTCAGAACCTTCTCCGACATTATCGTCGGTACTGAATTTGGAGATTCTGCATTGAACGTAAGAATCGCTAACCTTCTTACGAGCCCTCTACACTTTTGTTTTAGGACTTTATGGGAAGAATTTGTGGCGCGCCTGCAACTGCACCACTGACAGCTGATGAAATCGCTTTACGGTCTTTCGACTAGATTTTATCAGCTTTATCCAAGTCTGCTCTAGAATGGAGCGAAATCATAGTCCTAAAATGTTTTACTTGTCCGCAATGCAAGTATGCAATAAGACGTTCATGTCAGATCTTGCATAAACAGGCCCACATCAGTGTAAAAAGACGGACTTACAGATACCAATATACGAATACAATGTCAATGTAACAAGGGATTATTGAAAAGAGCAGCGTTCATTCATCTCGTACCCGAAATCCCCAAATGCTAGTTCGACGGAGACCCACTGTTGGTCTTGCGATGCTTGAGAACGGAGAAACATTGACTTTGAGTCCCTCTGGCAACAGACGTTGGAAAGCTTCCCAGCTTCCCTCGTGGATGCAATTGAAAATGTTTAATTCCTGCAGCATGGGTGGGACGGTCCTGAAAATAAGGTACACATCCGTCCGCCCAGTTGAATCCATAGAAATAAAACTGGGCCCAGCATCGACCCGATCCACTGATCCAATTCGACTGCACAAGCAGTAACAATATTTTTTTATGAGAAATGATAATGCGTGATATACTACACCAAGAAAGTCTTATTTCTTCTCCTAATAGCTATTAAAATCCTGCTTTAGGCGCGGGTTAATTTCCCTGTGTCCTTTCGGAGGGTCTGACGGACAGTGACGGCGAGGAAACAGAGCAGGTTTATGAGGACGTGGTGCCAAACGGCGTCATCCCTATTATTATTTCACATTTTGAAGAGGATCGGCTGGATTAAATCAGGATCCTTGCCTAGGGTCGGATCAGTCGATGCTGGTGGGGTTTGATTCAAAGATAAAGCAACAATGCCGCAAATCCCACCCCACCCCACAGCATGTTATAGCTTACGCATATGCCAATGGGTCGATCTTGTAACATCGACTGCAGCTTAGAGCGCGAAGATTGTTCAATTTATTTGTAATAATATCTATTGATACGGCCGTTAATTCGGACGCATCGCTGACATCCAACTCCATGAGATTCGGGCAACTGACGCCGAGCAAATCGATGTCTAAAACACGGATTGAACTGATCTGAATTTTACATTAAGTAAAGTGAGGATGCAATAGTTTGATACCGCCTGCCCACATATACTTAATGCATGGGCACACAAAAACACCAGGGTCATTCGCCTAGAATGAGACTGCTAATTCTGATCTCCAAAAACTAGAACTTACCGTCATCCAACAATACATCACTGCGGCAACCCGCTAAGTTCAAACGCAGTAAAGTATCCGGGGATCCCGAACAAATCAAACTGACGCTCTCCCGATCCAACTTGGTCCAGGCTATATTCAATTCTTGCAACGAGCGACACCCAGTTACAATCATTTGAATACCAAACGCCGTCAAACCAAGAGCGGAGCTGAGATTCAATATTTTTAGATTCTTATTTCTCGCCAATGATTCACACGATAATTCAATGACCAAGCAATGCTCCAAGCTGACGGCGACCAATTCGGTGCAACGGGACAGGATTTCGTACGCGATGTACTGATCCTCAGTGACCATCATGCTCAGGTCCAAATATCGTAAGCGCGATGCTGTCTGTGGTGGCGGATTCGGCCAGTAACAACCGCTTATCTATAAATCAAAAAGTTATTGTCTATTGGAAAATAGTAAAGCGCAAGAAACCTACGTTAGATTTTGCCAGACGCAAATACTGAATTCCACGACCAAGAAATCTATGAATCAGTTCACCGCTGATCGCCTTTCCACCTAGGTCCAATCGTTTCCACAAACTTTCATCCAAGCTGAAACAACAAGGTTATGACAGGTTTCTCGGCTTTGATTTTAAGGGATGACAACAACGCAAGGGGCTAATCGTCAAAGTTTAGTAAGATCACATGCAAAGACAGCCGTTAATATAATATCTGCCTGATATGCATTTTATGTACTGTATCTAAGGCTGCCCTATTATATCGTGTGTGCCATAAAGAATGACCCCCGCAGAAATGGCTAGTTTCTTCTGATACTAGGGAAGTAACTACACCACAGGTCTAATGATAAACTAAATGAAAGTGAGATTTACTAATTAATGTAAACTGTTTCGAAGGGAGGAACCTTTGCTTTTCAAGACTACCCCGCGAATGGGAAGGGTAGCCTAGGTAGGGATGCTACAGAAACATCAAACCAGGCCAGTTTTCCAAAGCAAATAGGGTTATAGATGGAATTGCTGCTCAACGTAAGACCCCATCAATCACACAATTTCAGCAGGGCTAGACTTTTGTGACCTTCAGGATGAGCCCTCTCTCTGGGGCAAGATCACAACCATCGCAGCTTTTGGCCTCAAATAATACCAAACCTGTTTAGTTAGACTAATGCATAAACTACTAGGTACCTAACGCTTTGGATGTCGCCTGACGCCTGCTTATTTTACCTTTCACTATTCTACACAAGCATTTTGTTGGAGCACATAGACTACCTAACGGCGATGTACCAGCACCCTATCACAGGTGCTATGGTGATATGTTTTGTATCAGCTGGTACAAAGTTGAATAGGCCTGAATGTCCCCAAATTGTGCTTCCATACAGTAGGCTAACTAATGTCCTAATAATGCCACAGGGAAGAGCGTCTTTGTGCCATGTCTAATTACCTCATCCTCAGGTGATACCTCATCGCCTTCTATGTCCTCTCGCAGCTCCTCTCAAAACTCTACATTTTAGTACATTTGCCAAAGCGATACCTAAATATCCTGAGGCTCAAATGACCGCAAATGCAGAGATGGATCAATCTTTTTCTCCCAACTTAGGTAGGATTAACTATGTATATACCGGTATGTACCTCAAAGCCCGAAGACGGCGACATGTTAATCCGCAATTGTTCAAGCTGGCCTTTGGTAAATACGAGAAAATGCGTAAAACCAACTCGTCAGATAAAACTTTAAACGCATCTAAAAGAAAGAAGAGTTTTGGTTTTCTCACTGCAAAACGGGCGTTGGCAGAGGTCTACTGTAGATACCTTGCATATGAACTGACTTTCGTCGAGACAATTCGTCCACGAAAGATAATTCGGTCATTTTCACAAAGTTAAAAATTGGGTGATAAAAACAGGAAAGAATGTTACAGTCGATGCCGAGCGGGTAAGCTGTCAACACTAGCAGCCATACTTTTGAAAATGTGTTGCGACAGCGCGCCTGGAAAAGCGCACTTTGTGTGATATAAGCAGTCATACTTGCACCACTTACTACAAGACGCGGGATATTGAAATTTAGAAACTAAGACAAACCACTTTCAGCTAGCTAATAACCGCATGACATGACCCTAAACTAGAAGGCACCACCAGATCGGAAAATAAATAAATCCAAGTATCATGAGCATTATGAAAAGGCACAATGACAAAAATCGATGCCCCAGGCATTCATAGAAATTAAATTAAAAATTTGAAGTGAAACAAGGAATTATGCGGCTTGATGTGAATCAGTCTGCTGATCTTCTGGTTCCCCACGTCGCAAACGGCCCATCACATCCGACAGCATCTTGTTACACATGGCCGCGTAAGGATTCATGGCCACCAGTTGGGTCTTTGCAAAATCAGAACCCAAACGAGATGCTTGCTCGAAGTCATCCTAAAAAAGCCAGTTCTTTGAAGAAAAAGTAAGGGAGTAGCAGATAGGGGCTTACCCTGGCAGCCGCGTCGTTGCCTTCCAAACGATATATCAGAGCTCGTTGTGTAAATGCCTGACATGCCGCTTTGCCATGCGATTTACTCAATTCGATAGCTTTGTTCAAATCGTTTTTTGCACCTAAAAAGGAAGTGCATCAAATTTTAAAAGAAAGGCTAGACAAACACAAAGTACGAAAATCACAAAGCGAGGAAAATACTCGCAACAGATAGAGCCCCTCTCTACCCTGGATGTGCTGGATATTCAAGATCATCTTGGAATAACGTTACCAAGGTGGTACTTAAACCCGATTTTAGCTATGAAATAGGAAGCACATACCTTCAATGTCATGTCTCAATCGCAAAGCTTGAGCTCGATTGTTATAACAGGATGGTCGATATGGACAAACTGCTATGGCCTCAGTAAGATAGTTGATCGCCTCGTCCAGCTTTCCAGATTCAGCAGCTTTCACGCCAGCGATTTCCAATTCCTTTGCTTGCTTTTGTCTTTCGTCGTTGGAGATATCTTCTAAAGATAAAGCTTATAACAAGTGACTGATTTTGAGTACACTTGACCGCCTGCTGATCATGAACGTGATGGCATGGAAGCTAAAAGCGCCAGAACAGTCGAGATTCAATTTTAAATTGGAGGGCTCTGAAAGAGGGAGCTAAGGCTTGAAAAATAGGCGTTCATAGGTCGATTGCATCATTCACAGACTGACAACATACACACCCCCCCCTTGACCGGCCCATCTCGTCCTGACGAGACAAACATATTTCGATCAGCACAGCTCCAACTTCAGAATTAAATTCTTTTCATTGCAACTAAACAATGCTAATTATAAACAGTCTTCTAGCCAAAGCCGCCACTTACCCTCATTCTCATTCCGTTTTTCCTCTTCTTCTTCACCGGGGACAGTGGGTAGCAGCGGATTGAAAATGGCGTTCAATACTGCTTTATCGTTAATTGTGGTCATTTGGGACTTGTACGACGGTTTTATTCTTCTTTCCTCGAATTTCAAGCCTTGATTAGAACCGAGTGGGAGCGTCTTGAACCACCGTTCTTGTGACACGGTAGAGGATTTTCAAACTATTTCTCACTTGCTTAAATAAAATGTATTCATCAAAGAGCAATTTTTTCGAAAATTTTTCAAATCAAAACTAATAGCATGAAAAGCAATTTTTTTGTTTAGAAAATAATATGCAAGCCATGTATTTTAAAGATCTTATATATTTTTAACGGATGATAAATACTCGCAGGTAGTAGCCCTGGGGCCATGCTTGAACCACGTGTAGTCGTCTGGCCTAAACCTTTCTGCACGGAGTCTTTCAATTCGCTACAGTCTTGAATAGTCTGAATCAAGTCAAGTCTCATGAAAAGCTTGTGATTTCGCAGAAAATGGCTCGAAGACTATTCGGAATGCAAAATCTGCTCGTTTGCAGTTTTCGTCGCCAACCGCTTGCACTCAGCTTTCGACGGACTTTTCGTCTTGGATGTGGTAAGATACGTTAGGGACACTTATGAGTTGTGCAAAGCAAATTAGTTTGTACGTTTAGCCGCTTTGGCGAAGTTAGTTCAGTTTAACCTGTCGGATATTGGAGAAGGGATCGCGGAAGTGCAAGTAAAAGAATGGTGAGTCGTTTGCAATTTTGGTCTTCTCCAGGCGGGAACCGATCAACCTGTAATCTGATTGTGATTTATCGGGTCGCAGTTTTATAGCAGGTGGAAAATAATCGTAAAAATGAGCTTTTTTGATTTTGAATTGACATTTATTTTCAAGTTTGTTGTCATTTCTTTTCCAAGTTAGCTGTAGCAGGCGAGCTTGTTGAAAGTTCTTCTCGCAATCGACTTCTCAGTTTTTCTCCTATAGTGACATTTTTCAATCAGCGCAGGCACGTCAAAGCGGGCGATCGTGTGAACGAATTCGATCCTTTGTGCGAAGTTCAAAGCGATAAAGCATCCGTGACAATTACGAGTCGATACCAAGGTGTCGTCAAGAAACTCCATTACGCCATCGATGATGTCGCTCGGGTTGGAAAGCCATTATGTGATATTGAAGTCGATGATTCAGCGGAATCAGGTGCACATTCCCCTGCTGCAGCCTCCGATAGCAGTAGCAGCAGCGAGGACGAAATTGAGAAACCAGTTGAGAAAAAGGAAAGAGAAGTTGTCTCATGCGGGAAAGTATTGGCGACACCCGCTGTCCGTCGAATAGCCATGGAGAACAAGGTACAGTATGTAGTTACGATTTTAGGGAGGTCATGACCAGTTGCTACAATTCATGCCCACCACAGCTTACTTAATTCTGACGCTCAATGTGGCATTTTCAGCTCGACTTATCAAAAGTTCAAGGAACTGGCAAGGACGGTCGTGTCCTAAAAGAAGACGTCCTGGTCCATATTGGAGCCATTCCCGAATCAGCACGTTCGCCTCCTCCCTCGAAATCCCCACCAACTCCGCCAGCAGCCGCAGCTCGGCCATCGCCCAGGGTCATGGTGGCACCTGGAATCGATCGAACTGAGCCCATACGTGGTTATACTCGTGCAATGGTCAAGACAATGACAGCTGCTAATCAAATTCCTCATTTCGGCTATAACGAAGAGGTAAGACAAATTGAGCTTGGTTTGTGACTCAAATGTCTTGCATTATTCATTTTCAGGTATGCGTTGATCGATTGGTCGATCTACGACAGCAATTGGCAGAAATCGCCAAGGATAAAGGCATAAAAATGTCGTATATGCCTCTCTTCATCAAAGTAAGTCCTTATCGCTATTATTTCCATGCCATGAATGTCAGCCCTTCTTTTTCAGGCAGCTTCCTTAGCCTTGCATCAGTTTCCCGTGCTCAATGCCAGCGTAGACGATAATGTCGAAAACATCACATACAAGGTGCGTAATGCAGTGAGTCTGTTGATTACTGTAGAATGGCTTCATGTATATTTAGGCTGCTCACAACATTTGTGTCGCCATGGACACCCAGAATGGTCTTGTCGTGCCAAACATAAAAAACTGTGAACAAAAGAATCTGTGGGAGATCGCTGCCGATCTGAACAGACTCCATGAAGCTGGGAAAAAAGCTCAGATCGCTCGAGCTGATCTGTCCGATGGTACATTCACCTTGTCAAATATCGGATCGGTAAGTAGGAGTGAGCCAGACTTTTATAGCAAAGTCCACGGAAAGGTTTTCGTCATTTTCGGACTCGTGTTTTTCCATTTCAGATCGGTGGTACTTACGCTCACCCCGTCATATTTCCTCCGCAGGTCGCTATTGGAGCTGTAGGCAAGATGCAGGCATGCTGTTCTGTGTTTGCAACAATTCTGATATGCGTAACTGCTGAGATTTTCAGATATTGCCCAGGTTCAACGCCCAACGGCAAGTCTACCCTGCCAATATTATTCGCGTCAGCTGGTCTGCCGACCACAGAGTTATCGATGGGGCGACGATGGCTCGATTCAGCAATGTTTGGAAACAGTATTTAGAATATCCAGCATTAATGATCGCCGAGTTAAAGTGACCGTGATAAGAAATGCGGGACAATGTCCCAGTCTTCTCCAGCTCGGTGACCTTGCACATTTTGCCATATCAGGGCCCCACAGGAAGAAGCTATGTTTACGTCTCTGACAGCTTAGTTGGGAAGGGAATAAAGCTTTTCGGTAGGCGGCAGAATGTGTTTCAAGGTTGGAGTTTGAGTAGCAGTGGGAGTGAGCAATGAAGTGCGTGCAACTCATGACCGCGTGTCAAACATACGGACTATCATGGTGGGGTATAACATAAGATGAACCAGCCGCCCAGGTGGTGTAGGCAAATAGCGTCAACCACGCTTTTCTTGGCAAGCGGAAAACTGGTTGGTCAGGGTTCGATTCAGTTCGAGATCGCGATGAAGCTGTCTACGCTTTGCACGCCTGGAATTGAGCGACTCACTCATCATCCCTGTGAAGTCGATACACGAGGGCCTTTTGGGCATTAAAAATAGCCACTGACATCGCAACGCTAAGAACACGAACGCCCTAGACGGACCAAAGAAATGGCACTGACAAGCCCCGCAGCCCGCCAGAAAAGGGTCAAATCTCGATCCTTCGCCCAAAAAATTTTATAAACTTTTTTAGGATATTTAACGCAAATAGTAGTGCTAGTGATCCCAGCAGCAGCTCGAAAGGAAGATTAAGGAGTGCAGTCCTGGACCAGGTAGTGCACTCGAAAGCTTGGTATTGCCGATCCGCTGACATGCTGATGGAGTTTCAGTTCAGATCATCACATGATCTGCCTTGAGATAGGGCTTCCTGCTGCGCAATGTTAGAGGAGAGAGGGGCCTCTAACAAACTCCGAGTGCAGTAAATTTGAATGTGAAAGACACGGATGTACCGTAAAGCAATGTAAAGTGACGTCATGACAATGCAGCACTCTGATTGCAGCGTGCTCTGATTGCAGCGTGCTCGTCAGCTCATTCTGCTCCCAGTCATTGTCGAGATCAGTCGCCTGCTTTGCTCGTCATCGGTCTTGCCAGTCTAGTCGTCGAGAAGAAGGAATCATGGACAGCGTCTACCTCGACCCCAAGAAGAGTAACGTCCAAGCTCAAAAGCCCAAAGAAGGCGTCGTCAAGGCCGAGCCGCAGTCGGCGCCGAAACCGACCAAAAACGTGGAAGAATACGAAGTGGACGAAAAGAAGAAGCCGGCGCCGCCTCCCCCGCAGCAAGACAGCGTCTACCTGCCACCGCAACGCAAGTGAACGCGTCGATCGCGACGGCTGGTGATCGATGATCTAAGGTGATCTGATCTCGCGTGCGCTTTGTTGACGTGTGACTGGTTGTCTCGATGACCTAATGCTGTGCCCACTCGTAAATGTCAGATGAGTTGGACCGATTAATGGGGTGGGGCAGGGGACAGCACCGCACATAAGGGACGACTCTTGCGAGTGACTGCCGAGCACGAAGAATGGCAGCTGTGTGTGCGATGCTTTGCCTTGCTCACACTCGCACAGTCGAAGGGTCACTACATTTACCAACAGAATTTCAAAGGGGTCTGATCATGGACTTGGTCAATTGCTTGTACTGTCGAATGTCGAGATGTATACCAATGAACAAATCAGCCCGCAAAGAAAGCCTTCTTCCTTGATTACTGCATAGCAGCACGCATAGAGCCAGCCGCCCAGGTACGTTGATCGTTGCGAACAAACGGTCAACAGGGGCCTAAACGAGGGTCTGAAGGAGAAATCTTGTGCACACTCATCAAGGCAAGTTACTAAAGTGATTTTATTTTCCCAGGATGGTGTTCAGCTGACTGTCAATGCGGTGACAGCCTGTCCGTGTAATGTTATAGGTGACCATAAGCTTTGCAGGGATTCACACGGACACGGAGCAGAGATCATAAAACCAAATCATGGTCCTGAATTGTAAAGATTCTGGAATGGACTGAACGGAAACTAGGGGATCAATTGCTTCTAGAGTTTGACAAGGCTTACAAATGCTGGAAGGCGCACTCACGGGCAACCGCAAAATTCCATTGTTGATCATCTCATTCATGACTTACCGCTTTACGACTGAGACGATCCCATGTGAAATCACGCTTTGGCATTCATACGTACATACACATTTGAAAAAGTGCATCGTAAAAAAACATGCTCGTAAAGTAGTGCATCCATGATCGTGTGTCCAGACTGGAATCTCCTAATCCTAAGGATAAGGTAGAGGTGTGGCAGTGTAATCAGGGATATTCCTTACCAAGAATGTGCTCACTTGGAAACAACCAGCACTCATGGTCAGTGGTGCATCTGTGATGGCCAAGTACGTGCGTCTTCGTTTCAGAATCGTGCAGGCCGTAAGTTCGCAACGTTCTCAGGCAATTCTTACTGGTCCATCATTTTTAGATTACTCTCGCACTGGCCACGATTGCATTCGGACTCGGTGGACGTTGTTGGACGACGAAGGAACGGAATCATTGCAGTGCTGAAGTGAACCGGGGCATCGAGGTGTGGACAGAGCACGGCATGGGAGGGCTCTACATCGCATTCATATTGACCATCGCACTGCTATTGTCCACCATCGTCAGTACTTATTTCATCATCCGCGGGAAGCCATTAGTAAGTTCGACCGGGGGCTACATGACAGGTGTCTCCAGCGGGACTCACGTTCCAGACATCGCGGCCTCAATGCTGCGGCGCATTTTGGCCGCAGCATTGAGGCCGCGGCCAAAGTGCATATTAGTTTAAGGTATGCGGGAGCCTCCGATCTAGAAATTCAAGGGTTCCCAAAAGCTTCTCGGCTATGATTCACTTCCAGAGCTTTTCAGAGATCCCTCGGATCTTAAATCTCTCACCCCAGTCTACAACTGCTTTGTATATATTTGGATCGCTGATAAATGTAATCAATCCGTTTCGCCTTTGCCTATCAGCTCTTCCAATCTCCCTTCCCACGATGCTATGCTGTATCTATCCCGCTCAGATGTGTGAAGCCTAGCCATTGTCTGTAAGAAAGAACAGAGGGCATGGTTTTTGATAATTGAGAGCATGAGAAACAAAATTTATCCAACTTGCAACTCCATATTCGCGCCCGCACGCCAAACAATCACAATACACAGTAGCGCCAAGCAGGACCTGTTCGACTGAAGCTACAGTAGTCACAACAAGAAGTGCACTAGAACCTACAAGTGGCCCTGAGCACTAGTGGCTACAACGTTGGATGGAAAGGGAGACTGGGGAGTGCAGTCCTGGGCGAGGTAAGTGCACCCGTCCGCAGCCTTGTATTGTCTCAGCGTGCAACCCGCTGCTACGCTGTCAAACTTCTCGAAAGGCGGGCACGGATGCTGCGGCTGGGCGTTGGGGCACTCGACGTAGTACGTGGAACAGCCGTCGACATCGGTGCACGAGTGCAAAGCACAGTCGCGGGAGATCATTGGCAGAGGAGCGAGTGGACAAGCTGAAAAGTGACGGCATTATAGCAGAGCACTATTGTGGTCATCACGCAGGACCAGAAACGATGGACCCCACAACGCTGATCGGAGGATGTCGATAGGAAGACGAGTCCCAGTCGATAACTAGTGAGGGATGACCAGGTTTCATCAGCACCCCCGTTCGGCAGCACCATGCTTACCAGGCACGCTGCCGCATCGCTGCATGCACTCGGCCTCTGAGTCGAATCGGTTGTCGTTGCCCATGCAGCCTCCGTACACGAACTGCTTGCACCGCCCTTCGTGGGCGTCGTAGTACCACTTGCTGAAGTAAGCCATGCAAATGCCTGTATTGGGCGATAGACGACATTGTCGCACAGTTGTCTTGGGTGGCATGGGCTCGCTGGTGGCCAGCACTGTCTGAAAGGTAGAGAGAGCGCAATGGTCACCCAGTGCGAGGCAGGGCAGCCAGTCCAACTTACCAATGCCAAACCTAGAGCCAAGAAGAAACGAAACATTTTTGAAGGCTTTGGGTGAGCACGGAAAGAATGCGAGGAGAGAAGCTGCTGATCAGAGTTCTTTCAGGAAGTATATATACTTGAGGAGGGAGTGGGAAGACGCAAAGAAAACAAGTTTTGTTTGCATTTTCGACTAAACTATCGGCTGGTCGTACGAAAACTGGCGTCACGCAGCAGATTCTGGGTTTGTGCAAAGCACAAATGTGCGGGCCTGATGATGCTGAATCAAGTCTGAATCAAGTCTGAATCAAGTCTGAATCAAGTCTGAATCAAGCCACAGCGATGTTCACTGAATCTTCAGGCAGTATAATTCGCTTTGCCTAATTTTCTTTGCCCTTCAAGTGTCCAGGTGACCATGGACTGAGCATAAGGGTGACCGGCTGCAGCTTCAATAACGGCATAGACGTGTGGGCTATCGCTTAAGGGAACTGGCGATCAGTTTCCTATTGCGTACTAAGGGACCACACGTTCAAGTTTGCTGTGGTGCACGAAAGCCCCCTCAAAGACTTAGTTTGTGCGCAGGACCAGTCACTCAGATGCTTCAAACAAACCATTCATTCAACCTCGAACTTGCCCTCGGTCTCGAAAGGCACACGTACTGACATCCCTGAAGGATGCAAATGCGATACACACTCCGGGTGAGGCCCTTATCTGCTAAAACATGAAGCAGATGCTCTGATTGCGGGCCACGTGACACAATGCTGCGACCAGAGGGCCAATTTTCGATCAAATTTTAAAAATATGATCGCAACAGTGGGCAGCTTGCAGGAGAGGGTTTGACTCCCGCCCCGGTAAAAAATGATCGTCAATCATGTCTTCCTTAGCCCTCGAGTGCGCCTTATGGTGCTTAGCTATGGATAAAGCATGACATGACATGATGAGCTACATCACATCATATAAAGGCGGTCTTGGTAGTGCGCGTGCTACCCCTTGGAAACGAAGTCACAATCCTGTAACCGCCACGGCATAAGCACCAAAAGTCAGTCATCGATGTGCTCTTGGTGAGTTTTATCCCATCTTTGTAAGATCGATCTCTGACTCATAGTCACCATTAGGTACCGCGTGTTACAGTAGCAACCTCACGATCAGAGTTAGGCATTGAAGCCTACACGGAACTACGAACACGAGTACGAGCACTTACGATCAGGTCGGGAAAAGGTGACGTGAGATTGCTGCGAGCCACCTGTTCACCCGCTGTTGTTGCCGCGACCTGGGGCACTGGCTCACGCGAATATGTATACCTACCTACGCTCTACATGTAGTAATGGTCAGATAAGGACAAGTTAGCTTGTACATATAACACTTTTCTGCATAGATGACATGTTGATGGCGGATAGTCGCATCGCTACGACTGGTCTAAAAATATTTTGTTAACAAAAATTTCAAAAGAACAAGATATTACAGTAAAAAACCTGCAGCCTGAAGTAAATGAGCAGAGTCATATGATAGATATCCGATATCAGATATTGCATGCGCGGAGCAGCCGGTCAACGAGCATCATCAGAATGATATGGTTCGCCATTGCATGTACACCCAGTATAAAATATCGACAGTGAAATGACCGGTCATAGCAACAATACAGCGTGAACAATTGGCAGATGGTATTCTGTGATGCGAATCAACTGTGTACTCGTGCATGCCTTGACTGTGCATATATCGCCGCGAGTAGTGCGCATGTCCGCCCAGTGTGCAGGGATGCTTCCGATTAGCATGCCTTACACTGCCAGTTTCAGAGCCCAGCCGACTGACCTGGTGGATGATCTAATCACATCAGACGCGGTGCGGTCGGCAAGTCGGTGATTCGAAGTTGGTCCACAATGACTGCAGAACAGAAAAGGCAAAGCGGGCAGAAAGAAAATGCGAACGTGGCTGGTGAGGAAGGAGGCGCTTTACTGTTTTATGGTCCCTATGACCGCCAGCAAACGGCACAATTAAAATTAAATAACGTTACGCGTCGTCCTGTGGTTTTCCGTCTCAAATGCAACCGCCCGTTGCATTTTCACATCAAACCGAGCGGCATGGGCGTACTGCAACCTGACCAAACTCAAACGCTATCGATCGTCGCCTCGCCTCGCGCCAATGAAATCGAAAACTGCGCTATGTTGTTGGAATTCGGAACGGTGGCCGAAGATAAACGCAAAGACAAGAATAAAGACAAAACCGCGCCGAAACCAGCTATCGATCCCGTTTCTGCTTGGAATCGAACGCCTCATGGACGAATGAATAAAATAGCTATTCCGTAAGTATGTCGGGTCAGGCTCTTTTAGTGGCTAACAATCCATCACTCACACCAGTCCAGTCCAGTGCATGTTGGGATTCTCCTTAGAGGACCCTTCATAGCTCAGTTCTTTGCAGAATCAAATTCGGTCCAGACGCGGTAGGCGACGACGAAGCGCAAATAGTGGGCATCTTGATCACCAAACCCATGATGACCGTCAAAGGTGGTGTGATGAAACGAATGTATCACCGCGTCCGTAGGCGTTATCCGGACGTCTGGTACATTTTCGTGATATCCCTGGCTATGTTCTGCATGGCTGCCTTCGGCATCGGCGTCGTTTTCGGCATGATATTCAAACAAAATCAAGGAGAATAAACAAAAGTGCCGCGCGATTTGTGAATTGTCTTTCCTTGATCACAATTGGTGTTTCAGGACATTGGATTGTCAGATTCTGTGAATGGTGTAAGTGATATGGCCAAGACATGCGGGTTATGTTCACCCTGCGTGTAGTCTTTCAGCTTACTAGTCTTACTGTACAAATGGCTTGCATTGTGAACCCCTGCTCCCACGGTCACAACAGACCGTACTGGTCACGACCGGATCGGATGGGGGTTTGTCGGATCGGATCGGATCGGATCGGATCATGAGAAATACATGTGTGTAACTTTTTGAAAATCAATAACGCATTCAATTTTTTTCGAAAGGTTGCTCCCCCGTGATAAACATACAGTGTCTATTATTACAGAGCCGGCACAAGCACACTTCTCATCATGGATCTACTTTAAGAGCTGATAATGACTGTGACCATAACTTCAATTTTTTTAATAAAAGTGGATATTTCCACTTCTTTCCTCTCCTCTCTAATATCTTTGTCTTCCGACTTCAAACATTTGAAAAATATGAAAAGGCAACCTTGCGCTGGGTCGAGCTCAACAAAGCCAAAAATTGTGATTTGTGACAGGTTCAAAATAAAGCACTCTGAAAAATATCGGGGGCTTCTGACCAATCGGTCAGCAATGGTGCCTGAAGTCCTTGGAATTATTTCAATTCTTCTAGATCTTTTGCCCGAAACCCGAGTGTTTTAAACTCAAAGCCCGAAACCTGAAAACCTAGTTTGGAAAGAGCCTAGCGTGTTTTTCTCAAAGTTTGGATTCCTTACCATGCAAGAATTCAAAAATTCTCAGGACTTTGGGCCACCGCCACTGCTGATTAGTTTTCTCTGGCCTCAAATGATAATAATGAGAACCTTACTTGCAACTCTAAATGAGCAGAAAAAAGGAAGCGTCAATGCGCCAATGCAGGTATTGATCTCATCTCATTCATTACACTAGAGTGGTTAAAGAAAAACTGCGCAGCAGTCAGTTGTTTGCCCGCGGTCAATGCAAACACCATCGGCTTAGAATGGCGGATCGGATAGTTCAGATCGGATGATCCGATCCGAATTTTCGGATGGTGATTTTTCGGATCGGATCGGATATCCGATCCGAACGGATGGCATCCGATCCGAATCGGGCGTGACGTACTGGCTCGTAATCGAGCCCGCGATACCTGATGCTCCATCGAAGAGTGCTCTACTGCAGGGTCCATTATACTACTGATTGTGAGAGGCAGATACGCCTGGATAGGATATCAACAGGCACGGTAGCTGCCTGTTTAGCCCAGCCACACAGACGTGCAATGTTAAGCGGGCAACTTTGCCTGTCAATAACTCGACAAGAAATCAACAAAAGGGCACAAAATTTTGGGGATGAGCTTTGTTTGCCATGGCCAATAATCGTGCAAAATTTTGTTGGAAATGGCTTGGCCGTTCTTGAGATCCAAAATGCACGTTTTGCTGTTCCAGAGATGACGACGGAAGACGACGACGACGACGAAGAACTTAAGTCCTGTCCGCAGCAATAACCACTGAAGCTACGGAAAAAAGAGTTGGTTTTTCTGAAAGCTCTCATGGCGGGAATTATTCTTTTGAGGGTGTGATTTAAAGATTCGCGCTAATTAATTCTTTTATGCTCGAAAAACTGGATTTTAGCACATACCACCAGCAGGCGGAATATTTTTATTAGCCGTGTGGCACGTAAGTGCTGTTTTCTGTTAGCCGTAGATGTCCCCGCAAGGCGTTTTTGGCATTTTTTATTACTATCTATTGGTTAGGTTTTAAAGTATGACATGTTTTTTAAAATCTGTTTTAGCTACGATCTTCGTATTTTTACATTTTTCATAGGTAATTTTATATCGCAGGGCTGTATACGACTGCAACAATTTAATGTTTCGATCGCGAAAGAATAAGGTGGATTATGTGACGTGCCTATTATATGAACAGTCCTAGTGTTTGACTGCATTATGTACTCCGGCCGCTACAGTTATTAAAGCACCAACAGTATTAAAATTTTCTTTCCAATCGGATGTTATGCGCAGCTCATGAGGGATTAGATGGGAAATTCGTCTGTATTGGTTTTGCAACTTAACAACATGTACGAAAAAGTATTGGTATTTCTAAAAAAATCTGTTATCAGACAACAAAAAGGTTAGCCCAGCCACCCTACTATAACCAAATGCGAGGCAAACGAGGTTGGCTGGGCTCCCTCGGCGGCACATGCTTAAGTGGGTTATACTTATGTGGACGTGATATATCTTTTATGTTGCCTTCAGGGCGAGGCTCACAATCGTTTTTCCACACTCACTTACAACGTATGTCTCTGTGGTGTACTTGGTACCTCGTGGAGTCGTGGGGTTGACTCCCTGCGGGATTTTATTCTGTTTTTCACAAAAGGCTAGTACCCACATCACACTTATTCGTATTTTGCAGTAAGTACAGAAGTTTGGAGTTTTGGAATACGATCCCCTTCTGTTACCTCGAACTCACTTGGGGAACAGTGAGGACTTGCTGAGGGTGCATCTGCCGTGACAGCACGAGGACTGCATGTGTAGCACCTACTTAGTGACACTAGAACAGTAAATTCAGCTTCTGTGGAGCCAGCATGCTAATAGCTTTGGGCGTACAACCTTCAGCACTAGAACGACCATCGGGCCTTGTGTTTCCATCTCTCTATTGCCTGAATGAAGTGGCTGAGGTAGGGGACGCCCTGTTACACTTTTTTAGTGACAGTAGCAATTCTATTTGATCACAATTTTTCTACAAACGCCGCCGAGGGAGCCCAGCCAACCTCGTTTGCCTCGCATTTGGTTAGAGTAGGGTGGCTGGGCTAACCTTTTTGTTGTCTGATAACAGATTTTTTTAGAAATATATATATACAGTATATAAAGCTGTGAAATAACCACTACTCTTACTCTTTTCAATCACTCGACTCTTTTCAAACAAATGAACAGATGGCAGTAGCAAGTTACAAAATAACATATTCGAGGCAATACATCCCTGACAAATATTGTGCAGCAGGATTTTTGCAGGGATATTATGAGCGGGATATCTTGTCGTAGACTCGAGAGAGTTTGAATCAGTGACTTCAGGTGCAACATACCCAAACACGTCAGTATGACCTGTTTTCTTAGGGAATATACAGTACACGCCCTTCACGTGCCCCAAAGTACCTCGTGAACATTTCCAAAGAAAACAGATAATACAGTATCTGAATGATAAGCCCCTAGAAAACACAGTACCCGAAGCCAACTTCACGGCCAGGATTTGTGTTCGTTTCAATTTATTTTAAACTTTGCCCAATTTCACCTATTGGCCATCGCCCGCAACGAATGCATGGTAACGATCAATGACGCGTTATTATGATCTTAAAGAGATAAAACAGCAAATTATCAGCCATTGGAGATAATGCTCGCATGAAGACCGCTAGTACGTAATGGAGCCAAGCCGAAATTCGTGTTAATCAGCCACCCACCGTCTCAAGACTTTTCAGCAGTCCGCTCAGCGTCAAGTAAACCTTGATGTCAAAAAATCCATGAAATATTCAGAAGGTCAGGATGATGTCGTATGCGTACAGCTGACACCCTGCAGCCTGTGGTATCCGAGCAATTGTTCACCAACAATTTTTCGCTGGGCAGTTGTTCGCGGGGTCACTTCTTTGCTGCATTTTCATTTGGGGTCATTTGATATCGTGACTTTGGAAATCACAGATCGCACCTTTGGACATAGATAGGAGTAGGACGAATAGGACGTCCTCTTTTATTTGCACATCTAGTCCCTGGTGCTGTAATAATTCCGTGCTGGATGGACTGCCTAGTACCTGGAACTTTACAGTGGGAAACTGCCATTAAATATCCTCATAAAAAATAGATACCAACCGTGACTTCAACTCGTCAGATCTGCTAGAAATGCAAAAAATTTGGTTTTTAATGATGTTCACGTGGCCTAGTGAGTTTACAACATCAGATATTTATCGTAAGATTTGTCTTCTCCACCAATGTGTTTTGGTTGACAGGATCCATGTTTTCAGTTAAAATGAGCTGCACTTTTTCTGATCGGCATTTGGATTTTTGATTTGTAATCTTATCGTGTCTTCCGTAAAGCCGGTTAAAGTAAACGGCGAACAACTGACCCAGCGAACAATTCCTTCAGCGAACAATTGCCCGACGAAAAATTACCTGGCGAACAATATCCCGGGACTCGCAACCTGTGACAGTGTAATCAGAAATGTGCTCACTTGGAAATAACCAGCACTCATGGTCAGTGGTGCATCTGTGATGGCCAAGTACGTGCGTCTTCGTTTCAGAATCGTGCAGGCCGTAAGTTCGCAACGTTCTCAGGCAATTTTTACTGGTCCATCATTTTTAGATTACTCTCGCACTGGCCACGATTGCATTCGGACTCGGTGGACGTTGTTGGACGACGAAGGAACGGAATCATTGCAGTGCTGAAGTGAACCGGGGCATCGAGGTGTGGACAGAGCACGGCATGGGAGGGCTCTACATCGCATTCATATTGACCATCGCACTGCTATTGTCCACCATCGTCAGTACTTATTTCATCATCCGCGGGAAGCCATTAGTAAGTTCGACCAAGGGCTACATGACAGGTGTCTCCAGCGGGACTCTTGTTCCAGACTCTGCGGCCTCAATGCTGCGGCGCATTTTGGTGCGTGTACCTGGGCTCGTTCACGTGCTGGTTCTGCTTCGCTTACAGCCCGGTGCCAGGTGGCTACTCGACATGGTGGGCAGTGGCTGCTGTAAGCTGTCGTCCTGACACTCTCTTCGCACATTCACCAAACCATTTATTTCAGGCTTTTTTTCTCCTCTCGACCGTATTTTATTTCGCTGATATGACGTGCGAAGTAAGGAAGGAGAACGAGGGGAAGGAATATTGATCATGCGATTGCTTATTGTGGCTTGTCCCAAAGAATGTCATTGCTTCTTCATCATGCTCGTATTTCTGATAAACCTGGCCGATTACTGCTCATGTGCTCCATTCAAACATGGTGAATCAGTAAATAATTTGCAGCAACGAGTATCTTGAATATGATTTGGATCGCCGATAACTCTTCAGCAACTAAAAGCAGTCTAGTTTGCCCCTGGTCCCTATGTGCTCTTCAAATCGCCCTCTCCTCGACGCTAAATTTTTTTCCCCAATCAGCTGCGTGAGTCTGACGATGGGTGATCGCCGTCAAGAAAATGCGGAGGGGATGTTCCGCAGGTAAATGAGGGTAAGAGATTTTGGATGCAGCTAAACATGCAACTCCATTGTTCATGCCCGCAAGCCAAACACAACCAATCCAATCCTTGCAGCACGTCAAGAAGGACCAGTCTGAACAACTGAAGACGCAGAGTAGCAACAATGGGAACTACAACTGTGCACCGACAGGAACAGGCTCTGTGGCCACTAGGAAAACAGGCTCACTGGCACCTTCGACGAAAGGAAATGTCTCGATGGCGCCGCCCACATAACTGATAAGCTCCCATAGCTTCGACAGCGAAAGGAACGGCAACGCTGACAGTACCGACGAGAGGATTTGCTTCACCGCACTAGTCACAGAGAAAGGATCAGATGTGATCCTAAATGATGAGGGCCCGATGCGCACGTGTTAGTCATGTCTGCTGGTGGTAGGGATACATATGATTGGGATAAATGTAACAAGAGCTGACCAGTTCAAAGAGAAAGACCAGTTGCAAATGAGGGAAAAATTACCTTTGCCTTTACCCACATACGATTAAAACCAGGGATGCAGGAAGAAGGATACAAAATGATCTGATGGAACAATACGATATGTAGGATTACTTTCACAACGGTCTCACCAAGTATTCGTTCCTGACCTAAATACATGCATCTACAGCGCGTCTCCAACTTTTAAGACCTACTCGAAATAAGCTAAATCTTGCTAAGTTACGGTAGTCTTTCCCACATCTACTCATGATTTAGCGGCTACCCTCGCACACAAACACAGCCTGATGCAGGGGTTCGGTTGGGTGTCTTGTGGTACAAAAGAGCCAAGCCTTTCGTAAAAGTGCATGAGAACTTCACAGCTAATTCAGCCTTATGCTGACGGCTTCACTTTGGTGGTTTGTTTGCCCTGACTCAAGGAATGATTGAACAAATCTGAGCAATACTGCTTGCAAAGAAGCGCTTTCCGCCACATATTGAGCATGAGACAGTGATTGTGGATGCAAAAAACCATGAGCGAGATTTAGAGGAAACAGGAGCACAGGCTCACGGAACATCTCATCGCAGCATTCACAAGACCACTTGTCGTCACCTTCGCCTTGGAGCCAAAATGTCGGGCGGTGTTCGTTCGAGGGACGTCATTGGACACTCGGACGTGGACAAGCCATGTTTCTTCTGCCTAAACGTGCCCATCAATGTTTCCATGTCGGTCCCTCCCCCACTTCCACCGCCGACACTAGCCTGGTAGGTCGGGTCCGGGCAATTTTCAAGTCTGCCAGAGTCCAGACCCCTCGCCGTTTTCAACGACCCCGTTTTACTGCCTTCGGATTCTTTCCCGGTTTTTGAAGCTGGAGCCGACGATTTGGAGACCGATGACGGTGGCTTGACTGACTTGGCAGCCGACGGTATTTTCTTGCCATCAGTGCTCATAGCTGGCGGCTGTTTGACCAGTCCAGGACTCATTGCTGTCCGTGGGCTATCTGAAGTCGTCCTGTTTTCAGATCCCCCCAGTCGGCGCTGCGTTTTTTCTTTCGGATCGTGATCCTTCGATGGAATTTTCACGCCCTGAGCCTCATTGCTAGCATGAGGGTGATCGGAGAGGCCAACGCCGGTTGTGCCGGGCTCTCGCGCTTGCGAACTGATCGTTCCGACGTTTTGCCCAGATGCTAAAACAGTCAAGAGATGTTCACTTGGTGCCTCTCTGAAAGCACTGCAATATATCTTGGGCAATCATAGAAACTTACATTTAGGTCCGCGGGTTTCCTTGGACTCCTTCCCCTTGCGCGAAGTCGGCGCATTTTGACCAGCTGCAAGTACAATTGATCACCTGAAGTCGGCTAGAACTATTTGCCTAAGAACAAACGTTCAATCATAGAGTTGCTAATCTTACCTTTGATATTCGGTGATCGTAATGGCAAGTTGCCTTGCTGCTCGGGTTTTTGAGATTGCTGCTTGCGCCGAGCCTTTCGTCGTCGCAACATCACGAGTACGATGATGGCCAGAATCACGATGACCGCAATGACGGCGACGCATACTATCACGATAATCAGCTGCGTCGTTTCGTCTCCGGAGCCACCAGTCACTGCTGAATCAGCCTTGCCACGCGGATCCTTTGTGCTGCTCTGGGAGTCGTTCATTTTTCTAGTGTCGAAACCACGCGACAATAATTCAAGGCAGCCTAAAACAGTGACAGACTACCACAGCCGAAGCACACTCTCGAATAGGATCTTTTAGGGTGGAAGTGTAAAGTATTTTCAAACATCACACTTCCTTCCAAAAAGATTCGTTCTCTAGAACTTTCCCAGCCATTATCTCACCTATTACAAATGAGACCGAAGACGCCAGTACATGAGCACCTAGCCTGACACCCCCTGGTTCACGGCTTGTGGGTTAGGCGTCTGCTGTTAAACACTTCCTGTACTGATCGATTCTGCGGTGCAATTAAGCCAAGATCACTCTCCCATCAGCCATCACAGGTGTGATAATTACGTGTAGCCAGCGCCCCTAGCGGTTGGGAGTAATCGATACGCTCCCCTGGCTGGGACGTCAACCTCTTCGGTTGATGTTTCTAGAGCAGGTATAGTCGCGAGACTTGCCTACCTCCAGTCGGAGTTTTTTGCTTAGAGACTTCGGTCTCGACTATCTCCCGCCGCCTGGGTGCGCTGGTTACATACTCAACAGGCTTCATGATCGAATACCCTCTACCTGATCAATTTGTTATTACTTTCAGCGACTTCTCAGGACAGCATCACCGGGCCCTCGCATGGTGGTGCTCTCTACTCGGAGTGCTCGATGGTGATAGCGAAACTATACCAGACAAATCGACTACTGCCTGTGAGCTCGTACATATCAGTCAATTAACAACTCCAGTCAGCGGTATTGGCTGCTTACCAGTCATCTACAGTGCCTACAGTACGTGTCGTTACTTCTCGGCGGCTGCAACACCTGTGATGGATAATGGGAGAGTGATCTTGGCTTAATTGCGCCG
This sequence comes from Mesodorylaimus sp. YZB2_4, assembly GCA_030248295.1. Classification (NCBI taxonomy): domain Eukaryota; kingdom Metazoa; phylum Nematoda; class Enoplea; order Dorylaimida; family Dorylaimidae; genus Mesodorylaimus; species Mesodorylaimus sp. YZB2_4. The sequence goes on along the minus strand of JASANH010000838.1, from coordinate 29,384 downwards.
CAGAATCGATCAGTACAGGACGTTTTTAATGGCAGACGCCAAACCTACAAGCCCTGGACCGGCGGGTGTCAGGCCAGGTGCTCATGTACTGGCGTCTTCGGCGTGCAGCCGGGTGATTTCCTGTACTCGTAAGATGTGTCCGTTCTCCCACGCTCACTGAATACCAACACACGCTTGGTGATGCGTTAAAGCATGAAGATGAAATGAACGACACGCTGTAAGCGCTGGCGTTCCTTTTAATAGGGATGAAGCTCAATTCGAGCAGAATTTCTTGACTAGCGCGACGTGAGCTAACGACCATCGTGCCGTATAATCGGTGCAGTGTCAGCATTGCGTCCGAAATCAGGGGAAAAAATTAAACTACCTGGACAAAGGACACTTATGTGCTTGGCTGAGCACATTCCAGAGTGCTCAGCCCGGCCGTCTTGCAGGGTCCAAGCCACTCTGCTAAGTATATCCGCGCATACCATGTGCAATAAGCTAATTATGTCTACAAAGAAAGCGAATGAGAAGTTTAAATTAAACTAGCGTTATTTTTCGATATTGCAGCACTTGTCCCCGCTCTCTTTGATCAGTTGATCAACGAATTTGCCTCCAAAATCCAGTCGGCCTATCCCTCTCGGAATGCTGCACAGTATGCATTAAAATTTTTTTTGTGCCACGTGTGTGTTTCGGCATGTGTGGGGATGCTTTTTTCGACGAGTGCTCCCGCCCAGCTTGAGGATTCAATCTGCGAATTCACATGCAAATGTTCTGAACGATTTGTACTGCATATTTAAATGCCACGAAACATATCACATTTCTCTGCATGAAGAATTTTGAAATTAAAAATACTTCAGCTTGGGCTGCACGGCATGCACAGCAGCATGACCCCATGCTTTATCGCATTGTTTTATTTACTGTAGTTGACAAAGGAAGACCTGGATATCACGATCACTAGAAGCAAATAGTGCGCTGTCTTTCTTGCTTCCAGAACACAGCTTAACATCATCGACGCCGCGACATCGTGTTTGGACTCGCTCGTTTCGGGGTGCATACCCTTGTGCGCGTTTTCGGGAATTTCTTTGACAGCAGTTGCGCAGTGAGCTTTGACTTCGTCGATGGTGATCTCTTGCTTGTTGTAATGGACTTCGGCATACTCGGCGGTGAACGCATCGATGCGAACACACCACTCCGCGACAGATCCGATGGCTTCGCGAGTGCGCTCTTGACGCTTCGGCCTTCCTGCAAACTTGGTTCACGAAACGATGGTTTGTGACTTTTGGTATGGTGAATAGGAAATTCTGTATCAGAACCTCGCTCAGTGTCGTACGAGCTGCCGACATTAATAGTGCTTCGTGCATCTACATCTCGCGTTCGACCGCTTCTGCGACTGTTTGAGCTCCTCTGGCGTCCAATGACCGAACTTTCCTTGCGATGTTGTACGTAACAGCAGACGCATACGCAAATAAGCGTCGATAAGACTAATCCCCCGCTCGCCAGTCCCAATAGCAACCACGGCAACCAAACGACAGTTTTATCTTTTTGTTTTGGCCCACTTGCGAGAGGAATCGCTCCCCAAGGTGTCGACTCGGATGCAGATGCTGCTGGAGGCGAATCCGAAGTTGCTGTTGGGGATGCCACAGTTGCGATATTCACGGAAGGGGTCATCGTTAGGCCAGATGTATTACTTGACCGTGGGGTCGTTGTCGCATTGACTATCGCAGTTCCGGGCTGCGCCGACTCGCACACATATGCATACCGTTGCAACTTTTGTTGCTCGAAGATAGCAGATGCTCGAATGTTGCAAATAACGTCGGACCAAAGAGGTCTTGACATCTCTTCCTTCCATTCGGCCAGCACGCATCGTTCCAGGTTCTTCTCCTCTGCCGCCTGGCTGAACTCCTCGTTGTTAGGTTCGGACACGTTCCAGGGCGGCGAAGACGACGGGAATGAAGACTCCAAGGTTGAGTTGTCCTTCGTCCACCACCATTTCGCTTTGTCGGCCCACAACGCTTTATCCGTCGATTCTTCTTCGCTTGTCGGCGATATTCTTCGCAGTCCAACCCAGGTCACCCAGTCTGTCCAATTTGTGGCATTCCTGATGGCAGCGATTAGAAGCTTTTCTTTTTGCTCGCTCTCCAACTTTGGCAAATGCCATTTTCCTTGGCCCAAGACTCGACACGCGTTTTCGGCTTCTTTGAATTGGATCGACGTTTTATTTGTGCCCGGAATGACGTAGAAACAGTATCGAACTGATGAATCATTGTTTCCCTGTCCAGGGCATATCATGGATCCGTAGCAGACCAAGAACCAATGCGTGAACACAGCCGGAAGGAATAATGCCACTGCTGAGCTCGCAAAAAAGTACGCTGCCATCATCGACGAGCGCTATAAGCGAAGTGACGATCTCATGTTTGGGTTGCCAGGCAATGCATACTAGGCGCGTGGCCGCGTGCGTGCGTGCGGGCGTGCGTGCGTGGCGTGAGCGCGTGGCGGTCGGTCACTTGATCACGCGGCCACGCCACGCGCCGCGTCGAAGTATGCCACTCGAAAAAGTTTGGCTCGCATGAACGCTAAGCGTGCACGCGGCGCGTGGCGTGCGGACCAAAATTAACTTTTATTGGATCACTCACGCACGCGCGTGAAGCCTTGAATCTCACTTGATTTTTCAGTAGTAAAAAGGAAAAAGTTCAGAAAGAGGTTACATTAATTTAAAAAATACGACAGTTTAGTCAAATTTGTTAAAACCGCATCATGGATTACTTTTGAATGATTTTTTTAAGACATGGTTTCTGGAAGGGTCGACCTAGATTTTGCCGAGTAAAAATTTTGACCCCGTGATTTTTTGTGCGCAGTAGTAAGTACTCCATGAGTGTATTGTAATGAAAAAGTCAACAAAATGTTTCACCGCCTAGCGTTCGACTGGGGGGGGGGGGTGATTTTTCGGGGTCGGGGTCGTGTCGGGGCGTGCATGGCTAAAAAGGGTTTACGTTTACTACGCACTGACCTCCGTCGCTAGAAACTTCTGTTCGACCATTTCCGCTGTTTTATCCTGACCTGTTCCTGAACCTACCTGATACAGTGCCACCACTCAGATGTTTAATGGCCACCTAAGAAGCCTACTGCGAGTTGAAACACACCACTCAACGTACGCAACCATCCAAAGCGCTCCAACGGACGACCAAAACAAGGTCGTAAATTTGGAACGGTACACAATGGTCGGCGGACATCAGGTGGACAACACCCGGGTCGAGTGGCGGATACGGGGGCCGCCCGTATCCGCCACACAGGCCACCACTAATCCGTCGCTAATCCGTTTGCTTTCGCCAAATTCGAATCGTCAACGGGCGGGAAGAATAGCTTACTGTGCCTGACTGGCATGTTCACAACGCCGCTGCCATCCCGTCACCGTGACCCAATTACACTTGCAAGAGTTTTCTGCCGACATACTGGATGCATAGACTGGGCAATGGCTTGATGAGAGGGGCACGAGACAGTGCATGAAGTGTACAAAGTCCTGAAAATTCGATCTACTGGCTGTGCTGGCTAGTAGCGGCATGGGCATTTCAGCGAAACTAGAAACCCTGCATTTCAGTCCGAACATTACTCCTCCACAGAAACCCGCTACGGTCACATTCAAACGCATCCATCGTAGCACAACACGAGTTGTCACGAGCATCACACGGTCGGCTCACTTCTTGTTGTCTTCGAACGACTTTTTCAGCATGGCCTCACGCTCGCGATCGTCGACCGTCATGGTGGCCATGGGCACGGCTTGCGTCGCTTGGAAGTGCTCGCCCTTCGGTTCCCAGTCGAGCGGGCTCTCCGACGTGTAGCCTTTGCGTTGCTGGCACGTCTGCCATGCGCGTTTGATCAGATCGTAGTTGCGCTCGTCGGCGTACTGCAGCGTTATGGTATGGTCGTAGGCCTCTTGGTACTCGCGCGGGCAGCCTTCCAGCAGGATCTTTCCTCGCTGCGCCAACGACGCCTCCTTCGACTCGCCGATCTTGGCCATCATTTCCTTTTGCGACGTGCCTCGCTAAAATGACAACAAACAATTAGACTCCGAGCAAAACCCGACACGCAACGACTTACGGTGAACTGCAGACTGTCCCAGGGAAGCTTGCCGACCGAGACGTCGACGATCATGAACAGCCAGGACCACAGGTCGTCGCGGCGGGACAGCTCTTCCTCCTTGTGGCAGGCGGGCGATGCGAAGCGCACTGTTCCTCGGAAGCCCAATCGATCACGCGGTCGTCGATGCCTTGCCTTGCCTTGTCGTCGGGCCTGGTGTACTTGCGGCACATCCCGAAGTCGAGCATGTAGATGCGATGCGTGTCCAGTTCGCGACCCACGGCGAAGTTGGCCGGCTTCAGGTCCCGGTGCAGATACCTAAAGCAGAACAGGTCTGTTAGAGGAAGTTGTACTTGAGAAAGAGGATCAACTTACCCGATCTTGTGCAACTCTTGAATGGACTCCAACGTCTCGATGCCGACGAAGAGGGACGTGCACAGACTGAATTGTTTCGAGCGTCCTTGACCGTGACCGACGGCTTTTTTCAGGTCGTCCAACGATTTGCCGATTAGCGACATGATCAGGAACCGGAACCGATCGGTCTGCCCCACCGTGATGTAGCGGCCGAAGTGTGGTGTGTTTTTTTTTTTTGGGTCTCTGCTTGTGGGCCTCAATTGCTGGCGTTGGCGTTGATGTCTCGCAGGGCGCGCAGCACGTCTCGTTTCATGGCCAGCAGCTTCATGTAGTCGGGGATGTCCTTGGCTTCGACCTCAACAGAAGCGGCACAGTCAGGAGCGTTGAGCACGGATGGGGTGGGGCGGGGAGACCTGGGAGCGAGCATACTTTCAAGGCGTAGTGCTGGTTCAGGTGTTCTCCCTCGACGATGCCTTTGACTTCGTAGACTGCGCCGAACCCGCCTTCGCCCAACACGCGGACGTTCTCCCATCGACCGTTCAACACCTCGCCCACGGCGATGAACTTCTTCTCGTCTTGCACCTTCTTCGTTCCCATTGCGACTCTCGACCAACGCACGAACTTAACCACCGACCGATCTCGACGAAACCACGCGCACGGAATGACTCTGGTGTTTGTCCTACTTTGCATTATCATAACTTTACACTGCCGTCAGGCTGTCATAACTTCGCCTCTGGTCAGCTGAGCTTGCAATTGCAAGGAGTGAATTGCATTGGTCCTGTTATCAATAAAGAGAAAAAGAGCGACACTATATCTGAAAAATGAGAGGTTTACGTTTAGTACAAACTGATCTCCGCAGCCAGAGTCTCGCCGACATCTCCGCGACGATCACTTCCGCTGACATCTCTTCGCCTGACCCAAATAGTCCTGCAAGAGTTCGGTTGCTCACACTATAGACCTCACTGATTCATATTGGTCAAAGGCTTGATGGGAGATAGTTTACCCAGTGTACAACGTCCTAGCAACTCGACGACAGCCGGTGCCATCTAGTGTGAATGGCATGACAGCGAAATTAGAGGCAAACGCTCGCGATATCATCGTGACGGCCAGCGTGCGCACAAGAACTACATTTTTTGCTCCACTTAATTTTACGTCATCATCAAAGACACCGCAAAACCGAACCAAGCATACGAGATAGCCAATGGGAATAGCACGAAATTTCACGCATGATCAACCTCGATCACATCAACTGGTCCCTTCGTCATTTGATCGGTTTCCGGCGCGACCTGTGCGACCGCCGCCAAGCGGACTGCTTCGACGTTTTCGAAGAGGATACGTTCGCTGGGGTTGTTGTACAAACGAAGGATTTGCCTCTTCTCTTTCTCTTGCCACATTCGTTCCGGCTTCCGCGTGAGAAAGGAATAAGGTAATTGCATGTATCTGGGGACTCCTCGAGGGATGATGAAGTTCTCATTCACTTACCGAGTTGGCGTCGGCCACCGCTTTCATGACCACAGTGACGCGGTCTCGTTTGCTGAACGGTTTTTCGTCGGGCCTGGGCTTGAAGACGACTTTGATGTAGGTGCTGCCGTACGGGTCCACCATTCCGTACGTGCGATTGGGCATGACGCTGTAGAAACGAGTCGTCTTGACCTTGTACGATTTGCGACGGTCGCTGCGATTCACGACGCGAATCTTAGCACGCTCGTTGGCCTTCAGCATCAAGCGATCCGACGGTTCCATCGAGACCATGTGCATCCAGTTGCTCGATATCGAGCGCTGAGACGATTCAGATTTCGAAAAGTTGTTAGGCATTTTCCTTCGATGCGCACGGTTCAGAGAAGATAAGAAGCACAAGAAAAAACAACCGCACGAGACGCGGCTGGGCAAACCATATACACCTCTGTGCTGATTGTACAACCAGGTTTGCGATTGAGGTGACATGGTCGCAATTTTTACTTGTAACGCCAAAAATTTTATTTTCCTTACTGGCCATCATGGACGGGTCAATCTCGCGCAATAGGCCCTGCACCCGTGCTATGGGTGTTGTTTGCGAGAGTGCGACAGCTCTTCTTCGCTCTCGTGCCGGCGTGTTCGGGCTGATCTCACAAGCGAGCTGTCCAAGGTTTTCAATAGCCCCAGCCTAGTAGAAAGGCGTATTCCTGCAGAGTATCGATCACTAAGACCCCGATTCCTCAACAAACCCCTCAGGCGTGTTTTCCGCGCCTCCCAAGGGTGCGTGCAACTGCTCTGTGCAATGATACACTTGCCTGGCTGCTGGTCGAATGCACCCGGTCCTAAGATGCCTACGCTGGCGAACAGTTCCACCGTCGATGGCGCAGTAAAGACTCAGTCAACACCAGAGGATCCTTTACGAATCACAACAATGCCCGATGATGTCTCAACAGTCCTGGATCTTACCCACAGACAAATCCGCACACAAACCAAGTACCTGGCCCCGAGTCAACTCCTGAACTTTTCCAGTATGAATCGAAGGAAACGACGACCGCAGAGGCTAATCGAGAGTATGCTAATCGAAGTTCCTGTCCAGCACCTGGCTTACCCCACAGTTCTGCCAAAGGAGTGGACAACACAAGGGGTGGGGCTCCCCACAAATTCGGAACGAAACAGATGGAAAGGAATCGAATGAAAACGAGCAAGAGAGAGCACTAATCTCACCCAGCAGCCTGTTCTTATACTGCCCTGGCTACTCCTCATCGAGCCAACTGCTCGAGCCACATCCCCAAGACTTACAGGCGCCCCCGAGCGGCAATGGTCACAACACCCGTTCCCAGAAGAGCTCTGCTCGTGGGCATTAAACGAAAACATCATCCTCATGTTTAAGCAGACCAAGTGCTATCCTACAATACTTGCAAGTTGCATCGACCTCTGGGCAGACCGAAATCTTACTTCTGCTGTATAGTACTTTGTAGAGCATAGAAAAGTGTATACTGCGTGTAAGTCCATCCATGTATTTGTTTTCTTTAATCCCCAGTATGAGTTAAAATCGATTTGCTCACTTCTCAGCTTTTCCTTCCAGTAGTCTTGCATTGGCTTCGTGGCCTTACTTACCTTTTTCCGTCATATATTCGTAGAGCAGCTTTGTCTTAACGCACTTTGTTGAATACGTCTTTTCGTCTGAACTTATTCTGCCATCTTCATTCAAAGAGAAATTAGAAGCTATTACAGCCCTGCGTACATCCTAATAAAATTGTGGAACTTCGATATTTCCTAGGCCCCTCAGCTTGGCATGTGAAACCTTTCCAAACAAATAATCGAAAGCTGAATGCCTTCTGTTATGCCAATAATATACGCATTAAAAGCATCAGCCTGAAAGAGAATTACATATTACTATACATACATATTAGAGGGATACTCAAAAAAGAGTATAGTAGCTAGCCTTCACTTATGTACTACTGTATTTCACAGCCACAAGACACACTGACCACATCGATGTTAACCAAGACAGATCTGCTGCTCAAGGGCGTCGGTGCTGGCTTTACACTTTGTACCGCACAGTTGCGGACTCGTTCTCTCTCATGCTCGGTGGCTTTGCTCGTTGTTTCAAGTACAGTTTGTCATCTTTGTCAGTCACACGGGTACCCTGAGAACACGCCAGCATTGATTAACAGCCAAGGAATCACGATCGGGTCACGGATCTTGGTTCAGGCTTCGCTCTCGGTGCCTTCGCTGCCGGACGCCTCGCTGCCAGATTCGGTCTCGGCCTCGCTCTCCTCGCTCTTCGCCTCGGATTCTTCCTTCTCCGACTCTTCTTTCTTCTTCTTCGGCTCCTTCTTGCCGCCTTCGGCCGCTTTCTCCAACTTGAGCACTTGACGAACCGCGTCCGACGCCCCCGGCGACTTCCAGAAGTGCTCTGGTTTCTGAAAAGACGGTTTCCATGGAAAAGGAGGTTGCCATTGGTGTTAGGGTGGCGGATGGAAGTTCCTATCGAAGACGGTGTCCCAGCAGCTCCCACCCTTCCGAACCTAACCAGACAGCAATGATACTTACCATGGAGCTGTCCGACATGGCCGCCACCATCACTGTGACTCGATCGGCATCGGTGAACGGCTTCTCGGACGGCGTGGGCTTAAAGTTGATCTTGAACTTGTCACTGCCTCCCGCCTTGACCACGCCGAACGCCTTGGTCGGTTTGACGCTGGCAGGACGGGTCGTCTTGAGCTTGTACGTCAACGTGCGGGACCCCGTGTTCTCCACCGTCACCTCGACGCCTTGGCCCTCCTTCAAGGCCAACGTTTCCGGACTGATCTTGACTTCCTTGGCGACGCTCATTCTCACCGATCGATGCGCGTACACGACCACTCGAACCAGACACGACTGCTCTCCAACAACGGCGCGTAGAGGAATGAGGCCTGACGATGAGGGTGGATGGGCCGCTCTTTAGTGATGCACGTTACACTGCTTTACATCCTTGCCTCCTTTTCCATAGCTTATGCAGTACGCACTGTACTCGTACCGTACAGTACGCGGTGCATCATTTTTACAACCTGCAATCATAGTTGCATCACCAGGTATAACAAAAGTGTGCGGATATAATTGCCATGGCCTGGTATCTGGCTAAACGATTGCAGGCTGCAGTCGCAAATGAGACCTCTGATCAGGCACATACATAGTCGTCTATTATGACGGCCCAGCTGAATCAATAACCAGCATAAAACGGCGTACAGTACTAAAAAATTTGAGTTGTGACTCCCTCATTTTTTTAGCAGGTATGGTATCCCATGTACACGCATGCAGTATATATTTTATTTTTGGCTATGCTGCCCAGTTTTCCCACAGGACCTAAGCTGCCTTTTGTCTGCAGGTTTAGGGCCAGTGTAACCAAGCATGGCAAGCGCAGCAGAGAACGCGCCAGATTACACCAGTCAGCGGTGATGAGCGAGGCTATGGGTCGACCAAACTCACGGCAGCTTCCTTCACCTCCGCAAAACAGCAATTACATATTTATTGTATATAAGCACTAACGTGGTCAGGCTACGAACTTTTTGAACTCCCCTCATATCAGAGACGAGGGCACGCTAAATAAGCAAGCCAAGTATATAATCCAGTAAGAGTATTCGTAGGCCCAATAGAATCTGCTGGCATGCAAATGGTCAATGTCGCTGGCATTTACCATTAGATTTTCATCTTCTGGCAATATGCCACAGCAACAATGCAAAAAACAAAAGCAAAGTGGAGCAGTGGCACCTTCCACTGCCACTTATACTTTCAGCCACCACAGCTAACTTATTGCAAAAATTTGTTCTGCAATACAAGACACGTTCTCGACGTGGTCCGTACTCCACTCCATCAAATGCATGACTAAATTCCAATTCTGATGACGTGTTGTAGCATGCCTGGCGTGCAATAATAGTCCGGCGGACTGTGTTGTACTGGAACCGTATGAAGCAATAGTCACCCGTGCATAAACTTCCTGATGAGCACTTGGACAATGAACTAATGCCCTCTTGGAGGTCCATAGCGCGTAACAGTGTCGGCTGTTCGATCTCTCCCCGACAGCACGTGACCTAAGATGGATTTAAATCAACGAGGAACATGTACTTGTGTATGAACCCACATATGTATTTAGAGTGCCTCTTCAACTGCGAACATGGGGCACCATCTACTGTAGGCATTCGTCATCGCTCCTACCAACGGCCTTTGAGTGTAGCTTAAACCCTCACCCTGTTAAACCACAGTGCTTGCGCCAGTGCCTGTATTTTGCAAATGGCTTACTGAAAATCCCGCATGATATTGAGGCATTCCTCGCACAAACATACCTTGGTTTCAAAAGCTCCAATAAATGATGATGGGCTGACAATACTGGGTGGCGGTGTAACATTACAATGACTTGTCTTGCAATAACAATCAATTTCGTTGAGGTCCCAAAAGCATAAATGGTCTCTCCTGGAGTTTTCCAAAAAGGTCAAATATCCTGTAGTATATGCTCGACGTCGCCACGCTGGATCAACGCCCAAGCTACGCCTGTATGAACAATAGGATTGACCAGGGTATTCGATACCTGAGTCCCAGCATTCAATTTTCCTGGACGATGGGGGAGGAAATTCCTCAAGCTGTAATCGACGATATTCACCAATATTATTTAACAGTCTGTTGCAAAAGTCATGGTCAGAGCAGAGGCACGTCCGGTATTGGTCATTAGGACCATCAAAACACGTCCTAGATCCATTTTTAGCCATCATGAAGTGCCACGTTGTCGCACAACCCTGAGCTCGATATGCAATACTTGGTACAACATTGTCCGAGGAAATTTTGACTTGAAAAAAGCACGAACCGCCAGAGGGGCACCGAATCGCCTTTACTTGATCGTTCACGACTGAGCACCCGTCTAAGCTTTGACAAAAGTCACTGATACAAGATAAACCCGTGGTGAATTTTGCTTGAACCAGACAAGCAAAGGCGAATAAGCGTGACGTTACTGTGAACAACAGCATGGTGGTAGCAGAGTAGCGTGGTCCTGGTCGTTAGCCTTACGATTAGTCAAGATGTTATCCGTGAGAAGGAAGGTGCACTAGACTGGAAAAGAGGCCAGTGGGCCGAAGTCTCGCTGCTCGATGTCTATCGATCTCGTTAGGCGAGAATGAGCCTTCGGTTTCCTCAAGCAGAACGAGAATAAGTTTGCGCTTTTTGCTTTTGTCAATTCTTCCCTTCCATTGACAGCAAATGAGACAACTGTGTACTGGCCGAGGCGAGAATGTATTTCCCGCCATTCAATTCGAAACTTTACGCTCGAATGAGCAAGGTTCTCCTAATTACGAGCTCACGGTTTCAGAATAGGTAGGGTAAACTCCGACAGCCGTCCCGCCTGAGAGCGAAACATAGCCACATCGTATGCACGTACAGTACTACACGGCAATCAAACCTGGAACCAGTACTCATATACGGTTGCCTCCAGGTGCTGCGCCTACCGTCGCCTAGGTCCACTGTGTCATGCCTGCGGTATAAAATTGAGCTTTTTTATACAAGCAGGTCAACAAGAGCAGCTGCATACGGAAAATATGACTGGTCCAATTCAAAATTAAAAAACACTGTCATTGTCCGATAGCAAAAGAAAACTGAACTAGGAAGCATGACCCAAGATATGATCAATGATCAGCGATTCACAAGCTCATAAAGTTTCGTCGAATTCCATCATTCAGGGCTTCCTGACTTGTTCTTGTAATTTCGGGACCAACGCTTTGGCTAATAATAAAAAATATGCATAAATCTTCCTGAAATGAGAGAACACAATCCGAAACAAAGTACCATGAAGAGTTCCACATGCACGTTTCCTTTTGATATAGACCGAATACACCAATTCATACTTTCGTCCAGAGTGCTGTGCCATTCTCAAGGAGTTGGCGTGAGAGTTGCGCGTTAGAGTCGGTCGTCAAATGACTTCTGTAGGTATGGAGGGAGGCCCGCAATCCGATTCTGTCCCACGATCAGAATGGATGGGATGCTCGATGCGTGATATGTGCTGCAGCCGGTTCTTATTAAGTCGACTTCCGAAGTCCGAGTTCCGAGTCGAAGTTTTACCGCATTAACAAACGCGGGTGCGCATTTGAGGATGAAGGAGAGCTTCAATACACGAAATGTTTCGCCAAGTAAAGTTTTGGCTGGTGCACGGAAGAACGCTTCAATGACTGGAGCCGGAATCTGAACAAAAAAAAGCTGATGTGGAAGCAGGGACCCGCAATAGTCCTGTGAATGTTATGATATTTCATCACTGATAGATCCCAATTCGCCATGAAGGGAAAATTCCGAGAACAAAAGCTTATGCGATGCTTAAAGCGATATAACATTAAAAGATTCAGACGCCGTGTGAGTAAGGTACCAGACATATAACGTTAGGTCATGTCGCCCCAGACATAACGAGCGACTGCGCTCTCACACTACCCACGACATTTACCCCACTTGATAATTATAATCTGACCAGCCAAAGACTGACTCTCCAGTCTGTCTAATCTAATTGATATCGGTCATAAGCCTCATCACTTACCTTTGCGTAACTCATCTTCATCATGGGCGGGCGCAAAACAAAGCCTTTAACGGATACGAAAAGCGATTTGTGTACTTCCTTGTCGATCGGGATAAACTTTTGTCGAATTCTCAGTCAGACTGTGTGGAAAAGGGCAAATAACATAAGCTACCATACGCTTTAAAAAATTTTTTCCCGCTTGCGCTTACAGTATGCTCACATTTGTATTGTCGTTACACCAAAATGTACATACGGCATATTAAAGACGCATTGGAGATAGTTATCTTTGACTGTAACAGCATGCTCACGTACCTCGTACTTCACACTAAATGGCAATTCTAAAAAAATCTGTTATCAGACAACAAAAACGTTAGCCCAGCAACCCTACTTTAACCAAGTGCAAGGCGAGACGAGGTTGGCTGTGCTCCCTTGGCGGGTACATGCTTGAGCGGGTTATACTTATCCAGACGTGATACTCGTATATCTACTGTACGTATATGTTGCGTTCTGGGCGAGGCTCACAATCGTACTCCCACACTCACCCACAGTGCATGCCTGTGATGTACCATACTCGGTGCATCGAGAAGTCATGGGGTCGACTCCCTGTGGGATTTTATTCTTCCTGTTTTTCACTAAAGGCTATTACCCACATGAATATACTTATTCGTATTTTGTAGTAAGTTCGAAAGTTTGTAGTTTTGGAATACGATTGCCTTCTATTACCTTGAACTTACTTGAGAAAGAGTAAGGGCTTGCTGCAGTAGGGTTGCATCTGTCGTGACAGCATGAGTACTGTATGTATGTCTAGCACCTACCCAGTGACACCAGAACAGGAAGTTCAGCCTCTGTGGAGTCAGCATGCTAATAGCTTTGGGCGTTCAACCTTCTGCAATAGAGCTAACGACCATCGGCCCATGCGTTGCCACCTCTCTATTGCCTGAATGAAGTGGCTGAGGTAGGAAACGCCCTGTTACACGTTTTACTACGTAGTGACAGTGTAGCGATTCTGTTTGATCACAATTACTTTTAAAAACTCCGCCGAGGGAGCCCAGCCAACCTCGTTTGTGTTGCTTTGTTTAGAGTAAGGTGGCTGGGCTAACCTTTTCGTTGGCTGAGAAGAAATTTTTTTAGAAATACCAGTGTTTTTTCGCACCCACATTTGGGCTAGGAATTTAGAATAGATAGAAGAAATTTGTCTTTAATCCCTCCTGAGCTGACGCTAATTTCGTACAAAGAAGGTTGCTACGTTATGCTGTGTCACTGCAGCCTACTGCGCATAGGTTCCAAACTTGCTAAACAGGCAACTACCGTGCCTGTTGATATCTGTTTGCTGTAAATTGACACTTCATTAGGTATCTTCGTGCGCCTTCAGACGCACGACTACCACAGACATCCGCGTGTTCGTGAAGAGCGCAGTGGAGCAAGCAAAGATAACTTTACAAAAATCTCCTGAAACCAATGAGGGGACAAAATGTGTCAGCCCTCTCACATCAACTAGGAGGCTTCTTCGCAGTAACCCCACAGATCAACCTCTTCATAGGCCTTGAAAACCACATCCATCTCTGTGCCCATTGCAAAATGAGATTTGCAATCGATGCAACTCTTTTGTTCTATAATCCGATAATCCTAAAAATCAATATCCTCCAATGTGAAAATTCTCTTCTAATTTCTCTCTGCAGTACTTTTACGTGGCCTTGCCCATCCTCCTTCCGATCAGTTTATTGTACTGTACATCAATGTGGTTGTAATGTGTTCAATCCTACACAGATGCAATTATCGACACTTATACCCTCCTCCGCAGTTTAGACAAAAATACGTACTGTAAATCACTTTAATTTCGCGGTACCCAATTTTTGCGGTTCTGGACTTCTGCAAAATTTCAGGTAGGTCGAGACTGTTGTCAGTAGTACTGTTCAAGATGCTCGTCAGTGCATCACTGTATTGATAATGTGACTCATGTCCGCACTCTTTGATGAGGTGGTTTCAAACGTACGTGGAAACTGATCCGGGTTGAAGGTTAACTTATGTTATGAGCAGGTGGTTGAAAACATGGTAAAACTGAAGCTATGCTTTATCTGAAAATCCAGGTTTTCTACAAAAAAGTTTCGCGGAAGGAAAATTTTCGCGGTCTAGGCCATCCGCGAAAACCGCGAAATTAAAGTGACTTACAGTATTTATAACACGGGGAAACTCAGGGAAAAGGAAATTTTTGGGAAAACTTAATGGTTCCACGGTATTTGGGTGCCCTGTCCTGCGCGAGGCTCAGAAACCCCGTTCGAACATACCCGACGCATAAAGGCTCTCGTAGCAGATCAGTCTGCAACTGGAGATAGTTTTGCAGTCTCGCTCGTGAAATCGAACTGCCATATTTTGTGTTTACAGGAGCATTTTCAACATCGATATTTTGAAAATCCTTGTTGAAAATGCTTTTTAATTTGTCCCAAAAAACATCTACCAGTAACCGCATTGACTTTCTAATGAAAAATAATATGCAACTAGTAAGAAAGGCAGTTTTTGATTTTATCTTTTTGAGTTGTCATGGTTCTGAAAAATGACGTAACATCCCCCCCCCCGCGTGATAATCCACCAAGCATTTCATTTGAGTACTTATTTGCTTCACGCATTTCATTCCTCGCTTCGAGTTGCAAGTCGCGAAGCACCCTTCAATCATCAAACCTTGCACGTTGAAGAAGCTCATTGCGCATTGCGAAGCTCATTTGAGTATTTGCAAAATATTTCACAGAAATCTTAACAGAAGCGTTTGTCCGAGAACTTGTTACACACCTGTACAGGGCCATGCTGGAGCCCTGTGCAGGGACATTTGAAGTCTGAATTTAGGCGGGAATATCTTACGAATGGTAAGACCTGGGATAAACTTGAAAAACGCGTTCGAAAGCTCATCATCTTGCGGTCATTTTAATATACTTAAAATCCTTCTAAGGCCACGGGTGAGGGACATATGGGCCATACCGCCCAAATACACATTTTTATGTGTATTTTCGTAGGGAGGGGGTCATTGCCAGGAAAATTTGCGAACCGTGGAAATTCCAGGGCTTGAATGGATTAGCGCGACTGTGCTCTCATTAATATGTGCCAGTTCATGCGAAAATACAGCAAAAACATGGAGTTCGAGGGCACGTCGAATAAAAGGCCTGAACAGCCTCTACAGTAATCGTAAGGTGACACAAGCAGCATAGACGGAAGCAACAGAAGCAGCATAGCGTATCAACAAGACGCAAGAAGTAATCCATAAAACCCCGCGGGGTATACCGATCCAAGTTCCCCATGATCTTGGTGGCCTCACCATTGGCCGGTTGGTCGTTGGTGATATCAGCGAGTTTTTCAAGGATCCAAGGTTGGAGTCAGGAACACTAAAAATGTCGTTTGCGCCTTATCTCGTCCAGGGTGTGAAGATTCAGCAAATCATGAACCAGACGACTGAAATTAGCCAAAAGGGGGAAACGATCGGTGAAAGGGGCTTGTAAAATGACAGTACCATACCTAGACGATCCAGGATGTTGGAATCATTTTAAAATATGCCTGGCGATAAGAGTCAGTTCAGAATGAGCAGGGATCAAATCGATTTGCTGAAGCCAAGGCCCCACATCAAGCCCCAGCATTGGGCTCGATACGCGTGAAGTTGATACACAATTTTGGTTGCCTCCTAGTAGGCGGGAAATCCAGGCTGGATTGCCCTCAAAAGGGACCCTACATTTCGTTGGTGCCCCCCCCCCCCCCCCCCTCGTGGTCTGGGAATCTCGGAGATGTCCAAGTGGTGTGTGGAGCGCAGCGGATGTAAGGTGCAACCGCTCGATCTTACATTTTACTTGGCACAACAGCAAAGGTTCAGACAGAGGCTAGGTGGTAGTGGGAACAAGTGTGAGTCACAGGTAGATGGGATACGCCTAACATCCACTGCGCTTCACGCAGCAACGGAAATGGGCAGTCTTTCCGACAAATGGGCTCACGATTAACGTTAGCTCAAGTGAGGGAAATTTTTCAATGCGAAACACGCTACGCAGACTATGTAATGAGGCAAGAGAGAAATGTTGACAGAATAAAGTAAATTAGCAATATCCAGTATACCCACTCTGAAACAGAACATTTTGAGCATGTCTGAGCATGTAACATCATACAGTTGAGATCTGCTTGGACTCGAAGCTTTATGGGAAGCACGTCACAAATCCGGTGATGCGAATCGTCGATTTCTCACTGCCCTTCAAGACTCACGTTCAGTATTGGTGCAAGTACAGTACTTTGCTAGTGGTGCTGTTCTTGGAAACGACCGTCAAAATCTAGTCGGGTACTCACTCGCTGGTACTGAATATTCGGTCGCGATAAAAATATATCCGGATAATTGTTTACTTTGCTTGCACTCCCTCAACAGCACTTTATCATTATCACTTATCGTGAAGCGCAAATGCGAAAAAGCTGACACAAAATGAATTTACTCTTGCGTTTTGCTCATACCAAAATGACTGCCACTGATCGCTAAATGGCAAGTTTTAATCTTGGTGAAGACGAATTGGTAGTCCGCTAAGAACTATTTCTGGTATGCTCCCGAAGGAATTCTTTCAGCGTCATCGAACTCCAACACAACTGGTAGGTTTGACGAAGGAACAATTGAATATGATTCTGGAGAATATTGGATCAATAGTCAAAGGCCATTTCAAGGCGTATACAGCACTTGCAAGTACTGGTATGCTTGGCATCAAAGTGGTCGCTATGTTGCATCGCTGTCTCGTGAAAGGCTCATTCTAAAGACTCGATTTGGTTTTTCCGAAGGGACTCTAATCGTGGGGGTGGGAGTGTCAGGGACTCCTCCACAAATATCCTTGGTCGCGCCCCTTTTTATTTTTGCTTGAAATAGCCAACCCAGTTTTGTACACACTGTGGTTGCCGTATTTTCGGAGCATCATCTTGAAAGTGATGTTGACCAGTTCGACGCGCGTGCATAAGTACATGGCGTTGTGGTGTACCCCTTCTGAAGAATTTCCACGCGTGGGACATGTTTACCAGAATATGTCTAAGCCAGTGGACGGCTACTTCCACTCACAAACACGGCAAGCCTTTTATGGGCAGCATCACGTTTATGTAAGTTAACGTTCCATTGCTAAGCAGCCTCGTAATATTCAAACCTGTTTCTTCTTTGCTCCCTCACATTTCTGTTTATATAAATCTATCGTCGATTTCTTATTTCTTTCCACATTGGGCTGTTGCTACGAAAAGGACAATGCAGTCACAGGCACCTATGATTCTTATTTTGAGCTGCGTACTGATGGCTCAGGTAATACATGCCTGAGAGGTTTATTACATGATTGCCCTCTTACAGGGTGCCTCTCCAACTAATCTTTAGATTTTTGGTGCCGCGAAGGCAAAGAAGAACCCAGGCTGTTTCCTCCCACTCGTGACTGGACCATGCAAAGCCTACTTTCGGCGGTTTGGTTACCAAAGGGGGAAATGCGTTCAGTTCATTTATGGCGGCTGTCAAGGAAATGCTAATAATTTTGTGACGAAAGAAACATGTGAGGCAAATTGTAAACATGCGAGGAAAGTTTTTAATGTAAATTAACATGTAGAGACTTCCTGCGCTTGACGTAGCCCGCGCTACGTTTACTTCGAGAATCAAACATAAATCTGACAGCTGGGATCGTTAATCTGACCTTGTGAAAGATGTCATTCAAAACCGTGTTCACCAGGGCGTGATCAGGACCGACCAATGTACCCCATGTAGCCGAGGTTATGCGTCTGTCACTCCCGCGATGGTGTTTGATTCGCGGCAGGGTAAACCATGTTTTGTGAAGTGCTGCTCTTCGTCCGCAAGTCGTCATTGTCACCAACGAAGTCATCACTTGGAAGGGGGTCTCTACAGTAGACTCGATTGGCTCACATGAAGTGCCAGAAATCCGCAGCAAATGTCGGTCGTGAGTCCTTTCGTGTATACTGAACTGTAATCGGTGATTGCTCTTCATACTGGGTACCAGTTCCAAGGGACGTCCCACAGGGGAGTGTACTCGGCCTCACACTCTTCGTGTTGTATATGAAGTCGTTATTACGGCGTTTTCGGACAGTTTCCCGAATTTCCTGCTCCAGGCGTGTGTGGATGATGTCTTTTCATTCCTGTGGCGTATATTATGGAAGCTCAGCATCTGGTACAAGCTGCTATCAACTTAATCTCAGACTGGATCGATTCTGTTGGGCTAATTTTCAACACTGCCAAATCGCAAGTGATTTTGTTTCGATATGGTCATTCTAAAATCGATCTGCTGCCAAATTTGCAATTGTGCGAGCAAGCTTTAACGTGGCACTTCGAGGTAACATATCTGGGTATTTTGTTCACGTCGGATATGAAATATAGTGAGCATTTATGTGGCATAGTGCGTCGATGCAATGCTATGATTGGAGCACTTACGATTAGGAGGAAATTAGGTAGACATGCACCGCCTCCTGTTTTTATGAAAGTTTATGATTAGTCTATAAGATCAATTACAGAATATATTTCCGTGGCATGGTATCCTCTTTTAAAGACTGATATTGATCAATTGGAACGTGCTCGTAGGTATGCGCTTAGACTAGTATTGAATGATTTTACCAGCTCTTATTCTGATGCCTTCAAAAAAGCTGGTTGGTCCACGCTTTTAATTTTAATCCATTTACGTTTTTCCTGTGTCTCTCCCTCCTTGAGTGCATGTATTTGCTTGGACGATGAGTAAAAAATGAGTGTGAGTTTGAGTCACCAACAAACTCCTCACTTGGACGGGAAGACTCTACAGTAGGCTCGATTGGCTTACATGAAGTGCCAGAAACCCGCAGCAAGTGTCGGCAGTGAGTCTTTTCGCGTATTCTGAATTTTTAACTGACCAACCCAGAAACTGCGAATAAATTACAGTTGACACCAGCAGTAGCACCGTTGTGTTTGGGGCCCCTCGTAAGGTCACTCCATCATCGTACCCACAACTCGAACATACTGCAAGGTCAGCCGCAAATGCAAAGATTTTCAATGATTCGAGCAACGATTCGCAAGAAAAGTTTGTACGGCATGTGTTACGTCTCGCGAGAAATAGAGTATGATCTTTCCTACCTCACAGTCTCAATCTGTTAGTGCCATATAAAACTATAAGAGCGAGCGGTTTCACCTATCATCGATTGCTCTCAATGCAAGCAAATGTAACGTTATGTATGCATGTATGTATGCAAGGACACGCTTTCCGACCTGACTTTTTCATTCATACAGATTTTGATAAGTGTTCGCCCGCTTTTGGTCCTGCTGATCGTGAACCCTACTTACCTGCTGCACTGAGGGTGCGGGATGCGGAATTGATTGAAGATTTGCGCCTGTTAGAAAAGAAGCACTTCAGTTTCAGACAATGTTCAGTCTGCTCACAACTCAACTCGGCCACAACTCATCGTCAGCTCACAACTTGTCAGCTAAAGCAGCAAACATTACAGTGCATACAATACTGCACGCGTGCGGACGTTCCATCATTCTGTTGCCTGTTTGTGGTGAAGCATGGCCGCTTTGGTGCGCCTCTCTCGCGTGGTCCTCCTCGCTAGCTGCTTTTGGTTCTCGCTAATGCTGGTGTGGAGTCAACGGTTTAAGTGCCAGGACGTCGACAAGAAACACGCGGTCGAGTATGAATCTGGAAAATGCCTGTACGCCCGCATGATAGGCAATCTTTCGAATCGGATAAAAGCGGCAATGGACGGGTGCGCCAATCTGACCAACGATGAACACGTCTGGATGATGGCAAAGCTCGACTCGGTGGCAAAGATCGATGCACTACTCGACGACTGGGACGTGCAGCAAGTCATCGTGCAATCGGCCAAGATGTGCGTCTTTTGGCTGGGTGTGATGCGAGACGAAGATGATGCCGCAAACTCGACCGATCTATCCAAGTGGCGATGGCTGTATGACAGCAGCACATTGCAAGAATCCCCTCCTCCACGTCAATGGTGGGACCCGTCGACCCTGACAACGGATGGATGCATGTTGGGCATCGGGAACTTGGTCGGTCCAGTCGAAGACAAGAATTACACGATCGAATGGAAAAATGTACCGTGCACTTTGGACGACAGCATGATGGAGAGGCTGAGAAAGTTCGAGGCCCTGCTGGTCTGCGAATCGGAGCGGCTCATCGAAGCTGGGATGTCGACCGCCAATCCTCTACTCGCCGGGCCGACTGGCCAGAAGAAGGAAGACGGTTTCGATTGGCGATGGGCTTTGCTCGGCGGCTGCGCGCTCGTCGGCGTCCTCGTATTCGCTCTGCTTCTCACGGTCTGCGTGGTGCGTCGTCGTCGCCAAAAGAAACTGAACGAACTGGCGATCAAGAAGAAAGCCCAACAACGCAAGCAGGCGGCACAAAAAGGCAAGCAGGCGGCCAAACAAGGCAAGCGAGCGGCACAAAAAGGGAAGCAGCTGGCCCCAAAGAAAGCATCCGTCGCAGCGGACAAGATGCTGCTCACATCACAAACGTGCATCGCTGACAAAGGAGCCAAGGTCAAGGCGAGCCCAAGTCCCAAGCCGAAACAGAGCGAACCAGCCAAGGCGGAAGAGAATCTAGAGGACATGAAGACTCTGAAGGCGACCCAAGTGCGGATGGCGAAAAAACAGCCTCCTTCGATAATGATCACGGACAATCAATCAGCCATCGACGCGGAAACGAAGCGATCCCTGGCCAAGTCACCCAATGTCAAGAGGCCCATGAACATGACGCTCTACACGTCCCACTGCCAGATCCCGTCGGCTCAAGATCGCGTGGGCTACATGCGCATGAACCCACACACTTTGCAGGCGCCTCGTCAGAACACGACCATCCTCAAGTCGACCGCAGAAAACTCGAACCCTTCGTCAGGCAGCGAACCAGCCGTTGGACTGAAGCACGACCCGACGATTGTGCCCAAGTCCCCCACACCTGAATCCCGTTTCCTTGGGTCCCAAACGCGCGCAACCAAACCAGGGGTTCCGCGGTCAAAAATGACTCAGGCAAATCGAACTGGTGATGTGGTCATGTGATGTGTGTTTTTTTTTTTTTTTTTGTAGTCTGCGAGGGGTTGAAGAGGGAGTGTCGTGTTTGCCGTCTGCTCGTTTCCATGTTCCATGATGCGCCTGACTGCATGTCTCACAGTTTGTAAAAAGTTTCCGTTACTTTTGTCCTTTGCAACTATGCCACGCAATCAATCAGCCATTCTGATCATGTGCCAACCGAACATTTCGTATGGCTAGACGGTTAGATAGGGGTGAACTATGGCAACGAGAGCCTGCCCATCAAGCAGGTATCTTTCTGTGTGACAGTTCGGCTGCTGGGAACCAACATTGTTCCCTTTCAGATCCTGGACTTGGTCAGAAGATTGTCAAAGAACGAGACTGGGCTCGTGTCTCGAATCGTCCGGACAAGCTGGAGAAAATGTTCGAGGCGTCGCTGGAGTGGATGAAGGAAAATCTGGACTAGCGACCTTTGAAGCAGGACGACTCCGAGAAACTCAGCTCGTTCTCGCAGGGCGTGCTGGCCGTGTTGCGGAACAGCGATCGACTGAGGAAGAGGCACGCCTGCAGCGACAAGATGATCATGACCAAGGGAGGCACGCAATTCCACGTCCACTCTCAAATCGTCCACGCCATTTCGCCAGCCTACGCGGCTTTTCTGCAGGAGGAGTCCGAAGTCACCGACATGAACATGGTCTACATGGACGAAATGGACGACGACGTGGTCGAGGAGCTCCTTCGATTCATCTATCGCCAGGACCCCAGCGACGACTTCTCCAAGGTGAGATGGCATGGATGATTCTGATAAGCCAGTCCTCATCAATGCCCTATTCCCAGCTGGCCCCGTTGGTGCACGTTTTGGCGTCCACCTACGAAGTGACCGACCTGATGCGCGTGTGCGAACGGGAGATGGCCGCCCAGCAAGTCTCGAGCGTCGACGCCGCCCTGCAAATGTTGGTCGAAGCCGAAGAGCACCGAATGACCGCCGCCAAGTCTGTCTGCTTCAGGTGCTTGTACAACAACTCCGAGGAGGCGCGCAGGAACGAGGAGTGGCGAAAAATGATCCACGAGGAGCCGCAGCTGCTCACTGAGATGATGTTGGAGTCGAAGCGTTTCCGTCGCATGAAGAAAGAGTGAAGCTGTCTGAGTGATCCTCGGTGCAGAGTGTTCTCGCTGACGTAGTGTTGTATCGTCCTTCGACAATGTCTACTTCCATAAAATTTCACAAGCTGTGCTTACAGACCTTGCAGATTGCATAAAAGCATAAGCGAAAGCACCTTAGTGATCGTACTGTCTGTACTTCATTCGGTCAGCTGGCTTAGAGTCGCAGTGTGAATGTGTATCCAAAAAGGTGAAGCTATAACCTATTTTCTTTGAGAATATGCACGCCCCCACGTTTTGCATGGTGCCGCGTGTACATTCCCAAAGAAAACAAATGATACAAGCATTCCCAAAGAAAACAGATGATACAGAGGGATCAGGTCCTGCGCATAAAAAAATGCGGGAAAATCATCCCAGGACGCTGGTGCAGGCACACAGACAGGATGCCCTAGTTGGAGGTTCTCATACATAGTGGAGACGTTAGAAGTGTAGTAAGCGTATTTGTTCTGTGGAGAAGATAGGGTATGTGGTTGCCTTGACTAGCCTCGCATAAAGCGTATCAGTTGCCTTCGTTGGCCACTCGGTACGCTCCTCTAGGTGAGGCTGAAACCCGTCGGCTTGATGTCTGGCACCTACGACTAGGTGACCTGCCTGGAGGGTTTTAGAGACCACTCGTTCCCCGCGGTATCTTCTCCAATGTAGGGCTATTACAGAGAGATACGCCGGGAGAGTCAGTCACCTCACGGCCTTGCTTATCATATCATAACTGCTAGCCATGACGAGGTCAGTTTAGGCCATGAATATTGTAAAACTTCTTTCCTACTCGCTGAAACTAGTGGGCTATCAGTACTCACACCTCTTCTTCAAGCTTTGGCGCATTTGGGACTGACCTACAATTGTGTACATCTTTGGCTGGATGCAATAAATCGGACAGTGCATGCCGTGTGCGAGTCAATCGTCTGCTGTTACGATCAGTGCAGTCCCGCTGTCTGCATTTTGTCAAGTTATGCGACATTTTTCTGTTCATTCACCAGAAGACACAGGCGAGAACTCGAGAGGCAGAGAAGGCACAGCCAGCTTACAACGGTCAGTCATCACCCACGATCACTTGCTCATCACACGTCAGGTGGGGCTTCTTCCAGCTGCGGCGGCGGCGACGGTCCACCTTCGGGCACTTCGGCTCCACCTTTCTTGGATTTCTTGCCTTTCTTGGATTTCTTGCCCTTCTTGGACTTCTTCGATCGCTTCGATTTCTTCTTCTTCTCGCCACCGCTCTCTCCTTCCGCCTCCGATCCACCCTTGGACTTCTTGCTGCGTTTCGACTTTTTCGACTTCTTCTTCCCTCCGCCACCTTCCGGCGCGCCTGGTTCCGCTCCCGCCTCGGCCTCTTTGCCCTTCTTCGACTTTTTGCTCTTCTTCTTGGACCGCTTCGACTTCTTTTTGCCCCCTTCTTCCGTCGCAGCGCCGCCCTTCTTGCTGCCTTTCTTCCCTTTTTTGGACTGAAAAGGAAGAATGCGGAATGCAGTCTGAACGTTACCGGATCAGACCCTTTCAGGACTTACCTTCTTTTTTTTCTTCGGCCCTCCTTCGTCGGCACCCTCCTCTTCTCCCTCCTTCGGTGCCTCTTGGGGCAGCGGCGCAGCTGGCGGTAGTGGCGTTGCGTCGGCGCCAAAGGGCGGTGGCAGTTCTTGCACTGGCGGTGGTGTAGCGAGCATGGGCGGGGGAGCGAGCACGGGTGGCTGCCCGGCGTCTTGCTGCTGCGGCACGACTGGCGGCGGTGGAGCAACTCGAGGTATCGGCGTCAGATTCAGACCCGAGTACTGATCGATCAGTTCGAAGGCTTATTGGCCGAACGGTAGGCCCGTAAACACGTAAGCGCACTTGGAAATGTATGAAACACGGAGGAAAAGAATTGTATTGGAGACCTCTAATCTTCAGCTGAATCAGCATTTAGCAATTTCTTGGAAAAACCCAATTGAAAAGCATGAAAATATGTTACTTGAAAATACCGAGTAAGAAAACCGATCACATATTCATTTCAGTTTTGCGTAAACTTCGTAATGATATTTAATTCCTTTTTCTTCTTGCTCGCCGTGCGGTACATCCGGGTCCCTAAGAACGAACCATTACCATCCAAGATCCAAGCGAGTGCTACTCTTCGAAACTAAAATCTTACTTGACACGTTCGAAATTTGCCCAGTCGACATCAGGAAAGAAGACATCGCAATCGTAATCGGCCGAGATCCGAGTCAAGTACAGTCGAGTGAAGGCCGGATGTGATAGGCCCAACTGAAGAGTAAAATAAGAATAAAAATGCAAATCAGGGTTCATACAAGGGGCGAAAAATGACTTTCCCTAATTGTTGCAGGTTTTCCAGACAAAAATTTGGATTTTTCCTAATTATTTTCACACTGTATCAGCACTACTAAACCAACTTTAACTGATTTACTGGTTTTGACCAGACCGACGGGTAATTAGAAAAGGCGAGTGACTCTACAATAAATTTGGAGCATCGAAATGCATCCCTTCAGGTTTCCCCTTGATTTTGGCTCAAAACATCCATTTTCCGAGATTTTCCAGGTTTTCAAGCCATGTATGAGCCCTGCACGTGCCGACACATGAGCATGGCAGAATTTTCACAGAAACCGGGCAAAAGCATCTCGAGATAAAAGACAAGCATATACTAGAAGGTATCCATGGTTGTTAAGAAACTCCCCATTCCACTTGGTGCACCAGTCCATACCATTAGGAATGTCATCCGATCTGATTCCTATGGTGCGTCCTCAGGACTCACCTGGTAGATGTCCCTGCCGCCGATATTCCAAACGGTCTCGATGGCGTTAGCAACCTCGGAATCAGTCAAGAAGGCCATCGCATCGTCGAAGGAGGAGAATACATGGACGCCATTAGGCACTTGGCTGAAATCCAAAGCGTGTTTACAGTAGGACTCGTCAGGAAGATGAACTCACTCTTGGTTCAATGTGCGGCTGATAACGACGTTCAGTCGATTTTTAAGCGGTCGGTGCTCTAGAGGGATCGACTCCCAGGTTTTTCGTCCGATAAGAACTGCATTTTGCTTTGCTGAAAAATAAACCAGCTACAGTTCTTTGTCCTACTTCGTCCTTCGTCCTCCGGGTTAGTCAGCTGAAAACAGGCATGAAACTGGGTTTTTGGAGCAGCCAACCCAAGTCTGTAATCAAGATATCGATTCATGTCCCTTCTAAAGGCAAAGGCCTACAGGCACACGTTCATGAGAATTTCACACTGTACCCGGGTCCAAACATCCCGTCGTAACGGTTTGAAAATACTTGACTTCTTTTCTGAAACAAAGAGCGTTCCCTTCACGAAACCTTGCCATCGAACACAAACACGACTCACGGCAATCTCGGCCACGGCATCGAACCAGATTTTCCAATTCCCAGATTATTGCACGTAGCGACGATCAAGTTGAGCGGAATTGTGCGATCCAGTTTCATTGCTACGATCGAGTGAGAAAAAACTTAAGCAGAGAGAAAATAGAACTCAACTAACAAAAAGGCCCCACAGCTTTCTAAATCCAACCAAATTAGGGATTCAAAGTAATTCCCTCTTTCAGCAGACAACGGTGTAAGTAAGAGCGGGAAATTTGAATTTCGGTAGACCAACTAGCACGCACAGCGAGTGAGATACAGATCGAGATTTTAGACGTCCTCAATATCGAACTTTACAAATGATTCAGAATACATGTCTCACTCCCTGATTTGTCATTCCGTCGGTATGGTGACGTCATGATTTACAATTTTGAAAATGAAAGTCAAGACGACGTTATCTCCCGTCCGAGACCGCTCTTACTTTTGTTGACACTCGAATCAGACTGGGTTAGGTGCTTAGCAGATACTTTGCAAAACTTCGTTTCATCATTCGGTGAGGCACGCCTACAGTTAAGGAAATTTACACTGCACTGTCCGACTCCTTGCACCATCCATTCTGCACCTGTTTATCACTCATGCAGCTTTCCAAGGGTAAGAACTAACTACATATTAGCCACCTGCGCATGTGCTGTGAAGGTTGCAGATCTATATGCACTTATACACTAGTCTGGGTCGGTTTCTTCAGGGTCCCTGTCCTCACGGAGGATTGAGACTTCCGATCTTTCCGCCAGCGACGTTTTGCTTGAATGACATCAGCTCCGATAATTCTACGACCTTTCTCAACTCGACCGAGCTCATAAGAGATTGGGCATGGTCGAGCACAAAGAATATGATGCTCTTTATCTTGACAGAATGGCTCTGCTGGCAAAGCTTCCAAGACATTGGGAAGCTTTGCCTCGCATGCTCATTCATTATCAAATAGGCGCCTCTGAGCGACAGGTGCCGCGGCGACTAAATTTCAATTATCCGTTTCAAATGGCATCTTCCATCTCCAAACAGTAGTTTGCTTTAAGAGGAGTCCTTTACTTACGGGCACTTATCGCTTACTGTATATCTCTTAGGGGGAACCTCGAAAGCTACTCTAGTCTCCATTGGCTCCCCTCCTCCAACCTATCCTAATGAGACCAGAAAGGAGAGCAGCAGCTAGGCTTCGAGGCCCGTGCACCCCATATTGCATCCCTGTGGCTGAGCACTGCTTATGACACCCGCGAACAGAACACATTGACAGCACACAACCAAGATCACAGCACGTGAGAACGAGACCGTCCTACTACACGTCACGAATCACTCGCGGGAAAAGTCATTGCCCGTCGCCCGAGCCATTGCCGCATTCGTTACAGAAGATGGATCTGAAGGAGATACATTCGAGGCACAGATCGAATACAAGGCAAAGCACATGCTAACCAATCGACGACGAACGGCACAGAGGCCACAGCCACCGCATCAAACAACGCTTCCGCTTCGACCGACTTCACTGCCTTCAGACCATGGAAATTTGGCAGGCGATCGTGAATGCATAGATGAAGCCTCATGTTCGGGGCTGCTACGGTCGTTTCTGAAGGTGCGTCTTTGATCATCTGGGCAACGTCGGCCAGCCAGTCGGTGGGCAACCATTGGATCACTGAGTCTGGCGAGAGCGTTCCCATCAATGGACTTTATTCACAAGGCGGACCAGGTCGACTCACCATCTTGCACCTTCAGGCTCCTCAAGAACTTCCGGAATCCATACAGGCCTTGGTCGTAGCGCTGCCACAACGCTGGCAATTGCCAGTCGCCCCCATGGACGCATTCTGGATGTTTGGGCAGGGCGGGTTCTTGCACGTTGCGCTCCACGTCCCTCATCTTCTCGTACACGAACAAGAACGCATTGCGAACATCGACGTCTCGGTCTGCAAAGAGAGAAGGTCGTAGAAGCCCTTCTAGGCCCGCATGATCTCCTACCTGCGTCGGCGCATGGGGTGACACTCTCGTCGTTGAACGTGTACCATCGGCCATCGGTCGCCACTAGGATTCGGGCAAAGTAGCGGCCGCCTTGCGCGTCGCCCAGGTGGACCAGGATGGCCATCAGTTTGTACCGACATCCGTCGTCGCCCCACTCACGGACTTGTTCCTCGGTCAGGAAGTTGCGGAGGCTGAGAATGTTCGGGAATGCGACTGGGTGCGTCAGATTCGTTTGCGAATTCCTCGCTCTAAACACGCGAAAAGAAGCAGATCAGTCAAGTTGGCGGCCTCACCACCTGCCGAAGTGGTATCGAAGCAAGTGCAGATCAGGAACCGAGGCAACGCGACTGGCCTCGCTCGCTTCTACTCGTCCTTCCGCTCGCCGCAGTTCTGGCACTGGTAGCCATCGATTTGTTCTTCCTGAAAGGGCGCACATGAAGAGGATTGATGGAACCAGGAAGAAGTGACCCACCGCAAGGAAGAGACTCACGATCAGACTTTGTTCGAGGTTTTCGACGTCCTTGGCCTGCAAGGTGAGGTTGTAGAAATTGTCAGTCGCCGACTCCGCGCGGCACACACCACACCTGAACGGAGAGCTGGCTGCGCTGCCATCCGAGGACTAAAATGCCTACCTGATCGCGGATCGTAGCCTGTTTTTGAACAAGCTCTGCAGCTTTTCTTCACTCGGCCGTACCGCGAGCGCCTGATCGACCCAGTTCAGGAAGAGAAGTTGAAATTCTTGAGCGTCCTGCTTCAGCGCCACGTTCAGACCAGCCGCCCTGATGAAGCCTTGCGGAGAAACCGACGTCTGCCAGCTAGCCTGCATTCGAACGAACAGATCGCGCAGTTCTTCCACGAGCTCGTACTTCTTGCTCGGGTCGCGATTGGCGGGCTCTGGCATCCTCCATTCGAACAGACTTCTCCGGATCAGAAGTGTGTGGTACAGCGTCTAAAAGGGACAGTTGGGAAGTGGACTTGCGAGGACCTTCAAGTTCACGTGGCACGTGTCGCCATGATTGCGCAAGCCGGTGGGTGCGCCCTGAAGAGCATCTCGGTGTCAAAACAGGCCTACGATCTGCCAGCCAGGGTGACAATATAGAACGAAAGAGCGCTTACTGATCTCCGGTTGGCCATCTGCAGATTGTTTCGTTCACGGGATTCCAGTCGGCAGAAGCAGAACGGGTCGTACTCGTTGTTGGCGGGGCATTGGTCTTGGACGCACGACTTGCCCGAATGCATCTGCTGACGGAAGAATTCTGCTTTGCGCTTTGACGGATGGCGGGCATCGACGGAGGAACGAGTGGCTGTTGAACGGAGCTACGATCCGAACGCGACGGAAATCTTCTTTGATCGGCTCTTCGATGTTTCTTCCATGGCATTCTCGAGATCGCGATCGCTGGTATTCACATCGACAGGTTCCTCAATGCTGCTGCCAGACTGGCGCATTTCCTTTCCGCGACCATCACGTCCGACTGCCGTCTCCAGACCGGCCGCACGTTGGACTGGAAGGCCAACAAATGACGGTTCGTGTGTGCACCACCTGTACATTACTGTACAT